>CM030325.1:968849386-968924108 GCA_002915635.3 Ambystoma mexicanum
CCTTACTTGACTGCCCCAACACATTCCAGAGAGTGTAGGTCATCAACTCTGCACACTATGCGGTGCGCTCTCTGCGTGGAGTCCTGAAACTGTGCTTGCGGCTGTGCTTCCCGCACTGCAAGGACTTGTGCTGTCTGCGCAAACGTAGTGAATCTGCGTTGTGCTGAACCAGAAATGTCACCATGGTTGAACCTTTGGGTGATGCATGCAGTTTGTGCAGTTGGGGGGCATACGCTAATGCCACGTGTTGAAGTGATGCATGCAGTTTGTGGTGTTTTGGGAGTATACGCTAACACCACTTGTTGCAGTGATGCAAACCATTTGTGGTGTTTTGGGAGTATACACTAACACCACTTGCTGCAGTGATGCATGCAGTTTGTGGTGTTTTGGGAGTATGCAGTAAAACCACTTGTTAAAGTGATGCATGCTAGTGGTGGTGTTTTGGAGTATACGCTACCACCACTGTTTGCAGTGTGCATGCAGTTTGTGGTATTTTGGGAGTATACACTAACAACATTGGTTGCAGTGGTGCATACAGTTTGTGGTTGCAGTGCTGCATGCCGTTTGTGGTGTTTTGGGAGTATACACTAGCACCACTTGTTGCAGTGAGGAATGCTGTTTGTGGTGTTTTGGGGGTATACACTAACACCAATGGTTGCAGTGGTAGATGCAGTTTCTGATATTTTGGGAGTATATGCTAGCACCACTGGTTGCAGTGGTGCATGCAGTTTGTGGTTGGGAGTATACACTAACACCCATTGTTGCAGTGATGCATGCAGTTTGTGGTTGTAGTGCTGAATGTCGTTTGTGGTATTTTGGGAGTATACAGTAACACCACTTTTTGCAGTGAGGAATGCTGTTTGTGGTGTTTTGGGGGTATACACTAACACCACTGGTTGCAGTGGTAGATGCAGTTTCTGGTATTTTGGGAGTATACGCTAGCACCACTGGTTGCAGTGGTGCATGCAGTTTGTGGTTGGGAGTATACACCAACACCAATTGTTGCAATGATGCATGCAGGTTGTGGTGTTTTAGGGGGATAAACTAACGCCACGTGTTGAAGTGATGCATGTAGTTTGTGGCCTTTTGGAGTATACACTGTCACTACTTGTTAGAGAGAAGCCTACAGTTTCTGGTGTTTTGGGAGTGTACTCTAACACCACTGGTTCCAGTGATGCAAGCCTTTGTGGTGTTTGGGGAGTATACCCTAACACCACTGGTTGCAGTGGTACATGCTGTTTGTGGTGTTTTGGGAGTATATGCTAACACCACTGGTTGCACTGGTTCATACAGTTTGTGTTGTTTTGGAGTATACACTAACTACACTTGTTGCAGTGTAGCATACCGTTTGTGGTGTTTTGCAGTATACGCTAAGACCACTTGTTGAAATGATGCATGCTGTTTGTGGTGTTTTGGGAGTATACACAAGCACCACTTGTTGAAGTGATGCTTGCTGTTTGTGGCGTTTTGGAGTATAGACCAACACCACGTGTTGCAGTGATGCATGCCATTTGTGGTGTTTTGGGAGTATACACTAACACCACTTTTTGCAGTGATGTATGTAGTTTGTGGTGTTTTGGCAGTATACACTAACACCACTTGTTGAAGTGATGCATGCTATTTCTGGTGTTTTGGGAGTATAAACTAACACCACTTGTTGAAATGATGCATGCTGTTTGTGGTATTTGGGAGTATACACTAACACCACTGGTTGCAGTTGTGCATGCCGTTTGTGGTGTTTGGGGAGAATACACTAACACCACTTGTTGCAGTGATACATGTAGTTATTGGTGTTTTGGGAGCATACACTAACACCACTTGTTGAAGTGATGCATGCTAGTTTTGTGTTTTGGGAGCATACACTAACACCACTTGTTGAAGTGATGCATGCTGTTTGTGGGTTTTGGGAGTATACACTAACACCACTTGTTGCAGTGATGTATGTAGTTTGTGGTGTTTTGGCAGTATACACTAACACCACTTGTTGAAGTGATGCATGCTATTTCTGGTGTTTTGGGAGTATAAACTAACACCACTTGTTGAAATGATGCATGCTGTTTGTGGTATTTGGGACTATACACTAACACCACTGGTTGCAGTTGTGCATGCCGTTTGTGGTGTTTGGGGAGTATACACTAACACCACTTGTTGCAGTGATACATGTAGTTATTGGTGTTTTGGAGCATACACTAACACCACTTGTTGAAGTGATGCATGCTGTTTGTGGTGTTTGGAGTATACGCCAACACCACTGTTGCAGTGATGCATGCTGTTTGTGGTGTTTTGGGAGTATACACTAACACCACTGGTTGCAGTGGGGCATGCCATTTGTGGTGTTTTGGGAGTATACACAAGCACCACTTGTTGAAGTGATGCTTGCTGTTTGTGGCGTTTTGGAGTATAGACCAACACCACTTGTTGCAGTGATGCATGCATTTTGTGGTGTTTTGGAGTATATGCTAACACCACTTGTTGCAGTGATGCTTGCTGTTTGTGGGATTTTGGAGTATCAGTAAACCACTTGTTGAAGTGATGCATGCTGTTTGTGGTGTTTTGGAGTATAGGCTAACACCACTGTTGCAGTGTACATGCAGTTTGTGGTATTTGGAGTATACACTAACACCATTGGTTGCAGTGGTGCATGCAGTTTGTGGTTGCAGTGCTGCATGCCGTTGTGGTGTTTTGGAGTATACACTAACACCACTTGTTGCAGTGAGGAATGCTGTTTGTGGTGCTTTCGGGGTATACACCAACACCACTGGTTGCAGTGGTAGATGCAGTTTCTGGTATTTTGGGAGTATATGCTAGCACCGCTGGTTGCAGTGGTGCATGCAGTTTGTGGTTGCGAGTATACACTAACACCAATTGTTGCAGTGATGCATGCAGTTTGTGGTTGTAGGGCTGAATGCCGTTTGTGGTATTTTGGGAGTATACAGTAACACCACTTTTTGCAGTGAGGAATGCTGTTTGTGGTGTTTTGGGGTATACACTAACACCACTGGTTGCAGTGGTAGATGCAGTTTCTGGTATTTTGGGAGTATACGCTAGCACCACTGGTTGCAGTGGTGCATGCAGTTGTGGTTGGGAGTATACACCAACACCAATTGTTGCAGTGATGCATGCAGGCTGTGGTGTTTTAGGGGTATACACTAACGCCACGTGTTGAAGTGATGCATGTAGTTTGTGGCCTTTTGGAGTATATACACTGTCACTACTTGTTAGAGAGAAGCCTGCAGTTTCTGGTGTTTTGGGAGTGTACTCTAACACCACTGGTTCCAGTGATGCAAGCGTGTTGGGGAGTATACCCTAACACCACTGGTTGCAGTGGTAGATGCTGTTTGTGGTGTTTTGGGAGTATATGCTAGCACCACTGGTTGCAGTGGTGCATGCAGTTTGTGGTTGGGAGTATACACCAACACCAATTGTTGCAATGATGCATGCAGTTTGTGTTGTAGGCTGAATGTCGTTTGTGGTATTTTGGGAGTATACAGTAACACCACTTTTGCAGTGAGGAATGCTGTTTGTGGTGTTTTGGGGGTATACACTAACACCACTGGTTGCAGTGGTAGATGCAGTTTCTGGTATTTTGGGAGTATACGCTAGCACCACTGGTTGCAGTGGTGCATGCAGTTTGTGGTTGGAGTATACACCAACACCAATTGTTGCAGTGATGCATGCAGGCTGTGGTGTTTTAGGGTATACACTAACGCCACGTGTTGAAGTGATGCATGTAGTTTGTGGCCTTTTGGAGTATACACTGTCACCACTTGTTAGAGAGAAGCCTGCAGTTTCTGGTGTTTTGGGAGTGTACTCTAACACCACTGGTTCCAGTGATGCAAGCCGTGTTTGGGAGTATACCCTAACACCACTGGTTGCAGTGGTAGATGCTGTTTGTGGTGTTTTTGGAGTATATGCTAGCACCACTGGTTGCAGTGGTGCATGCAGTTTGTGGTTGGGAGTATACACCAACACCAATTGTTGCAATGATGCATGCAGTTTGTGGTTGTAGGCTGAATGTCGTTTGTGGTATTTTGGGAGTATACAGTAACACCACTTTTGCAGTGAGGAATGCTGTTTTGTGTGTTTTCGGGGTATACACTAACACCACTGGTTGCAGTGGTAGATGCTGTTTCTGGTATTTTGGGAGTATATGCTAGCACCGCTGGTTGCAGTGGTGCATGCAGTTTGTGGTTGCGAGTATACACTAACACCAATTGTTGCAGTGATGCATGCAGTTTGTGGTTGTAGGGCTGAATGTCGTTTGTGGTATTTTGGGAGTATACAGTAACACCACTTTTTGCAGTGAGGAATGCTGTTTGTGGTGTTTTGGGGGTATACACTAACACCACTGGTTGCAGTGGTAGATGCAGTTTCTGGTATTTTGGTAGTATACGCTAGCACCACTGGTTGCAGTGGTGCATGCAGTTTGTGGTTGGGAGTATACACCAACACCAATTGTTGCAGTGATGCATGCAGGCTGTGGTGTTTTAGGGGTATACACTAACGCCACGTGTTGAAGTGATGCATGTAGTTTGTGGCCTTTTGGAGTATACACTGTCACTACTTGTTAGAGAGAAGCCTGCAGTTTCTGGTGTTTTGGGAGTGTACTCTAACACCACTGGTTCCAGTGATGCAAGCCGTGTTTGGGGAGTATACCCTAACACCACTGGTTGCAGTGGTACATGCTGTTTGTGGTGTTTTGGGAGTATATGCTAACACCACTGGTTGCACTGGTTCATACAGTTTGTGTTGTTTTGGGAGTATGCCCTAACTACACTTGTTGCAGTGTAGCATACTGTTCGTGGTGTTTTGCAGTATACGCTAACACCACTTGTTGAAATGATGCATGCTGTTTGTGGAGTTTTGGGAGTATACACAAGCACCACTTGTTGAAGTGATGCTTGCTGTTTGTGGCGTTTTGGAGTATAGACCAACACCACGTGTTGCAGTGATGCATGCCATTTGTGGTGTTTTGGGAGTATATGCTAAAACCACTTGTTGCAGTGATGCTTGCTGTTTGTGGGATTTTGGAGTATACGCTAACACCACAAGTTGCAGTAATGCATGCAGTTTGTGGGGTTTTGGGAGTATACACTAACATCACTTGTTGCAGTGATGCATGTAGTTTGTGGTGTTTTGGGAGTATACACTAACACCACTTGTTGAAGTGATGCATGCTATTTCTGGTTTTTTGGGAGTATACACTAACACCACTGATTGCAGTGATGCATGCCATTTGTGGTCTGTAGGCAGCATGCACTAATACCACTAGTTGCTGTTGTGCATGCCGTTTGTGGTGTTTGGGGAGTATACACTAACACCACTTGTTGCAGTGATACATGTAGTTATCTGTGTTTTAGGAGCATACACTAACTCCACTTGTTGCATTGATGCTTGCTGTTTGTGGGATTTTGGAATATACACCAACACCACAAGTTGCAGTGATGCATGCAGTTTGTGGGGTTTTGGGAGTATACGCTAACACCACTGGTTGCAGTGATGCATGTCGTTTGTGGTGTTTTGGGAGTATACGCTAACACCACTGGTTGCAGTGGTACATGCAGTTTGTGGGGTTTTGGGAGTATACTCTAACACCACTTGTTGAAGTGATGCATGCTATTTGTGGTGTTTTGGGAGTATACACTAACACCACTGGTTGCAGTGATGCATGCCGTTTGTGGTATGTTGGGAGTATACACTAACACCACTGGTTGCAGTGTGCATGCCGTTTGTGGTGTTTTGGGAGTATACACTAACACCACTTGTTGCAGTGATAGCATGTAGTTAGTGGTGTTTTGGAGCATACACTAACACCACTTGTTGAAGTGATGCATGCTGTTTGTGGTGTTTGCAGTATACGCTAACACCACTTGTTGAAGTGATGCATGCTGTTTGTGGTGTTTGGGAGTATACACTAACACCACTGTTGCAGTGGGGCATGCATTTGTTTTGTTTTGGAGTATACACAAGCACCACTTGTTGCAGTGATGCATGCTGTTTGTGGGTTTTGGAGTATACGCCAACACCACTGTTGCAGTGATGCTTGCAGTTTGTGGGATTTTCGGAGTATACGCTAACACCACTAGTTGCAGTGGTACATGCAGTTTGTGGGGTTTTGGGAGTATACGCTAACACCACTGGTTGCAGTGGTAAATGCAGTTTGTGATGTTTTGGAGTATACACCGGCACCCCTTGTTGGGGTGATGCATGGATTTATGAGTGTTTTTGTGCTGCTGGGAATTTTAACTCAAGGAAATGGAAACAGTATGGAGCAGTGGAGCATATCTTGGAAACCCGACAGACATGGAGCATAACAATGGCATTGGGGGGGTGGGGGTTTATGGAGAATTTTGAACCATTTGGAGACTTTGCCGAAAAGTCAAAGTGAACAGTGCATTCTTTGCTAAAAAAAAAAGAATATGGCCCTGAATCAAGGCTCAAACCCTCAAACATTTGCACCAGACACGTCTCGGCACATCTGTTTCGAGAGTGAGCTGGTCTGGCAGATCTTGGTCTTAAGGATAGTTCCGGGACTTTTTTTTATATCCTACGCGTTCGGCATGTGTTTTTAAGCATAAATCGGCTAGATCGTAGAAAACTTTCCTATGGACCATACCCGACTTTTCGTCCATTAACGCACTCGAAATCAGCCGCCATTTTCTGATAATCCTCATCCACTTGCCGCATCGCCCTGGCTCACCTGCTTTTGCGGCACTAAATCAAATCCCCCCGCCCTGAGCCTGACATCAGCAGGCGCGTACCGCCCATTTCCCAACGCCAAAGCACGTTTCGTGTCAACAATCGCTGCGCCTCAGCTTATGACGTGTCCCATGGAAAATGGCAGGACGCCTCTTTCCTTAATAAGTATAAGCACACCGTTTCACAACACACAGCAGCAGATTTTCGATTCCATTACTCTCTCTGTGTTACTTTGAGTATTCTGTGACTCGTTTCTGTGCAAAGGCAAGCACGCGAAAACGATGGTGATTCGGACGGCAGTTGGGAGGACCAGTCAACGGATGAAGAGCCTGGACCATGTCGCATGGACGGCGTCTCCACCTGGTGCACGTGCAATCGGTGCGAGCTAATGCCAACTGAGGAGGAGAACTGCTGCTGCCGTGAAAATTCCGGGTGCTTGGCCTACATTTCGGAAGGCGAGCCAAGTCCGCAATGCATCACGAGCTGCCAGAGTTCAGGGAAGCCTGCCTCTCACGGACCGTGTTGAGGATGATGATGGTGCTTATGCACGAACTTCGCGGCACTGTTCGTCCGCGTAATCCGAGTAACGAGTAAGTATACTCTGGTTGTGATGTCAGTGATGCCACTACTATGTCATGGTCGTCTCCCACATATAAAATTACATCTACATATCATTCGAATGCATGTAAATTGGGTCCATATTGTGCATTTTCTAGATAGAATTTTTTTCAAAGCAGAATGATAAGAAGTTTTGTCATTTTAATACAGTTTGCATCTTTCATTTTCACAGGTGGTACAGGCTGGTGGCCTATCGTTGCTTCACTTGGTGGCTTCACGGGAGGCTCGGACACCGCGTTCGGAGAGTAATACCTGCCTGTGCGGTACTTGCCATTAGACAACATTTCCCAAGCGACAGTGGACAATACCGCGGATTTTCCCTGGATGTGCTGCAACCGGAACTTTACAATGTGTAATGTTTATTATTTATGTTCAATTGAAATTAAGATCTAAAATAAAACCCAACATATATTTTAACAATGGTTGTTTTCATTTTTAAATGAATCTAGTGTGTCTCCATTGAATAGTCTTCCTGTGCCTTGTCTTGTCACACCACATGTCTCCGGCCAGCATCCTCCCTCACGCTGGCCGCCCACCTTCAATCCACATAACCTTTGCAC
Organism: Ambystoma mexicanum; assembly: GCA_002915635.3. Taxonomy (NCBI): domain Eukaryota; kingdom Metazoa; phylum Chordata; class Amphibia; order Caudata; family Ambystomatidae; genus Ambystoma; species Ambystoma mexicanum. Next base: position 968,857,264 of record CM030325.1, read on the forward strand.
CCATATATTCTCCTGGGAGGGTGAGGTATTTATAAACTCACCCCCCTGCCTTCCAAGTACTAGATCCTGCAGCCTGCCTCTTACATGCAGTTAGATGGCCTCTCCTTGGTGAGGCCTGCGGCAAACGAGTCTTGTCTGCACGACCACCGCCCAATCCACCCCCGCCCTATCAAAGGCAGTTCGCACGGGGTACTTGTGCTGGCAAGTGGAGCTGTCAGGGAGCGATAAGGCCAAGAGGTGCCAAAGACCATGTACACTTCAAAGTGGTCTATAGAGCATGGGTTGTTGTTCCCATGTCTACCTCCAGACCCCGTGTCTCCTGCCAAGCCCCCCCTCACGCTGGAAGCCCCCTGCAATCCACATAAGTGTGTCTCCATTCACGAGTCTTCCTGTGTCTTGTCTGCACGACCAGCGCCCCAATCCACCCCCCGCCCTATCAAAGGCAGTTCGCACCGGGGTACTTGTGCTGCCAAGTGGAGCTGTCAGGGAGCGATAAAGGCCAAGAGGTGCCAAAAACCATGTACACTTCAAAGTGGTCTATAGAGCATGGGTTGTTGTTCCCATGTCTACCTCCAGACCCCGTGTCTCCTGCCAAGCATCCCCCTCACGCTGGACGGCCCCCTGCAATCCACATAAGTGTGTCTCCATTCACGAGTCTTCCTGTGTCTTGTCTGCACGACCAGCGCCCCAATCCACCCCCCGCCCTATCAAAGGCAGTTCGCACCGGGTACTTGTGCTGCCAAGTGGAGCTGTCAGGGAGCGATAAAGGCCAAGAGGTGCCAAAGACCATGTACACTTCAAAGTGGTCTATAGAGCATGGGTTGTTGTTCCATGTCTACCTCCAGACCCCGTGTCTCCTGCCTAGCATCCCCCTTCACGCTGGACGGCCCCCTGCAATCCGCATAATGCCACGACATATAGACGTCATTCATTCACAAACACACCCCTGTTTCGAATTCTTTATAACCCACTTCATATTTCTAATGAGCACTTCTTTGCGCTTTGCTAGTCAACCCGTGAAGGTGCTGGTTATCTGCTCTTCGTCTCTGTGAACTTCCGTGACCACTCCGAGGAAACTCCTCAGTTTGCAACCGGTGAACTGCTCCCTGTTGTACGACAAGAAATACTCTGATCCCTGCATCTAACTGTTTGTTCGTCAAGGTAAGGCCATGTACCATAATCATTTTGCGTCCAATTTCTTTTTGTTCAAGACAGTACATGCAAGGAACTAGTCACATGTTCTGAGTTTACATTGGTATTCATAGAGAATTGTTGATCTTTATTTTTCAGAACTTTCCACAATGCCTGCCTGTTCCATTGGCGTTGCCCTTCGAAGACCCATAATAAATCTGAAGTTACTATAATGCATGTTTTCCCTAAGACAATAGATCAGATAAGAGAATGGGTCCGATATTGTGGATATCCACCGTCTGAGCTTGAAAGTAGAGTCCTAGAAGTCTTTGCGGACAAGAGGGGTGATCGATACCGCATCTGCAGCAGGCACTTTAGCTCAGACATGTACTCCACATCATTGCTAATAAAGAAGAACACACCGCGAGCGAGGCGAAAATTGCTCTCAAACGCTATTCCCACTCTATTCGTCCACATCCCTCCACTGGTGAGTCAAGTTTACGTATTTATCTCTCGGCCTTGCGGTAGTGTGTAGCATTAGCTAACAATAATTTTCCCATTTATGTATCCACTCAATATGAAGGCGGAAGATTCTCCATCCGTGTCGTTATTGCAGTCATCAGCCACTTCAAGCGCCTATCGGGTATCTTACTTGGCTATTCTGCCACTGACTTTTTTTAGGCATGTAAATCAATAGTTTTAATTTATCGTGTAATTATTTTACCTAATGGTACACCCTTGTACTCGTCCTCTAGTCTTTGTTTTCAGTTATAATTATTGTTATCCAAAATAATGCAAGTACTGTCTTCAGGGAGATGCTGAGGAGTCCAACGTATTGACGACAACCGTTGATGTCACTCAGATGCTCGAGGTACGTTTCCGGACAGTTCCATCGATGGAGATCATCAGATCTTGCATTCTTGTAGCGTGATTGTTACACACAATGTTTCTTTCGTTTTTAGCCATTGATATGTCCTTCCTGTCGTCGCCCTCTATGTGTCTTCTTTTTCAATATTGTGTTCATTACTAATGAAAGTCCTACGTTTCAGGGAGTCGATAGAGCATTAGTCCAAGAAGAAGGGGAGCATGCAGTTACGGGTCGGCGCAACAGCTTGCAGAAGTGTGCACCGCAGTTACATCGTCCCTTGATGTTCTTATGCATTTCGAGGTATGATACTGACAGTTCGATCAAGCGAATCATATGACGTGATTACATCCGCTATACTTCCTTCTTTATTAACGCAAGTACTATGTTTCAGGGAGATGACGGACCTTCTTCTACAAGAACATCACCCCTAGTAGTTGATGCAGATCTCTGGTGGTGACACTTCCAACGATCGAGCAAATCGAATCATATTTACATATCCATTATTTATTTTAGACAACTGATCATTTGTGCAGGTCTATTTAGATGAGCCCGTTGACGCCTGCACAAAGTTTATGTTCTTTTTAACAAAATAGAAAACCATACTAATGCAATTACTGTGTTTCAGGAGTCACTGAAGCATCATCTTCAATAATATCATCAATGGAAGTCTATGAGGAGCCCGAGGTATGGATCTTGACAGTTCCATCTAACTAGATCAACAATGCGTGAATAATTGTCGTTTGAATGTTCTACACAAAGCGTTCATTCGTGTTTTGCTATTGAGATGTACGTGGGTATTGGTCCCCAAGTACATTTTGTGTTTTCGATATTATTATACATACTAATGAAAGTTCTATGTTTCAGGGAGTCGATGGAGCGTCAGTGCGTGATGGATGTGCTTATCATGAAAATATAGTCGTTGCAGCGCAAGAGGAAGTGGAGACATGCACACACGAGTCGGAGCAACAGCGTCCTGATGTGTGAAGTTCGAGGCAAGAAAGTTTCAAAGAAAAGAAAGCAAAAGAAGGTTAGTGTCCTGGTCACTATATTATGTTGTTTTCACTGTTAATAGTTCAATACTGTAGTTGTGTTTAAACTGAACATCCCTTTTCCAATCTGTCCTCTAGTTGCGAGTGGGTGTACGAACTAGATCTACACAGACAGTGAAGCGAACGAGAGATGTTGCTTTTCAAACCTTTTGGCAGGGACTTGAGACTGGAGATGCATCGTGCCAATGGGAAGAATATGAAGTGATTGACAACGGAGCTATACCACCACCAGCCATTGATAGTGAATGCCCTCCTGGTAGTTCGGATGCAGTCGGAGATCAATTCACAGAATCCACACCCGCAAAAACTAAGACCGCGAGAAAGTTGAAGAAATTGTTTTATTCACCCATCGCCGGAGAAGGAACAGATGTTGCAATGGAAGAGAATGAAGTGGACGACAATGAAACACCATCAATATCACTGAACATAGCGGAAGACGATATCAGAGATTCTACCTTTCATGTGAGTGACATGTCCTCAACGTTACAGGCAGAACCAGCTGGGATGCAGAGTGACAGTATAAGGAAAGAGGCCAAATTCATTTGTATTCGATAGTTGTTTGATTGATATATTATTCGGATGAAATGTGGCATTCGGTTGGTGGGAAGTATGTGGGAGCCATTGATTAATGTGACTCGTGCAATTCGAGGCACTAACCTTAAAATACATGCCACCTGTACAAAATATCATCCTTTTCTCATGGTCTGCACAACCCATGCTGGGGCAACTGCCAGCAGGCAATCTACTTTGTGCAGCGGCTGCACTTTTTTGTGGTTCAAGTTTTAAAAAGTTAGAGTCTTTCTTTCAGTTTGTGGGAATCCATTTCATTGCGAAAACTCAATTCTACAAATACCAAACCGATTATCTATTTCCAGCCATTAGCGAAGCTTGGAGAATGGAAAAAATGTCTATTGATAGTACATTCGCGGGCAAACGGTTCAGGCTAGCGGTGATGGACAGTGCGACAGCCCAGGATTTCAGCCAAGTACTGCACCTACCACTTTCAGGACATGGAAAGTAAGAAAATTGTGAGTTCGGTGGTCGTGCAGGTGTCACAAAGTACATCCTCAGTGGCCATGGAGAAAGTTGGCTTTGTAGCATCATTGCAAGAACTACAATCGCGGGGAATGGTGATCGACCTGATAGCCACGGACAGACACGTTTCAATTGCCAAGACAATGAGAGAAGAGTACAAAAATATAAATCACCAATTTGACGTTTGGCATCTTGCAAAAACAATCAATAAAAAAATGTCTGCTGCAGGTAAAAAAAAGAAACGCAAGGTATTCACAGTGGTCCAAGTCAATCAGCAACCATCTTTGGTGGAGCTCAAAAACATGTGGAGGTCGTTGGAAATTCTACTGGAAAAATGGCGGTCAGTAATGCTACACTGCACAAACGTTCACCGTTGGAACACAAACCAACTTTTCCACAATTGTGAACATGGCCATTTGTCCACAGAGGAGGCACGGAAGAAGAAGTGGTTGATTCCTTCATCACCCACTCACAAGCCATTGAAAAGATTGTATTTGATAAAACTATAACAAGAGATTTGAGGGGACTCACGGAATTCTGCCACACAGGAGATTTGGGGTGTTCCACAATATGTGCCTAAAGTACAGGCCAAAACGATTGCATTTTGGCATGGAGGGCATGATAAATCAGACTCTTCTAGCGGTCTTGGCACATAACCATAATGTTGGACGTCAACAAACTAGGACGACCGGAACTTTAGGGACGCTTCGCTACAATAAGGCCTTCACTAAAAGAAGTAAACATGGGTGATCAAACCAGTGTTTGAGGATATGCAATATGAGTTTATTGAGAGACTTATTGTTGACGTCCTAGATAGGCACATAAATGGAGTTGTGAACGAACCTGTGCAGGGGACAACTGCATTGCCACCAACATTGCCTCTGTTCCATGTCCACCTAAAGAAGAGCTCATTGAGAAATACACATCACGGTTTAAATGATTGTAATTTGATTGTCTGTTCTCTCGAGTCTCCTCATGTCGCAGGCCCATTGAATATGTGTATCTATGTAATGTGTAAATTAAAGTGATTGCTCAGTGTACATGCAATGTGTCTATCCAACCTTGTTCATCTGCGCATTAAATTAAACCAAACAGTATTATAAATCATTTTCAAAAAATATAGAATGTCTCCGTATTATGGTTCTCTGGGGCTGCAAAGCACGCAGACAAAATGCAAAAATGGAGTGTAAATTTCAAGTCCTGTGAGATGGCCTTACACTGAATGTAGCTAAATAGGAATGTGCGCTCGTTCAAAGTGAAGGTCAGCTGCTTTGATTTTTTGCTCGGGTGCCGAATGGCCCACGACTCAGTATAAGTTGTATTGTTATTTGACCTTGACAGGCCGGGACCATCCCGAAAGACTTCTTTTGGGGTGTGGGGCAATAACGTAAGAAACGATAATGAAGCCATTTCATGTTCGTTCATTAGAAGAAATAACGTCGACATAGAAGGAGTGGTATTTCGGGGCTGCCCTACGCACAGACACAATGGAAAATGCAAATATAATGTAAGTAACTCTTAGATGAGTTTATACCGCAATTTAATTACTATACAGTAGCTTTAAAGACGGGTTAAGTTGTACTTGTTCGTTCTATGTGGCATATTGTTTTGTACCGCGCACTATCTTGAGGAGAACCATCTCCTTTTACGGAAGCACCTCAAAACCTTCCTCTTTGCTTCTGCTTTCTCTCTCCTCTCCCCTGCTACAACTGGTCCACTGTCTGCGACCTCGGTCCTGGGCCCTTCCACTCTCCACCTGCACTGCCTCCCTGTCAACCCCTGCACTGGGGGACTGTCTCAGTATCCTACAGCCACCCCTTGATGTATAATACCCAGTTGCACTGTCCTAGCTATGAAATAATTTCCCGACCTAATATATAAAATGAATAATTTTAATAAAGATCTGATGGTGAGACTAATTCATTTTTATGTTTTTCAAACAGGTACATCATGCATTACTGCATGTGTCACGAGTACCAGACACCGGCGGAGGGTTTTTAACCGCCAGTTGCTTCTCCGCGTGAACAACGTTACCACCCTGACCATTTTATGGGACGATCGCCAAGTACAAGTATGCCCTTACGCGGTACTAACGGCTAGATGCAACATACAGACCGTTGTGGTGGCCTAGTGCCTCGTTGTTGGAACAGCCATGCGATTATCAGTGCGACCGAAGAGCTTATTTTATCGTAAACCAACACCCTGTGTACTGCACACGAACATCGCTTGCCTCAAGACGAACTATTTTGGATCGAGAGCAAAGAAAAATGCAAATCCCAGAATATTCTCTAAACATTTGATGTTGAATAAATGTACTTTGCCAAATGTACAATCTTGCCGTTTGCTTTTAAACCACAGTTTCATATTCCGAATTGTGGCGCTGTATTGTGAGATGATCTAAAACCCTGTGTACAGCAAAGGAACATCGCGTGCCTCAAAACGAACTTTTTGGAACGTGAGCAAATGAAAATGAAAATCGCTGAATATTCTCAAAACATTTGATGTCAAATAAATGTACTTTACCAAATTTACAATCTTGAAGTTTAATTTAAAAGTACAGTTTCATATTCCCGATTGTGGCGCGCTGTGTTGTGTGAGCTCATCTGTGTTGATTTCCGGTTCTGTGTGGAGTCGCGTAGAAGACGCCTGGGCGCGTTTGCCTACGCAGCTCAGTCACGTCACGGATAGAGGCGGGGAATATGAATGTTTTGATAAAGTCTGTTTCAGGGGCGGGGGATTTGATTTAGTGCCGCAAAAGCAGGTGAGCCAGGGCGATGCGGCAAGTGAGAGGATTATCAGAAAATGCCGGCTGATTTCGAGTGCGTTAATGGACGAAAAGTCGGGTATGGTCCATAGGAAAGTTTTCTACGATCTACCGAGTTATGCTTAAAAACACATGGCCGAACCGTAGGGACAATAAAAAAAAAGTCCCGGAACTATCCTTTAAGGTGGAACAGGGAGTTACAGAGGAGTGCAGTAGGCTTCCCTTAACATAGCTTTACTCTAATGGTTTAAAGTGTTCATCAAGAATAAAACACTTTAAGGAAGAAGACTGACTAGAGCACTCCAGGCCGTTTATGATGCCAGAAAGGTAAGGAGCACAGCTCCAGTATTTAACATGTGCGCCTGGCCTATAACATGCATGTAACTAGAGGCCGGGCCTGGATTCACTGTGACATTTGAACACAATGTTTTCATACTCCGTACAAGCTCCAGCCTGGTACTTGTACAAGCCTGGAAGATAAGTCTCAGACTCCTCATCAACTTACTGACATAATAAAGGCATGAGAGCTGGTGGGGGGCTTCAGGCTGGGTGATCTTTAGGAGGTGCTTTCTGATAAAAGAAACAGTGGTCACTACAGCTTTGTCAGAGTTCCAGTCAGGAATATTTCAATCACCAACCTGAGGTGCCCACCTATTTAAGAGATTCACTGACACTAAGGCTGTTAAACTATGGCATTCCTCGTTCTATTTCTATTTTTTTGTTAAGCACCAATGCCCTTCGGCCTCCAGGCGCTGCACACAAGGTTGGACTCGCCTATCGGCCACTCGCCCGTGGCCAAGCCAAAATCATTTGGAGGCGGGCGTGGCCCTGGGGCCGTCATGAGGGGGGCCAAACTTCCCTGGGACTCGCACTCAGGGGGGCCTCACGCGGCTGAGGGTGTGTCACGAGAGAATAGATTTGTGCAAGGTGTGCCATTGATTTACTGGCTGCAGCGCCAGCCTGCAGGCAGCAGACACAAAACAAAAGTTAAGTCAAGGGTGGGGGGGATCCGCCCTGCGGTGCGTACTCAAGACTGTCAATTTCAAAAGGTGTGATTCACACCATCAACAACGGGCTTGCCTGGCCTAGCCTCACTGGCTCCTGCCCTGGATATGTGAGCTCGCTTGGCACAGCCAGGCCCAGCAGCCAATCAGTGACACTTTACTGCCAGAGTGTCCCGCCAATCCGGTGCCAGCCCAGGCCGCCCATGCGCATTGGGTCTAGCAGCTGGCTGGGTGGGTCAGGTGCAGTGCCACACACATGTGTAAGAGGGTCTTTATGTTCAACTGCAGCCCGGCTGCCAACCTTATCTTCCCGGAAACCTTTTAGTCCTGTCATCCCTCGACCCCGGAGCCAATCCGTGAAGTCTATATTATGTCCCGTCAGACTCTGCAGCCTACCAGCGGGTGAGTGCAGGAAGCACGGACCCACGCCAGCCTCCCTCAGGTGTGTGCTGCCTTGTCCCACGTAGAGCCCCGCCTGAGTGTGTCCACTCCCATCAGACTTGAGAACATGCCGCCTGGCTGGGAATCTGACTGGACTGGACCTAGCTGACCTAGTAGTACAAGCGGAGGAGGAGACTAGAGACAGGCTGAGGCGATGAGCAGCGTCAGCCCATTGTTTTTTGGAGCTGCGGTGCCTGCCCTGCTGCTGGCTGTTTGCTTTTTGGCTATTACGGACTCCAGCCCAGGGCCATAGTCGGCGAGGCGAGGGCAGGGAAGCCGCGACTCGCTTGAGGAGAGACAGACTCATCTGATTGCCCCTGCAAAAGCATGTAACTAAAATGCAGTGCTGCGGCTGTTGTTTTCAAAATGTATATTTGAGTTGTGCTGGCTGCCTGTGTCTGTCTGAGTCCTGCCACCCGACGATGGCGTGCGGCGCTGTTATTGAATATAGCCCAGGCAGCACTTTGCAGCATTTAAGGTTTTTGCCAACTGCTGATGCAAGACCAATGTATCTTTGGTTTTTGCCAGCCAGTTGTCTACATATTGCTTTTAACGCTATACTTTGGTGGACAAATCTGTTTGCCCTTAGCCCACTCTATTGGGTCTGCATATACTTTGGTGGACAAATCTGTTTGCCCTTAGCCCACTCTATTGGGTCTGCATGCCCATTTCCGAACGTTGCCTGTTTAGCATTTGTTTTGTTATAGCCTGTGTTTTCTTTTGTTGTTAAATAACATTCCATAAACTTGAAGCATATATTTTGTGCATTGGTTTCTTGTTAAAAGAACAAAGCAAAGTCCATTCTTGCCCTGTGGCGTAGATTCATGCATGTTGGTTAATTTGCATGTATGGTTGAATATGTATGTGCATGACTGTTATTAGCATGATCTGCTAATGGTCCAGAGATCCCTGTGCACCCAACTGCTTTTGGTAGCGTAGCCGGAACAGTAGGCTTATCTCCGCATGGTCGTGGATCATTGGTTAGTTGCTACACAGCGAAAATACAATTATTACCCAATGATAAAAGGGACTGTCCAATCAAGGTTGTATACAAATATCGACTTTATTATCACAGCAGACAGTTCTAGCACACTACAAAATACAACCCACCCTGTAAAGAAATGCAGAGGACAGAACGTTTCAAAAAGGAAACGGGATGCACTCTGGTTGCATAGGAGGGTAGTCGGTAAAGTAAATAATCACAATAGTTCAAGGATGCTTAGTTTCAGCACAAAGGGAGCAATGGGTCATACAATGTCACTGGGGGCCTTCGGAGAAGGACCAGGGGGACAGAACCACCATGTACCTTCTGCTTGTAGAAGTTCTTGGTTCTCGACAGGGTCGAGTCGGTTTCAGGGCACTTTGCAGCTTCTGCAACAGAGTTCAAGATGGGAGACAGCTGCAGGTATTAGGCAGTAGGGCGAGCGAAGCTGGACGGATGGCTGCAGGCTGGTCGGATGCACTGGTATAAGCATCTCAAACAGCATGAGCAAATGCAGCGTGACAACAGTCAGCAGTGCAGTTGGTTGCAACTCGAGGGGTTCGCCTGCCTCAATAATGTCCTTTAAGGTGGATGCTGGGATGCTTGTCGGTGCACTCCTCCTAGCTTCTTCGCTGGGCTTGTGTCATTCTTTAAGGTGGATGGCCCAAAGCTGAGGCGAGTGTTGCAGGCAACTGCCTTGTCCTTAGCTGGGTACAGAGACTCTGTGGAACTTCCCACCTAGAAAACTTGCTGCAGAGCCTCTGGATTCAGTATCTCCCTCTGTTCCCTGAGAGATGTTTAGGGGAGAGATCTTGCTTCCCTCTTGGAGTTCCTGGCCTTCCTTCATTGTGGCATGGGAGGATAGCTCAGGGGCAACATGCTCGCCTTGGAAGCAAAATGGCACGAAGCAACACAGGTTTGATCCACTGGTCAGCACTTAGAAACCTCTGGGTATTTAACGTGTTAAAATAACCTATCATATCATTGGTGGAAGATGTAAGGCAGACTGTACCTTCAGCCAGGGTCCAAATAGGTTCTTCGTGTTACTCCTTGCGAATTGTTCAGATGAACTGCCATAAGAGGGGCCAGCCCTCTTCTAAAGCCAAATGGGCCCCAGTGATGGTGTAGGCTAAGCCTACCTTAACGAACCAATCCTGGTCCCCACCAACAATCTTCTGTTATGCATTAACCTCATGTGAGGTCTTTGTGCAGGTCATTGAACCAACAGTTTACACTTTATTTTTATTTAGTGAATATTTATAAAGCGCGCTATGACAGCAAAAAATGGTTTCCTGGGGCTGTGTGAGCGCTTTAAAAATGCAAATAAAAAAACACACACACATGGTATCCTGACACATCCTTGCCCCAGTGCATTCCTCCCTCTGGATTTGCAGCATCTTATTACCGCTTTCCAGTCCTCTTATCGTCTTCCCCTTGCCCCATTCTTGCAGCAGGCTAAAGTCACAGCACGCCACTTCACATGCGCGCCTTGCTGCGCTCATACCACTATGGTGGAGATCTGGTACATCATAAAAGCAAACAAACACAACATAACATAACCGTCCACCCTATTTAGATTTCATTTGGCATCTCTATATAGCGCTACGAACCCTACGGCATCTGAGCGCTACTTATTATTACCCACTGTGTGTGGTGCTCGTTTATCGATCTCGGAAGGAAGAAAGAGTGAGTTTGGCCCCGCCGGGATTCGAACCTGCAACAGCAGACTCTGCACAGATGTCAAAGCGAGCGCTCAACTCGCTGTGCTATCGGACCAACTAGAAGAAACGAAATGGTACGAAAACACTTTCTAATTTTATTCCCAGGTTTTTGGCTGCTCAGTGGAGCTACACAGAATCAGGCTTTAATCATTTAGTAGATGACACAGCTGACTTGCATATTCAAGTGCATTTCCCTTCATCACCCAGAGACATAATGGTCTCCTTTGAACTTCAGTTTTTAGACTCTAGCGAGCCTCCATGAAGCTGGCACACCGCACCATCAACAGGCAAATGAAAGCATCCTTTGTATATCCTGGATTTTATAAGGATGCAAGATTCTTTAATATTCTTAAGATTCTGCTGGCAAAAGAGGTAATGTCTTGATTGTCAAACATACCACTGTTGTTTAGCCACTTACAGCCCCCCACTAAAAGCATTCCAAAGCTTCCTTCGAGTTGAGATCAAAAACACGGAGTTCCCTTTCATTTGGAGTTTGGTCCTCAGCAATAACCATTTCCCTGTACTGATTGGTTAATGACGCGATTTTAAAGCATTTTGAGCAATCTAAAGCTTTACTCTTATGTGAAGTCTTTTTACAGCTCATTGCACCAACAGCTTACACTTTATTTTATTTATTTTTATTTGTTGAATATTTCTAAGCCGCACTATACAGCAAAAAGTGTTCCAAGGCGCCACGAGGCAAAAAGGCGTGGTGGGGGAACAGGGGACATGTAAGGCGTGGTGGGGGAACAGGGGACATGTAAGGCGTGGTGGGGGAACAGGGGACATGTAAGGCGTGGTAGGGGAACAGGGGACATGTAAGGCGTGGTGGGGGAACAGGGCACATGTAAGGCGTGGGGGGAAGCAGGGGACATGTAAGGCGTGGTGGGGAACAGGGGACATGTAAGGCGTGGTGGGGGAACAGGGGACATGTAAGGCGTGGTGGGGGAACAGGGGACATGTAAGGCGTGGTGGGGGAACAGGGGACATGTAAGGCGTGGTGGGGGAACAGGGGACATGTAAGGCGTGGTGGGGGAACAGGGGACATGTAAGGCGTGGTGGGGAACAGGGGACATGTAAGGCGTGTGGGGGAACAGGGGACATGTAAGGCGTGGTGGGGGAACGGGACATGTAAGGCGTGGTGGGGAACAGGGGACATGTAAGGCGTGGTGGGGGAACAGGGGACATGTAAGGCGTGGTGGGGGAACAGGGGACATGTAAGGCGTGGTGGGGGAACAGGGGACATGTAAGGCGTGGTGGGGGAACAGGGACATGTAAGGCGTGGTGGGGGAACAGGGGACATGTAGGCGTGGTGGGGAACAGGGGACATGTAAGGCGTGGTGGGGGAAACAGGGGACATGTAAGGCGTGGTGGGGGAACAGGGGACATGTAAGGCGTGGTGGGGGAACAGGGGACATGTAAGGCGTGGTGGGGGAACAGGGGACATGTAAGGCGTGGTGGGGGAACAGGGACATGTAAGGCGTGGTGGGGGAACAGGGACATGTAAGGCGTGGTGGGGGAACAGGGGACATGTAAGCGTGGTGGGGAACAGGGGACATGTAAGGCGTGGTGGGGGACAGGGGACATGTAAGGCGTGGTGGGGGAACAGGGGACATGTAAGGCGTGGTGGGGGAACAGGGGACATTGTAAGGCGTGGTGGGGAACAGGGGACATGTAAGGCGTGGTGGGGGAACAGGGGACATGTAAGGCGTGGTGGGGGAACAGGGGACATGTAAGGCGTGGTGGGGGAACAGGGGACATGTAAGGCGTGGTGGGGGAACAGGGGACATGTAAGGCGTGGTGGGGGAACAGGGGACATGTAAGGCGTGGGTGGGGGAACAGGGGACATGTAAGGCGTGGTGGGGGAACAGGGACATGTAAGCGTGGTGGGGAACAGGGGACATGTAAGGCGTGGGGGGAACAGGGGACATGTAAGGCGTGGTGGGGAACAGGGGACATGTAAGGCGTGGTGGGGGAACAGGGGACATGTAAGGCGTGGTGGTGGGGGAACAGGGGACATGTAAGGCGTGTGGGGAACAGGGGACATGTAAGGCGTGGTGGGGGAACAGGGGACATGTAAGGCGTGGTGGGGGAACAGGGGACATGTAAGGCGTGGTGGGGGAACAGGGGACATGTAAGGCGTGGTGGGGGAACAGGGGACATGTAAGGCGTGGTGGGGGAACAGGGGACATGTAAGGCGTGGTGGGGGACAGGGGACATGTAAGGCGTGGTGGGGGAACAGGGGACATGTAAGGCGTGGTGGGGGAACAGGGGACATGTAAGGCGTGGTGGGGGAACAGGGGACATGTAAGGCGTGGTGGGGGAGACAGGGGGACATGTAAGGCGTGGTGGGGGAACAGGGGACATGTAAGGCGTGGTGGGGGAACAGGGGGACATGTAAGGCGTGGTGGGGGAACAGGGGACATGTAAGGGTGGTGGGGGAACAGGGGACATGTAAGGCGATGTGGGGGAACAGGGGACATGTAAGGCGTGGTGGGGGAACAGGGGACATGTAACATTCGGATTGTGCAAGTACAGCAGCAAGAAGTGCAGAGGGGTAGAGGTGCGGTGGAGGGGTATACATGCAGGGGCATAAGATGCAGGGTGGGGGAGTGGGGAAGAAGGAAGCGCCCATGGGATAGGCAAGTGCCTGGGGGGGGGGGGAAACCGGCGTGTGGGGCAAGCTCCAGGGGAGGAAACCCATCTAAGTGCGAGGGAGGGAGGTGGACCAGACTAAGGAGGGGTGGCCGTTCCTGTGTTTAGTATAAAAGATGCTGAGATCACATCATCTTTCTACTAGAGAGGAGCTCAAATGGAGACATATGGCTAGTGGAAGAAGGGATAGACCTTATGGGGATCAGAACCAGGGATCATTGCAAGTGCCAACTCAACTAGCCCAGAGTCAACCAAAAATGTGTTAAGGACTCCCACAATTGCTTAATTATACCTCTCCACTCCTCCACTTGACACGGTGTAGGCAATGTTGAGATTTCCCCTTACACCCAAGATTTCCCACATCTCAGCCATCCCCTCACTGGTTTCCTGATTTCTCGGGCCAGACTCAATCCTTTGAGAAAGAATAAAACAAGGAAAGATGTGGTTGATCGTCAACGTGTCTACCTTTGCCGCCTGATCTTTCAGCGCAGGAAGACATTCTATCAACTCTGGAACTAGACAAGTTACAGTCAGCATATATTTAATTCCAATTGAGGAATGGATTACACACCTGATTCAATCAATCTATAAGTCAGCCCAAGGTAATGGCATCCCTATTTTCTGTAGGGGAACCCACTGTGTGGGAGAACTTGGCTGAAGTTATGCACGCACCAAACAGCCGTTTGAATAATGTGACGAATCCTTGGATGTCGTCCCTTCTCCCCTAAAGGAGCCCATCCCATGAGCCAGGGTAGTGAGGCCACTACCCGATAGTCCCCCGGGATTGGTGCTCAGTGGGTGGATCTCGTGGAGTGGGAATCCCCTATGGGACTAGTGATGACTTGGGGAGAACATGGTATCCCCATAACCACCTAACCCTTACACACCTTCCACCCCCCTCTCACCCACACTTCCCCTAGTGTTCCTATCGGTGTTTGTCAAACCTTCAGTATAGGAGGCACTGGGACGGGAAACAGTCTGGCCCCCACAAGGGACTTGTATCCCTTAAGTACTGGGACGAAGGAGAAACCATTGACTCAATGGAAGACCTTACGTTCAGTACTGGGATGAAAAGAGGTGTGGAGCGAAGAAGAGTGCCCAGCGGAACTAAAGTAGGCACGGGGAGCAAGGTGAGAGCGCATGGAACGTAAAAAGGGAAGGGGATCGGAAGGGAGTCAGGCCCTCCCTCTAAGAACCAGTAGATTCTAAGCCGGGGGCAAACAAGAGAAGCCAGGAGAGAGGAGACCGAGGCCTCATTACAACCAGGCGTTGGACCATGGTGCTAATAGCACCATGGTCCATGCTGGTAACTTACCGACTCCGCCATGGCGGAATGGGGAATTACCGCCCCATTCCGAGGTTGGTGGGGCGGTAATTCCCCATGCCGCCATGGCCCTTCCCCATTCCCATTTTTTGCACCATAGGGCTCAATGGACTGGGGAAGGCGCTAATTACGGCACCGTAAATTACGGTGCCGTAATTAGATCCTAGGTCCCTTTGTGGGTTGGTTTTTTAATGCCTGCTAAAAGCAGGCGTTAAAGTGCCACCGCAAAGGGACCTCGTAATCAGGCGTTAAGGGTTTAACGGCGCCGCACATTTTACGGCGCCGTTAACCCCTAACGCCTGGTTGTATTGAGGCCCGAGACACTTAACCGCAGGCAGAGGCATGTCTGACAGGTCCACCGTGGCTGGACCAGCGGAAGAAGCGAAACCAGTGGCAGCCAGATGACTGAGGGAGCTGGTACATGCGGTCAGCTGGAAATTAGTCGCCCGGGAACAGGGGAACGCTGCAGAGCTGCCACAGCCCCTGGAGAAACTGAGAGACTCTTGAGCGGGAAAGTGGGGAAGCCCGCAGACAAACGGAAGATGCTGGAAAGCACTCTGCCGAGCTCTGGATGGCTGGGGCGTTTGGTGGGACCCCCAAAGGGTGGAAGATTAAAGAATAACGGGTCTGGAACCCGCTCCCAATATAGAACCACCTCCAAAGCCATCGTTTTTGTGTCGGTACCTGGCAAGGAAGGGAATCAAGTCTGCCAAGTCCCAGAGAAGAGGAACCGTGGGTCTGCCACCTGCACCCAACAAAGACGAGCAATGGAGAGCCTCTTCTTTATTGGGTACCTGTCAGGGTAGTGAACCAAAGTCTGCCAAAGCCTCAGAGGGAATCAAACCTGGGCCTGGGACCCACACCAGAAAGCCTGAGAAAGGCCTGGGGATGGGAGCCTTCCCCCTGGCAGTGTGATGAGCCGTGTACCAAAGCTT
Source organism: Ambystoma mexicanum (assembly GCA_002915635.3). Taxonomy (NCBI): domain Eukaryota; kingdom Metazoa; phylum Chordata; class Amphibia; order Caudata; family Ambystomatidae; genus Ambystoma; species Ambystoma mexicanum. The sequence goes on from CM030325.1 coordinate 968,873,173, forward strand.
GAGAAAAGGCCAGGTGAGGGGAGACATTTCCCATGATGCTATACAATCTAAAGAAAGTTAGTGGGAGGGAGTCATCTTCCTGACACTGTGAACTGTGGACCAGAGGGAAGGGTGTTATTACACTCTACATGCTCCAAGATTTGCCGGCATATTGCAATTGTAATTGGTTATTTATAACACGCTTAATACCCTGAGGATTCGAAGCGCGGACCCGGGGATCAAACCTGTGGTGCTCCATGTCGTCTTGCTTCCAAGACGAGCACGTTGCCCATGAGCTATCCTCCTAAGGTAAATTTCTGCTTCCCAGAAATTTGGGGCTACCAACAGTTGGTATCTTGTTTGTCCATCCCTTTTACATTATTAACCCTATAAAGGAGATCCTTATATCCACCAAGGAGGGCCCAGTCATATATCGCCCCTCTCTGGTTGATTTGTGGCCCCAGGGGGAGGCATTCCCTCTTGCAGTGTGAACTGTGTACTAAAGCCTGAGAAAGGCCAGGGGAAGGCAGTCATTCCTCAGGCCCCCGGGCATTGTGAATTGTGAAACAAGAAGCCAGAGAAGGACCAGGGGAAGGGAGACATTCCCCCTGATGCTGTACAATCTAAAGAAAGATAAGGTTACGGAGTTATCCCCCTGACACTGTGAACTATGGACCAGACAGGAAGAGAGACATTCCCTCTGACATTGTGAGTAGGCTGAGAAAGAACAGGGGAAGGGAGACATTCCCCTGATGCTGTAAAATCTAAAGACGGCTAGGGAGAGGGAGTCACCCCCATAACACTGTGAACTATGGACCAGAGGGGAGGGAGTCATCCCCCTGACACTGTGAACTATGGACCAGAGGGGAGGGAGTCATCCCCCTGACACTGTGAACTATGGACCAGAGGGGAGGGAGTCACCCCCCTGACACTGTGAACTATGGACCAGAGGGGAGGGAGTCATCCCCCTGACACTGTGAACTATGGACCAGAGGGGAGGGAGTCACCCCCCTGGCCGAGTGAACTGTGAAACCCAGTATGTGGAAAACCAGGAGAAGGGAGTCATTCCCCATGGGACTGTGAACTGGAAAGATAATATGAGAGACTTTTCTTTTCTATTGTGGAAGAACCAACCCAAGGGAGTCATTGGAACCTTTGTTTTTTTTTTTTCATTAAGAACTCTTTTTCATCACCAGGTGGTGAACCTCGATCCCCAGTCCAGAAGAAAGGAGTCATTCCTCTGGACCAAGAAGCGTGGCTTTCTTCTTAGTTTAGTTCTAAGTGTAAGGGCTATAAATAGGGTTTGACCAGGACGGTGGACTATTATTTATTGGACATTGTGACACTACCCTTAGAATTTAGTTGAGACATGGAACCCCCTCTTTGAGATAGGGATAGATAGGTTTTCTCTTTAATAATAACACACATGTGTCAGTGTCCTCCTCCTGCACTGATCCTGGGGTTTTGTTACCTTGTGATGCCTTGTGAAAAAGGTGAGATAATGCAATGTCCTATACTTCTTTCCAGAAATGTGGGACTGCCAACAGTTGCTATCTTGTTTGTCCATTCCCTTTTACATTATTGATAACCCTATAAAGGAGATGCTTCTCTCCACCAAGGAGGGCCCAGTCATATATCGCCCTTCTCTGGCTGATTTGTGGCCCCGGAGGCAGCTCGAAGAAAGGGCCCACTCCTTTGAGCCACATAAAACTGTGGCTCTTTCTGGAGTTGCTCCGAATGTGCACTTTGCGAGGTGACAACCCCCCAAAATCCCCGAAGGCAGTCTAGCCAGGTACCTGTTTAAACCTCAACTCCCAGCTTATGAGGAACTTGTGAGGCAGATAGATGGGTCCAAGCCAGCTTAACCTCACTGTGCCAGTTCTTAGGACTGGAGCTCCTACAGTTTGCTGTGCATGTATCACTCACATATTGTTTGAGAGATGGGTCTCCTCTTGCAGACTGAAGAGCTCTGCCCATGATTATATAGGAGAACCTTTACGGTCCATGATAATCGCTGCCAATGACGTGGGCCCAAATGTCAATTCCAAAAGTCACAGCAGGGCCAGGCTTTGGAGCAATCTTACAGAAGCTCCCTCGGGTAGCTCTATTCGAATTCCTGTATAGATCCGGACTGTCCCTTCTTCTGGAGGAATCTCAACATTGCCCAGACTGTATAATGGAAGCCAGCGCACCAGGTACGGCTTTGGTGGGATTTGGTATTTTGGGAAGTTTGCACCATTTGTATCGTAGGCGCTGCAGGAAGCCTTCCATTACAGTCGTTGTGCATGTCTCTTTCTTCTTCTGGTTTTTCTAGTTCTGTCTTATCTGGGTTTCATTCTTATCTATTGGATCGAACATATTCAGTTTCTTGGGCTGGGACTGTTTCTGATACTCTACCTCTCTCTCACGGGGTGCCCTAAAGCTCTGTTTTAGGTCCTTTTCTTTTTTCTCTTTACACATCTACCCTTGCCGCTATTATTTGATTTTATGGGATATCACATCACTTACATGCTGATGATACCCAACTCGTTTTGTCTTTCTCTTCTTTCACACCTGCGATTCATGTAATCTTTCCTTTTGTTTTTTGCGATCAAATCTTGGATGTTGATCATTGTCTTGTTCTTAGTGCCTCCAAAACTGAAGTTCTTTTTTTATCATCTAATACTATTCCTTCTCCTTCTCCTTGCTTTGTTTCCTTTCCCCCTTCTTTACTTCCCATCTCTCCTACTACTCGTAATCTTGGTTTTTATCATGACACTGATCTATCTTTTTTTAATCACATTTCTATTATTTCTCACTCTTGTCACTATCATCTTTTCAATATTCGTAAAGCTAGCCCTTTTCATACGTTTGCTGCTACTAAACTCTTGGTTTCTTCACTTATTTGTTCACATCTATTCTATTGCTCTGTCTTACTTTTTGGTCTCCCTGCCTCTCGCTTGGCTCCGTTAAAGTCTATTTTAATGCCTCTATTCGTCTTTTATGCTTAGTTTCTTCGTCTTTATCTTCACTCTGTTGGTTACCATTTCACTCTTGTCTCAGATTTAATGTTCTCTGTATTGTTTTTAAATCTCTTTATGACCTTGCTCCTTCTTATCTTTCATCTCTTATATCCTTTTATGTTCATTCTCATTCTCTCCGTTCTCAATCTCAATTCCTATTATCAGTTCCCCGCCCTCCTTGTGAAATCAAGATTTCATTCATTTTCACTGTTGGTGCTTTTTCACTGGAATTCTCTACTTCTCTCTCTTTGCTCTATTAATCCCTATTATTTATTTCGTTCAACACTTAAGAGCCATCCCCTCAGCCCTGATGTAAAATGCTCTGAATTTGTTACTCCTCTCCTCGCTAATGATTTAATTGTACTGTAAGTTTGATCTGTGAGGCGTTTTGGTGTAAAGTGCCATAGAAATGACAAATAAAATACAAATACAAATACATGCTACTTCTGACACCTTCTTTCATATAGCCGAGTGAGCGACACAAAGGTACAGTAGTACATCAGCATATCAACTTACGATATCCAGTCAGTCTTAGGCCTGCTTCTTTATGGCAGTCCCTCCTCACAGTATGGGGCGTAAGGGCATCCCACACCCTTCTTCTTTCAGTCACTCGAGTTCCTCCTCTCTTTGTCGGGGTTAAGGGGTTCCTGCCCACTTCCTCTCTCTTTTTAGTATGTCCTTGCGCTTCTCCATTAGATGTCACTGGGTTTCTCCTAACAGCTGAGCTTGATGGGATTACACCAGAATAATTCCAAATAACCAGACAAACTCAGGAAGATGGCAAGTCTATGTTTTATTATCAATTATCTAAAACAGGGAGGTTACAACGAACATCAACAGACGTACACTCATTCTCTGTGATTTAAACACAAAAAATACAATGATATACTTTTTTTGTGCGTCATACTGATGTCACCCTACGCAATAGTAAAAAAAACCTATCAAGGGTCGGAATTGGTTAATGGAAGCATCTAGATATACAATCATATAGGAGGTAGGATTTTTATTGGTTGTCCTTTGTCAGGTGGACAACTTATGCCTACCTCTTCAAACATGTCAGTTAAGAAAAATCAGTTAAACAGTGTTTCATTCGTTTCTCAAGCTATAAGGTCCTTCGTTATACAGACTAATACAATTGGTTTGGCACGCTTGTGCCGTGTCTGGAACATTCGGTTCAATTAGCAACACATAAGCCAAGACCCAGGTGCCGGTAGATAGGACATGAAGCTGCCTCACCACCCAATTAGCCCAACATCTCTCATCACCCATGCCTTCTGCCATGAAATTGTCTTTGTACTTGGCCTTGCAGAGTATTCCTGTCCTAGGAATTCAAGGGTAGTGAAGGAACTCGCTATCGTATCTGGAACTCCAAGTTCAAGTCCTATTTTCAGCCTCCACTCACTTGACAGGAGACCACGATTCTGCTAATTCTACAAGCTTTTAATGTCTTTAATGAATTAAGAATTGGCATCCTTTGTATTCTTTCTTGCACCTTAACGTGAGCGGATTTATCCTCCGCAAACATGTTCTTCTTCAGTGTAGATAGCTGACCTCGATATCTAGGATCTTGACTTCAGGCCAGACAGCCTTGCAGCGCAGCTCTAGCAACTTTTATTCTACTGCGACACAGACTTTCATTCCCCTTTCATGGTTTTTGGCTTATTTACTTCATGATACCAATATCCTGCTTCGGTGCAATGCGGCTTCGCCTGCATTCTATTCACTACTTGTAGCTAGCCTATACGATGACTTGATCTATCTTGCGTTTCAGCATTCTGTACATCTTTATGCTCTAATTTCTTCAGCCCTTTTTCTTGTGTACTTTTCTTCTTTACACTTTTAAGGGTCACTTGATTCTTTACTTCCTTATTTCTCTTCTAGGATCCATACAATGGGCCTCATTACAAGTGAGGCGGTAAGGGTTAACAGCGCCGGAAAAGGTCCCGGCGCCGTTAACCCCGTACCGCCTCATTATGAGGTGCCCTCGCGGGACCCACTCTGGAGGACCAGCATGCTAACAATGGGCCCGTCATTAAAGGGCCCGTTGTTAGCTTGCTCCCCATTCCATTGAGCCCTATGGGGGCTCAAATGGGAATGGGATTGTCCGGGTTCCCTGAATGGGAAAATACGGGCCTCGAAAGTCGGAATGGCCCAGTATTTCCCATTCAGGGACCACGGACCCAGACATGAGTTTGGCGATAGCCATGCCCTGCTGCCTCCAAACTCGTAATGAGGCCTCTTTCAGTACTCCACGCATACTTTCTTGTGACATCATCAGTCCGTCTTCTTAGTTCGTTCTCATATTTCTCCAGGGATTTCATCCAGCAGGCCATCATCACCTCAATGATACATTCGATATGGTTGTTTAATGAATACCTTCCTCCAAATACTTGCTGCAGTTATTGGTACAATAGCTGGTGTTATACAGGGCACAGTATAATTTCTCCAATACAGGGGAGGTAGGGGGGTAGGGTCTATTGCAGACGTCTATGTCTGCTCCTCTACACAACTGTTTATATAAGGCACATTTTTCTGCAAACGCCAGGCAGAATGATGAGGCCAGTTCAGCTCCCAGTGCCCCAGGGAACCTGATAAGAGTTTTTTCACCTCCTCTCCAATGGTTCTGCTCTTCATCCTTAGCAAAAAAGAAGAAAGTAGGGAAAGCACACTTATGTGTATTTTCTATGTACGCTGCTTTAAGTATTTTTTGTTTTTTATAGTCCATTGACCCTTATACAAATCAGTTTTTTCTGGGTGCCGGGAGAAAGGAATGACTCTGGTATCAAAAAGTCAAGAAAGACATGAGAAAAATGTGTAGTTCCTATTGGTAATAGAAACTCCCGTCCCCTGCACACCACTCAAGAGTGGAAAGAACATTTTCCAAACAAATCTCAATATTTTCAGTAATTTCAAATATTCGATATATCACTCTTTCAAAAAGTTATTTCGCCACAATCAACGTAAACAAACATTGAAAGTAAAGTTCAATCAACACATTTTCACCTTGAAGGTATTAGTTTTTTACTAAAGATATTTATCAAAATTGTACAAAATAATATTGTTTTTTCTTTTGAGTTCAATTCACTCAAACCATTGTAATTTAACAAATAACCAAAAGTAGTTTCTTTCAACAAATTCAACAGAATTCAGGAGAATTGATACGAATTTCTAACAGATTCAAGGGAATCAAGACTGTTAAAAAAAAATCAGTTTCTAAATACGTTTCTATACAAATTTCTAAAAAAGGGGGATAGTAATGAGCTCAACGCGTTTCGAGAGATTTGCCTCTCTTCTTCAGGAGCAATGACTTACTGCTAACTAGTACAGTAGTCACTAATTTCAACACTTATTCATAATAATTTCAAAATGATACTTCAATGTGGAATGAGAACAACATCCCCTTTTTTTTGATAGTGAGTATATCCTCAGGATTTTTCAGTGGCAGCTATTCCATTGTGAGATGATGGAAACGTCGTCTTTTCGCAGTTCCCAGTTCGTTTATAGTTATCTGTGAATAATATAATATATGTATTATTGATTTGATGAGGCAATGAAAAGTTGTCTTTAGCTCTAAATAATGCAGAGTTGTACCTGTGTATTCCTCTACTCTCCGTTTAATGGTGAAAAAGCTTCTTCCAAATTTCACATTTCCAATCAAGTTTTCAGTATGGAATCCTGGCACGGTTTGGCTTGACACAGAGTCCCATTCAGGGTATATGGAAGTATGTCGTGGTCAATTCAAGTTTCCTCCCTGTGTATTAACAATTGTTCGAGTTAGCGCACTATATGGCATTTTCATGTAAGAATGATTTTCATTTTAAAGTTAACATCACATTTTTACCTGGAAAGGTGACTGTTTGCAGCCGCGTACATTTCTTTCCTCTGTGCTGTGTCCTATCGTGTCGCCGGGTCGCTGTAAATGTATCTACCTATTCAAAATGTTGTATGTTAGCGTTATATTGAGCGTGTTACATAATCAAGTCAACGCTGTGCTCTGCATGTTCATTATTCGAGTTGTTACCCCAGTAAGAAAGGTTTCTGCTGTACCTGAGTTAAGTGCTCTGCCGTTCCTGAGCCTGTTTCTCCTCCTTCCTGCTCACTCCAAGTCAACCCGTTACCTAGCAACTAGACCCTATATTATCATGCGATCTAGTCACCTGACCATGTTGGAGTGTTCTGCGGTCTTACCTGCAAGCCGTGCACGCCGTGCAGGAAATTTCTGATCACTCCCGATGCCTGTACAGGCCTGTGAGTGAGGAAAAGCTGAAATTCCCATAGTGCCCCTGATGTCTAGATAGAATCCAGCATGGGACCACGCTTTCTTGTGCAGTGGGCATCATGTGTTTATGTGACTTCTCAGAGTCATTCCAAACCCTTATTGCCACTAGTATAGTGCTTTGTGAAAATTAAAGAATGCTTGTAGTAGAGTTCCAAGGCTTCTGGTAGTGGGTGGGTGGCTGGCCAGTCTTTAGCCAGCGGTAGCCCTTCAATGTTCTTAAAGCCCCAGTGTCATTGTGGCTGTCTCTAATACTATTCCATGTCTCAAGATGGGGCTAACTTATTGTGGTACCCGGCCCACCAACTTAGTCTTCCTCACAATTTTGTCACAATCTCCTGAGGCTTTAAAACCCACTGAGAGGGGCTGTTACTGAATCATGAGGATGATTTGTTATAATTCCTCAGAAAGTTGTAGTCACACCCATATTGATGCTTCATAACACAAAGATCATCTTCAAATCTTCAGATCTTTTGGAATTTCCTTAAGATTTTCTAATCGTCCTTCCAATTGTGATCTTGCTCAGAAAAGGACAAATGAACCAGATCTTTATAGGGTTTGCCTGCGTCCGGAACATCTCTACTCCACTGTGCAATTGGAAGTTCACCATTAGTACAAGGCTAGGACCTAGTCATCAAGGTCACCTCTATCTCTCCCAAGAGATGTCCCATATCTGTGGAGTAGAATTCCAGTTGTTCTAGCAACCTAGTCTGCCAAATTGTTTCCTGTTTCTTCTGGACCTTCTACCTCGATTTACTTCCAATATATGGTTGTAATAATTCACATCACCAAATCATCAATGATTAGAATCCTTTTTTATTTAATAATTCAAAGGCTTGTTGTTCACACAGAGCATACACCTGGCTTTACAGTTTATCATACACTCTTGAGACTAATTTCAGGCATTAGTGACTTGGCAATGGTGGCCAATTCCTAGTGCTGATGTTCACCAGCAGTGAGAACTGCTTGGTAAAATGGCACTGCCCCATGACTGTTTTGGGGACCAATTATGTAGGCAGCACAGAGTGTGGGAGTATCATTCCTCCAAGCATTTTCAATGACGCCGCCACTCGTTGTTTCTGACTAGTATGAGTAATATAGCAGCACATCCATCCACATACACTGTGGGCACCCTCTGGCATGTGTGTCACTCATACTCTTATGCAGGGAAGCTAGACATATCTTCATGTTATCAATTGTTGTTAAATGTTTCTCTTCCTCTTCCAAACAGAGAAAACTAGGAAGAACGAATCCAAGAGGAAAGGAGCCCACAAGTAAAGAACATAGTGTCTCAAACACACTACCAGTGGCAATTGAAGGAGAAAACCCAAATGAGGTAAAAGCAAAAGAGATAGAAGGAAATGGTGGAGGGAAAACGCAAGAAAGCAATGAAATACATAACCAAACCTCAATAAGCAACTTGGCAGCCCCAAGCAAAAACACGGATGGGGGAAAACAGCGGGACGATGGAACCGCGGCCATAATAAAAGTAACCAGCAAGGGAGCAGAGGAAGAAGAAAAACAAAAACGTTCAAAAATCGGGAGTCCGAGTACGAAGAATGCCAAGCAACTTGAAAATCTGGAAAGACCTACAAATAACGCCGCCTGCAACTGTCAGATGAATCTGTCACAAACACAGGTGGTGTTGATCAATACGGAAATGACACGGACAGACGAACCCAAAAATTTGGAGAAGGCCCCAGAGAAAGAAAAGCAAAATGAGAGTGTGTGTGAAATTTTCAAAAAAAGAGATACAAATAAGGGAGAAAAAAAACAGGATAACCACAAAATTTTAAATCAAACAGCGAACGCAGAAAGAAAAATAGGAGGAGGTCAGAGGAGAGGAGCCACAACAAAAAAACAAAAAATCAAGCGCTTCGAAGACTTCGACCAGCAGTAAAACTCGGGCGTTCATCAAAAACCTGACAATACCTAAAGAACAACCGAGCATAATGGAACAGTTGATAAACAACAAGAAAAAGGTGAGAGTTGAATTGAACACCATAGAATGTGCAACACCTGAATTTGGAGATGATGAATGCTCTGAGGTTGATCTGCTAGACCTCTCGACATACACGATATCAGATGTAGAAGAGAAACAGGAAGCAATAGAACATGAAAACATTAAACAAGTGGAAGACGAATTGACGAGAGAGGAGTGTTCTGATGATACTGAGAGTGATACTTCAATAGTAACGGAAGCATCTGTGGAACAAAAAAAACAGGGGAAAAAGGGAAGAAGATGAAATATCCAAATTCAACAAGAACAATCAGAAACGACAGAAAAAAAGGAGGGCACAGAAGAATGATCAAATATTAGGAAAAAACAGTGACAAACCAGGGCGTTCACAAATTAGAACAAGGTGGGATAGAGAACTGAGACATAATAACAACCAAATGGTGATAGAGGATAAAAAATAATGGACAGACACTTATGAGGCGGAAAAAGAACAACAATCGCGCCAAGCAAATAAAGTCTATACGGTAGACTCTAAAAAGCAATCAGGTCTGGTCCTGGAAAGAATCCTCCATTATGACGACAGGGCTAATCCTAAATAGAACCAACGTAATAAGGCTTTTACACCATATTACAGAACTAAGTCTAATCCATACGGACGACTTAGCAATTGTGGAGTTCGTCGATGAGGCCCGCACCGATAAGGTAATCCTGCATACAAGATCAAACCTGGTGAGACAATTGCTCCTTGAAGAAGCACCCAACTAAGACCAATGGGTTTTTGATTTTGCAGGAAAGCGAGAAACTTTTAAAACGCAGGAAAAAGTAGAGAAATACCCACAAAGAAAGCCCAATAAAATGGACAAAAATGTCGGGAACTCTAAGACAAATAGAGAGACAGCAGGAAAAAGCACTAGACAAAACATTTGAAGCCCAGATAATAGAAACAAAAGACAAGAAGAAGAAAATGAAGTGGCAAGATGGAAATGGTTGAAAAACTTCATTGATGACAAAATGAACACTCAATAACATGAAACAGTAAAAAGTGCAGGTTTGTGGAGCCTAGGAAGCTGGAACACAAGAGGCTCAAACCACCTTTTTATGAACAGAGAGATACACAAGGGGAATCTGTAAATTTTGTGCTTACAGGAAACATGGTTGCGGAAAGAACCAGCACTGGAAGGATACGTGGTACTACTAAATCCGGCTATAAAAGGTCCTAGAGGTAGACCGATGTCAGATCTATTTGTAGCCATTAAGAACGATTTGAACTGGAAAGTGCTGGAGGCAGTGAATCCAACCCCATTTATCCAGATGATAGTGATACAGCTTGACAAAGATGCTGCGCGAGTATTGATATTGATCAATATTTACTGGATCCCAGCTAATATCCCATGCGAAAGGTTACCGGAGGAAATATCTGAACTGATAGATGAACAGAGAGAGAAGTGGACTGACCCGCTATATATACTGGTGGGGGATCTAAACTGTACCTGCGTGAACAAAGATAGCCAAATAGAGGAGGTGATAACGACCGCCACAGCGAAGGAAAAAAGAGGAATAAGATGGAACAACATGTTGCAATCAAGAGATTGTGTTATTTTTAATGGACAGGTGAAAGGCAATGTACCAGCTAAACCCACATGGAAAAGGGCTCAATCAGGAGAAATCCTGGATTACATCTGCATCTCGAGTAACCTGTCAGAGAATATTCGGACCTTGGAAGTCATAACAACGACAGAAAGTGAACACAATCTGATGAAATTGACATGCAACAACATCAGTAACAACAAGTTTTTTGTCTACAACCAAGATATTGTCACAGCCAAGGAGGAAAGAAAATAAGGATCAGACCAGACAAAATCAAACAGTTAAACAACAAACGAAAAGGCATGATCCGACTGCTCGAAACGGAACAAGAAACACAAAGGATTGATTACACACCACTCTTCAGAGCCTTTGTGACAAAAGGGAAACCTGGAAGTAATTATCCTACCAAGAACCACCAACATCTATATGACAGCCAGATAAGGAAAAGGAAAAAAGAATTAAGAAGAAAAATCATGAAACTAAAGACGAAAAAAACAATAAACAGTCAATCGAGTAAGGAGATAAACAAGTTAAAACAGAGGTAACGCAACTGGCTGTACTTACATAAGAAAACTATGCTGAACCGGGACGCAGAAAGCATGTTAGAAAAAATAAGAACTAAAAATACTGCAGAAATCTGGGCTACCATTAATGAAGCAGACCATCCGCAGGAGACAAGCCTATCAAATCCAATAAGTGCCACTTCATGGTGTGAATATTACACACAGCAACAAGAAGAGCCTTACACAACATCTAAGCGAAAATCTGTGTCAAGGAAGGAAAACGCGATAATAGACATCAGTATTGACGCAATTGAAAATATCTTAAAGAAATTAAAAGATTCAAGAGCTCCGGGACCGGACGGATTTACGAATGCAATATTAAAGAGCAATACCAGTGAATGGGCAAAGTTCCTACACATCCTGTTTGAATACATCCTAATTACCGAGAAAATTCCGGACTCCTGGAGGACAGCGGTAGTGGTGCCGATTTTCAAAAAGGGTCTTCAAACTTCGGCAGACAACTACAGACCGATCGCACTGCTGGATGTCGGGGGGAAGGTCTTCGCATCAGCATTGCTGAAAGCACTGACCACCTGGGTACAGCATAGCGGACGACAAGACCCCTGGCAGTCTGGTTTTGTGAGGGGGAGAGGTACAGGACTCAACATTTTTTTGATCAATCAGATGAAAGCAAGAACTACAAGGAACAAAAATCAAGAAATTTATGTAGCTTTTATCCATTTGTCAAAAGCGTTTGACACAATAAAAAGAGCCAAATTGTGGGAGAAACTGGGGAATTGGAAATGCCCGCAGACACTGGTAGAGAACATCAAAGACCTATACACATTTACAAGCATAAGAGTCAGGTTGGATAAAGCAGGAACACTGACAGATCAAATTCCGATAAGAACGGGTTTAAAACAAGGGTGTCCCCTTGCGCCAGAACTTGATAACCTGTATAGATCGGATATCGAGGACTCCTTCGAACTTATACGCTGTTTTCCACCAAAGATCGCAGGGACCTCAATAGGGAGACTACTATATGCGGATGATATCGTCCTCATGGACCATACCCAAAGAGGCCTACAAAGACAGCTATTGGCATTGCAACATTACGTGGACACAAACAGCATGGTAATTAATCCAGGAAAATCGAGGATCCTGAAGCTGCGCCCAGGAGGGAGAAAAAACAAAATGAGTAAGTCAGGCTGGCTGCTGAACGATAAAAAAATTCAGGAAGTGGAGGCACTGACATACCTGGGAGTTTGCATAAACAATGCCAAAAGTGAAAAACCAAGAATCGAAATTTAAAACGAAAAGCAAACAACTTAGCGTCTCAAGGGAAAATCCTGATGAAAAGATACTGCAGATTTACCCTAACACCATTGGTAACTTTTTATAGGATGAAAGTCGTGCCCAACCTGACATATGGAGTTGAATCACCAAGACCCATATCGACACAAACATGGTCAACTCTAGAAGGCCAATTCTGGCAAAAAGTGCTACAACTTCCCACATCTGTGCCAATAGAGTTTGATAAGGAGAGAGTTGGCATTAACTTCGCTTAAAACATAGTGATATGGAAAACGCTAACCTTCTATCGAAAATGCTTGGAAGAAAATGCAACCAGAGGTTTCAAAGTGCTGAACAAAGCAATAAAAGAAAAAACAGATGCAACACTAACAGAATGGCAAGAAGCATGGCGAGAGATTTTGGTGAACCTAAATGAATCAGAAGATGATCTGTGGATAAAACCAAACAAAACCAAGAAAAAAACTGTACATGGCAGACTGGATAGAAACCCAGTAAACCATCGGCAAATACAAAGCTATGAAGATTTCTGGGCACAACTGAGAAAACTGAACCAGATTCCGAGCTATTTGACTTTATTCCCGAATTGGTACTTTCGAACTCTCTTCCTAAGATTTAGACTGAACATCTTGCCAACGGGAGAAATGTTACAAAGGAGGAAAGTCATGAGCAGAGACGCAATATGTAGAGTGTGTGAGCTCAAAGGAGAAAAAGAAACCCTGAAACATCTCACACTCCATTGCATAGGACTGCGAGAAGCTCATGAGCAATGTTTGGGCAATTTACTTAGAAACTATGTCACAAGGAGCGCGGAAGAATGGTGTAAGATCCTTATAGAAGGAGAATTAATGAAGATCAACTTAGCGCTTGTAAGAATGGTGATCTTAATACTTAAAAAATTGGAAGGACTTCGGAGTGACACAGACAACGGAGCGAATAACAAAGTTGGATGAACTACAGAAAGGTGGTAGACAAAAAAATGGAAACTTTGTCTACAACAGATTAAAGGTTTAAAATAAGGAAAACCATGTAAATCTGTGAACAAAAAAAAAGAAAAATAGATCTGTCAATCCGTGGGCAAACAGATTCATTTTATTTGCACCATACAAGATCTCTCCAGGTTAGGCTTTCATGGACATAATTCAAGAAGTAATTCTCGAGTTGGACACGTTCCTGGTACATATCCAGTCACTCTGTAGATATTGCAGTAGTTGGTAGGAGGTCTGCACTATGAAAGGTTCTCCATGAATCAATGGGTGATAATTTTCAATGTGCATATCATTGCCAGGAGTGATTTCTCACATTCCCATGAATGTTTTCCCCACAGGTGGCCATTTTCTACTCCACTAGGAGAAAACCTTATTCACCTGTTAATGGTTATGATACAATAGCAGTCAGACAGGTGTCGGTGAATCATGTTCCCAGCAGGACATTTATGGAGTAAGACCAACAAGGAGCTTGGGTAAGGCTTCTCCTCAGTTGTTTCACAACCTCTCTTTGTGAGTCCCCGTACTCTCACTTCATCCCTGCCTTTGCTAAATGGCCTAATGCCTGAGTAATCGCTGTGTAATCCTTGATCATCCTGCAACTATATTTGGTAAGTCCTTGGAGCTTCTGTAGCTCAAATAGATTTGTGGGGTTCTATTATCTCAGTTAAAAAAATGCACGGGGTATATGGTTTAAAATCTCACACCTCACCAGTGTTTATTCCTTTAGTTCTGCGGTCACATCTGCAAGCGGTGCAAGCCGTGCAGGATATTTCTGATCACTCCCGATGCCTGTAGAGGCCTGTGAGTGAGGAAAAGCTGAAATTTTGGGGGTTTGTGGGGTTCTATTATCTCAGTAGGATTCAACCTTTTTTCAGACGATTGAGGCCTTCAACTGTGATATCATGTCCTAGAAAGGTAGACTTTGTCCTGCATCATTGGAATTTCTGGAATGATAAGTTGTAATTGTGTCAGAACATGACAGAACTCAAAAAGATGTTTTTCCACTGCTGTACATTTTATTAAAAGATCATCAACATAGACCATGTTTCCTCTTTTGGCCATATTTTCATGGCATTATTTAGGAAAATACTAAATTCCCACTGGGCGTATGAGTCCATGTATATTGTTTACTCACAAAGTTAAAGGGAACTAGAAAACCAGCTGGAAAATGTCCACTCTGTGTAATCAATATTATTATAGTAGCCTTTAAGTCCTAATGGCGTGATTATCTGTTTTTACAAGTCTTACTGTTCCCAAAGAGAGTAGTTAGCATTTCTGCGGTACCATAGACTAAAGATTTTTATGTGGTCAACATATCATAAAGAAGTGATGAAAAATTATTAATCAACAGAGTTTAGAACGTTTGCCTTAAAAATAGTTTATTTGCCCATAGGTCAGCCCTCAGTCAATACGGACAAGCAACTCAGTTAGAAATACAGAACAATAAAGCATATTTTTCCAACTCTGGAACCCAGCTGCTTATATTCCATACATATTAGAGACATAATGACACTGTCATGCAGAAAGATTCCATTATTGTTTTTTAGAAAGGGTGAGAAAGCACAACTGACCAAAACCAAATATTATTTGGACTTACTAGAAATTTGAAATATATGTTTATTTAAGAAAACGTGTTTTATGCCTGAACAAGAAGATTTAATGGAGAATGTGTTCATAACACAGTCTGTAGACCTGGAAAGGTTACTGGGCCTAGCCCATCCGTTTTTAGGGGCTGTTCCAAGTACCCCCTATATTTACGGTTACCACATACCCATAATGAGGCTCTGCGTGGTTATCAAAGTCACAGAAATGAAATGCTCTGAAACTGCTTGAGGAACCAAGGAACAGGCTTTCACCCCCATCAAACCTCCTGTCATGTAGCTCCTGCAATGTATTTGCAGGTGACCACCAAGCCACACTCCTCAAGGTAGATCAGTTGGCGTTTAGAAGGTTGTCCGTTTGTTCTCCTGTTCTTTCCAGTGACCCATTCTCCTGCCCCACTCTTCCCCTGCCCTGCCTTCTAACCACTTGACTGACCACTCCTAATCAAACTTTAGCATTCTTGCCCCAGCTTTGCTTGCCCTCTCCTCGCCTTCGACCTGCTCACCTCGTTTGACTGTAGACTCATTACAGGACTTCTGGCCCACCACTATGACTATGAGTACTCTAGAGTTGGCCTTGCTTTTTCCCTTCCAGTTCTGCTGTAGTTTTTCGGCATCACTTCTCTGAAATTCTGTATTTGGAACTTGCTTGTGCTCATGCTGCCCAGGAATTAGAACAGTCCTTCTTTGATGCCTCGAGGGCCGGAAACCTGATAGGCTTTCATGATATGCCTCATTAATATTCATGAGAAAAAATGTGCATGCATTCAGATCATTGAATGTAAATGTGTCTCATGAATATTAATTAAGGGTATCCTGAAAATCCAACGGATTTCCGGCCTTCGAGCACTGGAGTTGCACAACCCTGTTTTATGGGGTCATTACGACCCTGGCGTTAAGGGTTTAACGGCGCCGTAAAAGGTGTCGGCGCCGTTAAACCCTTAACACCTGATTACGAGGTCCCTTTGCGGGACCCGACCTTAACGGCTGGTTTTACCAGCCGTTAAAGTAGGGTGCCGCAAAGGGACCTCGGTGCTAATTACGGTACCGCAATTCGCGGTACCGTACTTAGCGCCTTCCCCAGTCCCATTGAGCCCTAGGGGCGAAAATGGGAATGGGGAAGGGCCATGGTGGAATGGGGAAATACCGCCCTGCCAACCTTAGAATGGGGCGGTATTTCCACATTCCACCATGGCGGACTCATTACAACACCGGCACCAACCATGGTGCTAATAGCGCCATGGTTTAGCGCCAGGGTTGTAATGAGGGCCTTAGACCTCCTCTGGTCCTCTGCCAACCACTGGCAGATGTTGGATGATGTTACCCCTCCTTATGTGTGCCCACCTGCTGGTGGGTAGATTGGGATCCTTGTTGCCCTCTAGCCCCTGGTTCTGGCAGCTCCACTCCCAGGTGCTCGCTTTCGCTGTTTTTGCCCCTTTGCATGTATCTTGCTACATCACAGCCTGTTTGTTTGTATTGCCCTCCTTGGTGCCCTTCTACCCTGCCCATCCTTGTTTCCTCTCCACTGTGTGGCTCGTGCATATACAGATAATGCAATGGGTCTGTGAGCGCTGCTTCTAATGGTACATCATTGAGGTCCTGAACATCTCAGTGTGCAAGAACCTCACTCTAAAAGAATTTCTGTTGCCCAATGGAACATGTATGTATTAAATCAAAACACTATGATTTCCACCTGAAACACTCCATTCACATGTGTGTGGACATGTAGACAGGTCAGCTGTTAAACTGCCTTCTGTTGTGTGAGCCTTGCCCCCAGGAGAAGGGGTGGGGGTATCCGGAGAGAGCCTGAACCTGGATTCGGGTGGATACGCCACAGGGATCGCATCTGTTGGAACAGATAGGCAATTGTTTCCAGTTGCCCAAAAACTGGGAAACATGTGTTCCATAGGGTAAAATAGCAGGTGTAGTCATGTTTCCAGGACATGAAAGAACAGATGAATGAATGCATTTTGGCGAGAGCTGAAAATCCCTGGTAAATGCATGTTCCATGTATGCTAAAAAGCATGTGAATGCATGCTTACAAGAGCTGAAAATCCCTGGTGAATGCATGTTACATGGATCCGAAAGAGCAGGTGAATGCATGTTTACAGGAGCTGAAAATCCCTGGTGAATGCATGTTCCATGGATCCGAAAGAGCAGGTGAATGCATGTTTACAGGAGCTGAAAATCCCTGGTTAATGCATGTTCCATGGATCCGAAAGAGCAGGTGAATGCATGTTTACAGGAGCTGAAAATCCCTGGTGAATGCATGTTGAATGCATGTTGCATGGATCCGAAAGAGCAGGTGAATGCATGTTTACAGGAGCTGAAAATCCCTGGTGAATGCATGTTCCATGGATCCGAAAGAGCAGGTGAATGCATGTTTACAGGAGCTGAAAATCCCTGGTGAATGCATGTTCCATGGATCCGAAAGAGCAGGTGAATGCATGTTCTCAGGGCCTGAAAATCCCTGGCGAATGCATGTTTCCAGGGGCTAAAAAAGCAGATGAATGCATGTTTACAGGAGCTGAAAATCCCTGGCGAATCCATGTTTCCAGGGGCTAAAAAACTGCTGCATGTATGTTGACAGGAACTGAAAATCCACAATGAATGCATGTTCCGTGGATCCGAAAAAGCAAGTGAATGCATGTTTACAGGAGCTGAAAATCCCTGGTGAATGCATGTTGAATGCATGTTGCATGGATCCGAAAGAGCAGGTGAATGCATGTTTACAGGAGCTGAAAATCCCTGGTGAATGCATGTTCCATGGATCCGAAAGAGCAGGTGAATGCATGTTCTCAGGGCCTGAAAATCCCTGGCGAATGCATGTTTCCAGGGGCTAAAAAAGCAGATGAATGCATGTTTACAGGAGCTGAAAATCCCTGGCGAATCCATGTTTCCAGGGGCTAAAAAACTGCTGCATGTATGTTGACAGGAACTGAAAATCCACAATGAATGCATGTCCCGTGGATCCGAAAAAGCAAGTGAATGCATGTTTACAGGAGCTGAAAATCCCTGGTGAATGCATGTTCCATGGATCCGAAAGAGCAGGTGAATGCATGTTCCATGGATCCGAAAAAGCAGGTGAATGCATGTTTACAGGAGCTCAAAATCCCTGGTGAATGCATGTTCCATGGATCCGAAAGAGCAGGTGAATGCATGTTTACAGGAGCTCAAAATCCCTGGTGAATGCATTTTCCATGGATCCGAAACAGCAAGTGAATGCATGTTCCATGGATCCGAAAGAGCAGGTGAATACATGTTCCATGGATCCGAAAGAGCAGGTGAATGCATGTTTACAGGAGCTCAAGATCCCTGGTGAATGCATGTTCCATGGATCCGAAAGAGCAGGTGAATGCATGTTCCATGGATCCGAAAGAGCAGGTCAATGCATGTTTACAGGAGCTCAAGATCCCTGGTGAATGCATGTTCCATGGATCCGAAAGAGCAGGTGAATGCATGTTCCATGGATCCGAAAGAGCAGGTCAATGCATGTTCCATGGATCCGAAAGAGCAGGTGAATGCATGTTCCATGGATCCGAAAGAGCAGGTGAATGCATGTTCCATGGATCCGAAAGAGCAGGTGAATGAATGTTTACAGGAGCTCAAAATCTCTGGTGAATGCATGTTCCATGGATCCGAAAGAGCAGGTGAATGCATGTTCCATGGATCCGAAAGAGCAGGTGAATGCATGTTCCATGGATCCGAAAAAGCCAGTGAATGCATGTTTACAGGAGCTCAAAATCCCTGGTGAATGCATGTTCCATGGATCCGAAAGAGCAGGTGAATGCATGTTTACAGGAGCTCAAAATCCCTGGTGAATGCATGTTCCATGGATCCGAAAGAGCAGGTGAATGCATGTTCCATGGATCCGAAAGAGCAGGTGAATGCATGTTTACAGGAGCTCAAAATCCCTGGTGAATGCATGTTCCATGGATCCGAAAGAGCAGGTGAATGCATGTTTACAGGAGCTCAAAATCCCTGGTGAATGCATGTTCCATGGATCCGAAGAGCAGGTGGAATGCATGTTCCATGGATCGAAAGAGCAGGTGAATGCATGTTTACAGGAGCTCAAATCCCTGTGAATGCATGTTCATGGATCCGAAAGAGCAGGTGAATGCATGTTTACAGGAGCTCAAAATCCTGGTGAATGCATGTTCCATGGAATCCGAAAGAGCAGGTGAATGCATGTTCCATGGATCCGAAGAGCAGGTGAATGCATGTTTACCAGGAGCTCAAGATCCCTGGTGAATGCATGTTCCATGGATCCGAAAGAGCAGGTGAATGCATGTTCCATGGATCCGAAAGAGCAAGGTGAATGCATGTTCTCAGGGCCTGAAAATCCCTGTGAATGCATGTTCCATGGATCCGAAAGAGCAGGTGAATGCATGTTTACAGGAGCTCAAAATCCCTGGTGAATGCATGTTCCATGGATCCGAAAGAGCAGGTGAATGCATGTTCCATGGATCCGAAAGAGCAGGTGAATGCATGTTTACAGGAGCTCAAAATCCCTGGTGAATGCATGTTCCATGGATCCGAAAGAGCAGGTGAATGCATGTTCCATGGATCCGAAAGAGCAGGTGAATGCATGTTTACAGGAGCTCAAAGATCCCAGGTGAATGCATGTTCCATGGATCCGAAAGAGCAGGTGAATGCATGTTCCATGGATCCGAAAGAGCAGGTGAATGCATGTTCTCAGGGCCTGAAAATCCCTGGTGAATGCATGTTCCATGGATCCGAAAGAGCAGGTGAATGCATGTTTACAGGAGCTCAAAATCCCTGGTGAATGCATGTTCCATGGATCCGAAAGAGCAGGTGAATGCATGTTCCATGGATCCGAAAGAGCAGGTGAATGCATGTTTACAGGAGCTCAAATCCTGGTGAATGCATGTTCCATGGATCCGAAAGAGCAGGTGAATGCATGTTCCATGGATCCGAAAGAGCAGGTGAATGCATGTTCCATGGATCCGAAAGAGCAGGTGAATGCATGTTTTACAGGAGCTCAAGACCGCTGGTGAATGCATGTTCCATGGACCGAAGAGCAGGCGAATGCATGTTCCATGGATCCGAAAGAGCAGTGAATGCATGTTCCATGGACCGAAAGAGCAGGTGAAATGCATGTTTACAGGAGCTCAAGATCCCTGGTGAATGCATGTTCCATGGATCCGAAAGAGCAGGTGAATGCATGTTCCATGGATCCGAAAGAGCAGGTGAATGCATGTTCCATGGATCCGAAAGAGCAGGTGAATGCATGTTCCATGGATCCGAAAGAGCAGGTGAATGCATGTTGCATGGATCCGAAAGAGCAGGTGAATGCATGTTGCATGGATCCGAAAGAGCATGTGAATGCATGTTACCAAGTTCCTATAAAAAGGTGACTGCATTCTCCGAGTCCAGAACAAAACCTCCGCTGTTTTTCCCTTCTTTTTTCAGTGACATCGGACAAGAAGCAAAACAGAGAATGCTGTGTTTGCATTCATATTTGTTTAATAATGAAAGAGAACAGCCTGCTTTAAATAAGTCTGGGACAGTGTGGGTATCTTTTTTTTGTCGTATGATTTTTGGGGTTGGTAGCAGAAATCTCATAAACTGGCCAATCCCTCCAAAACTATATAATGTCATGAACTGATTCCTGAGAAACAAGGATACACTTTGCTTTTTGGAGTTTGAATGAATATATTTTTATTTATTTTATCTATTTGTTTATTTATAACGCGCCTAAGTCCGCAGGCATCTTATACAGCGCGCCATAGTCCGCAGGCATCTTATACAGCGCGCCATAGTCCGCAGGCATCTTATACAGCGCGCCATAGTCCGCAGGCATCTTATACAGCGCGCCATAGTCCGCAGGCATCTTATACAGCGCGCCATAGTCCGCAGGCATCTTATACAGCGCGCCATAGTCCGCAGGCATCTTATACAGCGCGCCATGGTCCGCAGGCATCTTATACAGCGCGCCATGGTCCGCAGCATCTTATACAGCGCGCCATAGTCCGCAGGCATCTTATACAGCGCGCCATAGTCCGCAGGCATCTTATACAGCGCGCCCATAGTCCGCAGGCATCTTATACAGCGCGCCATAGTCCGCAGGCATCTTATACAGCGCGCCATGGTCCGCAGGCATCTTATACAGCGCGCCATAGTCCGCAGGCATCTTATACAGCGCGCCATAGTCCGCAGGCATCTTTATACAGCGCGCCATAGGTCCGCAGGCATCTTATCAGCGCGCCATAGTCCGCAGGCATCTTATACAGCGCGTCATAGTCCGCAGGCATCTTATACAGCGCGCCATGGTCCGCAGGCATCTTATACAGCGCGCCATAGTCCGCAGGCATCTTATACAGCGCGCCATAGTCCGCAGGCATCTTATACAGCGCGCCATAGTCCGCAGGCATCTTATACAGCGCGCCATAGTCCGCAGGCATCTTATACAGCGCGCCATAGTCCGCAGGCATCTTATACAGCGCGCCATAGTCCGCAGGCATCTTATACAGCGCGCCATAGTCCGCAGGCATCTTATACAGCGCGCCATAGTCCGCAGGCATCTTATACAGCGCGCCATAGTCCGCAGGCATCTTATACAGCGCGCCATAGTCCACAGGCATCTTATACAAGCGCGCCATAGTCGCAGGCATCTTATACAGCGCGCCATAGTCCGCAGGCATCTTATACAGCGCGCCATAGTCCGCAGGCATCTTATACAGCGCGCCATAGTCCGCAGGCATCTTATACAGCGCGCCATACGTCCGCAGGCATCTTATACAGCGCGCCATGGTCCGCAGGCATCTTATACAGCGCGCCATAGTCCGCAGGCATCTTATACAGCGCGCCATAGTCCGCAGGCATCTTATACAGTGTACTTTCCCCCCAGCAGCCAAGAGACAAAAGCAGTTCACACTTATGTTACTGCTAAATGGAAACACTTCCAGTACTGGTAACACTCCCAAACTAGCACAGAGCAGTGCTACTGGTGTTAGTGGAAAGGCATAGGCAAAACCAGCAGGATAACCAGTGGTAGCAGTGTACCAAAAAAAGTAGTTGAACTGTGGTCTCGGTAGGGGAGAGGGTAGGAGCAAGCCTAGTGTAACATGTGACAAGATGTTGCCGCCGGGGCATGCCAATAGTCTAAGGCCCTGATTCATGGAATTATTTGCGTATAAAACGGGGATTTGTGTGTGATTCTGCTCGCAAATCCCCATTCGTCAAACAAAGATTGGCCGGCAGAAAGGCACGCAAATCCCTGTTTCACACGCACGTGACTAGTAACTAAGGCTCCACTTGCACAGGGAAATGAATGGACAAATCCTCTGTATAGAATGGTGAATATGGCTGTAAAAAGTAGAGGAATAGTAAACAGAAAAAAATAAAAGTAGTGGAACACCACTCTCGACCGTTCCCGCTCACTTCGATCACTGGATAACACCTGTAATTTGGGCAATGTGCTAACTACGTTAATGAAGGTCGAGCCATAACAGAAGGAGAATTTCTTCCCCAGACAATCCCTGCCGAACATGAGTATGCAATTGACTGTCTAAATGGACCTGGAAAAATATGGCTGGTCCTTTCCCAGAAGGACCTGTGGTCACCATCTTCTAGTCCTCGGTCCCCCGCATCCTCACTGCAGGTGGGAACAGTAGTGCTGAGCCTGCAATGTATTTGGTCAAAAGACCATTTAAAGCCCGCAATGTGACCGCACAGATCAGTCTTTCTAAATCGATCATTCACGCCCCTGCCGCACACAAGTGCGCCAATGGGCTGATAGGCTCTGTGAGCACCAGCGGAGTCGTCGCCGGAGCGAGAGGTGAGTTTTGGTCTGTATGTGTGTGCGTGTGCGTGTATGTGTCTGTGTGCCTATGTGTGGGGAGGATGCGTGCGTTGAGGCTGGCAGGCAGTGGTGGGTAGGGAAATTAGATGTTTGTTGGTGTGAAACCCCCTGATTAACGAGAGAATCAGTGGGAGAGAGAATCAGTGGGAGAGGGTGCAGCGGGGAAGGGGGGGGAACAGTATGTAATATTTCTGCATTTTACGCCAACACACAAACGCCCAAAATAAATAGGTCTTTGGCCTTCAACATGCAGAAATATAACATAGAAACCCTGCTGCTTCCGAAATCTAGGGTGCCAGATTCTACAAACTCACAGCTGGGGCAATTCTGGAAATAAAAGACATGTGAGTACTGAAAAATGCACATGTCAGATTAGCTTGTGGAAGCCCACAGATCCCACACATGGCGTATAATGACCAGTACAACAGAGTTTGTTTTATACAAGATACGTTTGGGGAATGCTTTTGTTATTTATTTGCTATTACAGGGTTCTTGCATCCCTTTCAGGCGCAATTTGCACCGTGTGAACATGTTCAGGAAGAGATGTGGTCCTCTTTTTGATGAATACTTGGATGCAGGAATGATGACACATTTTGATGGTGGCACACGTCAAACTATATTGCGGCACTGGGTGTCCGCAACTTCCTCTCCTTTGCACGCATCCATCTTTTTGTTGGTTTGCTTCTGTGTCCTAGTTTTCTTCAACTTCAACCCATCCCTTCCTCATACTCTCATTCCTCTGGTCTCGTTTTATTTTCGGTGCCTCCGAAGCTTATGGCATTGGGAACAGATGCCCGCATTTGCACCGTCTCTCTCTTGCAGCACACTTTTCCTGCATCTGTAGACTTACCTCCATGCATCTTTTATCATAGTAGGGACTATATTGCATTTCATTTTATTTAATTCATAGAGCGGCTTTCGTCAAAGGCGCTGAACAAAATATATCAAAAACAGTACAATCACAAGAAAATGTAAACAAGAGTTAAAATAGAAGAGGGACGAGCAGGCAGGATTAGCTGGCAAGAGAAGGTAAAAGATTCGTTTTTAGGTTTGATTGGAAAATACAAAGAGATGTGACAGAGCAAAGTGAGAGGAGAAAAGAGTTCCTTAGGACCTAGAAGAGCAAAGGAACGGAAATGAGAAGAGGCAAAGGGGATTTTGGGAGGGTTTGGGGACAGTCAAGAGAAATACATTCTGTGATCTGAGAGAACGAGACGGAACATAGAACGACACTAGTGAAGAAAGATAAGGGGGAGCCAGACCATGGGTACATTTAAAGACAATTGAAAGAAACTGGTAGAAGATATGTAATTCGAAAGGAAGCAGTGAAATATAGAGTAAAGAAGATGTAATAGATGACCGAGCAGATAAAGAAAAAAGGAGACGTATCGAGGAATCATAAACAGATCGAAGAGGAAAAGATGTGAGGCAGGGAGAACAAGGAACAGAGATGAGCAGTAATCAATACGAGAAAAGACAAGAGAAAAAAGAAGACGTTTCATAGCATGAAAAGAGAGATAGGGGCGTGCACGTCAAATGTTAAAAAGTGCTCAATGGCAACAATGAGCAATGGAAGAGATGTGAAGTGAAAACGAGAGAGAAGGATCAAAAGTAAAGTCCAAGTTACATGCAGATGGTGAAAAAGGAAGAGAAGATGGAGGAAAAGACAGAGACAGAGGAGGAAGACTAGGGGAAATAGTAGAGACAGGAAAGAACAGGGCCTAGGTTTCAGGCGGGTTAAATGGAGAAAATGAGAAGACATCCAGTTTCGGAGAGCAGAAAGACAGTTTGAGACAATAGAGTGCAAAACAGAGTCGAAAGAGGAAAAAGAACTGAGTGTCGTCTGCGTACAGAGGAAAAGAAAGATTGAATGAAGAAATAAGAGCAGAGAGAGGAGGAGTGTAAAGAAAGAAAAGAATAGGACCAAGTATAGGGCCTTGAGGGACGCCATATAGGAGCGAAAGTGAAGGAGAAGAGTGTACAGCCTAGGTCACAGACTAGGACCGATGGGGAAAGACAGGAGCGATACCATTTCCAAAGTGGAAAGGGAGGATATAAGAAGAGAGTGATCAACAGTATCAAATGCTGCAGGCAAGTCAAGAAGAATATGAATAGAGTCGAGACTTAGAGACACGTAAGAGAGCAGTCTCCCTCTGAGAGGGACGGAAGCCAGATTGAAGAGGAGCGAGAAGGGAGTGACGATTAGGATAGCAATATAAAGATCAGGCTTCAAAAAATATTCCACAAAGTGGGAAATGTGGCCAATTTACAGATGCTTTTCCAGACAAGTGGGCATGTGTGAGAAACCAGGACTGTCACACAAAACAAGAACATCTGCTCTCCCTACAAAAGCATGACCTGCACACATTGGATGTTTCCTTGTGGCAAGAAAAAGCTGTTGTCTGGACACTGCCCCATATGGGAAGATCTGGTATTGCCTAGTGCCTGGATGCCAAACGTATGCTGAGGAGATGCAATGCACGTCATTTAGATTTAGAACAGGTTTGTGGCCTGGGGAGACCCTTGCAGCCTTGAGGGCGACGCATGCGCGTCCTTCGTTTAATGAAATTTGCTTTCGATCGTTGACTGGGGTTTTGCTGAATAATCAGAAAGTCCCACCAAAGGCCTGCGATTGTGTGGGTGAACGCCTGGCCTTTCCCCCTGGGTTTAGCTGTGAAGCCCTTAGACTCTGGACTGTGTGTACTCCTTCTTGGTTCAATGCCAAGCCGACTCTTTGTAGAAATATCCACACATGAATGTTGGATGTCCAGATTTACAAGAGACTTGTTAGAGACGTTTACCTTTCCAGAGTGTCCAAGAGAACTATTCACACTCGTTCTTGTGAGAGAGATTTACAGATTTGTTTCTTTTGTTAACCTATTTTCCATAATGTCTCAAGACTAGTAAGCCATTACTAGATTTGTAACTTTACATCATCCAGTTTTGTTTAAGAATGTTGTTTGATATTTGAATGCACATAAATGGTTACACATATTTAATTTAAAAAACTGCTAAGGCCCTTTTTATTTACTAAGATTGCATCTATTTGTTATGCTGTAGTCTGAGGCCATCTCATCCACCTTCCACAGAATGCAGCCTGAAGGTTCATCCTCGCTAGCAAATGCTAAACAGGTGTGCACATGACCACCTTCTCTCACATGAGATGAGGGGTCTGCAACCTTTGGACCTCCAGATGTTTTAGGCTACAACTCCCATCAGCCCAAGCCAGCATATTCTATAGTGAAGGGTCACAGGCGTCATTGTCAAAACCATCAGGGAAGCCACAGGTTTCAGACCCCTGCATTAGATCAAGGATTGTAATATCACTCAGAGTTAAAGAAAGATGACCTTTTGTCATACTCTGGTTCACACAGAACAATTTAGGTCTCAAATTGGGTTGGTACAGCAGTCGGATTGAGCACATCTTAGAAACTGCTGGGTATACTGAGACAAAGGTCTAACTGTATAACAAGCAGACAGTACTATACTGTGTCTTAAGTGCAGTGCAACTCGTAGCTCCTGCTAGAAAGAGGGTCTTCATAGAGGAGCAACTTCTGAAAGCCCACTTGATATACAGGAAATTAGGCTTTGCAGATTTAGGTTTTAACTGATAAAAGGTGTTGACCTACTAAGAACAAATGTTTGTTTTTCAGTGGAAAATGCTGTTTTCATGGCTACAGGATGTATATGTTTGTGTGCTTTGCATTTTCTCCGGTTGTTACCAGGGAGGACTGGGCAGCGGCAGTGATGAACGGAGGACAGCACAGGGGCAATGTGCAGATTCTGGAAGACAGACCACCCAGAGCAACAGATTCGAATCCTGGATCTACTCTTAGAAACCAAACTCAGGTATGGTATTAGGTGTGTTATAAAAAAAACAATAAATACATAAAACTAGAAAGACCCTGAGTAGGTTAGAGCCTGGTTGGGCTGGTGTGTTAAATGCAGCTATGTTTACATGTGTCCACCTCACTGATCAGCTTATCTGCAGGAAAGACAGCCTGGGAGGTTTTACTTTTGCCTTTCATTGCTTCAAGTCATTGAAGCAAAAATTCAGATGTACATTCCTAGAAGGGTCTCCCACCAACAAAAGTTGAAATCCTGGTGGGGTGTCGATTAGAAAAACAAGCGGAGGCCAGCTTTCCTTGAACCTCTGGTGAAGACGATGCATGGGCTTTCTAAAGTTCATGAGTTTGCGTGTGCAGTGCATTCTGTGGGTAAGTTCATCACGTCCACCATGAGACAGCTGGCGTTTCTGAGTTGACCAAGAACCACACAAGAACAAGTATGTTTATGAAAGAGACAGTCATCAGGACCTTTGGGAGAACTCTTCTCCACCATTTCAGAGTTGCTCTCAAGAGAGTCTTCCTGGGAAACTTGCATGGCTTAGTATGCAAAGCATTGTAATGGTTGGTTGAAGAGGAAACAAGTGACCGCCTTCCAAGAGTTATGCATTTTAATACCTTGTGAATACATAGTGGGAGAATGTACTCCTAAAAGGATCACAAAGCAACATCCCCTAAAGAGTTAGCATTTGCTGCTGGGTGGGTGCCCAGCCAAGTCCAGAATAAGGGATTGGGAACACAGAAGAAAGCTGAAGAAAAACCGAAAGTTATTCACATCACTCTAACGTGTGCCAAATCCCAGAAGGGCCCCAGTAAATCAGACACAGTGAGTGCAGGAGCTGCTTCTCAGGGCTAATGGCATAGCGTTAGTGTACATAGGAGCGGGGTTTCACTGACGGGCCCATAGATCAGTGCGCACTCTCTAGTGCCTGTAAGACAAGATAGCTGCACCCTGTGAGGACTGGAGGTGCAGGATTTTCTTACTCCAACATGACTCAATAATGAGGACTCAATAGTTTGGCAAAGGGAAGTCTGTTTAATGACATGTACATCAAACAGGGAAACAAATGGGAATCAGCATCGTTGCGATCACCTGTCTCGCTCCAACTTTCACAAACTCCAGTCAAACAGTCATTGTTATAGGCAAAACTCGTCATCGCTGACGTCTAATTCTATACAAAATCATCATGCAATCGAATTGGTTAGGAAAGGTAACTTAAGTATAGGTGTTATATCTGTATATGGTAACAGAGCTTGTGGATTGGATAACGCTTATCGGGAGGACGTCTACGCCCCTCCCTCTACATCACACGTAATTGACGTCACTAAAAGTACGACATCCTATTGGTTCTATTATCTATAGGACCCAGATAACTTGGTCCCTTGTGATTGGGCGGGTTACACACCTAGACATAAATCCCAATTTTAATTAGCAGCATGCAGAATGGACACCCAAGGGCCTGGTGTCCCAAGTTTCACCCTGCCTCCCTTCCATCAATCAGTATCTTAGGGCTATGTGTCAATTAGTTGGCTGGGTATGGCCTCGGAACTGTAGCCTCTTATCGGGAAAAGTTATGGCATCCTGGGTTCTGGATGACATCAGGCGATGGTACCTCTTCGCGCCTGGCAGGTCACATGTCTATTCACCATGAATCTGCTTCTGTTTCCAGCTTTTATTGTATTTTATTCTGCTTCGGCCCTGCCACCTGCCTGGGCCTCTCTTATCTTGACCTTCACGGGCGGGCTGGTATGCTCTGAAGTTTGGTTCTTGGGAGTTGACGCTCTCCTCCCTTTCTCTGGTTGACCTCGGTTTCCCAGGCATGAGCCGCTCTTTGCTAAGTTTTGGTTCCGCTCTTTTTCTTGACTCTGGCTTGGTTGTGAAACTTGGCCTGTTAGGCCTCTGGCAGCCTGGGCCCATTTCTGCTTTACAAAATGGAGTCGTACTCGTATAACGTGCTTCTTGAGGTAGATATTTAGTTGGCGCGTGCAGCTTCTAATATTCTAATAGGCATAGCAAGCAGTATCGTTTTCTTAGCCTCTTGCGTTCTGAGCCAATTTACACACGTTTTAACTGGTTGGTTACTTTCATCTTGTCTTGTAACACGTTTCCTTACATTTTAGCACCGTCTCCTTCCTGTGTTCATTACATTTATTTGCATAACGGCTTGTTCTAACGTGTCATTTTCAATAGCTGACTTTGCTCACCCATGTGCTGGTTCAGGCAATCGTCATTTCCACTGGGCCTCCATTAAGGCTCTTGGGGTCTCTTCATGGACCATATGTAGGTACTCCTCATTTCGTATCAGCGGCTGGTATGGCTGTCTGATAGGGTACCATGCTGCCCAGGGTTGTCTGGTTATGGGCACTTCAACAGGTACGGATCTTCTAATGTACACTGGGCAGCGTCCCAGTGCGGCTCTCTGTTGGTTCTTTTGCTCTTCATATGTCACATACCTTGGCGAGTATCTTCCTGGTACCTCAAAAGGAAGTGCAGGGGTGCAGGTCATGTCTGGGACCTTCGCTACACTCCCCCTCTGGTCGCTTCATCGACCACTTCTGCTTCATCTTTTGTTTTAATTTCTTTTGATTCTTCAGTATTTTGTTCATCTTCTTCAGGGTTGGTACATGATGGCGTGAACATGTGCATCTTCGGAGTCCATATTTTTATCACCCCCTTCAAACTCCCTGCTGTTTTCACATGTTCGTCTTTATTCCAGGTCATTAGCTGGCATTGTCCATTTGGGCTGCAGTAGATCCATTTACCTTCATATCTTCTTCGTTTCTTAGGATATGTGAACTTTGTTCCTTCTGGCGCAAAATTGCTGGCCTTCACAAAGTCTCCCCCCCTGTGCCTCTTCTTATTTCTTCATCAGTCAGATCTCTAGACTTCCATCCTGGTTCAACATCGACCATTATTTTCATCCCTATAGCTTTCTTTGCAGTTTTCCGGCACTGGGTGATGATTATCTTGATAACACAGAATCCTAGCAGTGCCATCATTAGTAGGGCTCCCAGAAACCTGAAAATGTCTGCCATCCATTGTGGGACCCATGAGAACAGGGCTCTAAACCAGCTGTCATCGCCCACTTCGTTAGTCTCATCCATCATCTGGTTTTTCAGGCTCGTCAGCATACTTATGGCCTCTGTTAGGGTTCCATTTTCTTCATCATGTGATGGTGGAAATGTGCAACATGATTCTCCGATTTTAGCGCAAACACCTCCATCCATTGCTGTGACCATGTCAAGCACATATCTGTTCTGGAGGGTCATCAGTCTGATTGCTATTAGTTCTTCTTTGATCGCATTGAATCCTTTTATAGTGGTATTGATCGTCTGCAGTAATTCCCATCCGGTTATCTGCAACCATTTAACGTTCACTCCAATTTGGACATGGGGCAAGAGCAATGTTGTGAACACTGTTGAGGTGAGGCTGAATAGCCTGTGTTCGTAAGAGATTGCATGAAATGCCTCTTCTCATTGGTAGAAAAGTAATTTTCCCTTTTCATCCTGGATACTAGTTCCGCAGATCTCCTTCTCCTTAGATGAGCATCTGCTTTCGGGAAACTGTCCAAATTCAGGTCATTCTTGGGAATTACTAGTGCAGGAACATGGACGTTCAACAGTGTGCATATACCTCCCCAATTCTTCGGTAGTCTTATATATGCCTTGGATCCACACGCCCAGTTATGGTCCATGATAAATGCGGTACCTTGTGTCATTCCTGGGGCTTCAAGATTCGTCCGCAGTTTACATTCTCTCTCGTCTTCCTCGTGCAATTACTTCTGAAGCATAGTTTCGGGCTTTCCAGTGGTACTATTTGCAGGGGTCCTCCTCTATCTTCGACCCATGTTAGCAGCTTTACCAGTTTTGGTCATAGAGGTTTGCACAGTCTTTGTGAGTTTTCTATCACTTCTTGCCAATTTGGACATGGGGCAAGAGCAATGTTGTGAACACTGTTGAGGTGAGGCTGAATAGCCTGTGTTCGTAAGAGATTGCATGAAATGCCTCTTCTCATTTGGTAGAAAAGTAATTTTCCCTTTTCATCCTGGATACTAGTTCCGCAGATCTCCTTCTCCTTAGATGAGCATCTGCTTTCGGGAAACTGTCCAAATTCAGGTCATTCTTGGGGATTACTAGTGCAGGAACATGGACGTTCAACAGTGTGCATATACCTCCCCAATTCTTCGGTAGTCTTATATATGCCTTGGATCCACACGCCCAGTAATGGTCCATGATAAATGCGGTACCTTGTGTCATTCCTGGGGCTTCAAGATTCGTCCGCAGTTTACATTCTCTC
Organism: Ambystoma mexicanum; assembly: GCA_002915635.3. Classification (NCBI taxonomy): domain Eukaryota; kingdom Metazoa; phylum Chordata; class Amphibia; order Caudata; family Ambystomatidae; genus Ambystoma; species Ambystoma mexicanum. Next base: position 968,904,348 of record CM030325.1, read on the forward strand.
TCGTCTTCCTCGTGCAATTACTTCTGAAGCATAGTTTCGGGCTTTCCAGTGGTACTATTTGCAGGGGTCCTCCTCTATCTTCGACCCATGTTAGCAGCTTTACCAGTTTTGGTCATAGAGGTTTGCACAGTCTTTGTGAGTTTTCTATCACTTCTTTGCAGGCTCCAAGGACCATCCAAGCTCGGCAGATTACTACTCCTTCTTCCCATCCATCTGGGGAAACCACTGTTCCCCAAATCTGCATTTGGCATCTGTTCTTCCAGATTTGAGCTTCGTCTGCAGTTTTTCCTTGACCGTTCAGTCTTGGGTTTATTTCCCATTTTTATCCCTGATCCTTTGACGCCAGGGTTCTCGTATCTGATCATGTGATTCCTTGTGTGAGCCCTGTTTCTTGTTTTAATGTCCTGGACGTAGCCGTATTCGTCCGGGTAGTTCTTTTCATTGGCCCATTTCAACGAGGCGTCTCCCCCCATGAATTGTCCTCTGGTGTTGCACAGTGCTACATGTGACATATAGTGCGCTGTCTGGACATCAATTTCTACAGCCACAAAGAACTTTGATGTTCCCATACTGTATGGTAGGAGTGCACAGACGAAGCATTCTCCTTCTGATTGCCTTCATCCTACTTCCTTCATGTGCTGATACCATATGTTGTTTCCGAGATGGGCTGTGCTGTCCAGGTAATCATTAAGCTCATTGTCATCTTCGTTCGGGCTTCTCTTGATTCTCAGCATTTTTCTATAGTTTGCTATGACTACGTCTCTAAATGGATCTGTGCTACTTTTCCACTCGGTGCATTTTGGTGGAGCAGGGTCCTTTGGCTGCATTGCTGTGGTAGGAAAAGGTTTTTCGTTTCTCTTCCTCTCTTCCTGTAGTTTTTCATCGAGGTTCTCTGGCCGCCATTGGCTCACCATCTCCTCAACGTGTGGCTGAGTCGTAGATCTGGTGCTTGTTAGCAGTGTTCGAGTTGATGTGCTTGTCATTATAGTCTCTACAGTTCTATATTTCAGCTCCTCATGCAGTTTCTTTGCTCTGACTATGAATGGGAACAAATAATCTATCAATGTTTGTTTTTTCTCTGTGAGTTCCTTTGCGGCTACTTCTGTTCCTTCAAGGGATTTTGCTATGCCCTTTCTCTTGGGTTTCTCACTTTACTTTTCTTGGTCACTTCCACTGTTTTCTGGAACTGATTGTTCGGCAGGCTGTCTTTCCTTCTCTGCTGCCTTCGTTGGAGGCCTTGCAGCTATTGACACTTGCCCTTGTTTGTGTGCATTCTGCATGTGGGTGCGTGTCGTGGTCAGTGCTACATTATCATTCATTCCGTGCTGACCCTGTCTCCATTTTCTCTTCATATGCGACCTCAAATGTGTCTGAATTACTGCTAATTATATTTAATTTTAGTTAGTTACTTTTATCATCAAGTTTCTTGGGACTGGAATGACTATCTAGGGTCTGGGTGCTTTCGTGAGACTCGTATGTTCATTATCTGGTGGGTGCACTGAAATTGGGACGCTTCATGCACCAAATAAAGAAAGCAGTTATGATAGTCAATGACAGAAAAACAATGATAATTACTAAGCATAACCACATGATAGATTTGTAGGACATCTGGCAGCATTTTCTCCCAGGGAAGCGGGGGCGCCCCTCTGCGGGAGGTAGAACTAAGTTACTGTTCTGGGCCCCCATTCCCACCAAGTCCATGGTCACTTATTTTTTTTCTTGCTCCGATCGCGTAGCTTCTAAAGTTATTATTACTAAAGTGTCGAGTGCACCTCAAGTGTCCCCCCTCTTGCGGGTGATGATGATAGTCTCTGGGTATGCAGCACGGTTCCGTTGGCTAGACTATGGAAAAAGGTTAGGCTAGCAACTTTGGTAAATCACATTCATTTATGCATCTCTATAGTAGGTGGAGCCCCAGTACACCCCTCAAATTTGCTTTGGTCCTGAGGACATGGTGGAATTTGTTCAATGCGAAGAATGAAAGGATGGAACTGCTAAAAATCACACAAAAATAGAATGCTGTAAAATAAAAACAAAAATAAAAATAAAAGTAAACATGGAAATTAAGGAAAAATCAGGAAAAAATAGAAAAAGCAAAAAGAAAAAGAAAATGGTGGAGTTCTCATTTCTGCTCTCCTCGATCTGTCCTCAGTGGAAGAATGAAGAACTGTGTGTTTTTTTCTCCTTGATCTGTCAACAGTTAAAGTCTCACTGGAATCTCCTTAGGAATTCTCGCTGGAAGTTGGACAGCTCCACTTGGAGCATTACACCATGGAGAAGTGTGGAAGCATTTGTGTCTTCCTCACTATGCTCGGGTAACTCAGCAAAGACCTCTGCGATGACGGTTAGCAGCCGCCTGATTACTTTTTTGTTAGCTGGATCTTGAATAAAGTCTGTGACACTGGCTTCTCTCCCTATGAGTGATGGGTATGATAACACCACGAGTTGAAAATAGGTTAGCACATCCCACTTGAGACTTTTGCTGGCATGTACCATAAGTTCTGTGCACAAAGTCTTGATACTGGATGCTTCACGATACTGTGTCACAGTCTCAAAGAATATTTTGTTTACAGTCTATCAGAGTCTTGATTCTTTGTACTACTTGTGCATGACATGCTTTCAAAAGTTCGTTTCATCAATGTTGTTGTGGCTTTGGATGTACTTCTCTTTACCCTGCAGCTGGGATGTACAGAGTGTTCGTTATGTCCTTATCCCCCTTGCTTGGGGAACCTGTCCAGTTTTTATGCCACAACTTGAATCCGGGTTCTTTGTCTTGGTTTTCCTGCTCATGCGTCCTCCTTTCTCGTCATGGATCTTGTCTGCACGTGCTGAGGTTCTTCCCCGTTGTCTGTGGTTTCTTTGCTGTTGAATGCAGCTAGAGGGCTCTCTCCTACATAAGGTTTAATGTCATTTAGGAAGATCCATGCTCTTCTGCCCTGGAGCTTGATGGCGGACGGGGTGCAGTCCTCTACGATGAAGGGGCCATTAAATCTTGGCTTGTCCCATCTTTTTCTTGTGTGTTTTCTCACTAACACTGCATCACCAGGGAAGATGAGGGGCACACATAGACCTTGAACTGCGTCTGCTTCAGCACTTCCTGTTGTGTTTTATGCTGTGCAGTCCCCTTTTCTCAGTCGCTGCAGCTGGCCTGTAATGACAGAGGCACTGGATGTCACACAGCTAGGTAGTCCTGCATCTCTATCCCAGAACCTCCATAGTCGGCTGGGCATCACGTCTAGCTCTATCTCGGAGGGTAAGAGGGGTCCTCATCCTTCTGCCTGTAACTATTTTGTGCGGCGTGAGATGATGGTCGGAGCCGGGCTTGTTCTGAAGTGCATACAAAGACAGTGGTAGACAGTGCAACCATCCCTTTTTTAATGTGAGCTTCAACTTGGCTATCCTTTCTTTCAACAGGCCGTTGAGTCATTCACATATGCCATTTCCCTCAGGGTGATACGCGACGTGAACTTGTGCTTTATACCAAGCAACAAGCTGATCTGCTCGAAAACTGTTTTAACAAAGTGAGCCCCGTTGTCTGATCTCATTTCCTCGCACACCCCCATTTAGGGAACACTTCCCTCACCAGGAACTTTGCAGCACAGGTAGTGTCGGGGTGTGTACAGGGACCTGCTTCTGTCCATCTAGAGAATGGACACACCACCACAATTAAATACCTGTACCCACTGCATACTTGAATCATAACGACATAATCGATATGTAAGTGCTGGAATGGCCCATTTGGTCGGGGAATGTTTCCTCTCACTACTTTTAATGTGTGCCCAGCGTTGAATTGCTGGCATATTATGCAGTTCACCATAAAAAATGCAACATGCTCCGCTAGATTCGGTGTGAACCAGTCTTCTGCGAGCGTTGTTGCCAGGTTTTCTTTTGACATGTGAATAGGGTAGTGAAGTTGTTCTAACGCTACTTTAGAAGGGCGACAGGCATTACTGGTTTACCAGTGCTGTCTTGTCCCACAACCCATCAGAGGGGTTTAAAGAACACCCTCGACGCTTCCACACATTTGTCTCCTCCTGAGGCGCCTCCCCTGGAGCTCCATTAGCTGTGTCTGCCCATATTGATATAGGCTTCTGGTGTGGCTCACGCTACCATCATCCTCTCATGGGTACGTGCCACTTCCACGTCCATGATTGTTTCATTCTTGGATGCCATGTGCTTGGCTTCTGTGTCTGCTTCATGATTTCCACGTGACACGAAATCCATCCCCTTAGTATGAGCGGCGCATTTCACAACCGCTATGCCCACTGGGAGCTGTAGTGCTTTTATCAGCCTGTCCAATAAGGCTGCGTGCTGCACTGGCGTGCCGTCTGCTCGGAGGTAGCCCCTCCTTTTCCAGCACGCTAAGCCTGCACGCACTGTGGATGTCACATAGGCGGGGTCACTGTACACCATTACTTCCTGGTCTGCATGATTCTCAATGGCGAGTATCAATGCCAATAGTTCTGCGGCCTGTGCCGAATAATGAGATGGTATTCGTGCACTAACGAGTACTCGAAACTCTCCATTCGCTAGATGTTTTACCACGGCAACGCCTGTATACCTTTGTCCGTCTTCTTGGTCAGTTCTTGAAGACCCGTCAATAAAGATGACCTCTCCACTTGCCAGGGCATTTTCTTTTACCCTGGGGATCTCATCATAAAATTCCTCATAGTTTGCACAGTCGTGTATTGGTTCTCCCTCTGTGACTGGCTCAGATATGAATGTAGCAGGGTTTACAGTCTTACATCGCACTATTTTGATTAATGGATTAGAGATAATCACCTCATAGTCGGATGTTCTTTGAGATGTCAGAGTGCCCTTTGGCTTTTCTAGTATGGCAAACAGCGAGTGCTCGACGTACAATGTCATGGAGCACCCCATCACAATAGATGACGCCTTCTCAATGGCGAACATGGCCGCGGATAGATTTTGTTCGCATGGGAAGTGGCCCCTCATGACCGTGTCCTGACTCCTGCTGTAATATGCTAGGGGCTTGTACCCCAGCGAGGTTCGCTGCGTGAGCACTGCCATCATAAAATTGCCATCGGTATGTGAGAATAGGTAGAATTCCTCTGCATAATTAGGAATCCCGAGAACTGGGGCCTTACAAATTGCCTCCTTGAGTTCTGCAAACCCCTTTTCCATTGCTTCGGTCCATTCAATGGCCCTCATTACAACCCCGGCGCTAAACCATGGTGCTATTAGCACCATGGTTGGTGCCGGTGTTGTAACGAGTCCGCCATGGTGGAATGGGGAAATACCGCCCCATTCCAAGGTTGGCGGGGCGGTATTTCCCCATTTCACCATGGCCTTCCTCATTCCATTTTCGCCCCATAGGGCTCAATGGGACTGGGGAAGGCGCTAAGTATGGTACCGCAAATTGCGGTACCGTAATTAGTACTGAGGTCCCTTTGCGGCACCCTACTTTAACGGCTGGTAAAACCAGCCATTAAGGTCAGGTCCCGCAAAGGGACCTCGTAATCAGGCGTTAAGGGTTTAACGGCGCCAACACCTTTACGGCGCCGTTAAACCCTTAACGCCAGGGTCGTAATGACCCCCAATGTCTTCTCTTGTTGCCTGGGCCTTCTTTAGGGCCTGAAGCAAGGGCTTGGTATACGAGCTGTAGTCAAAGACCCATGCTCTGACATAATTACATAGTCCTAAAAAGCTTTGCATTTGTTTATCGTGCGTGGCATGGCCGTGTTCATGATAGCTTCAGCCTTTCTGCGGTTACCTTTTTTCCCTCATTAGAGATTAGTTGCCCTATATACAACACTTCTTGTTGACAGTACTGCAACTTTTCCTTATCAACTTTGTATCCCTTCTCAGCCAGTATAGTTAGTAGCTGGACAGAGTCGCACCTGCATTGCTCTTCAGTGGTGCTGCAGATCAGAATGTCATCTACATATTACAAAACAACACTGTCTACTGCGATATTGCTTAGGTCCATTTGCAGGACTCTGTTAAAAATAGACGGGGACTTGCAATAACCCTGTGGCAACCTCGTACTTTTCAGACGCATTTGTCTGAAAGTGAAGGACGTCAGGTCTTGTGAGTCACGGTGCAACGGAATTGAGAAAAACGCATTTTTCAAATCAATCACAGTGAAATATTTTGCCTCAGTGGGAATGTTACACAGTATCGTGGATGGATTAGGGACTAGAGGGAACTCGGCTTCAACTATATCGTTTAATGCTCGTAAATCTTGGATTAAATGCCAGGACCCTCTCCCTTTGATTTCTTGACAGGGTAAAATCACTGTGTTGCAAGGTGATTCTGACGTCACTAGGATGCCCTGCTCCATCATGGCGGAAATTGTCTTCGCGATCCCTTCATCTGCCTCTCTGGACATGGGATATTGTCGTGCTGTGGTAAAATTGCTCCTGGTTTCAGTTTAATGTTTACTTCACCTGCCCCCTTTAAGAGGCCTACGTCATAGGGCCCTGTAGTCCATACTGTGACAGGCACTTGGGCCATGTCATCTTCGAAGTATTCTGGACGTATCAGTGCCAGCATCATTCTCTGTGGCACCTCCCGTTTGATCATTTTGACCCAAAATATGAGACTCACTTCCACCCTTGTCTCTTCTAGGTCAGGGTGTTCTTCGAACAGATCGTCATCAGTGACGTCAGTCACCCGATACCCTTCTTCAATGGCGATAATCGCACACCATTGTCTGCCTTCATCGTCATATCCTTCAACCAATACCACTTTCCCTCGTACAGCGGCAGATTGTATCATCAATGGAAATACTTGTCCCTCCTCTTCGTGCATGGGTATACTTGGTCTGAAGAAAAACTCATCAGGGGTTCTCATAGTTTTGTTTGCGAGGCCTGGCAGTCCCGCCATAAGCACCACACGCCATATGCAGGGACTTCTGGTTCTAACGGTACAGCTCTCATGGCTATGCGTCCTGAGTATGCTCTGATCATTTCGCACACATTTGAATAATGCATTCCTGGAGTGGAGCACACTATACCATTCTCTGTAAATGAGATGGTTATGTTTAATTTAGTCATCAGGTCCCGACCCAGAATATTTACTGGGGTCTGATGTGAATATAATAGGGGTACATTCATTTTGCGCTCTCCCACTGAGACTGGGAGTGCGTCTGTAAAGGGAACTCTGCTATGAGAATATCTATAGCCTCGCCGGACAAGGAAAACTTGTCTTCTCGTATGCACGAACGCGTTGCACCCGTGTCAACTAAGAAGGAATATTCTTTTCTTCCTATGGTGACATTCACCCTAGGTTCCCTATTAGGGTCTGGTGTCACTGATAGGATAGAGCACATCAGAGTCCCCCGTGAGCTGTCCTATTTCATATACAGGTTCAGTCCACTGTATACTTGTGGATTTCCCTCATTTCCAGGGTTAATTCCCCCTCCGGGATTAGTGCCCTGAGCCATTTGTGGTGGTGCCAGCTGGGGTTGTCCCTGTGGCAAATTCTCCTATGTTCGGTGGTTGAAGCACTTGCTGTGCACCTTGCTGCAAGCCTGACGCCTGCAGCTACATGGTGTAATTTTGTGCACCGCCCTGTTGCGGGACGGCAGGTTGATTCACCATGCCTGTCCCCATCCCTTGGCTATTTTGCCACATGTCTTGGCTTCTGCACATGCGCGCCACGTGTCCTGTCATTCCACACAGCCAACACACTGGCGGTGGTCGGGCTATCTGTCCATCTGGCGTAGCTGTGTCAAACCGGATATTAAATTATGCCTCTTATTACAAACGATTTGTATGTACATTGGCCTACGCCAAGTTGCTTGAAAATTGTATGCAAATAACTCTCTGCAGCAAGGTCTTGACCTTAGAAATTGATGTAAGCCGCCATCTTGAATCAAGCTCCATTTTAGGTTAGAAACCGCCATTTTGGGGGTTTTATACAAAGTCACCCTGTAATCTAAAATGGCCGTTTCGTGTGTCCTTGTTCTTGCTTAACCTCTCCAACCTTTGTAAGGAAGTTAATGTCCAACCTGCCTTCAGGCTACATGTTAGGGTCATGTAGACCTTGTCCTTTGTTGACCTCGGAGCAGGGATTACTTGAATTAGCAATGTTAAACTACAAGTATATAAGAACAGTAATGCTATCCGAATATAATATGCGAAACATTGTTTGGTCTGTATTAAAGCAATATATAAAGAGTGTAAATGTTAAATTGAAGAATAATGGAGTGTGTTAGTAAATGTATCGAAAAGTATGCACGAGATATGTAAATTAGGGAAGTGAACCTGGCGCGACCCTAGCCCAGTGCATGATTAACCTGTAAGGGGGCTGGACATCATTTTACAAATTGTATAAAAGCACCGATGTCCAGCTAGGAAATTCCCTCACTGCTCATATTGGACCTGCTGGTGGTCTCTGTGATGTATTGACGGCCAAATAGCTATTTGTGTACTTTGTTGAATACTGTTCAGTTTTGTAATAAAGATTCTGGGAATCTTTATAAGCCCGTGTCGGTGTATTTTCCTTTGCTCGGTGTAACAGCCGTAATATTGTATTTTTTATGATTCCACAGATGGCGCCCGAATAGGGACCCTCAAGATTGACTTTGTCTCGTTGAAGGTTGGCTCGGCTATCGGACCGGGATCGGATGGTGTCAACAGAACCGCCCACTCTAAAACGAGAAGTGAATTCCTCGACGAAACTGCACGATCCGATCCCTGGACGGTGAGCTATAGCCCGAGACGACGTCTTGACGAGGGTCCATATATTTGAGGTGGGTAAATTTGCCGAAAATCACCAGACACGTGGGTCCTTTGCATTGTCCTTAGTAACCCAATCGGGCCTCCCAGTCCTTTGGTCAGGTGAATCGTGTCCCGATTCTTAATTTAACCCTGACAAATTTGAATTTGGAGCATTGTACTTGCGAGCACAATTATTTAACCAGGTAACACCAGAACTTTGATATGCCTGGGAAATTGTCTGCCTGTAGGGCATTTTTCCGCAGTGACAGACAATCATTGGAAGATAGCCGTCCCCCAACACAGGACGGGTCGCCGGCATGTACTATGTACTGTAAGAAAGGCTTTGGTAGTATAGCATTTAATGACATTTGGCAGAGACAAACCAGACATAATTCTAATCTTCGGTGGCCGACCAATGGTAGTTTTGAAATCCCTCATATAGAATATTTAGAGTCTGTATTAGTAAAGAAGAAGGCTAGGCCTGCAGCATTTGACGCGTTGCATAGTTGGAAAATAGAAGCTTTGCAGCAACAAACGAGTAGAGAGAAACATATGCGTCGACATATGATGAGTGGCGAAAAGGCACGGCTATATGATCAAAATAAGCAATTGGAGTCAGTTAGGAACACAGACAGGGCATTTCAATTAGGCATTCAGAAAATCTACCCTTCAAAAGATTTTCATACGTCAGACGAATTGATTAATAAACTTTTGCATGAACGAAGGCCTGATGCCTCCGCGCAACCTCCATATGTGCCTCCTCCTGGCGCTTTGCCACTTCCTGTTGTAGTTCCCCCTCCCATAGTTCCTCCGGTCCTCCCTGTTGTTCTTCCTGCTGTTCTTGCAGCCGTCGCCTGCCACCTTGCCTTCACCTGTTGCTATTCAGAATGTGTCTACTCTTCCTCTTCCAAATGATCCTGCATCGCTTGTAGTAGACCAGGGAGCAAGACCAAGGGTTGTGACTCGTAATACTGCGTCGCCAGACAAGAGGAATGAATTGACTGCTTGGGCTAAAAATTGTATGGAGAAGGGTGAACAAGCTGATGTTTTTTCCGCACTTGGAAATGTAAAAGATATTCCTGAGAAAAATGTTTTTATCGAAGGATTAGGGACTCATTTAAGTATAATGTGGAATAGACTAGATGATGTAGATTTCCCACAAGGGTTACAGAATTTGAACGTCTTAGCATTTTCCAGAGATACTGCGGAGAAGGTATATGAGCATGTCGAGAGGATTTTTGAGTATAGGAAGGAGTTGGAAGAGTTACAGAACGAGGAAGTAGATGGTGATAGTTTAGGTATTATGTATTTACAGAAACGGTTTTCTCCTCGTCGAGAATTAAAAGGTGAGGAAGCACGAATTTGTACAAAGGACGCGATAAGTTGGATTTCGGATATGTCGATAACTCCAGAAGAAGTATATGACACGTACAGTCAATATACGTTAGAAATGCAAAAGAAAGTGATACAGGTGATGGTAGAGCACCAGCAGAATGAGTGTGTAAGAAGAAAGATTTGTTGTCCCGCAGAATTGTTGAGTGTTTATAAGAGAGCTTTTTCGATTGATACTTCTTCGACTGTCTTAGCGCTTGACTTGGCTCAGTTGCCTATGAGAGAGGTCCCTCCGACATTTGTCCCAAAAGTTGAGATTGCGGCTGATGCTGCACGAGGTATATTAGCCAGAGAAATTCCTGCACATTACGTTTCACAGTTTGGTCACGTCCCGTTTTCAAGACAGGAAGTGAACACCATAAAGCAATCTATTCCTGATATACGAAAAAATCTGACCGGATTCTATAATGAAATAGAGTCGGTCTTACAGTCGTCGGTATTCACTTTAAGTGATATTGACCTATTATTTCCCGTACTCCTGCCAGTCGATTTGTGGAAGCAGATTAGGACTATAGATGACATACATGGGTTGGGAGATACATGGGATAACATGACTAGGCTGGACAGAGAAATACCAGCTGGCGAACGACCACCTCAAGTGATATTAACCTTGCCTGATAGAATTACTGTAAAATTGAAAACTATGGTCCCAGAAAAAAGAATCATATGGGAAAAGCTTACGGCCTGTGTCCAAGGAAGGACTGAGGGTGCTGCCAATTTTTTCAATCGGTTCGAGCAGGTATTCTCGGATTTCAGTGGACAAGATTTGGGCACAGAGTCAGGGAAAAGGTTGTTTGTCAACAAATTTGTACGTGGATTGCTGCCTGACATCCAGTTACAGAGTATGTCCTCCGAAAGCGCTTGGCAGGCGAAGTCCAATCAGAAGTATTGCATATGGCTCAGTATTATGAAAATCGCGTAAACATTGAAAAGAGAAGCTTGAGAAAAAAAGGGTGACTTGAAAACTAAAGTTTTATTGCAGCAGATCGTTAGAAACCCTAGAGGGGGTAATCAATTTAGAGGTCAGTACATCCCACAGGGAAGTGCGCCTTGGCTCAGGTAACCATTAACCAGTGTGCCTACTGCCGGCAGGAAGGCCACTGGCGTGCACAATGCCCGACCTTACAGCAAAGGTCATTTGGGAACATGGGTAGATGATCCAGAGGTCGCCCAGGTGCAGGGGGCCCTGGCAGAGGTCAGTTTGCACCAGAATCACAGCAATCTCCTTCACAAGATAAGCAAGTTTCGAATGTGGATAATAGAAACATTTTTGATCACCCTTCTGCCGCGTATCTCTCTGAAGAACTTCCTTTTGATAATATTTTGTTCCGCTAGAATTGCCCGAAGCAGGATTTGGAACCTACACCTATTCCCGTTCATCAGAAAGGCCCCTACGTTGGGATGGCGGCGGGAAATAGGAAGCATCTATTTTTAGTAGATATGGGAGCACAGAAATGTTCCATTGACCTTTCACGGGTTCCAAAAATTCCCCTGTCAGGGCAATCCAACGTTTCCGTAGGGTTTTCAGGCACACCTGTAGTTTGTCCGGTCTCTTTACCGGTACGATAACACTGGGTCCCTTCACGGAACAGTGTCCATTATTACTTACCACAAACTGGGGGAGAACTTGCTGGGGCTAAATTTGTTGAAAGCATTACACGCAGTAATTCATTGTTCTCCGGATGGGATTCGGCTAACAATTTCACCCCAGCAATCACTCGCCTCTCAGTTTTTGACTCAACCTTTACCGCCAGAATTTAGTAATGTTCCAGAATGCTTATGGGCAATCGATGATAATGATGTGGGCATTCTCCAAATTGAACCTGTTAAAATTATTTTGAAACATGGAGTAAAATTGCCTCGCATCCCGCAATATAAATCTCAGTTGAAGGCGAAGAGGCTTTGAAATGTATAGTTTCTGATTTTGTACATCGTGGAGTAATTGAAGGAGATTACGGGTAGCATATGTAACAGCCCCATTTTGCCAGTATACAAAAAAAGGTGATAATGCGATTCCCTTTCGTTTTATAATTGATTAACGCGCTATTAACAAAATTGTGGCTCCTCAATTTCCTATTGTACCTGATGTTACAATGATATTAACCATGACTCCGGCTTCTGCCACTCACTTTAGCGTTGTTGATCTTAAAAAGCATTTTTCAGTATTCCTATACACAAGGATAGTAGGTATTTGTTTGCGTTTACCCTAGGTGGATTCTCGTTTACATTCACAAGTGCACCACAGGGTACACTGAGAGTCCAAGTATTTATAGTAGGGCATTGAAAGAGCAGCTCGATACCTCAAGTTGCCTACTACTTGCACGTTACTACAGTACGTAGATGACCTCCTCTTGGCTGCTGATTCTGAGAGTGCCTGTAAAGAAGGCACTGTGTTGCTGCTTTGTCATCTAGCAAAACATGGCCACAAAGCTTCACTTAAGAAATTCCAATATTGTTGCCAGGAGGTCGCCTATTTAGGCTATCTCCTGTCAAAGGAGGGAAGACAGTTGACACCTGAACGAATAAAGACCATTTCTGGTATGTCTGTCCCAAATACGCAAAAAGAAGTTAGAGCCTTGATAGGTATGGCTTTTTATTGTAGATTGTGGATCCAAAGTTTTCGTTAACGATTTAACCAATGTTGGCTTTGACAAAGAAGGGCATTTCTTTGCCATTGCCATGGACTTTGGAACACCAGACAGCATTCGATTTGCTCAAATCCGCGCTGTGTTCGGCGCCGGTTTTAGGAACTCCAAATTATGATAAGGCCTTTGTATTGTTTGTGCATGAACGTGATGGATGTGCTTTGGCTAGTGTTAACGCAGGAACATGGAGGGAAAAATAGGCTGTGCGGCTACTATTCTCCGCCCTTGATCCTGTAGCATGCGCTTTGCCAAGATGTTTGTGAGCTGTTGCTGCTGCGTCTGTAAAACAGAGTGAGGGAATGGTTCTGGGTCATGCGTTAACCCTAATGGTACCTCACTCTGTAGATATTCTATTGAATAGAACTCAAACGCAACACCTCACTTCTGCACGATTGACAAGATATGAACTGATCTTGTTTGCTCCCAACATTCAAATTCAGAGGTGTTGCGTATTAAATCCGGCGGAACTTTTACCTGTCTCACAAAATATTGTTGATGATGACGATACGTCACACGATTGACTTTATATGACAGAACAAGAGACTAAAGGCAGAATCGATTTGAAAGACACACTTTTGAATAGCCCTCAAGGAGAGCTATTTTGTGATGGCTCTTGTTTAAACTTCCAGACGGTACATCCACGGCTGCTTATGCTGTCACTACTTTAAGCACGGTCGTGGATACCAAAAGAATTATGCATAACTCTGCGCAGGCCGCAGAAATTATAGCGTTAACTCGGGCTTGTGAGCTTTCTGAAGGGCGTACAGTGAATATATATACTGACACTCAGTATGCCTTTGGGGTGGCCCACAATTTCGGTAGACTTTGGAAAGAACGAGGTTTCTTGACCTCGCACGGAACGAAAATCCAGCACGGCACTTCAATAAGGGAAGTGGTCGTCCCCGATGACACTAAACTTAACAAAATGGGACCTCACTTTCCCTAAAGCTGATTTGCTCCAGATAATTAATTAAGAATGTCAGTGCCTCAAGGGCCCCGGGACCGGACGGCCTCACCAACTTCACTATAAAGCAAAATCCAGAACTATGGGCAGAGTTTTGGCGAAGAGCTCTTTACCCGAATCTGTAGAAGATGTGAAACTCCAAATTCTTGGAAGACTGCAATAATAGTCCCCATCTTTAAAAAAGGAAATCGCCTTGAGCCCAAAAACTATCAACCGATAGCGCTCTTGGACGTGCTAGGCAAAGTGTACGCAACTATGCTCCAACAGAAACTGTCACAATGGATTGTTGATAGCAACCACACTGATGTACGACAGACGGGCTTCGTTAAAGGGGTCGGCTGCGGCCTTAACCTTTTGCTAATAAATTTGCTGTAGATGGAAGCAATTAGATCTGGAAGAAAGGTCTATTTAGCCCTGATAGACTTCTCCCATGCTTTCGACTCCATCGACGAGAGCTACTGTGGACAAAGATGACCAACTGGGGCTGTCCTGAGAGTCTATTAGCCGCCATCAAAGAAATCCACACTGCTACTACCATCAGAGTGCGCCTCGACCAACGCGGATCTCTCACAGAGGATATTAACACCTTCAGCGGAGTTAAACAGGGCTGCCTCTGGCGGCGATCAATTTAAATTGTTTCTCTCGGACATTGGCATTTCAATTAACGAGCCTCGATCCTTTTCCCCAAAAATACATGGCTCTGCTCTAAGCTGGATGCTGTACGCTGATGACTTAATCTTGTTAGATACCACCCCAATCGGCCTCCAGCATAATATGAATGCAGTGGAAAGTTATGTGGAAACCAATGGTCTGCACATCAATAACACAAAAAGTGAAATTTTGACGCTGCAAAACCTGCAAACAGGCTGCCATCAGAAAAACAACAAATTTAGATGGCATCTGGGAAAAGAAAACTTACCACGGTGGAAAGCACTAGATATCTCGGCATGCAAATTAACACAAACATAAATGATAGCCCTTGGATGGAGATTGCTTCTCAAGCACTGATCCGAAAAAAAAAATATGGAAAGTTCTCGCTTAAACCAGTGATAACCTTTTACCAGCAGAAGGTGGGCCCGTCCCTCATATATGGAGCTGAAAATGCTTTTGGATGCCCAGCTGAATTCTGGCCAACTCTGGAACACATCTTCTGGGTGAAAATTTTACACCTACCAAATAGCATCTCAACAGCCTGCCTACGTTATGAGTTAGGCTTGATATCTATTGAGGCACGCATCACGTGGAATGCCCTGGCCTTATTTAGGAAAACTACACTGCCAGACGCTGCTCCACAATTTAAAATACTGAGCAAACCTGGAAATGCGAACCCAGACTGTCTGTTAGCTTTATGGTTTAAGAAATGTGAAGAGCTTCTGACCATGTATGAGTCCAACATCAAAACGCTGCAGGATAATCCGCTTTTGGTAAAGAAAAAGATCTGGGAACTCAATTGGATCCAAACCAGCGAAGACCGAAGGACTTCCAAAACAATGAGGGACGCTTCTAGTGAAGCAAGAGCGTTCAATAAACTGCAAAATTATGTGGTCTTATTCCCAGACAACAGGAGGAGGGCCACATACATGAGATTCCGCCTAAACCTGATTAGAACTAAAGATCGAACAAAGAACTGGGCTGGAAAGGATAAGTCCAATATCGTATGTAGGTTTTGTAAAGCCTGCGACGAAACGCTTAAACATCTCGTATTATTCTGCCCCTTCTTTAGATCTCTAAGAACTAAACATCTTGGCCAAATGTTAAATGAATATCCACTGAGGAATGCCGAAGAATGGAGGCAGCTGGTGTTCATGGGTTTAAACACAAAACTGACAAGGGTGTTAACCCTGTTTTTGCATGAGATTGAAAGGAGCCTTGAGATATCTGACACCGAAGTACAAGGACATTAGGGTAGTGTTTAACATGGCTTAGTCATCACACGAAGCAAACTAATCACTCCCTGACAAGGCTCCTTCGGCACTAAAGACACAAACCCTGTCAAAAGGATGGAACTTTATCTAAGGCTTATGTTTTGTTTTGTATTGTGTTTGGACTAATTTGATGTGTTTTAAAGGTTTGTACAAACCAATAAAATAAAAAAATAAAAAAAATAAAAATAGTGTGATTGCTTTCCGCACTTGCACTCCCTGTTCAGTTAGCTATCATAAAATGTTCAGCACATCAAAAAGTTACAGATGATGTAGGAAAAGGGAATGCCTTCGCCGATCAGATAGCTAAACAGACTGCCACTGATTTCAGTTCAGGAATGTACGCTGTAAAAGAAGTTGTAAATGTTTGCAATTTGGGAGAAAGTATTGATGTTGTAAACGATATTCAAGCAGATGCTACTATAGAGGAAACTAAGAGATGGATCGAGGGTGCAGGAAGATTGGATGATGATGGGTGTTAGGTAGACAATGTTGAAGGGAAATGGTTACTCCCTGACACCTACATTACAATGATGGTTATTATGGCTCATGGTCCGACACATGTGTGTGTGAGGAAACTAACGAAAATGCTACACAGTGTATGGGCCAATGATAAGATTTTCAAAATTGCGGAGCGGTTTGTCCAGAACTGCATGGTTTGCTTGCAGCACAATGTAGGGAAAGGTACCTCGACTCCTAAAGGAATTTTCGCTCCACCTTCTGTCCCATTTGAGGTTATTCACTTTGATTTTATTGAAATGGAACGGTGTAACAATCTTAAATATGTATTGGTTGTTATTTGCGCATTTAGTAAGTGGGTTGAAGCCTACCCGGTTAAAGATGCAACGGCCATAACCACGGCAAAAACTCTGTTGAAAGAGTTTTTTCCTAGGTTCGGGCAGCCGAGAGTCATCTGGTCTGATAATGGGCCACACTTTATTGCCACTGTAGTCCTGCAAATTTGCAAAGGACTACAGATTGACAAACGGTTACATTCAGCTAGACATGCCCAGAGTGCCGGATTAGTGGAAAGGCACAATGGCATTATAAAGAACAAACTCGCTAAGACGTGTGCTGGCACCAAGCTAAAATGGCAGATGCCTTACCGATCGTGTTACTATCGATGAGAACGACCCTCAAACAAAAGACTGGGCTCTCTCCTTTGAGGTGATAATGGGGAGACCTGCTAATATTTGGGGTATGCCAAAAAGTCACTCACTACGGGATATAGAAAATCTGCTTCTTTCAGACTACTGTAACCAGTTGACTAAAAATCTGTTTTCAATTTATCACCATGTGCGAGAGGCATTACCTGTACACTACGAGGGCCCTGGTCACAGTCTACGACCATGGGACTGGATCCTCACAAAGGTGTTTGAGAGGTCGTCGTGCCTTGCACCTCGGTGGAGGGGTCCCTACCAAGTCCTGATAGTCACCCAGACTGCTGTGCGGGTAGCGGTCGAAAACACTGGATCCATGCGACGCACACCAAACGGATCCCACAGCCCGTGCCATACGATACAGAAGACACAGAATCTCTTCCCACTGCTGTAACTCGCGTGCCTGAAACAGCAACAACCAACAAGGGAGAATCGGAGACCGTTTCAGAATCCGCAGGGCCACCTTGTCTCCGCACTCCCCAACAGTGGAACTTCCGGATCAATCCTTTCTTGATCCCATTTCCGTCCGTTCACCACTTCCAGGAGGAAGTGACGACACTTTGTTCTCACCAGAAATGGCAAAATATAATTTGCACCAAGGAAATAAATGTGCAGCATGGTCTGACTGTGCGATTGGAAAAAATCATTTGAGGGCTTGTCTTTTTGGCCAGATTGTAGGGAAAGATTCTGTCGGCTAAGGGTTGTGGGAAAGACATTAAGAAGACGCGCGACTGGAGTCGCCAGCAAACAAACAATTGGTGTTTTTTCGATTGAAGACTACGATGCCTGCACCGCTACCGCTCGTACCGAACTTTTAGATACAAATATGACTAGCAGAGACAATGATCAAGTATGTAAGAGGACCCCCAAAGTGTATTGTTGCCTTCTCGTACTAATTACTGGATTTGTAATGACTTTTGGGTTTGGGTTATGGTATCTGGAAGAAGCATATCCGTTAGAGGACTTTTTACCTATTGAGAATGTATCTGTGATTCCCACTCCTTCTGTGCAATTACATACTTTGGGCCTCATTACGACCCAGGCGGTAAGTTACCGCCTGGGCCGTGACTTTACCACCATGGCGTAAACTACGTTTACGCCATGGTGGTTGGCGGACTTACCGCCCCATTCCGACCTAGGCGGGCGGTAAGTCCCCAATCCCCATTTACCCTTCCCCATTTTTGCCCCATAGGGCATAATGGGAGTGGGGAAGGCGTTAATTACGCCACCGTAAATTACGGTGGCGTAATTAACTCCATGGTCCCTTAGCGCCATGGATTTTAACACCTGCTAAAAGCAGGTGTTAAAAGCACCATGGCGCTAGGGGACCTCGTAATTGGCGGTAAGGGGTCGGCGCAGCTAACGCTGGCGTTAACCCCTTACCGCCAGGGTCGTAATGAGGCCCTTTGTCGCCTAGAGATTCTTTGCATAGACGGAATTATCAGAATAATACCCTTTTATTAATCATGAATGCCACTCATGCAATTTTTAATAAGACCAATTGCTGGATCTGTACACATTTACCGCAACATGGGGATAAAGGGCTTGGTTGGTATATTTACCCTTTGCCTCTGACAACTGCCTGTTACGCTTCTCTTAGAGCACTATTTTTTGGTCGATGGAATGACAGCATTTCAGGGAACTTTGATGGTACAAATTTAAATAGTTTTGAAAAGAATGTTTTGATGCCCCTGGGATGCTCGCTTTTTGCAAATAGAAGCAAGCCAAACGTTGCTTCTGTTAGGCCCTCTGATAGATTGTCCCGTCCTTTTCAGTCTTTAATCTCTTTCAAAATGGCTCCTATAGGCAATAAGGATGCCACGCCTCCATCTTATTCTGTTAATCACAGCCCCGATTCAGTATCCTTCTGCATACAGAGGAATGGAACACGGTCAATGGGTAATTTTAGAAAGTGCGCCAACGTTGCAAATTTGGCTAGTGAAAACAGACCTCTGTACGTAGGCGAACCTGTCTATTTCATTTGCGGTAATGTGGCATTTCCGTGGTTGCCCAGGATTGGCAAGGAACCTGTTATTTAGGGATTCTATTACCTGACGTATTTATTGCCAGTACTAAAGAAATTGCAAAGACTCGTCCACGACGAGGTGTAAAAGGGGATACTCCGGTGCAAACTTTAGGAGATATTATGAAATCTTTTGTACCATTTTTGGGCAAATTACGAATTCAGAAGATATTAGGGACTAGCGAGAGCATTGGAGAGAACCATCAATCGGACCACTGACATACTCTATAATATGACGCTAGAGCAGAGAGTGATAAGATTAGTGGCTCTTCAGAACCGGATGGCATTAGATGTCATCCTGGCAGAGCGAGGAGGAGTATGTAAATTAGTGGGGTCCGCTTGCTGCGTTACGTTCCAGACTCCTCTCCAACAATCTTTAGGGCGATCCAAAATCTACATGTCCTTATTTCAGAAGTACATGTTCCTGAGGGAAATTGGGAACTTGGTACATGGTTTTGGGACCTCCTACGGTCATGGGGATGGAAGTTGTTCTCCGCCCTACTGATTATCTTGGGAGGTTTTCTGTTTCTTTGTTGTTGTATACATTGTCTCCCTGGTATATGCTCAGTTTTAGGAGGATGTTGTGCGCAAGCAACAAGCGGATTGAGGAATAAAATATACGCCCCAAAGAAGCTCTCCAAAGAGTATGTGTTGAAGGAAACTCTGACCTAATGGCAATAGATATGTCCGACAATGATTCGGGGTGTCTGGACGATGACGCATGGAGTTACTTGCAATCAAATCAGAAATAGTATTAGCACTTGGCATAGGCCAAAAGGAGGGTTTGTCAAACCGGATATTAAATTATGCCTCTTATTACAAACAATTTGTATGTACATTGGCCTACGCCAAGTTGCTTGAAAAATTGTATGCGAATAACTCTCTGCGGCAAGGTCTTGACCTTAGAAATTGATGTAAGACGCCATCTTGAATCAAGCCTCCATTTTTAGGTTAGAAACCGCCATTTT
>CM030325.1:968924128-968946195 GCA_002915635.3 Ambystoma mexicanum
GAACACATTCAACTTGCCAGAAACAATACGGACAGCGTCCTCAGGAACCCCCCATTTTGTTTATTTACGAACATTTCAGGACACCGCGAGTGTTCTTAGAACACATTCAACTTGCCAGAGAACAATACGGACAGCGTCTTCAGGACACCCCCTACGAACATTTCAGGACACCGCGAGTGTTCTTAGAACACTTTCAACTTGCAAGCGAACAATACGGACAGCGTCCTCAGGACACCCCCATTTTGTTTATTTACGAACATTTCAGGACACCGCGAGTGTTCTTAGAACACATTCAACTTGCCAGCGAACAATACGGACAGCGTCCTCAGGACACCCCCATTTTGTTTATTTACGAACATTTCAGGACACCGCGAGTGTTCTTAGAACACATTCAACTTGCCAGAGAACAATACGGACAGCGTCTTCAGGACACCCCCTACGAACATTTCAGGACACCGCAAGTGTTCTTAGAACACTTTCAACTTGACAACGAACAATACGGACAGCGTCCTCAGGACACCCCCATTTTGTTTATTTACGAACATTTCAGGACACCGCGAGTGTTCTTAGAACACATTCAACTTGCCAGGAACAATACGGACAGCGTCTTCAGGACACCCCCTACGAACATTTCAGGACACCGCAAGAGTTCTTAGAACACTTTCAACTTGCCAGCGAACAATACGGACAGCGTCCTCAGGACACCCCTTACGAACATTTCAGGACACCGCAAGTGTTCTTAGAACACTTTCAACTTGCCACGAACAATACGGACAGCGTCCTCAGGACACCCCCATTTTGTTTATTTACGAACATTTCAGGACACCGCGAGTGTTCTTAGAACACATTCAACTTGCCAGAGAACAATACGGACAGCGTCTTCAGGACACCCCTACGAACATTTCAGGACACCGCGAGTGTTCTTAGAACACTTTCAACTTGCAATGAACAATACGGACAGCGTCCTCAGGACACCCCCATTTTGTTTATTTACGAACATTTCAGGACACCGCAAGTGTTCTTAGAACACATTCAACTTGCCAGAGAACAATACGGACAGCTTCTTCAGGACACCCTACGTGTTTTTAGAACACAGTTTAAACATTCACAACAGAACAATACGGACAGCGTCCTCAGGACACCCCCATTTTGTTATTTTGCGAACATTTCAGGACACCGCGAGTGTTCTTAGAACACATTCAACTTGCCAGCGAACAATACGGACAGCGTCCTCAGGACACCCCCATTTTGTTTATTTACGAACATTTCAGGACACCGCGAGTGTTCTTAGAACACATTCAACTTGCCAGAGAACAATACGGACAGCGTCCTCAGGACACACCCATTTTGACACACATTCAGAACACTAGGACACATTTGCTTATTTCGAACATTTCAAGGACACCGCGAGTGTTCTTAGAACACATTCAACTTGCCAGAGAACAATACGGACAGCGTCCTCAGGACACCCCATTTTGTTTATTTACGAACATTTCAGGACACCGCGAGTGTTCTTAGAACACATTCAACTTGCCAGAGAACAATACGGACAGCGTCTTCAGGACACCCCCTACGAACATTTCAGGACACCGCGAGTGTTCTTAGAACACTTTCAACTTGCCAGGAACAATACGGACAGCGTCTTCAGGACACCCCCTACGAACATTTCAGAGACACCGCAGAGTGTTCTTAGAACACTTTCAACTTGACAACGAACAATACGGACAGCGTCCTCAGAACACCCCCATTTTGTTTATTTACGAAATTTCAGGAACACGTGTTCTAGACATTACTTGCAAGAACAATACGGACAGCGTCTTCAGGACACCCCCTACGAACATTTCAGGACACCGCGAGTGTTCTTAGAACACTTTAAACTTGACAATGAACAATACGGACAGCGTCCTCAGGACACCCCCATTTTGTTTATTTACAAACATTTCAGGACACCGCAAGAGTTCTTAGAACACATTCAACTTGCCAGAGAGCAATACGGACAGCGTCTTCAGGACACCGCAAGTGTTTTTAGAACACTTTAAACTTGAGAACAAACAATACGGACAGCATCCTCAGGACACCCCCATTTTGCTTATTTTCGAACATTTCAAGACACCGCCAGTGTTCTTAGAACACATTCAACTTGCCAGAGAACAATACGGACAGCGACCTCGGGACACCCCCATTTTGTTTATTTACGAACATTTCAGGACACTGCGAGTGTTCTTAGAACACATTCAACTTGCCAGAGAACAATGCGGACAGCGTCTTCAGGACACCCCCTACGAACATTTCAGGACACCGCGAGTGTTCTTAGAACACTTTAAACTTGACAACGAACAATACGGACAGCGTCCTCAGGACACCACCATTTTGTTTATTTACGAACATTTCAGGACACCACAAGTGTTCTTAGAACACATTCAACTTGCCAGCGAACAATACGGACAGCGTCTTCAGGACACCCCCTACGAACATTTCAGGACACCGCGACAGTTCTTAGAACACTTTCAACTTGCCAGAGAACAATATGGACAGCATCTTCGGGACACCCCCTACGAACATTTCAGGACACCGCGAGTGTTCTTAGAACACTTTAAACTTGAAAACGAACAATATGGGCAGCGTCCTCAGGACACCCCCATTTTGTTTATTTATGAACATTTCAGGACACCGCAGTGTTCTTAGAACACATTCAACTCCCATCGAGCAATACGGACAGCATCCTCAGGACACCTGCATTTTGTTTATTTATGAACATTTCAGGACACCACGAGTGTTTTTAGAACACATTCAACTTCCCATCGAACAATACGGACAGCGTCCTCAGTACACCCCCATTTTGTTTATTTATGAACATTTCAGAACACCACCAGTGTTCTTAGAACACATTCAACTTGCCAGAGAACAATACGGACAGCGTCTTCAGGACACCCCCTACGAACATTTCAGGACACCACAAGTGTTTTTAGAACACATTCAACTTCCCATCGAACATTACCGACAGCGTCCTCAATACACCCCCATTTTGCTTATTTACGAACATTTCAGAACACCACCAGTGTTCTGAGAACACATTCAACTTGCCAGAGAACAATACGGACAGCGTCTTCAGGACACCCCCTACGAACATTACAGAACACCTCGAGTGTTCTTAGAACACATTCAACTTCCCATCGAATAATACGGACAGCGTCCTCAGGACACCCCCATTTTGTTTATTTACGAACATTTCAGAACACCACCAGTGTTCTTAGAACAAATTCAACTTGCCAGAGAACAATACGGACAGCGTCTTCAGGACACCCCCTACGAACATTTCAGGACACCGCAAGTTTTCTTAGAACAGTTTCAGCTTGCTTGCAAACAAAACGGACACATATTGCGTCCTCAGAAACCCCCCCCATTTAGTTTATTTAGAAAATTTCAGAACAGCCATTTTGTCTGCAGACAAATCGAACACAACAAGAGCGTCTACCACATAAAAAACACAACATGTAACCTATCTCATACTCTCCCACCCTCCCCAAACACTCTTTCACACAAACACACTCTACTAAATACAAAATTTAAACCAAGTTTCACCGCGCTGTCAGCGGAAGTCCGCGAATCCAAGATGGCGGGCGCTACTGAAAATCTGATGCCCTCCACGCTCTGCGCTGTCCAATCAGCTAATACGTTGCATGTCTGCGGACATCACGCAAGCCGATTTGCCAATCAGGACACTGTCTGCGGAGCGAACAGGGAAGTCTGTCCGCGGACTGAACACAGATATCACTAATATTTTATCACCCACTTTTTGGTCATTTAAAAAAAAACTACTGGACGGATTTTCACCAAATCTGCAAAAGCACGCTTTCAGGACCAAGCCGCTAAGCCTGGTCCAAGTTTTGTGAAAATCCATCCAGCGGTATGGGCTGTAGGCACGAGCAAAGTGTTTTCCCCATTCAGTCTATGGGAAAAAAAAAGTTTTGGGAACCCCCCTATAACCTTGCCCCCCTGGACGAATCCTCACCATTCTCTTGCAAAGTTTGGTGAGGATTCATCCAGGGGGAGCAAAGTTATAAGCCACCCAAAAAGTGCTCTTCCTATGGAAACAGCAACTTAACCATAACTACAAGGCCACTACCGTGGTCATGTAATGCAGGACTCTTGGGTAATAACATGTGGCATCAACACATGAGGACAGTGGGAGAGAGAACATCCAAGGAGAGTTGCTATGTCTGTGCTCTTATAGCCTATGCCATGAATATAGTATGACATTTCATCTACAGAGAGGTTCCAGAACACGATGCCAGATGCCTCATTCATCTTGCAGCATGTATGACCAGATGACAATTCCAAGGAAGTTGGGCTACTTTGCAATAGAGATCAAAATGGTTGTTTCCATTCCAGGATGATTATATCAAGACTTGGAAAATGAACCTGGATGGGAGAGCAAGATGCCTGTGTATTCTGCAGATGGCCCGGAAGAGGTAGTCATAAAAGACATGAAGAGAATGGAATGCCGTGATGTAACAGAAATAGCTGGATTGCCTGGATGTTGGGAACAAACTGAAGTCTTAGTCTATGGGTGAATGAAGTCCAATAGGGGTGGGAAGGAAGACTAATGTCCTATACAGCTCATCTACTGAAGTCAGAACATGTGCAAGAGGTACAGAGAGTAAACGATGGGTGTTTGAAGTCATGGACTAAGCATGTCAAACTACTGGCATGGGCAGAAGATGAATAAGGTCAAGTAGTTGTGGTTCCATTGGCAAATGAGACTTTGTGCTTCCGAAGAGAAAGAAGGAAGCATGTTGAAGAAAACATAGGCTGAGAAACTACAGTTTACGTTTCCACAATGGGAGCAGGAACAGTCGTTCTAATGGATCGATACTGGGCTTGTGGGCCTCGGGCCTGCATGAAGCTGCTCAAGGATTGGGTAGGGATGTGCTCCTTGGTGCTGATCCATGTTCCAGCATTAGTGATTCCTCAGAGTGACCTGAACATTGGAGAATTTCCAAAAGTAGATGCCCATTTGAGGAATAGAAGAGCGCTTGGATTTCTCAATCGGACCAAAAGAGAGAATTATTTCTCAGCTAAGTCAATAGAAGCATATGAAGCCATTCCTAATGAACACAGGTTATTCAGCAAGACTGCTTCAATGCTTACGACTATCTTCATGCCTGGGATCCAGATGATGGCAAATGCCAAGTGGTTGTAGATTATGAGGTAGGAGCTCCTGTACACAATCAACATCACCGTAAAGGTATTCAAAATCGGCCATCATGTTGCACATTCATATCTTCTCACAATGACGAGAATGGGACCTTGACAGAGGCCATAACGTTGCTGACAAACCTGCATTGTAAGATGAAAGATGAGACCTAGGACATTACAGATGACAGTTGATTTGCTTCCGTATTCTCATGGATTCCACAGTGAATGGCAAACAACTTCAAGATCCTTGGAGCAATACCAGTGATGGTGATGTTCAGGTTCTGTGTGATCAAGATAATAATTTCCCAATGTAAGACAACAGCAAAGAAGGCAATAAGAATAAAGATCATGATTGATGTCTAATCAGGGTTTGGACCCACAGTATTTAATGATAGAGATGTCATAAAATACATAGAGGCCAGCATTGTAGCACTGAAGGAACACATTTCCTGAATCTGAACAACCACACAAAGTGGATTGTGAATGAACATGTTAAATCAGCCAGCATCCTGAGGGGGGTGATGAAGATCTGGACTCCAAAGAAGTACTTCTTCAGGAGAAAATATCAAGATGTGGAAACTGGTGAAGAGGAGGTCAATGACTTGACCAGAGGGGGGAATGTAGAGGAGCAGTTACATGCCTCTGCAGGAAGTCCAACCCACTTACCTCCTGTATGTTGGAAGTCTGAAATTGTGCCATGCTTGACACCAGCAGTTTTCACCATACCACGGCGAATATTCGAAAGAAGGTACCCATTGAGAACACCCTATCAAATGTATCCCTGAAGAGAAGACAATGGGGGTCATTCCAAGTTGGGTGGTAAGGGAAAAACGATGCCGGTAAAGGACTACAGGCATCGTTTCCCGTTACGGCCCATTCTGACCCACCAGACCGTTATTTACGGCACCGTAAAGTACGAGACCGTAAATAGCGGTTTAGTGGCGCACGCCCGACACGCCATGCCGGAATTAGCGGCATGGCGTAAACCGGAGCTGATCCCAAGTAAAGCGGACATGGAAAAAACAGCCTCCACAAGACCGCAAAGTACCTTACCGCCATGGAGTAAGTACCGGCATCGCCGAGAAGGTGTAAAGAACCCTGAGCAGTGTTTCCAAGAGGAACAGGTGCACTCAATCAGCAAAGGTGGAGGCAATGGAGTCTGGCACAGCACAAAAGGAGCACACCCACACACCACACCCCCTCCCACACCAAGATGATACCAATTGTAGCAGCATTCCTGGAGCTGGAGGCCCTGCTTGCAAGGCAGCAACTACAACAACAGCAACAACAACAACCACAGCCCCCACCACAGAGGATACACAGGAGGAGAAGGAGGGTGAGACAGGCCCAGCATGCCCTACCGGTGCAGCCACCATTACCACGCCGGCAGCCCCCAATCCCCCGCATCAGAGCCACCCCCTTCAACCTCACACCAGAGCAGATCCACACCCTGTACCGGCTTGACTGGGACACCATTACCACCATAGTGGACCTGATACATGACGATATAGTGAGCCGCATAGAAATCAGCACTGCCATCCCCCCTCTACTGAAGGTAGTGTCTGTGCTCCACTTCCTTGCCACAGGCACCTACCAGCATACAGTGGGGCACATGCATGGCATTTCACAGCCCATATTCTCCCGGATACTCAACCAAGTGCTGGATGCCCTCCTCAGGAGATATATGACACCAAAGTTGCCTTCCATGCACTGGCAGGCATGCCAAATTGCATAGGTGCTTCTCGACTGCACCCACGTTGAATTGGTAGTCCCGCATGCCATGGAGGTGCTGTATCGCAACCGCAAGCAATACCACTCCATCAAACGTCCAAATGGTGTGTAATGCCAGTAAAGCCATCACACATTGCAATGCCCGATACCCCGGATCAACTCATGACTCCTTGGTTCTGCGGAACTCAACACTACCACGCTACATGGAGCGACATGCTGGACGACGTGCCTGGCTGCTTGGTGAGTAACCTGAATGGGCCATGGCAGTGCATTGGGGCTGTGAGTAGGTTGCCTGCATACTCCACCTGGGTGGGAAAGGGGGAGGGTATGCATACTCCACCTGGGTGGGAAAGGGGGGGGTGCATACTCCACCTGGGTGGGAAAGGGGGGATGCATACTCCACCTGGGTGGGAAAGGGGGGATGCATACTCCACCTGGTGGGAAAGGGGGGATGCCTACTCCACCTGTGTGGGAAGGGGGGGAGATGCATACTCCACCTGTGTGGGAATGTTCACGCCAGTGCACGATGTGCACCTCACAGAACACTGTGCCCTAAGACAAGTGACACGGCACATGACCACCTAACCACACAGTGCTGAATCCGAGGAGACACCTAACACTACATGACTAACAGGAAATCTGGCCAAATACCACAACACATGCACCACTCATCGGCGGCCCTTACACACTGTAAGGGCATCCTGCACCACATGCACCACTCATCGGCGGCCCTTACACAATGTAGGGTATCCTGCACCATGCAGTGCAATGTCGCTGACTCCTGCATCTCAACACACAGGACAGTCATCCCTGGGAGTGCATAGAAGTGAGTCTAACAGGGATCCTACAGCGTGTCACTGGTCCTGCACCCCCATAGGATTGCTGCAAGTCACCATGGTAGGGATCCGTGCAGAATGACGAGTATGCTACCAACTACAGCCAACACCCCCCTTTCACCAAGTCTCGCGCAAGACATCAATGAATGCAGTCCAACACTGCTGCATGCATATACGATGCACATGCAACAGACGTGAGTGCACACCATGACCCATCAGTGAGAAGCTACCCCTCCATCATTCCATTGCACATGACACATAGCCGGCCAGTAATGGGTGACTGTATCCTGGGACATGTGTGTATGGCCAGTAATCACCTGCGGCCATGTAAGACTAGTACAATTCTCCACCATGAATGCACAAACACTTACCTTCATTCCACTCTCATGCAGGTGATGCTGGCTACCCTTTGAAGCCGTGGCTCATGACCCCGGTCCGCAACCCACAGAACAGGCACGAGGAGGACTACAATAGATCCCATACCCGTACACGGGTGGTGATAGAGCAGACCTTCGGCCTGTTGAAGGCACGATTTTGTTGCCTCAGCCGGTCGGGTGGGGCACTCATCTACAGCCACGAGAAGGTGTCCAAGATCACCATGGCATGTGTAATGCTGCACAACATGTGCATCCGTCGGAACGTGCCACTGCCCCCTGACGTGGAACTGCTACCACCAGATGATGATGAGGGGGAGGAGGAAGGAATGGCAGGACAGCATCACGGTGCCGATGCACAGGAGGGACGTTCCGTGCGGCAATCATTGATCGGACAATATTTCTGACTCACAAGTCAGCTGAGGGTGTGAGGATGACAGGACATTGGGCACTGGGTGTGGGGATACATGTACACCATGCACTGTGCGACATTAAAAGCACATGCACAATGATCAATGTCCACTCTGTTTTTTAGGGATGATCAACCAGTGTATTTAACAATAATGTAGAAACGTGTACAACAAAACCTCCACCCTCACCCCCCTCCCTCTCCCCCCAACTCCCACACACACCCTCACCCCCCTCCCCCCAACTCCCACACACACCTCACCCCCCTCCCCCCCAACTCCCACACACACCCTCCCCCCTCCCCCCCAACTCCCACACACACCCTCACCCCCTCTCCCCCAACTCCCACACACACCCTCACCCCCTCCCCCAACTCCCACACACACCTCACCCCCCTTCACCTACCCCCACAACAACCCCACAATAGTCCCATCAGTGCAACATAGGCCACATGTGTGTGGCAGTATGGTCAATGTGCACTTCCAGAGCCAGGGGGATCCATGTTGTGGCGGCGCAATGTACGCAGTGACCGACGGACAGGGCTGGTCTGCGTGGAGGAGCTTTGGAAGGGTGGGTACTCCCACTGGGGCTGTGGTCTGGGGGGTGCTGCCTCCAGGGCATCTGCGATTCAGCCCAGCACCTCACAGAGCCGGTTTGTGCTGGCAGTGATCACCTCGCCCAGAGCCTGAAGGTCATTGTGCCACTCCGACCTAGATTCGCGGTTGTCCTGGATAAAGTCCTCAATCAGGCCCGTGAGGTGCTGGGAGAGCACTGCATCCATGGCCGGTGTGGCCGATGTGCTTGGCAGACTTGGTGTAGAGCCTGCAGCCCTTTCGGGACTTTCTGTAGGGGAGGTGGATCCAGGACAGGCAGGTGGTACTCCTTGGCCTGTGAGCCCTGGGGTGTCACTCTCCCCGGAGTCGCTGTGCACCACCTGGCTGTAGGATGGAGTGTCTGGGCTATGTCCAATGTCATTGGGGTCCTCCACGTTGGAAACGGTAATTAATGTGGGGCTATCTGGCACATCGAGGAGGCACATGGCAGCATTCTCCCCAGCCACATTGGACTCCTCAGAGTGCACCGTGGGGCATGTCTCCGGCGGCATTGCAGACATGGGTAGGGGTGCGGGTGGGGGTTGTGCACCCTCCATGGGGGTTGATGGAGCAGGTGGTGTTGCCTGTGTTTTTGTTCCTTCTTGCAGGTATACGGTGTCCCCTGGCTGTGCCCCTGGAGGTACAGGGCTGGGTGGCTTCCTGGTCCTCACTTTCATGCCCGCTGCCTGTGGGGGGGAAGAGAGATGGCATGAGCAATGATTTGGGGGTCAGCATTTCTTCAAGCCTATGGTATAACAATGGGATTGAAGCGTTTTGTTGATATTTGGGTGGTGAGTGGGACAGTGATCTGGGCTTGGATGGAAAATGCATGCAGATGTCTGGGTCACTCATGTTGGCGGAGTACTGTGCTGACTCACATTGACTGCCTCTTTGTGTGCTATGGCCAACATGGGTTGGAGCCTTGCACCTGACATCAGCCTGGGTCCCACTTGTTACGGCATGATTTCATTGGGGGGCGCGGGGTTCCCATACGTGACGTGACAGCTTGCCCAGCCCTTGGCGGTGCCTTACATTGAGAATGCATTTACTGTTTTGACTCATGACACTCGCCTCCATCAGCGGATGACAGAGCACCGCACTCCATTTCGCCAACCCCTTCTATGGCTTCTGTGCCCATCATGTCCGCACACGTTTGCTCCCAGGGCATCATCTTGATGGGAGAAGGTGGCCTCCTCCTGTCTCCAGGGCCTGGGTTCGGTTGGCCGATAGGATGGCCCGCACCCTGAGACGGAGGTCATCCCACCATTTCCTGCAGTCCTTCGTGGTGCGGGGGGTGTTTCCTACGGCGCTCACCCTCTTGCAACCAAGTCCCAGATCTCCTTCTTCCTGACAATGGTGGGCCTACGCATGTCACTGCTGAATACTATCTCAGCATGTTCGTGCAGAGTGTCCACCAGGACATGGAGCTCGTCCTGCGTAAATCGCTTTTTCCTTATGCGGGCGGCACCTTTTTTCAGTGCTTTCGGCATGATGCAGGTCTCTAATGGCTATTTTCCAGATCCAAATATGCCTCTGGGTCCTGTATGAAGAGGATGGCAATGGATTGTGTTTTTAAAGATGGCCGCCGCGCTCCTTCCCGTTCCTGTGCGATGACGTAATTTCTGTATCCGTTAATTAGCGGTGACCGTAATTTACAGTATCCGTAAATTACAGTGGGCCTCATTACGACCCTGGCGGAGTGGGTTTACGCCAACGTTATTCGCGGCGGACCCGTCCGCCCTACTACGAGATTCCGTAGCGCCATGGAGCGTTTTCCGTCTGGTTTTTCCGGGCGGAGAAATCCATGGCGCTACGGGACCTTGTCGTTAATTACGCCACCGTATTTTGAGGTGGCGTAATTAACGCCTTCCCCACTCAAATTATACCCTATGGGCCAAAAATGGGAATGGGGAAGGGTAAAATGGGGGATGGGGATTTACCGCCCCGCCAAGGTCGGAATGGGGCGGAAAATCCGCCAACCCCCATGGCGCTATCGGAAGCTTTCCGCCGTGCTCCAAGGTGCATTTTGCACCGCGATTTCCGCCAGGGTCGTAATGAGGGCCAGTCACCACTAATTACGGACGGCGAAGCTTCGATGGCGGTGTTGTAAAGAATGTCTCGCTTCATGCCGCTAAGGGGTTTAACGGGCCTTTTAGTGGTATGCCACTAGGGGATTTACCGGCATGGCGGAAAGCTCATGCCCGCGAAGTCGGAATAGCCTGTAAATAGCGGCGTGGTACCAGATCGGACTCGGTCTTTCCGCCATGCCGGTAAAAACCAATACTTACCGCCAACCTCGGAATGAGGCCCAATGTGAGTGAGAAACTCCATGAAAAAATATTAAAAAGAGCAAGAAGAGGTGCTTGTGATTTCACGGAAGCATGATGCCCTGAGAATACTGGCTGAAGAGAATGCATGGACCTTATAGAAACTGATGACGAAGTTAAGAGTCAAGGAAAATGTTGTATATGCAAAGAAGATTACATGTGTGCAAAGCACTGCAGAAAATGAAAGCCATTAAATAACTGTACAGATGCTGTAACGCAATTAGATTAAGTGATCATAGAAGCTGGCTATACATAGTGAATAAACTGCAGTCGAAGGCACAATTGTATACAAACTGGACATCGGTGTCATGAACTTAGTAAACCGGGACCCATGGAGAGGAAAGGCTGAGCACTGTGTCACAGTGAGAATAGGCTGAGATCATGAAAACGAATGGCGAGGCTGTCTGGCCTGGTGTCAAAGCTGAAGCAGCCTGGACTGGTCATCTATCTTGAAGGCGGCAAATGTGAGAAGCTGAATCATCCCTTGTTAATGTTAAAATAAAGAACACCAAGCATGCCAAGTGTAATGCATTTAAGACATTTTAATTCTGCAAAATGGACCAAATCATGGTCTCCTGTCACGTGAGCCAAGGATGAAAACAGAGTTTAGCTAGGAGTTCTAGAACAATGATAGTGCTCACACTCCCTTATATTCCCACAGACAATAATACTTTGCATGGCCAAATTCAAAGACAATCTGCATGGCAGAAGGCATGGGGTGATGAGAGATGATGGTCTAATTGGGTGGGGAGGTAACGTCAAGTCCACCTCCTAGCACCTGGGTCTGAGCTTGCGTGATGCTAAGTGAACTGAATTTTCCAGACTGGCACGAGTGTGCCAACCATTTATAGAGGGCCATATAACAAAGGACCTTGTAGTTTGAGAGCCAATGATATACTGTGTACTTAATAATGTTGAAGATGACATTTTGCTTGAGTTGCGCATAAGTTGTCCACCTGATAGTAGATAACCAATCACAATCCCACAACTTATAGCAAGTATACTTAGATGTTCCACTTGAACCTATCACAAGCCCTTTTAGGTTTTTCTTATTTGCCACGTAGTATGAGATCACGCCTGATGTATTTTTTTAATAAAGGCTGCTTTTATTAGAAATGTGTCGAGCGCTCGAATGGACGTCTGATGATGTCCATGTAACTGCCTGTTTAGACAATTGTTAATAAAACAACAACCTTTGCCATCTTCCTGAGTTGGTTTGATTATTTGGTGTCAGAGTGTAAAGACTTGAGGGGGGGAGAGTTTATGTATTTCTGCCTTTATATGGCAGAGTAGAAGCACAGAGCACCCCACAACCACGATTCTCTATTTGGTAACAAATGTCAAGCATTCAAGGCTTAAGCTCTCAGGAGGTGATGCGGGCTGGTTCTAAATACTATGTTGTCCCCAAGCCCACACAAAGGAATGTACAGACACTATGTAAGGTGATAACACAGTCCTTTATATAAATAAAGTTCAATATATATATATATATACACACAATCAATAACAAATGTTGTACTCTGGCAATTGTAATATGTTAAATATGTACAATGTCCATGTAGTACCACTGTTCACTCTTGACCTTTAAAATACACCAACTGCTGACAGTACAATTGGCATACAAATCAAATAGTAAAGTGGATCAACAATAGACATAGGAAGGACGACAAGTTGGGTTAAACAATACAAGAATACTAGGTCTCTACCACCAGACACAGTTCTGTTTGAGGATCGCC
This sequence comes from Ambystoma mexicanum, assembly GCA_002915635.3. Lineage (NCBI taxonomy): Eukaryota > Metazoa > Chordata > Amphibia > Caudata > Ambystomatidae > Ambystoma > Ambystoma mexicanum. The sequence goes on from CM030325.1 coordinate 968,937,333, forward strand.
CCAACTGGGCAACCTGTAAATACAGTGTATTAACACACCCAGTCCATATATGTTTATATAGTCTTGTTTCCTTCTAAATTGTTCTACTACCCCAGTGTCCCTGAGTTTGGAAGGGTTCTTTCAATGGTTCATTGATGGGTCCTTCTTAAGTAGGCTTCCTTTAAAGCAGGAGCCACGGGAAATGGAGATTCCTACGAAGGAAGGTGAACAATGTCGTCGAGAGAGCAGCTTTGACCTTCCCGGTGCTCGTCGACGATAATTCGTGGACGTCCTGTGAAGATCAGGCATGTGGTGCACCTTGATGATAAGAGATTGTTGCTGCAAAGCAGATTGGTAAAGAACGTAGGCCCGGCAAAGGGCATTGTGTCATCGGCATTGGCGTCAACGATCGGGACTCAACCACGGCTGGCTTTCGGATCTTCGTTGGGCTGGGTCTTTGTGAATTTCGGGTGGTAGGAAACAAACCAGCGATTCTCCTCGCTTGGCGACCTTGACTTTCTCTGGTGGGACGAAGTGGTTCACGGCGATGGCAAGTCCTTGACTTCAAAATGCCTTATGCAATGGAGCATTGCGGCTCCAATCAATGAGGTTACAGCAGTCCTCCAAACCTCGGTCGACGGTGATGGTCCTCGATTGCCTCGACATCCTGGTGCTTACTTCAACATTTCTCGGCAGATCCCGTCTCTGGTTGGCAGCCCTTCGAGGACTGAATTCAAGGGTGCTTTGAAGAAGCTAAGCTGGTGCACAATGTTCCCTCGTGGCTCGGGAAGAGGTCTCTGAGCCAGATCCTCTCTTTGATCAGTTCTTGGAGACACGACAGCTTTCGGATTACGTTGAAGGAAAGCAACAGCAAAATCTTCTTTTCCAGCTGGGCATCAAGGTTAAGCATCAAGATTCGACTTAAGCTTCTGAACAATTCCAGTAAGTGAGAGGTCCCCAGATATACATCTCTAATTCACACTGCTGAGCCAGGCTCAGGCAGCCAATCGTTCAGAAGGGCATTCAGGAGACAGGCAGCCAATCAGACTCACAGTGCATTCAGGCCATTCTTCTCCATCCAGACACTCACAACAAGGAATGTGGATTGGGGAAAGCACCGAGCCTTTCAGCATACCACACTGCATTCATACCAGTTTCAGGCAGGGCTGTTGTTCATTGTGTCACACACGAGAAACCAGACACCCATAACACACAATGTATATTGGTCACACACTCCATTCACCCAGGTCCCACCCGAAGGGTGTACCCACAACATACAGTCAATGGGAAGACTCCAGCCAGTCTGGCCTGGACTTTCCCAAAACAGCTTATATGGAAGTCTCACCCAACAGCCAGTCAGGGGAAGGGATAGAGTCAGGGCTTCCCAGTACTTTGGGAAAACAAGGTAACAGGCAACAGAAAGCCAGAGGGGCGATAATGTCTCCTATCAGGAATCAATTGATTCCAATGGCAGGGCATGGATACCCCAAAATGGAGGATACTCGGAGCACCTGTCAAATTTAGCATGGAGCTGCCACCAGCCCATACCCTGCTCTGTAGGCCACAGACAGGTGCCCAAAAACATACACTAGGGGTACAGGGTTGTACCCCCATTCATGGGTGCCATAAGGGTATTCAAAGCGTCTGTTGACCACAACAAAAAGAAGAAGAGCTGCACTGCCAGGAGTACCACATGGATTCCTGTGCAGAAAACAACACAGAACACACATTATACGGGAGTACACAGCAAGGACATGGAGGTCCTGTCCTTCCAATGCTTTTCGAGCATCACACAGAGTTATTCTGCATCCCATCCATTGCATGCACAATACCCAAAGGGCCATATGCTCATCAGTGTTTGTGGGTATCTACAGTAAAACACATGTGTATGAGTTACCAATCATGTTTATACTCAACTATTTCAGACGACTAAATCATATTCCACATTCTAGTTAAAACTCAATTCTATCACATTGGTGTGTACCTTTTATATGTCGTGCAAGTTTCTCCAATTTCATTTGTCGACCCTCTGCCTGGCTTAGCGTTTTACAATGTGCCCTCTCCAGTGGGTACAATATACAGAGGGGAAAAGATTCAGCATCCTTGGTGGTGATTTCCACATCACATGCTGACCGGAAGCAGCCTTTGCTCTCAGCTGCCTCAAAAGGCAAAACGACGACTGCCAGGCACATCATATTATTCTCTTTGAATCATTCATCTCGGGCATGCCATACATATGTGGAGATCCATGACTACTTCTCTTCCTAAACTGCATGAGCCCCCACTATGACTCCTGGCATACACCAATATATTAGTTATGTGCCCCGAAGTCTGACTTATTTGCCCAAACAAGAAACAACCACAAGTATTTGTGAACATCAGGCATAAAAAAAACATATCAATAAGCCAGGGTTGGACTGGAACATCGGTCATTCGGCCACTGGCCACTTTCCGTGCTACATTGAGGGCAGGGTGACCGGTTTTTCACCCAGCCACCCCAGGGCCATATTTTCTAGGTGGTATATGTGTTCTAGTGTTTTTTTCTGGCTGCTTGCAGGCCACACGGCCCAAGCAGCTCACCAGCAGTGGCATTGTGGCAGCATCAAAGCAAGGTAACAACATGTTGTTACCTCGCATTGATGATTTTTTTCATGATGCATCATTTTTATGATGCATCATATGAGGGGCCACCAGGGCCACCAGGGCCAGGGCAGAGCCACCGTGCAGACGGTGCTCACTGGCCTGCGGCCTGCCTCAGACAATGTGTGTGGCCTCCTTCTGACACTGAGCCCAGCCTCAGGTCTGTGCATCTGGCTATGTCAGTGTGTGGCTCAGGCTGGGCCGGCCCCAGTCAGGCTGTGCTCCAGGCTGCGCGAGCACTGTCTACAGCGGGATAGTGTACAAGGTGATACAAATTGTAACACGTACCTGTCCTGCTGGGCTGGGCTCTGGGCTGCAGCCTGTCGGGCTGTGCCAGTGTGCATGCAGGCACGGCACACAATGATAAGCAACACTCTTGTTGCTTTGAACTTCAACGGTGGCAGCCAGGTGCCAACAAATTACCAACAAATTGTTGTACTTGGCTTACAAAGTTGAAAGCAATGTAGTGCCTGGAGATGGGGGCCGCCGGGGAACGGACCAGCCCATTGGTCAAAGAAAATGCATGAGTACACTCACACAGACTGAGACACAGACTCCACACCGCCAGTGGAGGTGTCAATTCCGACATGACGTGAGGACTCAAAGTCACTCTGGAGAGGATATTGGGACTGGCTGGGCAGCATTTGGGCGCACAGTAGACACAGTCAGACAGTCAGCTGCACACGGAGGCAGCAGGCAGTAGCACCTAGGAGGTAAGAACGGCACCTTTATTGTAAAACTGATGCCCACCCCTTATCACTGTTGTGTTCAGAATCGGAGTGGTTGAGGCGTCCCAGAAATTCTTAGCCCATTGTTGTTGGATTTGGTGGTTTCCCCTGTTACCTAATGTGGGTCCTTTTCACTACTTCATCATTTGCCTTCTCTCCTTCAATGCTTCCACTCCCTTCCCTTACGCTTTCTTCCTCACTTCCTTATGCTCCATTTTTGGTCTTCTTCTGTCCCTGTCCCTGTACTAGCTTCCCTCACTTATGTCATCTAATTGCTTACACCCCCTTACGTTAATTCCTCTGCTCCATTTATGTGTTTCCCCACTTCCTTTCCTTTGTCCTTGTCTGATTCTCTCTTTTCTCTGAATCTTCCTTTGTTGTGTCCACAACAGTAGTTCCCTCCTCACTTTCTTCCACCTCCCATCCACAGGTACCCCTGATGTGGTCCTCTGTTACACAGAGGTGTTCTAAGGTAGAGGGGGCACCAAGTGGTCTTGCACCAGAACCTCCCCACACAGGGCTGATGTGCTGTTATCCTGTACCATCTAGTATGGTCTGTCGTTGAGTCATACCAGAGAGGTCTGTGTGCTCCTATTGTGTCATCAGTTAGGAAACTGACCCAACTCGTAAGTAACAAAACTGAACCTGAAGTAGGCTTGGTGGAGGAGGGAGATATGACGAAACAACAAGCAAACTTGGATGCACCGCTTAAATGTGCAAAGCTCTCAGGTGTCACTTTAGGTGGCCACCATCTTGGTGGCAGGTTGCACACTCTTTTTAGGGGGGTGGAGGGTTCCCTGATTAATTTGACTCTCTAACATTTATTAATAATAGGCTTTTTGCAGCTTCTTTTAAACCCATGCCAAGTTGTAGTGTCTTTCTACAAGTCTAATAATGTGTGTCCAAACTTCTCTTTGCCTATGCTGTGTGGGGTCTGGTTGGGCACTGAGGGTGTAGGACACGGAGCTGTGGGGCCTCCCCTACTGACTCAGCACAGTCTGAGCACGCCTGTGTACTTACTGGTGGAGAGCAGGTCTTGTGAATGGATTGTTTGGTTTGGTATCTTGCCGTCTTGTGTGCATGAGCCTCGGCCCTGTTTATAGGCTCTCCTTGCTGTGGAGCCTGGCCTGTGATATAGCCTAATTGTGCAATTGCTCTTGTGGTGGCTTAGTGTTTTGGGCCTTTACATTGACCTACACATGCAGGTATGCACCCCATAGTACTGTGTCCAGGTCTGTGACCAGACCCATAATGATGATGATGATGTGTTATTTATTTAGCGCCTTAATCCAAAGCGCTTTACAGAGCGCATATTTACATACAATATCACCCAACCGAAATTGGTACTCATGTATCGACCTCGGAAGGATGAAAGGCTGAGTTGGCCTTGCTGGGATTTGAACCGCGACCTGCAGATCACGCTCAGATGGCAGCAGCGAGCTCTCAAACCGCTGAGCTATCTTACCTGCGCCCATGCGCCCTGTGTTGCACCTTTCAACACTATGTGCAGAAGGGGACAGGAAACTATGAGAGTTCTTATGCAGGCGTGGAGCCAGTCCAGATCTGGTGCCTCCCAGTGCTATGTGCTCCAGGCTTTTGAATAGATTGGTTGGTGCAGGCCTGTAAATAGACCCATGTGCGATGTGTGCACGTATTGCACAGTACGTCCCTCAGCTGTGTGCTGGAGAACCATGCAGCTCTTATTAACATCTAGACTGCAGCAGCAAAGAACTAACAAGAAGAAGAAAACTCAGAAAAACATGTCTTCATTAAGGCATCCTGGCCTCCATGCCTGGCTGTCACCTAAATGCACGAGCCGATGGCTTGCTTTAGCAATCACCGGGAGAAGAATGGGCGTCCCAGGGAGCCTTTAGCGGCAAAGAGCCATCACTCAGAGTTAATGCCATGTGACCCGTCGCCATTTGCTGGAACACCTCCCTTATTTATGGGGCCGGGATGAAGCCTTCTCCTTAGAGGTTCTGAAGCTGAAAAAGGTCATTAAAAGCTGGATGTGAGAAGACTGTCAGCCAGGCGCGTCAGATCCGAGGCCGGTCCATTGCCAACGCAGCTCGTGGGATGGGGGTCCGGCGCTCTGTGATAAGTTATGATATGATATGGCATTTATAACGCGCCTATACACAAGTGTTTCAAGGCGCGACCGGCGACCCTATGGGGGCAGGCCTTGCGCATGCATAGATGATCCCCCTAAAACGCTTTGAATGGGATAAGTAATCGAGGGGTGCTCAAATGTGTTGGGGTGGGCCTACGAAAAATATTGCACAGCCTCCAAATATTAAGAAAATAATGACCTTTTGTAGCAATGCAAGGGTGTAAAATCGATATAATGAATGCACGTCAGATCTCGAATAGACAAACGATATTCAAATATAATAAGCACTGATAATGTCAACAGTTTGGGGATTTGTCTAGGCACGGGAAATGCGATTGCCAGGCACTGCCCTAGTGGTATTAACTGGCCATCGATAGTAGCAGGTACAAAATGATGCAAGTACCTGGGCATCTAATACCAGTGCCTGGCAAATGCCTAATACTTATACACAAGCTAAAACGGTTGGATTCACCAAAGCTTGTTTTTAACATGAGGTCACTGAAGGGCACTCATAGTGCTCATAAATCGAGTGGCTCCAGGCATACCTGGTAAAGAATTGTTTATTACACCAGAAGTAGGTTTACAGCTCCAGTTAAATGATTGACTCTCAGAAGACTGCTTTGAAATAACACAGACAGGAACATATAGTGCAAAGTTTGATGGTAATGATTGATTAAAGCACGCTCAAGGCATTCACATGAAAAGTGTTTTGAGCGGGGAGGGGCAGAAACTGCGTGGGAATTGCCATAGGGATTATCATGGTAACGGGTAGTCAATGGGTGTAAAAATAGCCAAACAACACCTACAAACTGCGTGTCCCTGATCATATGCCATTTCTCCCTAGTTGCACTCTAATGCAATATGTTCGGCTTATACTTGACGCAAGTGCCACCTTATAGACCAAACTAAAAATGTAATCAAAATAGGTGAATGCACAATCTGATCTGTCAATTCTTTTGAGGCAATCTATGATTCTTAAATATTGTTTTTGGTGAAATAATAATTCTAATAATTACACTGCAATAGTTGTTGCACAAATCAAACAATCTATTCTCCATATTATTCTTTGTCTTCTATTCAATCTTTGAAAACCAATGATGCAATTACACATATCTACATGAAGTCAAGGGGGTAGGCTGTACTCTAAATGTATTCATTTTAAACATCCTCAAATTAAGAGAACTAAGAGAAAAAACGAACATTTACATAGCTGCAGTGGGCCACCCACAAGTGTTTGACAGCATTGACAGGGAACTGCTCTGGAAGAAAATTACTATCTGGGGCTGGCCTCTTGACATCTTAGAGCCGATAAAATCTCTTTACATGGCAACCTCAATATGCATAATGCTGAATCAGGCGGGCCAACTAACTAAGCAAATACCAACATCTCAACGGCTAATACAAGGTTGCCTTTAGCAGCAGAACTAGCAGAACTATTCTGAGGGTAATTCATAGAATTCAGCACACAAGTGGCGCAAGTGGCTGCGCGCACAGTGTGCACGTGCGAATTTCTGCACCAGCCCGCGTGCGCTAAAATCCATTTCCGCGCACAGTGTATTCATGGATTTTAGCCTCCAAAACCAGCCGTGGCACAGAGTGTGCGCAGCGACCCTGCAGCAGCGCCAGTTACGCCCCCAAACCCTCCCCGTGCGCCATGCACAGCGCACAAATCCCGTACATGGTGCACAGGCCCCGAACCACGAAAACGCCAGTAAAACTCCCCGCGCACCCCTGCGAATACATGTACGCCCCGGCGCAGAGAGTTTCCCATGCGATTGGCCTGTGCGAGGCGGGTACGTGTGTTACTGGGTGCGCGGGTACTTTCACACGCGATTGGCCCTGTGCGAGCAGGGTACGTGTATTACTGGGGTGCGCGGGAACTTTCACACGCGATTGGCCCTGTGCGAGCGGGGTACGTGTATACTGGGGTGCGGCGGGAAGTTTCACACGCGATTGGCCCTGTGCGAGCGGGGTACGTGTGTTACTGGGGTGCGCAGAACTTTCACACGCGATTGGCCCTGTGCGAGCGGGGTACGTGTGTTACTGGGGTGCGCAGGAACTTTCACACGCGATTGGCCCTGTGCGAGCGGGGTACGTGTGTTACTGGGGTGCGCGGGAACTTTCACACGCGATTGGCCCTGTGCGAGCGGGGTACGTGTGTTACTGGGGTGCGCGGGAACTTTCACACGCGATTGGCCCTGTGCGAGGGGTACGAGTGTATTTACTGGGGGTGCGCGGGAACTTTCACACGCGATTGGCCCTGTGCGAGCGGGGTACGTGTATTACTGGGTTGCGCGGGAACTTTCACACAGCGATTGGCCCTGTGCGAGCGGGGTACGTGTGTTACTGGGGTGCGCGGGTACTTTCACACGCGATTGCCCCTGTGCAAGCGGGGTACGTGTGTTACTGGGTGCGTGGGAACTTTCATACGCGAATTTGCTGTCAGAGCGGTTACGTGTATCCAGTGTGGTGCGTGGGAGTCCTACATGTGAATTGGCAGTGTGGGTCCTCCCAGGTGTCCCTACCCCCTCCACGGCCCCTGCAGGCAGCCCACACCACAGGGAATACCCTGCACCCTGGTCATGTCCCGCAGGCAGCCCTCCACCATGGCCATGCCCCCTAGCCAGGCCACTGTCACGCTTGCACTAGTGATCACCAACTCATGTCCCCCACCACCCCACCCCCAGCAGTGAGGGGCACCTGCCAGCAGGCCCCACTCATGTCCCCCAGCACCCCCACCCCCCAGCAGTGAGGGGCACCTGCCAGCAGGCCCCACTCATGTCCCCAGCACCCCACCCCCCAGCAGTGAGGGGCACCTGCCAGCAGGCCCCCACTCATGTCCCCCAGCACCCCACCCCCAGCAGTGAGGGCACCTGCCAGCAGGCCCCACCATGTCCCACTCATGTCCCCCAGCACCCCACCCCCCAGCAGTGAGGGGCACCTGCCAGCAGGCCCCCACTCATGTCCCCCAGCACCCCACCCCCCAGCAGTGAGGGGCACCTGCCAGCAGGCCCCACTCATGTCCCCCATGCACCCCACCCCCAGCAGTGAGGGCACCTGCCAGCAGGCCCCCACTCATGTCCCCAGCACCCCCACCCCCAGCAGTGAGGGGCACCTGCCAGCAGGCCCCCACTCATGTCCCCTGCACCCCACCCCCAGCAGTGAGGGCACCTGCCAGCAGGCCCCCAACTCCACTCATGTCCCAGCACCCCACCCCCCAGCAGTGAGGGCACCTGCAGCAGGCCCCCACTCATGTCCCCCAGCACCCCACCCCCAGCAGTGAGGGGCACCTGCCAGCAGGCCCCCACTCATGTCCCCCTGCACCCCCACCCCCAGCAGTGAGGGGCACCTGCCAGCAGGCCCCCACTCATGTCCCCCACCCACCCCAGCAGTGAGGGCACCTGCC
>CM030325.1:968946215-968990973 GCA_002915635.3 Ambystoma mexicanum
GTGGTGGCGAAAGCCTCAACTGACACACGCTTTATGGGTCAGATAACCGAGAAGGTAGGTGGCAGTGCTGGAGTCGGCTTGGCCTGAGGGGTGGAGATAGTGAGCTGGGAGGAAAGGAGAAAGTAAAGTGGTCAGAGGAATAGAAAGGGGAAGCTCTGTAGAGATCAGAACATCCAGAATAGTGCTACAGTGTCATGGGTATAGACCCCATGTCGCTTCAGCACCCATGTGCACCCATGTGCATGCAGGGAGAGTGCTACAGTGTCATGGGTATAGACCCCATGTCGCTTCAGCACCCATGTGCACCCATGTGCATGCAGGGAGAGTGCTACAGTGTCATGGGTATAGACCCCATGTCGCTTCAGCACCCATGTGCACCCATGTGCATGCAGGGAGAGTGCTACAGTGTCATGGGTATAGACCCCATGTCGCTTCAGCACCCATGTGCACCCATGTGCATGCAGGGAGAGTGCTACAGTGTCATGGGTATAGACCCCATGTCGCTTCAGCACCCATGTGCACCCATGTGCATGCAGGGAGAGTGCTACAGTGTCATGGGTATAGACCCCATGTCGCTTCAGCACCCATGTGCACCCATGTGCATGCAGGGAGAGTGCTAGAGTGTCATGGGTATAGACCCCATGTCGCTTCAGCACCATGTGCACCCATGTGCATGCAGGGAGAGTGCTACAGTGTCATGGGTATAGACCCCATGTCGCTTCAGCACCCATGTGCACCCATGTGCATGCAGGGAGAGTGCTACAGTGTCATGGGTATAGACCCCATGTCGCTTCAGCACCCATGTGCACCCATGTGCATGCAGGGAGAGTGCTACAGTGTCATGGGTATAGACCCCATGTCGCTTCAGCACCCATGTGCATGCAGGGAGAGTGCTACAGTGTCATGGGTATAGACCCATGTCGCACATGCAGGAGAGTGCTACATGTCAGGGAGTGCTACAGTGTCATGGTATAGACCCCATGTCGCCATGCAGGAGAGTGCTACAGTGTCATGGGTATAGACCCATGTGCACATGCAGGAGAGTGCTACAGTGTCATGGGTATAGACCCATGTCGCTCAGCACCCATGTGCACCCATGTGCATGCAGGGAGAGTGCTACATGTCATGGGTATAGACCCATGTCGCTTCAGCACCATGTGCACCCATGTGCATGCAGGAGAGTGCTACAGTGTCATGGGTATAGACCCATGTCGCACATGCAGGAGAGTGCACCGTGTCATGTAGACCCCATGTGCATGCAGGAGAGTGCTACAGTGTCATGGGTATAGACCCCATGTGCACATGCAGGAGAGAGTGCTACAGTGTCATGGGTATAGACCCATGTCGCTTCAGCACCCATGTGCACCCATGTGCATGCAGGGAGAGTGCTAGAGTGTCATGGGTATAGACCCCATGTCGCTTCAGCAGCACATCATGTGACCCATGTGCATGCAGGGAGAGTGCTACAGTGTCATGGGTATAGACCCCATGTCGCTTCAGCACCCATGTGCACCCATGTGCATGCAGGGAGAGTGCTACAGTGTCATGGGTATAGACCCCATGTCGCTTCAGCACCATGTCACCCATGTGCATGCAGGAGAGCGCTACAGTGTCATGGGTATAGACCCCATGTCGCTTCAGCACCCATGTGCACCCATGTGCATGCAGGGAGAGTGCTACAGTGTCATGGGTATAGACCCCATGTCGCTTCAGCACCCATGTGCACCCATGTGCATGCAGGAGAGTGCTACAGTGTCATGGGTATAGACCCATGTCGCTTCAGCACCCATGTGCACCCATGTGCATGCAGGAGAGTGCTAGAGTGTCATGGTATAGACCCATGTCGCTTCAGCACCATGTGCACCCATGTCATGCAGGAGAAGTGCTACAGTGTCATGGGTATAGACCCATGCGCTTTCAGCACCCATGTGCACCCATGTGCATGCAGGGAGAGTGCTACAGTGTCATGGGTATAGACCCATGTCGCTTCAGCACCCATGTGCACCATGTGCATGCAGGGAGAGTGCTACAGTGTCATGGGTATAGACCCATGTCGCTTCAGCACCCATGTGCACCCATGTGCATGCAGGGAAGTGCTACAGTGTCATGGTATAGACCCATGTCGCTTCAGCACCCATGTGCACCATGTGCATGCAGGGAGAGTGCTACAGTGTCATGGGTATAGACCACATGTCGCTTCAGCACCCATGTGCACACCATGTGCATGCAGGAAGAGTGCTACAGTGTCATGGGTATAGACCCCATGTCGCTTCAGCACCCATGTGCACCCATGTGCATGCAGGGAGAGTGCTACAGTGTCATGGGTATAGACCCCATGTCGCTTCAGCACCCATGTGCACCCATGTGCATGCAGGGAGAGTGCTACAGTGTCATGGGTATAGACCCCATGTCGACTTCAGCACCCATGTGCACCCATGTGCATGCAGGGAGAGTGCTACAGTGTCATGGGTATAGACCCATGTCGGTACGCACCAATGCTGCACCCATGTGCATGCAGGGAAGTGCTACAGTGTCATGGGTATAGACCCTGCCATGTCAGTGCTCCATGCATGCAGGAGAGTGCTACAGTGTCATGGTATAGACCCCATGTCGCACATGCAGGGAGAGTGCTACAGTGTCATGGGTATAGACCCCATGTCGCACATGCAGGGTGAGTGCTAGAGTGTCATGGGTATAGACCCTGTGTCGCACATGCAGGGAGAGTGCTGCAGTGTCATGGGTATAGACCCATGTCGCTTCAGAACCCATGTGCACCCAGTGCACAGGGAGAGTGCTACAGTGTCATGGGTATAGACCCATGTCGCTCAGCACCATGTCGCACCATGTGCATGCAGGGAGAGTGCTACAGTGTCTGTCCATGTGTACACACCATGTGCACCATGCATGCAGAGAGTGCTACAGTGTCATGGGTATAGACCCCATGTCGCTTCAGCACCCATGTGCACCCATGTGCATGCAGGGAGAGTGCTACAGTGTCATGGGTATAGACCCCATGTCGCTTCAGCACCCATGTGCACCCATGTGCATGCAGGGAGAGTGCTACAGTGTCATGGGTATAGACCCATGTCGCTTCAGCACCCATGTGCACCCATGTGCATGCAGGAGAGTGCTACAGGTGCATGGGTATAGACCCCATGTCAGTTCATGGGTATAAGACCCATGTGACATGCAGGGAGAGTGCACAGTGTCATGGTATAGACCTGTGTCGCTTCAGCACCCATGTGCACCCATGTGCATGCAGGGAGAGCGCTACAGTGTCATGGGTATAGACCCCATGTCGCTTCATCACCCATGTGCACCCATGTGCATGCAGGGAAAGCGCTACAGTGTCATGGGTATAGACCCCATGTCGCTTCATCACCCATGTGCACCCATGTGCATGCAGGGAAAGCGCTACAGTGTCATGGGTATAGACCCCATGTCGCACATGCAGGGAGAGTGCTACAGTGTCATGGGTATAGACCCCATGTCGCGGCAGCATCCATGTGCACCCATGTGCATGCAGGGAGAGTGCTACAGTGTCATGGGTATAGACCCCATGTCGGGGTATAGACCCCATGTCGCTTCAGCACCATTGTGCACCCATGTGCATGCAGGGAGAGTGCTACAGTTTCATGGGTATAGACCCCATGTCATGGTATAGACCCCATGTCGCTTCAGCACCATTGTGCACCCATGTGCATGCAGGGAGAGCGCTAGAGTGTCATGGGTATAGACCCCATGTCGCTTCAGCACCCATGTGCACCCATGTGCATGCAGGGAGAGTGCTACAGTTCATGGGTATAGACCCCATGTCAGGGTATAGACCCCATGTCGCTTCAGCACCATTGTGCTGTGCACCCATGTGCATGCAGGGAGAGCGCTAGAGTGTCATGGGTATAGACCCCATGTCGCTTCAGCACCCATGTGCACCCATGTGCATGCAGGGAGAGTGCTACAGTTTCATGGGTATAGACCCCATGTCAGGGTATAGACCCCATGTCGCTTCAGCACCATTATGCCCGCATGTGCATGCAGGGAGAGCGCTAGAGTGTCATAGGTATAGACCCCATGTCGCTTCAGCACCCATGTGCACCCATGTGCATGCAGGGAGAGTGCTACAGTTTCATGGGTATAGACCCCATGTCAGGGTATAGACCCCATGTCGCTTCAGCACCATTGTGCACCCATGTGCATGTAGGAATAGCGCTACAGTGTCATGGGTATAGATCCCATGTCACGCATGCAGGGAGAGTGCTAGAGTGTCATTGGCAGGGACCCCATGTCGCTGGTGCACGCATGTGCATGCAGGGAGAGTGCTAGAGTGTCATGGGTATAGACCCCATGTCGCTTCAGCACCCATGTGCACCCATGTGCATGCAGGGAGAGTGCTAGAGTGTCATGGGTATAGACCCCATGTCGCTTCAGCACCCATGTGCACCCATGTGCATGCAGGGAGAGTGCTACAGTGTCATGGGTATAGACCCCATGTCAGCTTCAGCACCCATGTGCACCCATGTGCATGCAGGGAGAGTGCTACAGTGTCATGGGTATAGACCCCATGTCGCTTCAGCACCCATGTGCACCCATGTGCATGCAGGGAAAGTGCTACAGTGTCAGGGGTATAGACCTCATGTCGCACATGCAAGGAAAGTGCTACAGTTTCATGGGTATAGACCCCATGTCGCTTCAGCACCCATGTGCCCCCATGTGCATGCAGGAGAGTGCTACAGTTTCATGGGTATAGACCCCATGTCGCTTCAGCACCCATGTGCACCCATGTGCATGCAGGGAGAGTGCTACAGTGTCATGGGTATAGACCCCATGTCGCTTCAGCACCCATGTGCACCCATGTGCATGCAGGAGAGTGCTACAGTGTCATGGGTATAGACTCTGTGTCGCTTCAACACCCATGTGCACCCATGTGCATGCAGGGAGAGTGCTAGAGTGTCATGGGTATAGACCCCATGTCGCACATGCAGGGAGAGTGCTGCAGTGTCATGGGTATAGACTCTGTGTCGCTTCAGCACCCATGTGCACCCATGTGCATGCAGGGAGAGTGCTACAGTGTCATGGGTATAGACCCCATGTCGCACATGCAGGGAGAGTGCTACAGTGTCATGGGTATAGACCCCATGTCGCACATGCAGGGAGAGTGCTAGAGTGTCATGGGTATAGACCCCATGTCGCTTCAGCACCCATGTGCACCCATGTGCATGCAGGGAGAGTGCTGCAGTGTCATGGGTGTAGACCCCATGCCGCTGCAGCACCCATGTGCACCCATGTGCATGCAGGGAGAGTGCTACAGTGTCATGGGTATAGACCCCATGTCAGTTCAGCACCCATGTGCACCCATGTGCATGCAGGGAGAGTGCTACAGTGTCATGGGTATAGACCCCATGTCGCTTCAGCACCCATGTGCACCCATGTGCATGCAGGGAGAGTGCTACAGTGTCATGGGTATAGACCCCATGTCGCTTCAGCACCCATGTGCACCCATGTGCATGCAGGGAGAGTGCTACAGTGTCATGGGTATAGACCCCATGTCGGTTCAGCACCCATGTGCACCCATGTGCATGCAGGGAGAGTGCTACAGTGTCATGGGTATAGACCCCATGTCGGTTCAGCACCCATGTGCACCCATGTGCATGCAGGGAAAGTGCTACAGTGTCATGGGTATAGACCTCATGTCAGGGTATAGACCCATGTCGCTTCAGCACCCATGTGCACCCATGTGCATGCAGGGAGAGTGCTACAGTGTCATGGGTATAGACCCCATGTCGCTTCAGCACCCATGTGCACCCATGTGCATGCAGGGAGAGTGCTACAGTGTCATGGGTATAGACCCCATGCCGCTTCAGCACCCATGTGCACCCATGTGCATGCAGGGAGAGTGCTACAGTGTCATGGGTATAGACCCCATGTCGCTTCAGCACCCATGTGCACCCATGTGCATGCAGGGAGAGTGCTACAGTGTCATGGGTATAGACCCCATGTCGCTTCAGCACCCATGTGCACCCATGTGCATGCAGGGAGAGTGCTACAGTGTCATGGGTATAGACCCCATGTCGCTTCAGCACCCATGTGCACCCATGTGCATGCAGGGAGAGTGCTACAGTGTCATGGGTATAGACCCCATGTCGCTTCAGCACCCATGTGCACCCATGTGCATGCAGGGAGAGCTGCTACAGTGTCATGGGTATAGACCCCATGTCGCTTCAGCACCCATGTGCACCCATGTGCATGCAGGGAGAGTGCTACAGTGTCATATGTATAGACCCCATGTCGCTTCAGCACCCATGTGCACCCATGTGCATGCAGGGAAAGTGCTACAGTGTCATGGGTATAGACCCCATGTCTGCACATGCAGGGAGAGTGCTACAGTGTCATGGGTATAGACCCCATGCCTCTTCAGCACCCATGTGCACCCATGTGATTGCAGGGAGAGTGCTACAGTGTCATGGCTATAGACCCCGTGTCGCACATGCAGGGAGAGTGCTACAGTGTCATGGGTATAAACCCCATGTCAGGGTATAGACCCCATGTCGCTTCAGCAGGGAGAGTGCTGCAGTGTCATGGGTATAGACCCCATGTCGCACATGCAGGGAGAGTGCTAGAGTGTCATGGGTATAGACCCCATGTCGCGGCAGCATCCATGTGCACCCATGTGCATGCAGGGAGAGTGCTACCGTGTCATGGGTATAGACCCCATGCCGCTTCAGCACCCATGTGCACCCATGTGCATGCAGGGAGAGTGCTACAGTGTCATGGCTATAGACCCCATGTCGCACATGCAGGGAGAGTGCTACAGTGTCATGGGTATAGACCCCATGTCGCACATGCAGGGAGAGTGCTAGCAGTGTCATGGTATAGACTGTGTCGCTTCAGCACCCATGTGCACCCCATGTGGCATGCAGGGAGAGTGCTACAGTGTATGGGTATAGACCCCATGTGCACATGGCAGGGAGAGTGCTACCGTGTCATGGTATAGACCCCATGTCGCACATGCATGGAGAGTGCTACAGTGTCATGGCTATAGACCCCGTGTCACTTCAGCACCCATGTGCACCCATGTGCATGCAGGGAGAGTGCTACAGTGCCATGGGTATAGACCCCATGTCGCACATGCAGGGAGAGTGCTACAGTGTCATGGGTATAGACCCCATGTCGCCGCAGCACCCATGTGCATGCAGGGAGAGTGCTACAGTGTCATGGGTATAGACCCCATGTCGCGGCAGCACCCATGTGCACCCATGTGCATGCAGGGAGAGTGCTACAGTGTCATGGGTATAGACCCCATGTCGCTTCAGCACCCATGTGCACCCATGTGCATGCAGGGAGACTGCTACAGTGTCATGGGTATAGACCCCATGTCGCACATGCAGGGAGAGTGCTACAGTGTCATGGGTATAGACCCCATGTCGCGGCAGCACCCATGTGCATGCAGTGAGAGTGCTACAGTGCCATGGGTATAGACCCCATGTCGCACATGCAGGGAGAGTGCTACAGTGTCATGGGTATAGACCCATGTTGCACATGCAGGGAGAGTGCTACCGTGTCATGGGTATAGACCCATGTGCACATGCATGGAGAGTGCTACAGTGTCATGGGTATAGACCCCGATGTCGCTTCAGCACCCATGTGCACCCATGTGCATGCAGGGAGAGTGCTACAGTGCCATGGGTATTAGACCCCATGTCGCACATGCAGGGAGAGTCTACAGTGTCATGGGTATAGACCCCATGTCGCCAGCACCATGCCCATGTGCATGCAGGGAGAGTGCTCAGTGTCATGGGTATAAGACCCCATGTCGCACATGCAGGAGAGTGCTACAGTGTCATGGGTATAGACCCCATGTCGCTGCAGCACCCATGTGCACCCATGTGCATGCAGGGAGAGTGCTACAGTGTCATGGGTATAGACCCCATGTCGCTTCAGCACCCATGTGCACCCATGTGCATGCAGGAGAGTGCTACAGTGTCATGGGTATAGACCCCATGTCGCACATGCAGGGAGAGTGCTACAGTGTCATGGGTATAGACCCCATGTCCGGCTTCAGCACCCATGTGCACCCATGTGCCAGGAGAGTGCTACAGTGCCATGGTATAGACCCCATGTCGCACATGCAGGGAGAGTGCTACGTGTCATGGGTATAGACCCCATGTCGCACATGCAGAGAGTGCTACAGTGTCATGCTATAACCCCGTGCACATGCAGGGAGAGTGCTGACAGTGTCATGGGTATAAGCTCTGATGTCGCTTCAGCACCATGTGCATCCATGTGCATGGCAGGGAGAGTGCTAGAGTGTCATGGGTATAGACCCCATGTCGCGTTCAGCACCCATGTGCACCCATGTGCATGCAGGGAGAGTGCTACAGTGTCATGGTTAGACCCCATGTC
Organism: Ambystoma mexicanum; assembly: GCA_002915635.3. Lineage (NCBI taxonomy): Eukaryota > Metazoa > Chordata > Amphibia > Caudata > Ambystomatidae > Ambystoma > Ambystoma mexicanum. The sequence continues at coordinate 968,954,616 of CM030325.1, forward strand.
GCTTCAGCATCCCATGTGCACCCATGTGCATGCAGGGAGAGTGCTACAGTGTCATGGGTATAGACCCATGTCGCTTCAGAACCCATGTGCACCCATGTGCATGCAGGGAGAGTGCTAAAGTGTCATGGGTATAGACCCCATGTCGCGGCAGCATCCATGTGCACCCATGTGCATGCAGGGAGAGTGCTACAGTGTCATGGGTATAGACTCTGTGTCGCTTCAGCACCCATGTGCACCCATGTGCATGCAGGGAGAGTGCTACAGTGTCATGGGTATAGACCCCATGTCGCATATGCAGGGAGAGTGCTACAGTGTCATGGGTATAGACCCCATGTCGCACATGCAGGGAGAGTGCTAGAGTGTCATGGGTATAGACCCCATGTCGCTTCAGCACCCATGTGCACCCATGTGCATGCAGGGAGAGTGCTGCAGTGTCATGGGTGTAGACCCCATGCCGCTGCAGCACCCATGTGCACCCATGTGCATGCAGGGAGAGTGCTACAGTGTCATGGGTATAGACCCCATGTCGTTCAGCACCCATGTGCACCCATGTGCATGCAGGGAGAGTGCTACAGTGTCATGGGTATAGACCCCATGTCGTTCAGCACCCATGTGCACCCATGTGCATGCAGGGAGAGTGCTACAGTGTCATGGGTATAGACCCCATGTCGCTTCAGCACCCATGTGCACCCATGTGCATGCAGGGAGAGTGCTACCGTGTCATGGGTATAGACCCCATGTCGCTTCAGCACCCATGTGCACCCATGTGCATGCAGGGAGAGTGCTACAGTGTCATGGGTATAGACCCCATGTCGCTTCAGCACCCATGTGCACCCATGTGCATGCAGGAGAAGTGCTACAGTGTCATGGTATAGACCCATGTCGCTTCATCAGCCCATGTGCACCCATGTGCATGCAGGGAGAGTGCTACAGTGTCATATGTATAGACCCCATGTCGGTTCATCACCCATGTGCACCGATGTGCATGCAGGGAAAGTGCTACAGTGTCATGGGTATAGACCCCATGTCGCTTCATCACCCATGTGCACCCATGTGCATGCAGGGAAAGTGCTACAGTGTCATGGGTATAGACCCCATGTCAGGGTATAGACCCCATGTCGCTTCAGCACCCATGTGCACCCATGTGCATGCAGGGAGAGTGCTACAGTGTCATGGGTATAGACCCCATGCCGCTTCAGCACCCATGTGCACCCATGTGCATGCAGGGAGAGTGCTACAGTGTCATGGGTATAGACCCCATGCCGCTGCAGCACCCATGTGCACCCATGTGCATGCAGGGAGAGTGCTACAGTGTCATGGGTATAGACCCCATGTCGCTTCAGCACCCATGTGCACCCATGTGCATGCAGGGAGAGTGCTACAGTGTCATGGGTATAGACCCCATGTCGCTTCAGCACCCATGTGCACCCATGTGCATGCAGGGAGAGTGCTACAGTGTCATATGTATAGACCCCATGTCGCTTCATCACCCATGTGCACCCATGTGCATGCAGGGAAAGTGCTACAGTGTCATGGGTATAGACCCCATGTCGCACATGCAGGGAGAGTGCTACAGTGTCATGGGTATAGACCCCATGCCGCTTCAGCACCCATGTGCACCCATGTGATTGCAGGGAGAGTGCTACAGTGTCATGGCTATAGACCCCGTGTCGCACATGCAGGGAGAGTGCTACAGTGTCATGGGTATAAACCCCATGTAAGGTTATGGACCCCATGTCGCTTCATGCAGGGAGAGTGCTACAGTGTCATGGGTATAGACCCCATGTCGCACATGCAGGGAGAGTGCTAGAGTGTCATGGGTATAGACCCCATGTCGCTTCAGCACCCATGTGCACCCATGTGCATGCAGGGAGAGTGCTACAGTGTCATGGGTATAGACCCCATGTCGCTTCAGCACCCATGTGCACCCATGTGCATGCAGGGAGAGTGCTACAGTGTCATGGGTATAGACCCCATGTGCCATGCAGGGAGAGTGCTACAGTGTCATGGTATAGACCCCATGTCGCACATGCAGGAGAGTGCTACAGTGTCATGGGTATAGACCCATGTCGCTTCAGCACCCATGTGCACCCATGTGCATGCAGGGAGAGTGCTACAGTGTCATGGGTATAGACCCCATGTCGCACATGCAGGGAGAGTGCTAGAGTGTCATGGGTATAGACCCCATGTCGCCGCAGCACCCATGTGCATGCAGGGAGAGTGCTACAGTGTCATGGGTATAGACCCCATGTCGTACATGCAGGGAGAGTGCTACAGTGTCATGGGTATAGACCCCATGTCGCTTCAGCACCCATGTGCACCCATGTGCATGCAGGGAGAGTGCTACAGTGTCATGGGTATAGACCCCATGTCGCGTCAGCACCCATGTGCACCCATGTGCATGCAGGGAGAGTGCTACAGTGTCATGGGTATAGACCCCATGTCGGTATAGACCCCATGTCGCTTCAGCACCATTGTGCACCCATGTGCATGCAGGGAGAGTGCTACAGTGTCATGGGTATAGACCCCATGTCGCTTCAGCACCCATGTGCACCCATGTGCATGCAGGGAGAGTGCTACAGTGTCATGGGTATAGACCCCATGTCGCTTCAGCACCCATGTGCACCCATGTGCATGCAGGGAGAGTGCTACAGTGTCATGGGTATAGACCCCATGTCGCTTCAGCACCCATGTGCACCCATGTGCATGCAGGGAGAGTGCTACAGTGTCATGGGTATAGACCCCATGTCGCTTCAGCACCCATGTGCACCCATGTGCATGCAGGGAGAGTGCTACAGTGTCATGGGTATAGACCCCATGTCGCTTCAGCACCCATGTGCACCCATGTGCATGCAGGGAGAGTGCTACAGTGTCATGGGTATAGACCCCATGTCGCTTCAGCACCCATGTGCACCCATGTGCATGCAGGGAGAGTGCTACAGTGTCATGGGTATAGACCCCATGCCGCTGCAGCACCCATGTGCACCCATGTGCATGCAGGGAGAGTGCTACAGTGTCATGGGTATAGACCCCATGTCGCTTCAGCACCCATGTGCACCCATGTGCATGCAGGGAGAGTGCTACAGTGTCATGGGTATAGACCCCATGTCAGTTCAGCACCCATGTGCACCCATGTGCATGCAGGGAGAGTGCTACAGTGTCATATGTATAGACCCCATGTCGCTTCATCACCCATGTGCACCCATGTGCATGCAGGGAGAGTGCTACAGTGTCATGGGTATAGACCCCATGTCGCACATGCAGGGAGAGTGCTACAGTGTCATGGGTATAGACCCCATGCCGCTTCAGCACCCATGTGCACCCATGTGATTGCAGGGAGAGTGCTACAGTGTCATGGCTATAGACCCCGTGTCGCACATGCAGGGAGAGTGCTACAGTGTCATGGGTATAGACCCCATGTCAGGGTATAGACCCCATGTCGCTTCAGCAGGGAGAGTGCTGCAGTGTCATGGGTATAGACTCTGTGTCGCTTCAGCACCCATGTGCACCCATGTGCATGCAGGGAGAGTGCTACAGTGTCATGGGTATAGACCCCATGTCGCACATGCAGGGAGAGTGCTAGAGTGTCATGGGTATAGACCCCATGTCGCGGCAGCATCCATGTGCACCCATGTGCATGCAGGGAGAGTGCTACCGTGTCATGGGTATAGACCCCATGCCGCTTCAGCACCCATGTGCACCCATGTGCATGCAGGGAGAGTGCTACCGTGTCATGGCTATAGACCCCATGTCGCACATGCAGGGAGAGTGCTACAGTGTCATGGGTATAGACCCCGTGTCGCACATGCAGGGAGAGTGCTGCAGTGTCATGGGTATAGACCCCGTGTCGCTTCAGCACCCATGTGCACCCATGTGCATGCAGGGAGAGTGCTACAGTGTCATGGGTATAGACCCCATGTTGCACATGCAGGGAGAGTGCTACCGTGTCATGGGTATAGACCCCATGTCGCACATGCATGGAGAGTGCTACAGTGTCATGGCTATAGACCCCGTGTCGCTTCAGCACCCATGTGCACCCATGTGCATGCAGGGAGAGTGCTACAGTGTCATGGGTATAGACCCCATGTCGCACATGCAGGGAGAGTGCTACAGTGTCATGGGTATAGACCCCATGTCGCGGCAGCACCCATGTGCACCCATGTGCATGCAGGGAGAGTGCTAGAGTGTCATGGGTATAGACCCCATGTCGCTTCAGCACCCATGTGCACCCATGTGCATGCAGGGAGAGTGCTACAGTGTCATGGGTATAGACCCCATGTCGCGGCAGCACCCATGTGCACCCATGTGCATGCAGGGAGAGTGCTACAGTGTCATGGGTATAGACCCCATGTCGCTTCAGCACCCATGTGCACCCATGTGCATGCAGGGAGAGTGCTACAGTGTCATGGGTATAGACCCCATGTCGCACATGCAGGGAGAGTGCTACAGTGTCATGGGTATAGACCCCATGTCGCGGCAGCACCCATGTGCATGCAGGGAGAGTGCTACAGTGTCATGGGTATAGACCCCATGTCGCACATGCAGGGAGAGTGCTACCGTGTCATGGGTATAGACCCCATGTCGCACATGCATGGAGAGTGCTACAGTGTCATGGCTATAGACCCCGTGTCGCACATGCAGGGAGAGTGCTGCAGTGTCATGGGTATAGACTCTGTGTCGCTTCAGCACCCATGTGCATCCCTGTGCATGCAGGGAGAGTGCTAGAGTGTCATGGGTACAGACCCCATGTCGCACATGCATGGAGAGTGCTACAGTGTCATGGCTATAGACCCCGTGTCGCACATGCAGGGAGAGTGCTGCAGTGTCATGGGTATAGACCCCATGTCGCTTCAGCACCCATGTGCACCCATGTGCATGCAGGGAGTGTGCTACAGTGTCATGGGTATAGACCCCATGTCGCTTCAGCACCCATGTGCACCCATGTGCATGCAGGGAGAGTGCTACAGTGTCATGGGTATAGACCCCATGTCGCTTCAGCACCCATGTGCACCCATGTGCATGCAGGGAGAGTGCTAGAGTGTCATGGGTATAGACCCCATGTCGCTTCAGCACCCATGTGCACCCATGTGCATGCAGGGAGAGTGCTACCGTGTCATGGGTATAGACCCCATGTCGCACATGCAGGGAGAATGCTACCGTGTCATGGCTATAGACCCTGTGTCGCACATGCAGGGAGAGTGCTGCAGTGTCATGCGTATAGACCCCGTGTCGCTTCATCACCCATGTGCACCCATGTGCATGCAGGGAGAGTGCTGCAGTGTCATGGGTATAGACCCCATGTCGCTTCTTGTCTTTTCATCAGTGGAGAAATGATCGCCCTCTGAGCCACTGCTCATCTTTCTAGGCTTCATTGTGGCGTTAACTACTCCCATCAAAATGTGTTTCCCCTTCTCCCCCCGGTGCCCCCACCCCATTGCATTAGAAGTTTTGTTAGAGGGCTGCACACGGCCTAGATTGGCTAACAGCACTTAGTAGTTGGGCAATTTCCCTCTCTCCAACGAGCCCTAGAGTGGTCATGTCACTGTTTCCTTCTCTGTGTGTTTGTGTGTCGTGTTGTCCTCAGGCGTTGCCCAGTGGTGGAAATGGAAAAAATGTGGTGGGGATCCCACAAGTGCCGGGGTGGGGGAGGAGTTGGGGGGGGGCAAAGGGAGCGTGGTCTAAAGGGGGCGGGTTGGTAGTGGCCATCCGGCAGATAAATACTTCAAAAAAGAAAGAAAAAAAGCGCCCACAAAGGCAACATTGCCTTTTACCGCCGGCCAGGGCTTTAAGTGGACGGGGCCTGCCAGGGCTCAGCCCCAGCAGGCTCCGAATTTAATATCCCCTGCCAGCCCCGGCCACTACACGAAAAGGATTTTTTTCTTAAGCCTGAAGCTCTTGCCCGTGTGCGAAAGCTTCAGGCTCCAGAAAAAAAATGCCTTTCAGCCATAATGGTGGCGTCGGCGCCACCATTATGGAGAAAACGTGAGGTCGCTGGAAGCAGAGGCCTTTCTTTCTAAATACTGAAGCTCCAGCGGATTCGCAAGAGTTTCAGTCTTAAGGAACAGGGCCTCTGCTTCCAGGGGCCTCACCTTTTCAGCCTTAATGGTGATGCTGCCCTACCCAGCTGGCAAGGGGCAGCACCACCATTAAGGCTGAATAGGCAGAGGCCCTGTCCCCTGCCAGGCAAGCCTATAGAAAATAAATGCAGAGATCAGCACCCTCTTCCCCATGGGAGAGGGTGTTGATCACTACAAAAGGCTGCCTGGCAGGGGTGCCAGTGGCCCATTGAGCCGGGCTCCTCGGGGAGCATGGCCTAACGGGCCAGCAGGACCCCTGCAGTTAGGCCAGGCCCCTTGATGAGCCCTAGCTCATTGTGTTGTGCCAAAAAAAAAAAACGAAAAAAAAAAAAACGCCCGCAAGGGTAGCTTTGCCTTTTACGCTGCTCTGGCACTGGTGTGTAAAGCACAATGCTCGCTACATGTGCAACTGACTCCTTTCAGTTGTACATGTAGTGTGCATTGTGAATTACACATCAGTGCCAAAGCCGGTAAACGGCAATGTGCCGTCGCAGACAGCGTTTTTTTTTCTTTTTTCCAGCGTGGTTCATGGGCTTGGGTGGCCGACTCTGGCCGGATCCCGAGATCCGGCTGCACATCTGGTGCCGGATCTTGGATCCGCCGAGAGCCGGCCCAATGACCAGCACTGGCGTTGCCCCTTTTCATCCTCATCATCCCCCACTAATTGTCTAAGCGCCTCCGGGACGCAGACCGAAGCCTCAAAGTCTCAGTCGGCCATTTTGAAGTCAGGCAGGTGAGTGGTGCCTGGCTCTGCAGTCCACCTCCAGCTGAACGGATGGACTCTGTTCCTACTGGTGAGTACTCATGCATATTATAAATAGGCCACCTCACTTTGGTGATCGATGTAGGAGCATAGACTGCTGTGTGCTAATTCGTCCTTTAGGTTTGCTTTGGTCATTAGGTTGTAGCGCTGGGCATATCATCCTCAACCCCTATCTCTAATGAAAAGTCAGAGGTAAGCAGGAAAGGGGTGTAAGAGAGGTGTCAACTCCAAGCACGGTTCACCATCATCTGTTGGCCATCTGTTACGGCACCCCCGGCCTACTGCCTTAAAGACTACCTGGCACAGAGGTTATGGACTGGCGGGATATCCTTCTCAAACCTCCTGCATGTCTTCACAGTGCTCATCAGTGTCCACATCCCCCCCACCACCCCGAGTGCCACAGTCCTCCCAGGTGGCTTCTAACGCGCCCCTTTCTGATTGGATCGCCCTGGTTTTCATTCGCTGGGTTGGTGCTGGCGGAAGTGACTTCTTTGCAGAAGCATTCTCTGTAGAATGAGGCAGAATGCAGTTTACTGTAACCCTCAGGAAGGGAAGTGAATTCGGTGTCACCCTTCCATGATAGGAAATCTGGTGGCCATTGTGAAGTTGCGATGGACTCTTCTTTAGGACACCAATTCTGCAGCCAAGTGGGGGAGGGGAACGCAGGCTTCTGTGACCTGGAGGGAGCTGGGCATATATATAATTGGGCTTGAGCTGACACTAGGGGCAACCAATGATGTAAGTTGATCAATGCCCATGGTCATGGTCTTGGATATCCCAGGCTTAATAGCTTCTTCCATGGGAGGTATAAGCGTCTGTTGAGCATGTTTCCTGTACACTCATAAAAGAGGCGCCAAAGAGGAACTGATAGCAGCGAGGCTGGGAAGGGAAGTCACGGTAAGTGGCCTACACAGGTAGCAGGTAGGCAGGAGTTTCACGAAACAGTAGGGTTCCAGCCGCCAGAGCGAGAGATAGGAAAGGAGTCAGCAAAAGATAGGAAGGGTTGTAATTGGTTATTTATAAGGCGCTTAATACCCAGAGGTTTCTAAGCGCAGACCCGGTGATCGAACCTGCGTTGCTCTGTGTCGTCTTGCTTCAACGGCGAGCTTGTTGCCACTGAGCTATTGGTTCAGCAGGCATGGGGCACTGGGAGAATGCACTCTGGACTAGGCAGTTGGTGGGCGGGGCAAGGAACATTATGCTCTGCCTTGGGGTCTTGTGGCTAAGGACCTGTGAGATTCCAAAAGGGGGTGTGTACCCTAACTCAAGCCAGGGCGGAGGACTGGAGAAGATCATGGGTTGCTTTTGCCCTTGGTCTGCCCAGCTGGAATTTTGGGATGTGTCATCCTGGGACTGACCGTCTAGGGAGGTGGGCTCTCTAGTGTCCGCTGGTGGTCTGGGTGGCATTCTCCAGGTTTGGATTTCTAATGGGTATGTAAACTGTTCTAGTACGATGGTGGCTTTCACCTCCTCCAAGTCCCTCCCCCTAAACACATTTTTCACCCAAGTCCATATTCCCATTAGAGAGCTGGGGAGATGCTTAAAAAAATACATTTCTATTGGATTCTGTTTCATTTTTGTCAACAGTACTTGGGGGACCTGGCTCAACCTCTGTAATGTCCCCTTTCTATTTCATCATTGAGAGTAGCCTTCTTAGAGTTCATAATTTGATACGCATCCTAAATCTCCCTTGTTAATAGTGGCAGCATATCATTTTCCCCTCTAATGCTTGGCCATCCTGTTGTCTCAGCAAAATGTTCAGAGTTATTAGAAAAAGACCCCGGGTCATCCCTGGTGAGATACCACTGGAGGATGAGGAGTGTTATGTGGGAGACTGAGCAGGATTAACCACAGTGTTCATTAATTCCTCGAGGACAACATTGTGGCACCTTTGTTTCACTCATTGGGCTCTCTACCAGCTGTTGCAATAGGTTCTCCAGGGACATGTCTTCTGTCCTATTTCCCACCTCCTCTATTAGCGAAACACCTGCCCGCTGTTGCCCTGTCCTCTGCCATCAGTCTGGTCCAGACCCCTCATCCTGGTCAGGTTCTCCTATAGGAAGGCCTTCACTGGGTCATCTCACTCTATGAAATGGACAGACGAGGTGCCCCATGGGCTTCTCTGTGGGATCCAGAGGGGAGGAAGGGTGGGAGGGAATACCCAAGGGTTTCAGAATATCAGGGAGATAAACATAAGGTTTGAGGCTTTGTTAGGTATCTCCTCTTTCTTAATAGCTTCTCCCTCACAATGTCCCCGATTATATATGGTCTGATTCTCCTAAAATTGAGGTTGCCTCCATTTCATTGTATTCTTGGTGAAAGGACAGGCTAGATTCTGAACGACTGGACCCTCAGAATTCGGGGTACATCACAGGTATTAATACTTCCTCAAACTACTCTGCCAAACTCGTTTCTCTTACTCCCTGGACGCCGGGTGGTATATCAGTGGGTTTGACTTTACTTCCAACTCTGGGTTCTTATTGATGGGCATGGGTGCACCTCATGAAGCAGGTTCTGTAGATCCCACTCCTAACACCATTTATGACAAAGAGAGAGCAACAGAGCACTCAAGATACATATGGTGTAGTTGAACAACTTTACCAGTAATTAAATACTCTGGGTTAGGAATGAGCACCGGAAGACCACCCCTGTGGTGGTAGCGGTGTGCGATATAAGTCAACATAACATGATATGACACCTATGGTACCAATAGGATTTCTGCAACATAGCAGGATGGCCTAACCAGCATGGTGCTGTAGCAGTGTAATGGGACAGAGCTACAAAAAGGTGTTGGAGGTTGCACAGTTCTCTTAGCTTTGCAGCATTCCTATAATCACAAAGTTGAGGCTTGTGTGTGCTGCCTCCAGTTGCCTTCGATCCTTTGGAGTACGGGATAGGAAAAACACTTTAAGGGCAAAATGTAATGGAAAAATGGGCCAACTACATTAAAAGTGTTTGGATGGAGAGCTGAACAAGTGCAAAGAGCTTATTCTACAGGACTTAGAGCCCTTCTTCAAGGTCGCTAAGCTAGCACAAAATATCCCTGGGTGTTAGCACCTAGCTCACTTCTTTGATGCAATCACAGTCTCTGAGATATAGTGCCCAACAAGCTTCTTAATAAACTCACATGGGGCGATTCACAAAAATCAGCTCAAGTAAAAAAAATCCCAGCGGCTGTGCTCTATATTGTCATTACTTTAAGAAATGCACAGGTCACCTTATTCACAAAAGGTGATCAGCACATTTCTGGAAGGCTGTGCTGTGACGAATCAACGTCCGGGGGCACCAGTGGTCTAGGGATGAATATCAGCTTCTAAACCATCAATCAGCCCCACACCTCTAGTACACCATAAGGGAACTACATAGATTGCAAACACAAGTACATTATAAACCTCCTTGTCCAATTTTGGTAACGTGGATGGAACAGCAGGCTGTGGATTGTTGGTTAGTTGCAACACAGCGAAAATACAATTATTACTCAATGATAAAAGGGACTGTCCAGTCAAGGTTGCATGCAAATATCTACTTTGTTATTATTACAACAGACAGTTCTAGCACACTACAAGATACAGCCCACCCTGTAAAGAAACACAGAGGACAGACAGTTTCACGAAGGAAAGGGATGTACTCTGGATATTGACAGGAGGGTAGCCGTTAAAGCAATCAGTCGTAACTGTTCTCGGTTATTTGGTTTCAGCACCAAGGGAGCAAGGGGTCGTAAATGTGACTAGGGCCTTCGGAGAATGACCAGGGGGACTGAACCACAATGTACTTGGAGCTTGAGATGATCTTGGTCCTTGACAGTGCAGAGTCTGTTTCCGTGTGCTTTCAGCAGCTCCTGCACAGAGTTCAAGATGGGAGACAGCTGTGGGTATCAGCGGCAGGCAGTTCGGCAGGCGAGGCTGGACGGACGGCTGCAGGCTGGCCTACACGGCGGCTCAATATCAAGAATGATTGTCTCTCTGCTGGTTCTGAAATTCTGTTCGAGGCGTCTCGGGTGGCTTTAGTGACTGCAGCGTGACAACAGTCAGTGGTGCAGCCGGTTGCGGTTCGAGGGCTCGAACTGCCTCAAAATGTCCTTAAAGTGGACGCTGATGATGCTTGTGTGGCCTCCTCTAGCTTCTTCGCAGGGCGTGTTTGCAGGCAACTGCTTTGTCCTTTGTTCAGAGACTCTCTGGCACTTCCCACCTAGGAAGCTTGCTGGCAGAACCTAGCAGGGCATGCTGTATGCTGGCTGGGTACCAGTTCTGGAGCTGCTGGAATTGTTTGGTATTGCCCTCTGTTCCCTGGCAGATGTTTAGGGGAGGGATCTTGCTTCCCTCTTGGAAGTCCTGGCCTTCCTTCACTGCTGAAAGCTGTAATGTAGACTGTACCTTCAGCCAGGGTCCAAGTGAGCCCTTCTTCTTACACTTTTGAAGTCATCAGATGATCTTCCAAAAGAGGGGCTCAACCCTCTTTTAAAGCCAAATGGGCCCCAGTGATTGGTGCAGGCTATGGCTACCTTGATGTACCAATCCCGGGTTCCCACCAACAATCTGTTATGCGTGGGGTCATAACCAGACTGTTTTGTAACAGGAAAGGTAAGGGGTGATGACATGTACTACTAAGTCCCACCCATCTTCCTGTCTGTTGTGGATCAAAGTGTCTCTCTGGTTAATTGAGCTCTCTGTGACTCCTGATCAAAGCACAGGTCTCCCTTGAAGATTGTGGCGAGAACAGACTTTCTGTCTCCATAAATCACATACTTCTTCCCTCAGAGACGGGGTTCCCTGCAGGGCTTGCCTACTCTAAACAGTTGTCCCAGACATGACATTCACTACCCTTCATACAGAGGGTGGGAGCTAGCTTCAAAGAGGTGTTAGTTCCTCCCTTTGTTAGTTCTGTGAACAGGCCTCTTTGCAGGCCTGCTTCAATTAACTCTCATCAGTATGCGCTGCCACCACACAGAACTACAATAGGCAGGCGTATCCATGAAGCCTTTGATATTTTAATTAGGCTGGCCATAGCTGGAGGAAGGTGTTGCCTTCCCTCTTCAGAGATGCTTTGATGTACCCCTGGCTGTAACTTCAAGCTAAATGTAACAGGGAGGACTGCGTCTGTAGGCTGTGTCCTCACCGAGTACACTTGACTATGTGTTTGTTGTCAGCGAGCATAGGAAATGTGTGCGGATTAGCCCCACACATTTTCTGAGGTCAATCTCGCATCATTCTATTTCTTAAAAATTATTTTAAAAAACCACATGTGCTCCAGTGCAAATGATGTGCTGGCTCTCCTCCTTACACGCAATAAAGCAAAACTAACGTGTAAGCCTGTTCCTGCATCTCCATGCAAGCCCGCTACTGCAGGTGCCCACAACTGAACATTGAAACTGTAACAGCTTTGTTCAGTCAGTGTCAGTGCTCACGAGCCATGCTTTGCTTCCAGAGTCAGCAAACCTTCGCCACTCCCAAAGCGTAGACCGAAATATGAAATGGAACGCCCATCACAAATGAGCATGAGCTTCACAAGACATGGACAATAGCTAGATGGAACCCAGATGGTGGCGAGGAGATGGTGCTAGAGAAACAAAGGTGTTCAAAGAAGGAGAGATTGGGGAGGGATGGATTAGATAGTAGAACAAAGGAGGGGAAACAGGGTGTAAAGAACATTAGGCAGAGGGAGAGAGAAGAGGGTGACTGAGGAGCAGAGTGGCGAGGGGGTGGGGAGAATATCACAGAGAGAGGGAGAGCGAAGGAGGTGGCAGAGGAGTAGAGTGTAGAGGAGGTAGAGATAATATCACACAAAGATAGAGAAGTGACTGAGGAGCAGAGAGGAGAGGAGGTGGGGAGAATATCAGAGAGAGTGAGAAAGAAGGAGGAGAAGAGTGGAGAGAAGCTAGAGATAATATCAGCAAAAGATAGAGAGAAATGACATAGGAGCAGGGTGAAGAGGATGTGGGGAGAATATCAGAGAGAGAGTGAGAAAGAAGGAGGTGACAGAGGAGAAGAGGAGAGAGAAGATAGAAAATAATATTAGAGAAAGATAAAGAGAAATGACAGAGGAGCAGAGTGGAGAGGAGGTGGGGAGAATATCAGAGAGAGAGGGGAAGAGAGAAGTGACAGAGGAGCAGAGTGGAGAAAAGTTGGGGAAAATGTCACAGACAGAGATAGAAACAGAATTAGGTGACAGAGCAGACGAGAGGGGAGGAGATGGAATGAATATCAGAGAGAGCAAAAGATGAGACAGAAGAGCAGAGTGAGGGGGAAATGGCAACAATATCAAAGAGAGAGATTCAGAGGTAACAGAGCAATCTGTGTTTGCAGAAGAGGTGGTAAAGAGAACATCAGAAAGAGAAAAGGAGGAGATGGTGACAAAGCAGCCAAGAAGTGTAACAGGGTTGGTTTTGATAACAACAGAGAAAGGAGAAGTGGAGGAGCTGGCAGAAGGACAGGGAAGTAGAGAGGAGCCGGTGAGAAGAATGTCAGAGAGAGGAGGAACTGAGGAGAGGGCAACTAAGGTGCAGATAAATATTAAAGAAGAGGTGGAAAGTAATTGAGAAGATATGATATGATATGGCATTTATATACGTACCTATACACAAGTGTTTCAAGGCGCGACAAGGCAAGGGAGGGGAAACAGAGAGAAGACAGGGACATCGTTCCCACAAAGCCAGGTGACATTGAGATCACGCAAGTGCAGGGGAGGGGGGAATGGGAGAAAGTGCGGGGGCAGGGAGCAGTGCAGTACATAGGATAACAGTAAAATAAATAAAGACAATAAATAATAAATGGTGTGGCCAACTGGTGGCAAGCGCAAGGGTAAGTGCAGACATCGGTGACAAATGCTAGTAGGGGCTTTAGGGATACAGAACAGTCCCCGAGTGCAAGGGTTGCCAGGGGGGCAGTGCAGGAGTGCAACTGGCGGGTAGTGGACCTGTGCCCGGGATCAGAGGGTAGCCAGGTAACCAGTGCAGTTCAGGTTCAGATTCAGCCAGGAGGTCAGCAGGGGAGAGGAGGAGAGAAAGCAGAAGCAAAGAGGAAGGTCTTGAGGCGCTTCCGGAAATAGAGGTGGTTCTCTTCAAGTTTCAGAGAGAGAGGGAGGCTGTTCCAGAGGGAGGCCCCAGCAGATGAAAGAGATCTACCACCAACTCGCAAATTGGAGAAGCGGCTAACCCTGAGGGAGTTGGAGGCGGATGGGCGAAGGGCTCGGGACCAAAGATATTTGGGAAGAGAGAATTAAAGGTATTGAGGCCCCAGGCCTCAGAAGGCCTGGTGGACAATGCAAAGGGTTTTGAACTTAATCCTCGCCGCCACTGGGAGCCAGGACAGGGATTTCAGTCCTGGAGAGATACGATCCCTGGGCTTGAGGCCAAAGACAAGTCTCGCAGTCCTGTTTTGGATGAGATGCAGAGGGCGGAGAGTAGAGGCAGGCAGATTTAGAAATAGGCTGTTGCAGTAGTCCAGCCTAGAGAGAACCAGAGCTCTGGAGACAGTGAGCTTCTGGGGGAAGGAGAAGAAAGAGAGAATACTTATGAGGAGGTGCAGCTGGTAGTGTGACTTCTTAGAGACTTCAGAGATATGAGGAGAGAAGGAAAGTGTGGAGTCGAAGATGACTCTGAGGTTTTTAGCCTCACAGGTGGGAGCAGGAAGAGGGCCAAGAGAAGCTGGCCAGAGGGTGACAGGAAAGGAGGGAGCAGGTGTGCCGGTGAGGAGAATCTCAGTCTTACTGGCATTAAGACATAGATCATTGGTGGCACACCACTCCTGGATGGCGGACAGGCAGTCAGAGATGAGAGAAGAAGAAGAGGTGGCAGAAGGGAGTTTGAAAATGAGTTGAGTGTCATCCGCATAGCACTGAAAGTTGGGGCAGAGCGCGGCAATGCAGTGGGCCAGAAGTGCCAGGTATTGGTTGAACAGTCAGGGAGAGAGGTGTAGACCCCTGGGGAACACCACAGGTAGCGATAGAGATAGAGGAGAGGAAGGACCCGAGTTGGACGTGGGAGGGTCGATCGGAGAGGAAAGAAGTCAGCCAAGCCAGGGCCTGACCGGTGATACCCAGGTTATCACGGAGACGGTTGAGCAGGATGGTATGGTTGATCGTGTCAAAGGCAGAAGAGAGATCAAGTAAGATGAGGACACAGGGGGTGTTGGAATCGAGGTTGGAAAGCAGGTCGAGGAGGAGCAAGGTGGATAAGGAGGAAATGGAGGAGGATCCTAGAGGGAAGTGAGGAGAGTCAGTGTAGAGCACGGTGAGTCATAAAGGAGGAATCGAGGGAGACCATCACTAGTGATAAGAAGAATGTGGGGAGGAACGAGGGTCGGTCAGGAGCCCAGTTACTAAGGAATCTGCTGAGTTGGGTGAGGAGACTGTTAGGGTAGAGTTCTCTTTTTGTGTGAAATGCCAACTCCGTGTGAGTCCCTCAGCACTTTTTGCTGGACACCTGGATTTCTGGTCTGATACTCCTGTGTTAGTGGGAACCTTTTTCCACACTCGCCTATACTTTGATCTAGGGACTCTTTTTGACCCCTTTTTGGGATGCTTTCCTCCAATTTTGAGGCATCTACTTTGTAATGGAACAACACACAGCAGCTTCCGTGCGGTGTTGGCAGAAGCTCCTAGAACTGCCCCTTCAATGTTTCGTTTCTTCTCCTGACTAACTCTTATGGCTACCAGGGCAGGCCGATAAATGCTATACTTCCTATCTTTGCGAGAGCAGCTCATACCACATTGTGTGGAGTGCTGAGGGGTGCCGTGTGTCCCCTTTCTCCTGTACCTTCTACACAACTTATTTTGTACTCTCTATCAGAGGCTGCTATCGCAGCTCTGAAGGGCACATTGGGCCCACCACGCACATAATAATGGTAGTCTTGCTTTTTAAGCCCTGACCCTTTCTGGTCTCTCCTTCTACTGTGCTTGGTGGGGGAGGGTCCCTTTGTCTTCGTTGGGCTTCTCAAGGAAAGCCTGTGAAGGGTCCCTGAGTGCCTGGCAGGAAAGGAAGTGGGGAGGGCAACCAAAACTCCCCTGCCTCTTGCCCTGCAGTGTGTCTGGCTGAAACCAGTTCTAACTGGGAGGCTGTCTGTCCTCTTTAGACAGTCATACCCCAAGTTTGGTGCATGGGACATGATTGGTGGACTATTCAGTCTTGAGACAAGCTCAATTTTCACACTCCCCTTAAGAACTGCGACCCCCAAGGGCCTGTAAACCCCCAGTACCAGGGGCCCTGTGCATATCTGTGCAACGTCTCCGAAAGTGTTGTTTCGCCTGAAACTTTGCAGGCATTCTTCTAAGCCTGCAACAACTCGAGCCAGCTCGAGAGAGTCCCTCAACCAGAGGCCAGGGCCGAGAAACAGAGTAGAGTTGACCGCAGCAACAGCCGAGCACTTAGCCTGCAGAAGGCATCAACAAGCCATCACCTGGAAGACCCGAAACTGGACGTTCCTCTGCACGAGTGTTGTCGCCAGATCCACAAAAGTCACCTTCCCAAAGTCAGCAACACTGAAGAACAGGAGACCGCGTCTACTGTTGCCTCACCGCTACAACCGCCCTACAGCGACAGCTTCTTCATTACAAGGCACTGTCAGCCACGCATAATAACCTACCCAGGGTCTGCTTGTGTCATCCTGTCACTCTGGGGACTGCAGATAGCTTGTATCTTGCTAGCCCCCGAGTTCCCCATAGAGTAACATTGGGGGACTATTCTTTGTACTCTTAGCAGTAAAACTGCCTGCCGTTGGACACTGGTCCTTGGGGCACCTGTTCAGGGGGTCATCCTATTCCCCTGAGCCTGCTTGCAACCACTGTTTTACTTGTTTACTTGTTTTTACTTGTGTTTGCCTCTTTCTGCCAATTATCTGGACAACCTCCAGCCACTGGTGGCCCAGTGGCTCATCTGAACTTTGAAAGGCTCAAACTAGATAGGGTTGGACAATTAAAAAGGTATCAATAGTTTAGAAATGTTGCATATATATTTCTGCTTGGTTTACTGTGTGATTTGTTACTGTAACAGCCCAAAACTGTATTGCAAGTGATCCTATGCTGTATATATGTTGACTTATTGTACTTACCTAAACTTGGAACTGCAGGAGTGGGTATTTTCATATAACTGCTAAGTGTATACGTGTTTTCTTGAACCAAGGTAAGCTCTTCAATACCTAACTACAGCTCTCCTCCCTCCTTAGACTAAGCCTGGCTGCTCACCACTCTACCAATCCCTTGGGTAGTTCAGGAAGATCCTAAGAGGTGTAACCATGTTCACCCTTGGTGGCGTTCCTAAGTCCTGTCCCTGACTTTTTTAAAACCCCCTAACCGAGAATAGGCCTGGACGGTCTAAAACAGCCCAAGAAGGGCTTAAGACCAACATCCCCTCCGCCCATCATGATCCAAAAGGATCCTAAAGAGTCAGACAACTGGCCCCCCTCTGATTACGCAAGGTCCAGTAGTGGCGGTGCTGAGGGTATTCAGGAGGAGAAGTAGAAGAGTGACATCCTAACAAGAAAGACATATGGGCCTCATTACGAGGCTTGCGCTCCTGTAATGAGGGGATCCGGTACGGGACGGGCACCGTTCAATACGGGATGACTGATTACGAGGTCCCCTAGAGGGACCCAGAACAGACGTCTGGTAAAACCAGACGTCCTTTCTGGTCCCGTGAGGGGACCAAAGAGCTAATAACGGGCCCGTTATTAACGGGCCCGTAATTGGCTCCATCCCATTCCCATTGAACCCTATGGGGGCTCAAATGGGAATGGGAATGGTTTTTGTGCATGAGGAATTACCGGGTCCTAAGGTCGGAATGACCCGGTAATTCCTCATTCACAGAACCGGTACGGAACCCGGTATGGAGGCAGCCATGCCCTTAGTAAGGCATGGCTGCCTCTATACTCGTAATGAGGCCACTAGAAAGAGGTGTGGGGTGCATATAACCCTATACACTGTGAGTGGCTCTTTGTTTGCCACCAGAGAAAAGAATCCAAGAAAGAGAGGGGAGCTGGAAGGTCCTAAAGGGAGTGTGCGTTGTCTTTCTCTGCACCCAACGACCTCCACCAAACCTAAGATCCATCGACGCTATTCCAACCCCAACCCAGAGCCTTCCGTTGTCAACACAGGCGTACATTGTGTACATTGCAAGTGGCATGAGTGATGTGCTGCTCTCTATTCCTCACAGTGCCTAGGTACGCGTGTGCGCAAGCTCAACCTGTGATGAAAGCACACGCCCTCATAGTTACAGCTTCAGACAAACACACATCAGCACACATCGTCACAGCCACTGGCCATGCGCACAGAGACACAGACTGTCTGCCATCACCCTATGATATCGCAAAGTAATTCTGCGAGGTTGAAAGCCGCGTAATGAAAACAATGATTATAAATCGGAAAAAATAGATGGGAGTTGGGTTGGGGTACTTATTAAATTGGGGGGGGGGTGAGGGGGTGCAGTTGCATTTTAAATAGATAACACGTGTTGTTTTACATTAAAAGTAAAAAAAAATGCATTGTTTTAACGTAGATCCGATTTAAAAAAACTCCTGTATGCAAAGATGGCCATAGACACACACATGCAAATTCTATCTCAGGAGGATAGCAGCAAGACGACACGGAGCACCACAGGTTCGATCCCGCGTCTGCGCTTAGAAACCTCTGGGTATTAAGCACGTTATAAATAAACTATCATATCATTCACTGGCACAATTATAGAGCAGCCGCAGACAAAGACACAGAACCACAAGCACAAAGGCGTGTACAGCCAGGCACTATGGTGATTTGCCACTGGGCTTCTAGTATTGTGAGGAGTAACCCGCATGACATTTCTGATTTGTTCATCTTTCATTTTCAGGATGTTTACGGAATTAAACCAAAATAATAGATCCTTTGAATGGAACGTGTAAGATACCTCAGTTGGTGGATGCGCCTACTTACACAGATCTGTGGGTAAGCTGAGGGGCACATGCGTTTGCAAATCGTGTAACCCTTCTGCAGCTGATGCAATGAGTAACATTGAATTTGCTCATGCTGTCCTGTCTCGGGGAAGAGGCAAGCAGAAGGCAGCTATTTGTGGGTTAGGTTCTAGGGCAGCGTCCCCCAAGTTCACAGCTGGCAAAGGTGGGAGCAGCAGGCAGCACCCACAAGTCCCGAATGGTGGAAGAGCAAACTGAGCTTTGTATGGATGGTAGCAACCCTCAGTGTTAGGCAGGCAGCCCCAAACCTATAATTATTATTTCCCCCTCCACATCCCCACTCTCACACCCTGTGTAGCAGAAGAAAGCCCCATGCCCACTGCCCCTTGGCTGATGGGAAATGATCAAAGAGGGGCTGGCAGACCTATACAATCAAGCCCAGGGCCAGCTCATATGTATTTCACTTCTGTACTAGGAGGGCACCATGGCTCACAAGTGATGGTGATGTGGGCAAACGACCAAGCCAAGGGACAATTCAGCACAGGATGTGCACCACACAAAGGATACATATTATTATTATTATACATGAAGAAAACACTGCAGTCTATTACACATGAGGTACCGCACACTACACACAATCACTTGGAGGTGATTCCAAATTTGGCAATCGTGGGAAATAAGATCCGTTTAGCTAAAGTGATTTGCCCAGGATCACAAACATTGGTCAAACAGGCAAGCGTAGCGGTGAGCCCAGATGTACAGGTCGCACATTTTGCAAATGTGTGTGCTTCACAAATCCTCACTTTTCTTTTGCTTTTTAGTTGTCCTGGGCAAAAGATGGATATTTGGCAAGTTCTGTTTTTTGTTTTTTGCACAGTATTTGTAGTTTTAGTTATAAAGCGCAGAATTACAAGTGCCATAGTTCAGTCAAGGGGCACCTCCCATGCAACGAGTTAAATGTGTTGAATATCCCTGTGGACAACATCATCATAATGTGAATGCCCACAAAAACACTAAGCATACAGTTAGTTGTATCAAATTGCACTTTTTCACTTTTAGTAAACGGTTTTACTTCATAACTTATTTAACAAGAGTGTGGGGGGCTGTCTACAGAGAATGAACATAGTTCAAAAAGCCAGTTATATGGAATTTCTTCCGCTTAGGAGGGTCTACAACCACATTTTAGCTCACTGACCCTTCATAGAGGAAAAATAATCATTTACATATCAGTCTGGTCCTACCCACTCGGGCCGTCCAGCACCGAAATGCCGGGCAATTCTCCTCTGAACAAGAGTATGAAACAGCAACTCCAGACATGTATTTAGGCCTCCTTCATCCACCTCAGTGAGGTGAAGCAGAGCCTCTCTGAGGCACAGTGAGTAAGAGCTCCACATTTAGATTGCCCCGAGTTACTTAGGGTGAAACCCCAAGTTTTACAAATTTAACAAGACTGTGTGAGCCCCTCTACTGGGGCCTACCTAGCACTACTCCTTTAAGAGACGCGAAAGGTTGGTAGGTTGCAGCGAATTGATCACGTGCTCACATTATTCCATTTGGCAATCTGGAATGTTCTATCAGAAGCCCCAAACCACCAACCGAAGGACAAACCGAGCGACAAATCGCCGGTCACCCATTTCCGTGCGCGCAGTGGCCCGCTTGCTGACGCGCTCCACCTTTGCTTTGGTTGCGCTCGCGCGGATGCAGGGGAGTTGTTTTATAAGCTGGCTATAATAGCTTATTGATCCAGCCCAGCACCTGATCTGAGGATGTATTCAGGCGTGCAGCCTGCCCTCCCTATTCGCTGTTTCTCTCTTTCTCTCTCTCTTCCGTTCCTTCTAGAGGAAGACCTGACTTCCTGGCTCCGTTCTTGACTCTGGAACCAAGAGGCCGGCGCTTCTAAACTGATTAAGTGTGTGTTCATAGTTAAATCAATGGCCCTTTTCACCAACGCCAAGATCCCTTAAAACTAAACTGTCTATTAATATTCCTTTGGCTCCTCTCAAGGTGCTCTTGTGTTCACAGGAGTGCTGTAGAGTGGGATTGTAATCCAAGGCAATGCCCTTACTTGACTGCCCCAACACATTCCAGAGAGTGTAGGTCATCAACTCTGCACACTATGCGGTGCGCTCTCTGCGTGGAGTCCTGAAACTGTGCTTGCGGCTGTGCTTCCCGCACTGCAAGGACTTGTGCTGTCTGCGCAAACGTAGTGAATCTGCGTTGTGCTGAACCAGAAATGTCACCATGGTTGAACCTTTGGGTGATGCATGCAGTTTGTGCAGTTGGGGGCATACGCTAATGCCACGTGTTGAAGTGATGCATGCAGTTTGTGGTGTTTGGGAGTATACGCTAACACCACTTGTTGCAGTGATGCAAACCATTTGTGGTGTTTTGGGAGTATACACTAACACCACTTGCTGCAGTGATGCATGCAGTTTGTGGTGTTTTGGGAGTATGCAGTAAAACCACTTGTTAAAGTGATGCATGCTAGTGGTGGTGTTTTGGAGTATACGCTACCACCACTGTTTGCAGTGTGCATGCAGTTTGTGGGTATTTTGGGGAGTATACACTAACAACATTGGTTGCAGTGGTGCATACAGTTTGTGGTTGCAGTGCTGCATGCCGTTTGTGGTGTTTTGGGAGTATACACTAGCACCACTTGTTGCAGTGAGGAATGCTGTTTGTGGTGTTTTGGGGGTATACACTAACACCAATGGTTGCAGTGGTAGATGCAGTTCTGATATTTTGGGAGTATATGCTAGCACCACTGGTTGCAGTGGTGCATGCAGTTTGTGGTTGGGAGTATACACTAACACCCATTGCTGCAGTGATGCATGCAGTTTGTGGTTGTAGTGCTGAATGTCGTTTGTGGTATTTTGGGAGTATACAGTAACACCACTTTTTGCAGTGAGGAATGCTGTTTGTGGTGTTTTGGGGTATACACTAACACAACTGGTTGCAGTGGTAGATGCAGTTTCTGGTATTTTGGGAGTATACGCTAGCACCACTGGTTGCAGTGGTGCATGCAGTTTGTGGTTGGGAGTATACACCAACACCAATTGTTGCAATGATGCATGCAGGTTGTGGTGTTTTAGGGGATAAACTAACGCCACGTGTTGAAGTGATGCATGTAGTTTGTGGCCTTTTGGAGTATACACTGTCACTACTTGTTAGAGAGAAGCCTGCAGTTTCTGGTGTTTTGGGAGTGTACTCTAACACCACTGGTTCCAGTGATGCAAGCCTTTGTGGTGTTTGGGGAGTATACCCTAACACCACTGGTTGCAGTGGTACATGCTGTTTGTGGTGTTTTGGGAGTATATGCTAACACCACTGGTTGCACTGGTTCATACAGTTTGTGTTGTTTTGGGAGTATACACTAACTACACTTGTTGCAGTGTAGCATACCGTTTGTGGTGTTTTGCAGTATACGCTAAGACCACTTGTTGAAATGATGCATGCTGTTTGTGGTGTTTTGGGAGTATACACAAGCACCACTTGTTGAAGTGATGCTTGCTGTTTGTGGCGTTTTGGAGTATAGACCAACACCACGTGTTGCAGTGATGCATGCCATTTGTGGTGTTTTGGGAGTATACACTAACACCACTTTTTGCAGTGATGTATGTAGTTTGTGGTGTTTTGGCAGTATACACTAACACCACTTGTTGAAGTGATGCATGCTATTTCTGGTGTTTTGGGAGTATAAACTAACACCACTTGTTGAAATGATGCATGCTGTTTGTGGTATTTGGGAGTATACACTAACACCACTGGTTGCAGTTGTGCATGCCGTTTGTGGTGTTTGGGGAGAATACACTAACACCACTTGTTGCAGTGATACATGTAGTTATTGGTGTTTTGGGAGCATACACTAACACCACTTGTTGAAGTGATGCATGCTGTTTGTGGGGTTTTGGGAGTATACACTAACACCACTTTTTGCAGTGATGTATGTAGTTTGTGGTGTTTTGGCAGTATACACTAACACCACTTGTTGAAGTGATGCATGCTATTTCTGGTGTTTTGGGAGTATAAACTAACACCACTTGGTGAAATGATGCATGCTGTTTGTGGTATTTGGGACTATACACTAACACCACTGGTTGCAGTTGTGCATGCCGTTTGTGGTGTTTGGGGAGTATACACTAACACCACTTGTTGCAGTGATACATGTAGTTATTGGTGTTTTGGAAGCATACACTAACATCACTTGTTGAAGTGATGCATGCTGTTTGTGGTGTTTTGCAGTATACGCCAACACCACTTGTTGAAATGATGCATGCTGTTTGTGGTATTTGGGAGTATACACTAACACCACTGGTTGCAGTGGGGCATGCCATTTGTGGTGTTTTGGGAGTATACACAAGCACCACTTGTTGAAGTGATGCTTGCTGTTTGTGGCGTTTTGGAGTATAGACCAACACCACTTGTTGCAGTGATGCATGCCATTTGTGGTGTTTTGGAGTATATGCTAACACCACTTGTTGCAGTGATGCTTGCTGTTTGTGGTGTTTGGGAGTATACACCAACACCACTGGTTGCAGTGGTGATGCAGGTTTCTGGTGTTTTGGGAGTATATGCTACACCACTGGTTGCAGTGTACATGCAGTTTGTGGTATTTTGGGAGTATACACTAACACCATTGGTTGTAGTGGTGCATGCAGTTTGTGGTTGCAGTGCTGCATGCCGTTTGTGGTGTTTTGGGAGTATACACTAACACCACTTGTTGCAGTGAGGAATGCTGTTTGTGGTGCTTTCGGGGTATACACCAACACCACTGGTTGCAGTGGTAGATGCAGTTTCTGGTATTTTGGGAGTATATGCTAGCACCGCTGGTTGCAGTGGTGCATGCAGTTTGTGGTTGCGAGTATACACTAACACCCATTGTTGCAGTGATGCATGCAGTTTGTGGTTGTAGGGCTGAATGCCGTTTGTGGTATTTTGGGAGTATACAGTAACACCACTTTTTGCAGTGAGGAATGCTGTTTGTGGTGTTTTGGGGGTATACACTAACACCACTGGTTGCAGTGGTAGATGCAGTTTCTGGTATTTTGGGAGTATACGCTAGCACCACTGGTTGCAGTGGTGCATGCAGTTTGTGGTTGGGAGTATACACCAACACCAATTGTTGCAGTGATGCATGCAGGCTGTGGTGTTTTAGGGGTATACACTAACGCCACGTGTTGAAGTGATGCATGTAGTTTGTGGCCTTTTGGAGTATACACTGTCACTACTTGTTAGAGAGAAGCCTGCAGTTCTGGTGTTTTGGGAGTGTACTCTAACACCACTGGTTCCAGTGATGCAAGACGTGTTTGGGGAGTATACCCTAACACCACTGGTTGCAGTGGTAGATGCTGTTTGTGGTGTTTTTGGAGTATATGCTAGCACCACTGGTTGCAGTGGTGCA
The DNA here is from genome assembly GCA_002915635.3 of Ambystoma mexicanum. Taxonomy (NCBI): domain Eukaryota; kingdom Metazoa; phylum Chordata; class Amphibia; order Caudata; family Ambystomatidae; genus Ambystoma; species Ambystoma mexicanum. Next base: position 968,978,730 of record CM030325.1, read on the forward strand.
TGCAGTTTGTGGTTGGGAGTATACACCAACACCAATTGTTGCAATGATGCATGCAGTTTGTGTTGTAGGCGATGTCGTTTGTGGTATTTGGGAGTATACGGTAACACCACTTTTTGCAGTGAGGAATGCTGTTTGTGGTGTTTGGGGTATACACTAACACCACTGGTTGCAGTGGTAGATGCAGTTTCTGGTATTTTGGGAGTATACGCTAGCACCACTGGTTGCAGTGGTGCATGCAGTTTGTGGTTGGGAGTATACACCAACACCAATTGTTGCAGTGATGCATGCAGGCTGTGGTGTTTTAGGGGTATACACTAACGCCACGTGTTGAAGTGATGCATGTAGTTTGTGGCCTTTTGGAGTATACACTGTCACCACTTGTTAGAGAGAAGCCTGCAGTTTCTGGTGTTTTGGGAGTGTACTCTAACACCACTGGTTCCAGTGATGCAAGCCGTGTTTGGGGAGTATACCCTAACACCACTGGTTGCAGTGGTAGATGCTGTTTGTGGTGTTTTTGGAGTATATGCTAGCACCACTGGTTGCAGTGGTGCATGCAGTTTGTGGTTGGGAGTATACACCAACACCAATTGTTGCAATGATGCATGCAGTTTGTGGTTGTAGGGCTGAATGTCGTTTGTGGTATTTTGGGAGTATACGGTAACACCACTTTTTGCAGTGAGGAATGCTGTTTGTGGTGTTTTCGGGGTATACACTAACACCACTGGTTGCAGTGGTAGATGCTGTTTCTGGTATTTTGGGAGTATATGCTAGCACCGCTGGTTGCAGTGGTGCATGCAGTTTGTGGTTGCGAGTATACACTAACACCAATTGTTGCAGTGATGCATGCAGTTTGTGGTTGTAGGGCTGAATGTCGTTTGTGGTATTTTGGGAGTATACAGTAACACCACTTTTTGCAGTGAGGAATGCTGTTTGTGGTGTTTTGGGGGTATACACTAACACCACTGGTTGCAGTGGTAGATGCAGTTTCTGGTATTTTGGTAGTATACGCTAGCACCACTGGTTGCAGTGGTGCATGCAGTTTGTGGTTGGGAGTATACACCAACACCAATTGTTGCAGTGATGCATGCAGGTTGTGGTGTTTTAGGGGTATACACTAACGCCACGTGTTGAAGTGATGCATGTAGTTTGTGGCTTTTGGAGTATACACTGTCACTACTTGTTAGAGAGAAGCCTGCAGTTTCTGTGTTTTGGGAGTGTACTCTAACACCACTGTTCCAGTGATGCAAGCCGTGTTGGGAGGCCCTAACACCACAGTGTATGTGTTGTGTGTTTTGGAGTATACACTAACACCACTGGTTGCAGTGGTGCATGCAGTTTGTGTGTTTTGGAGTATACACCAACACCAATTGTTGCAATGATGCATGCAGTTGTGGTTGTAGGGCTGAATGTCGTTTGTGGTATTTTGGGAGTATACGGTAACACCACTTTTTGCAGTGAGGAATGCTGTTTGTGGTGTTTTCGGGGTATACACTAACACCACTGGTTGCAGTGGTAGATGCTGTTTCTGGTATTTTGGGAGTATATGCTAGCACCGCTGGTTGCAGTGGTGCATGCAGTTTGTGGTTGCGAGTATACACTAACACCAATTGTTGCAGTGATGCATGCAGTTTGTGGTTGTAGGCTGAATGTCGTTTGTGGTATTTGGGAGTATACAGTAACACCACTTTTTGCAGTGAGGAATGCTTGTTGTGGTGTTTTGGGGTATACACTAACACCACTGGTTGCAGTGGTAGATGCAGTTTCTGGTATTTTGGAGTATACGCTAGCACCACTGGTTGCAGTGGTGCATGCAGTTTGTGGTTGGGAGTATACACCAACACCAATTGTTGCAGTGATGCATGCAGGTTGTGGTGTTTTAGGGGTATACACTACGCCACGTGTTGAAGTGATGCATGTAGTTTGTGGCCTTTTGGAGAATACACTGTCACTACTTGTTAGAGAGAAGCCTGCAGTTTCTGGTGTTTTGGGAGTGTACTCTAACACCACTGGTTCCAGTGATGCAAGCCGTGTTTGGGGAGTATACCCTAACACCACTGGTTGCAGTGGTACATGCTGTTTGTGGTGTTTTGGGAGTATATGCTAACACCCACTGGTTGCACTGGTTCATACAGTTTGTGTTGTTTTGGGAGTATACACCTAACTACACTTGTTGCAGTGTAGCATACTGTTTGTGGTGTTTTGCAGTATACGCTAACACCACTTGTTGAAATGATGCATGCTGTTTGTGGAGTTTTGGGAGTATACACAAGCACCACTTGTTGAAGTGATGCTTGCTGTTTGTGGCGTTTTGGAGTATAGACCAACACACGTGTTGCAGTGATGCATGCCATTTGTGGTGTTTTGGGAGTATATGCTAAAACCACTTGTTGCAGTGATGCTTGCTGTTTGTGGGATTTTTGGAGTATACGCTAACACCACAAGTTGCAGTATGCATGCAGTTTGTGGGGTTTTGGGAGTATACACTAACATCACTTGTTGCAGTGATGCATGTAGTTTGTGGTGTTTTGGAGTATACACTAACACCACTTGTTGAAGTGATGCATGCTATTTCTGGTTTTTTGGGAGTATACACTAACACCACTGATTGCAGTGATGCATGCCATTTGTGGTCTGTAGGAGCATGCACTAATACCACTAGTTGCTGTTGTGCATGCCGTTTGTGGTGTTTGGGGAGTATACACTAACACCACTTGTTGCAGTGATACATGTAGTTATTGTGTTTTAGGAGCATACACTAACACCACTTGTTGCAGTGATGCATGCTGTTTGTGGTATTTTGGGAGTATACACCTAACACCACAAGTTGCAGTGATGCATGCAGTTTGTGGTTTTGGGAGTATACACTAACACCATTGTCATACATGCATTGTGGTTGTAAGTGATGCATGTCGTTTGTGGTGTTTTGGGAGTATACAGCTAACACCACTTTTGCAGTGAGGACATGCTAGTTTGTGGGGTTTGGGAGTATACTCTAACACCACTTGTTGCAGTGATGCATGCATTGTGGTGTTTGGGAGTATACACTAACACCACTGGTTGCAGTGATGCATGCCATTTGTGGTATGTAGGGAGCATACACTAATACCACTGGTTGCTGTTGTGCATGCCGTTTGTGGTGTTTGGGGAGTATACACTAACACCACTTGTTGCAGTGATACATGTAGTTGTGGTGTTTTGGGAGCATACACTAACACCACTTGTTGAAGTGATGCATGCTGTTTGTGGTGTTTTGCAGTATACGCTAACACCACTTGTTGAAATGATGCATGCTGTTTGTGGTATTTGGGGAGTATACACTAACACCACTGGTTGCGGTGGGGCATGCCATTTGTTTTGTTTTGGGAGTATACACAAGCACCACTTGTTGAAGTGATGCATGCTGTTTGTGGCGTTTTGGAGTATAGGCCAACACCACTTGTTGCAGTGATGCTTGCTGTTTGTGGGATTTTGGAGTACACGCTAACACCACAAGTTGCAGTGGTACATGCAGTTTGTGGGGTTTTGGGAGTATACGCTAACACCACTGGTTGCAGTGGTAAATGCCGTTTGTGATGTTTTGGAGTATACACCGGCACCCTTGTTGGGGTGATGCATGGATTTATGAGTGTTTTGTGCTGCTGGGAATTTTAACTCAAGGAAATGGAAACAGTATGGAGCAGTGGAGCATATCTTGGAAACCCGACAGACATGGAGCATAACAATGGCATTGGGGGGGTGGGGGTTTATGGAGAACTTTGAACCATTTGGAGACTTTGCCGAAAAGTCAAAGTGAACAGTGCATTCTTTGCTAAAAAAAAAGTATGGCCCTGAATCAAGGCTCAACCCCTCAAACATTTGCCACCAGACACGTCTCGGCACATCTGTTTCGAGGTGAGCTGGTCTGGCAGATCTTGGTCTTAAAGGATAGTTCCGGGACTTTTTTTTTATTGTCCCTACGGTTCGGCCATGTGTTTTTAAGCATAAATCGGTAGATCGTAGAAAACTTTCCTATGGACCATACCCGACTTTTCGTCCATTAACGCACTCGAAATCAGCCGCCATTTTCTGATAATCCTCTCACTTGCCGCATCGCCCTGGCTCACCTGCTTTTGCGGCACTAAATCAAATCCCCCGCCCCTGAGCCTGACATCAGCAGGCGCGTACCGCCCATTTCCCAACGCCAAAGCACGTTTCGTGTCAACAATCGCTGCGCCTCAGCTTATGACGTGTCGCCATGGAAATGGCAGGACGCCTCTTTCCTTAATAAGTATAAGCACACCGTTTCACAACACACAGCAGCAGATTTTCGATTCCATTACTCTCTCTGTGTTACTTTGAGTATTCTGTGACTCGTTTCTGTGCAAAGGCAAGCACGCGAAAACGATGGTGATTCGGACGGCAGTTGGGAGGACCAGTCAACGGATGAAGAGCCTGGACCATGTCGCATGGACGGCGTCTCCACCTGGTGCACGTGCAATCGGTGCGAGCTAATGCCAACTGAGGAGGAGAACTGCTGCTGCCGTGAAAATTCCGGGTGCTTGGCCTACATTTCGGAAGGCGAGCCAAGTCCGCAATGCATCACCGAGCTGCCAGAGTTCAGGGAAGCCTGCCTCTCACGGACCGTGTTGAGGATGATGATGGTGCTTATGCACGAACTTCGCGGCACTGTTCGTCCGCGTAATCCGAGTAACGAGTAAGTATACTCTGGTTTTGATGTCAGTGATGCCACTACTATGTCATGGTCGTCTCCCACATATAAAATTACATCTACATATCATTCGAATGCATGTAAATTGGGTCCATATTGTGCATTTTCTAGATAGAATTTTTTCAAAGCAGAATGATAAGAAAGTTTTGTCATTTTAATACAGTTTGCATCTTTCATTTTCACAGGTGGTACAGGCTGGTGGCCTATCGTTGCTTCACTTGGTGGCTTCACGGGAGGCTCGGACACCGCGTTCGGAGAGTAATACCTGCCTGTGCGGTACTTGCCATTAGACAACATTTCCCAAGCGACAGTGGACAATACCGCGGATTTTCCCTGGATGTGCTGCAACCGGAACTTTACAATGTGTAATGTTTATTATTTATGTTCAATTGAAATTAAGATCTAAAATAAAACCCACATATATTTTAACAATGGTTGTTTTCATTTTTAAATGAATCTAGTGTGTCTCCATTGAATAGTCTTCCTGTGCCTTGTCTTGTCACACCACATGTCTCCGGCCAGCATCCTCCCTCACGCTGGCCGCCCACCTTCAATCCACATAACCTTTGCACCCATATATTCTCCTGGGAGGGTGAGGTATTTATAAAGTCACCCCCTGCCTTCCATGTACTAGATCCTGCAGCCTGCCTCTTACATGCAGTTAGATGGCCTCTCCTTGGTGAGGCCCTGCGGCAAACGAGTCTTGTCTGCACGACCACCGCCCAATCCACCCCCGCCCTATCAAAGGCAGTTCGCACCGGGTACTTGTGCTGGCAAGTGGAGCTGTCAGGGAGCGATAAAGGCCAAGAGGTGCCAAAGACCATGTACACTTCAAAGTGGTCTATAGAGCATGGGTTGTTGTTCCCATGTCTACCTCCAGACCCCGTGTCTCCTGCCAAGCATCCCCCTCACGCTGGACGCCCCCTGCAATCCACATAAGTGTGTCTCCATTCACGAGTCTTCCTGTGTCTTGTCTGCACGACCAGCGCCCAATCCACCCCCCGCCTATCAAAGGCAGTTCGCACCGGGGTACTTGTGCTGCCAAGTGGAGCTGTCAGGGAGCGATAAAGGCCAAGAGGTGCCAAAGACCATGTACACTTCAAAGTGGTCTATAGAGCATGGGTTGTTGTTCCCATGTCTACCTCCAGACCCCGTGTCTCCTGCCAAGCATCCCCCCTCACGCTGGACGGCCCCCTGCAATCCACATAAGTGTGTCTCCATTCACGAGTCTTCCTGTGTCTTGTCTGCACGACCAGCGCCCAATCCACCCCCCGCCCTATCAAAGGCAGTTCGCACCGGGGTACTTGTGCTGCAAGTGGAGCTGTCAGGGAGCGATAAAGGCCAAGAGGTGCCAAAGACCATGTACACTTCAAAGTGGTCTATAGAGCATGGGTTGTTGTTCCATGTCTACCTCCAGACCCCGTGTCTCCTGCCAAGCATCCCCTTCACGCTGGACGGCCCCCTGCAATCCGCATAATGCCACGACATATAGACGTCATTCATTCACAAACACACCCCTGTTTCGAATTCTTTATAACCCACTTCATATTTCTAATGAGCACTTCTTTGCGCTTTGCTAGTCAACCCGTGAAGGTGCTGGTTATCTGCTCTTCGTCTCTGTGAACTTCCGTGACCACTCCGAGGAAACTCCTCAGTTTGCAACCGGTGAACTGCTCCCTGTTGTACGACAAGAAAATACTCTGATCCCTGCATCTAACTGTTTGTTTCGTCAAGGTAAGGCCATGTACCATAATCATTTTGCGTCCAATTTCTTTTTGTTCAAGACAGTACATGCAAGGAACTAGTCACATGTTCTGAGTTTACATTGGTATTCATAGAGAATTGTTGATCTTTACTTTTCAGAACTTTCCACAATGCCTGCCTGTTCCATTGGCGGTTGCCCTTCGAAGACCCATAATAAATCTGAAGTACTATAATGCATGTTTTCCCTAAGACAATAGATCAGATAAGAGAATGGGTCCGATATTTGGATATCCACCGTCTGAGCTTGAAAGTAGAGTCCTAGAAGTCTTTGCGGACAAGAGGGGTGATCGATACCGCATCTGCAGCAGGCACTTTAGCTCAGACATGTACTCCACATCATTGCTAATAAAGAAGAACACACCGCGAGCGAGGCGAAAATTGCTCTCAAACGCTATTCCCACTCTATTCGTCCACATCCCTCCACTGGTGAGTCAAGTTTACGTATTTATCTCTCGGCCTTGCGGTAGTGTGTAGCATTAGCTAACAATAATTTCCCCATTTATGTATCCACTCAATATGAAGGCGGAAGATTCTCCATCCGTGTCGTTATTGCAGTCATCAGCCACTTCAAGCGCCTATCGGGTAATCTTACTTGGCTATTCTGCCACTGACTTTTTTTAGGCATGTAAATCAATAGTTTTAATTTATCGTGTAATTATTTTACCTAATGGTACACCCTTGTACTCGTCCTCTAGTCTTTGTTTTCAGTTATAATTATTGTTATCCAAAATAATGCAAGTACTGTCTTTCAGGGAGATGCTGAGGAGTCCAACGTATTGACGACAACCGTTGATGTCACTCAGATGCTCGAGGTACGTTCCCGGACAGTTCCATCGATGGAGATCATCAGATCTTGCATTCTTGTAGCGTGATTGTTACACACAATGTTCTTTCGTTTTTAGCCATTGATATGTCCTTCTGTCGTCGCCCTCCTATGTGTCTTCTTTTTTCATATTGTGTTCATTACTAATGAAAAGTCCTACGTTTCAGGGAGTCGATAGAGCATTAGTCCAAGAAGAAGGGGGAGCATGCAGTTACGGGTCGGCGCAACAGCTTGCAGAAAGTGTGCACCGCAGTTACATCGTCCCTTGATGTTCTTATGCATTTCGAGGTATGGATACTGACAGTTCGATCAAGCGAAATCATATGACGTGATTACATCCGCTATACTTCCTTCTTTATTAACGCAAGTACTATGTTTCAGGAGATGACGGACCTTCTTCTACAAGAACATCACCCCTAGTAGTTGATGCAGATCTCTGGTGGTGACACTTCCAACGATCGAGCAAATCGAATCATATTTACATATCCATTATTTATTTTAGACAACTGATCATTTGTGCAGTCTATTTAGATGAGCCGTTGACGCCTGCACAAAGTTTATGTTCTTTTTAACAAAATAGAAAACCATACTAATGCAATTACTGTGTTTCAGGAGTCACTGAAGCATCATCTTCAATAATATCATCAATGGAAGTCTATGAGGAGCCCGAGGTATGGATCTTGACAGTCCATCTAACTAGATCAACAATGCGTGAATAATTGTCGTTTGAATGTTCTACACAAAGCGTTCATTCGTGTTTTGCTATTGAGATGTACGTGGGTATTGGTCCCCAAGTACATTTTGTGTTTTCGATATTATTATACATACTAATGAAAGTTCTATGTTTCAGGGAGTCGATGGAGCGTCAGTGCGTGATGGATGTGCTTATCATGAAAATATAGTCGTTGCAGCGCAAGAGGAAGTGGAGACATGCACACACGAGTCGGAGCAACAGCGTCCTGATGTTGAAGTTCGAGGCAAGAAAGTTTCAAAGAAAAGAAAGCAAAGAAGGTTAGTGTCCTGGTCACTATATTATGTTGTTTTTCACTGTTAATAGTTCAATACTGTAGTTGTGTTTAAACTGAACATCCCTTTTCCAATCTGTCTCTAGTTGCGAGTGGGTGTACGAACTAGATCTACACAGACAGTGAAGCGAACGAGAGATGTTGCTTTTCAAACCTTTTGGCAGGGACTTGAGACTGGAGATGCATCGTGCCAATGGGAAGAATATGAAGTGATTGACAACGGAGCTATACCACCACCAGCCATTGATAGTGAATGCCTCCTGGTAGTTCGGATGCAGTCGGAGATCAATTCACAGAATCCACACCCGCAAAAACTAAGACCGCGAGAAAGTTGAAGAAATGTTTTATTCACCCATCGCCGGAGAAGGAACAGATGTTGCAATGGAAGAGAATGAAGTGGACGACAATGAAACACCATCAATATCACTGAACATAGCGGAAGACGATATCAGAGATTCTACCTTTCATGTGAGTGACATGTCCTCAACGTTACAGGCAGAACCAGCTGGGATGCAGAGTGACAGTATAAGGAAAGAGGCCAAATTCATTGTATTCGATAGTTGTTTGATGATATTATTATTCGGATGAAATGTGGGCATTCGGTTGGTGGGAAGTATGTGGGGAGCCATTGATTAATGTGACTCGTGCAATTCGAGGCACTAACCTTAAAATACATGCCACCTGTACAAAATATCATCCTTTTCTCATGGTCTGCACAACCCATGCTGGGGCAACTGCCAGCAGGCAATCTACTTTGTGCAGCGGCTGCACTTTTTGTGTGTTCAAGTTTTAAAAAGTTAGAGTCTTTCTTTCAGTTTGTGGGAATCCATTTCATTGCGAAAACTCAATTCTACAAATACCAAACCGATTATCTATTTCCAGCCATTAGCGAAGCTTGGAGAATGGAAAAAATGTCTATTGATAGTACATTCGCGGGCAAACGGTTCAGGCTAGCCGGATGGACAGTGCGACAGCCCAGGATTTCAGCCAAGTACTGCACCTACCACTTTCAGGACATGGAAAGTAAGAAAATTGTGAGTTCGGTGGTCGTGCAGGTGTCACAAAGTACATCCTCAGTGGCCATGGAGAAAGTTGGCTTTGTAGCATCATTGCAAGAACTACAATCGCGGGGAATGGTGATCGACCTGATAGCCACGGACAGACACGTTTCAATTGCCAAGACAATGAGAGAAGAGTACAAAATATTAAATCACCAATTTGACGTTTGGCATCTTGCAAAAACAATCAATAAAAAAATGTCTGCTGCAGGTAAAAAAAAAGAAACGCAAGGTATTTCACAGTGGTCCAAGTCAATCAGCAACCATCTTTGGTGGAGCTCAAAAACATGTGGAGGTCGTTGGAAATTCTACTGGAAAAATGGCGGTCAGTAATGCTACACTGCACAAACGTTCACCGTTGGAACACAAACCAACTTTTCCACAATTGTGAACATGGCCATTTGTCCACAGAGGAGGCACGGAAGAAGAAGTGGTTGATTCCTTCATCACCCACTCACAAAGCCATTGAAAAGATTGTATTTGATAAAACTATAACAAGAGATTTGAGGGGACTCACGGAATTCTGCCACACAGGAGATTTGGAGGTGTTCCACAATATGTGCCTAAAGTACAGGCCAAAACGATTGCATTTGGCATGGAGGGCATGATAAATCAGACTCTTCTAGCGGTCTTGGCACATAACCATAATGTTGGACGTCAACAAACTAGGACGACCGGAACTTTAGGGACGCTTCGCTACAATAAGGCCTTCACTAAAAAGAATAAACAATGGGTGATCAAACCAGTGTTTGAGGATATGCAATATGAGTTTATTGAGAGACTTATTGTTGACGTCCTAGATAGGCACATAAATGGAGTTGTGAACGAACCTGTGCAGGGGACAACTGCATTGCCACCCAACATTGCCTCTGTTCCATGTCCACCTAAAGAAGAGCTCATTGAGAAATACACATCACGGTTTAAATGATTGTAATTTGATTGTCTGTTCTCTCGAGTCTCCCTCATGTCGCAGCCCATTGAATATGTGTATCTATGTAATGTGTAAATTAAAGTGATTGCTCAGTGTACATGCAATGTGTCTATCCAACCTTGTTCATCTGCGCATTAAATTAAACCAAACAGTATTATAAATCATTTTTCAAAAAATATTAGAATGTCTCCGTATTATGGTTCTCTGGGGCTGCAAAGCACGCAGACAAAATGCAAAAAATGGAGTGTAAATTTCAAGTCCTGTGAGATGGCCTTACACTGAATGTAGCTAAATAGGAATGTGCGCTCGTTCAAAGTGAAGGTCAGCTGCTTTGATTTTTTGCTCGGGTGCCGAATGGCCCACGACTCAGTATAAGGTTGTATTGTTATTTGACCTTGACAGGCCGGGACCATCCCGAAAGACTTCTTTTGGGGGTGTGGGGCAATAACGTAAGAAACGATAATGAAGCCATTTCATGTTCGTTCATTAGAAGAAATAACGTCGACATAGAAGGAGTGGTATTTCGGGCTGCCCTACGCACAGACACAATGGAAAATGCAAATATAATGTAAGTAACTCTTTAGATGAGTTTATACCGCAATTTAATTACTATACAGTAGCTTTAAAGACGGGTTAAAGTTGTACTTGTTCGTTCTATGTGGCATATTGTTTGTACCGCGCACTATCTTGAGGAGAACCATCTCCTTTACGGAAGCACCTCAAAACCTTCCTCTTTGCTTCTGCTTTCTCTCTCCCCTCTCCCCTGCTACAACTGGTCCACTGTCTGCGACCTCGGTCCTGGGCCCTTCCACTCTCCACCTGCACTGCCTCCCTGTCAACCCCTGCACTGGGGACTGTCTCAGTATCCTACAGCCACCCCTTGATGTATAATACCCAGTTGCACTGTCCTAGCTATAAATAATTTCCCGACCTAATATATAAAATGAATAATTTTAATAAAGATCTGATGGTGAGACTAATTTCATTTTTTATGTTTTTCAAACAGGTACATCATGCATACTGCATGTGTCACGAGTACCAGACACCGGCGGATGGGTTTTTAACCGCCAGTTGCTTCTCCGCGTGAACAACGTTACCACCCTGACCATTTTATGGGACGATCGCCAAGTACAAGTATGCCCTTACGCGGTACTAACGGCTAGATGCAACATACAGACCGTTGTGGTGGCCTAGTGCCTCGTTGTTGGAACAGCCATGCGATTATTCAGTGCGACCGAAGAGCTTATTTTATCGTAAACCAACACCCTGTGTACTGCACACGAACATCGCTTGCCTCAAGACGAACTATTTTGGATCGAGAGCAAAGAAAAATGCAAATCCCAGAATATTCTCTAAACATTTGATGTTGAATAAATGTACTTTGCCAAATGTACAATCTTGCCGTTTGCTTTTAAACACAGTTTCATATTCCGAATTGTGGCGCTGTATTGTGAGATGATCTAAAACCCTGTGTACAGCAAAGGAACATCGCGTGCCTCAAAACGAACTTTTGGAACGTGAGCAAATAAAAATGAAAATCGCTGAATATTCTCAAAACATTTGATGTCAAATAAATGTACTTTACCAAATTTACAATCTTGAAGTTTAATTAAAAGTACAGTTTCATATTCCGATTGTGGCGCGCTGTGTTGTGTGAGCTATCTGTGTTGATTTCCGGTTCTGTGTGGAGTCGCGTAGAAGACGCCTGGGCGCGTTTGCCTACGCAGCTCAGTCACGTCACGGATAGAGGCGGGGAATATGAATGTTTGATAAAGTCTGTTTCAGGGCGGGGGATTTGATTTAGTGCCGCAAAAGCAGGTGAGCCAGGGCGATGCGGCAAGTGAGAGGATTATCAGAAAATGCGGCTGATTTCGAGTGCGTTAATGGACGAAAAGTCGGGTATGGTCCATAGGAAAGTTTTCTACGATCTACCGA
>CM030325.1:968990993-969005378 GCA_002915635.3 Ambystoma mexicanum
ACCTATTTCTACATAACACCATACCTCGCAAATAACCACTCACCAAAACAAACTGACCCAACTTACAAATCAATAAGGACCGACAACCAAAAACCACCATGCAGAAGATGAATAGATAAAGGTAGAGGTAACAAGAACATGATCAACACCATAACCCCTTTTGTGAGGACACCTAAATACGATTTTTAAACAGGCACTAACAATGCAGGATGAGAGGATGCCTAAATACGATTTTTTAACAGACATGCACTAGCAATGTAGGATGAGAGGACACCTAATAATATTTTTTAAACAGACACAAACTAAAAATACATGTTGTCAGGACACCTAAATGCACTTTTAACAAAAAGGCACTAATAATGCAGGATGTGAGGATAACTGCAACTAATTTTTAAACTGACATGCACTAACAATGCAGGATGTGAGGAGACCTAAATGCATTTTTAACAAACAGGGACTAAAAATGCAGGATGTAAGGACACCTAAAAACTATATTTAAAAAGACAAGCACTAACAATGCAGGATGTGAGGACACCTAAATACGATTTTTAAACAGTCACTAACAATGCCGGAAGAGAGGACACCAAAATACGATTTTTAAACTGATATGCACTAATAATTCAGGATGTGAGCACATCAATTCAGTGATTTAATACATGAGTATTGCAGCACAGCAGTAGAGGGTGGGAGCAGTTGAAGTGAGAGCTCAGGAAGGGAAGCCAATGAAAGAGTTTTAGACTGTGAAACAGGGGAAAAGTGCCAGCTGAGATAGATTAGTGAGACTTTCAGGCACAGAGTCAGGATAGATGATGCAGGCAAACAGCGCAAATAATCAGCATTCATGTAATGGAGAAGGGGGATGCCATAGTCCAAGAGCACGTGAATGAGGTATCCAACATCATGTCACATCTGGATTTTCCTGTTCTATGTTAAGGGGCTCGCAAAGAACCAGCAAGGCCCGGACAGGCACAGACAGGGCCTATGATGCAGGTCTTTGGTGTAGGGCTGGCTTCCACCTCCCGGTGGCCCTTTTTGGATAAAATAAGAGGGAGGCAGCCAATTGGATGTGGCCATCTGTAACTGAAGGGACAGCCCTACAATCGGGCAGGAACTAATGGGCTGGAAAATCAAATGTGTACACATGGGGTGTTCCTGTCCTCTCTCATTTCGTACTGTAGTATTTTAAAGCAGTGTATTCCTTTAAGCCTTTCAAAGGCACCATGCATTAGTGCTGAATTCTAATCATGTGGTGATGAAACACCCATTAACAATGTTAGGTTTTTTATGGTAGCCTCTTTATTATTTGCGTGGCTAATTTTATAAATAATATAATTTTATAAATTATATTCTTAAAACAAGAACAGTACAAATGTTCAAATAAAGCAAGGTTGCACAGAGAATCACCAATGGTTTTAACTTGACATGACTTGGTCAAAAACAGGTCGACTACTGTGCATATATACAAAAGGTAAAGACAATAATAGATAAAGCAAAGGACGAAACGTGTGCAATTCCTCTCTGGTCTATATAAACAATATGCAGTGGTTATTTGTGTTTGTTGGAATAAAGCTGGAGGTGTACATGATATTACTTCATACAGAGCACCATTCCATAGGTTCAAATGCTATGCCGTATTGTATTCAATTCTTTTCAATACGTTCAAGTAGACCCAGTGAAGTATGAAGAACACAAAAAACAAGGCAATCAAATTCATGCATGTCGCAATAGTTAGAAACTCAGGATGTCAAGAGAGACTGGTCCGACGTCTATTAAACAATAAAGAAAGTTCAGTGTGATCCTAAAAGGCGGTGAGCAGTCAATTTCCCACCAGGATCACTGACGTTTCGATTGTTGAAATTCACAATCTTCTTCTGGGCCTTATATATGCAGGTCTCCCTAAGATAGACAAAGACAAAAAGTGTCCACTCAGAGGAGAATACCAAGTGTTTCTATAGAAAAATGCAAGTGAAAGGATTAAAATGCTACATATTGCTATTTACATTAGTGGGGCGGTGAAGGGCTGAGGCCCTCAAAGTTCAGAGACTGACCTTTCCTAGGAGCTACATGGAAACTCTGTGGTTTCGGACTTCCTGTAGGGATCAGAATTCCTCGACTGTGCTTTGGAGTCGCAGTCTATGCAGGCTGGATGTGAAGTTAAAATCTAGGCCTGAGGTGGTGGTGGTCCAATGGAGCGGCCCTGTGAAGAAATGAAATGAAAGGCGGCGCTGTGTAAGCAAATGTATCAGCCTATATAGAGCACAGGCTTAAGTTATGGCTCAACATAAAGAAAATCCTGTGCTTATCCTAAGCAGGAATTGCAAGGAGGCTGACAAAGGACTAGAAGCAAACTTCAAGAGAGCTCACCTAGATTAGTATTGGAATGGATGAGTCTGGGGCATCTCCATCGTGTGCATGTAGTCCGATGGAAGGCCGTAGTGCGAATGAAGGGAGCTGCTCGTTTGTGTTTAAAAGCGCATGCGCATCTGAATAGTGTGAAGTCAAGCGCGCATGCGTGCGGCAGGACTGGCTAATGTCTGCGTTATGCACATGCGTACCTAGGAACTGGAGGACGAGACATCCGAGTGTATCGTGAATGCTCAAGTCACTCCTTTGCGAGAAGGGGGCACAGGCGCAGATGTCTGTGTAATAATAATATGTGCAGCCTACCCAGTTGACCGAGACTATTAAGGCACTGCCGCCAAGAGGTAAGCGCGCACGTGATGGACCCGGCGAACTTAAAAAGAGCTCACCTAAATCAGTGTTGGAATGGATGAGTCTGGGGCGCCTCCATCGTGTGCATGTAGTCCGATGGAAAGCCGTAGTGCGAATGAAGGAAGCTGCTCGTTTTGTGTTTAAAGCGGCATGCGCATCTGAATAGTGTGAAGTCAAGCGCGCATGCGTACGGCAGATTAGCTAATGTCTGCGTTATGCACATGCGTACCTAGGAACTGGAGGACGAGACATCCGAATGTTCGTGATGCTCAAGTCAGCTACTTAGTGAGAAGGGGGCACAGGCTCAGGTGTCTGTGTAATAATAAATATGTGCAGCCTACCAATGACCGAGAATATTAAGGCGCTGCCGGCTAGAGGTAAGCGCGCACAGGTGATGGACCCGGCTGGATAGTGTCAGCGTGATGTTTGCGCGTACTATGGAAATTGAGGGGGACTTGGCTGCATGTGTGTCGCGGCGCTAAAGTCACTGATGTGGACTGGGGGTCACAGGCACAGGTATATGTAACAGTGTGTTAAGCCACCCCATGACCAAGAAATTAGTTCGCTGCTGGTCCTGGCATATAGGCCAGTTCAAAATACTGAAGGACACCTAAGAAGGTATGGGAGTCCTGTCAGGTAGTGGTCTGGTAATCCAAGGGGGCTGCTTCATTGAGACCATTTGTAAGGGTCTGCAAATTGAATATCCACCAGGATTCCTTGTGTTTAAGGGAATTGGATATGTTGGTGGTGCCAATAACTCTATCAATCACCCACCATTTGAACGAATCATGGGCATGTTGTAGTTCCATGAAGTGTGAAACCAATGGCGCATTGTGTACTCTGCACCTTATCCTCGATTTGTGTTCACTTATTCTTTTGTGCACTGGTCTGGACGTTTGACCCACATATCTAAGTCCACAGGTACACTCAATTAGATAGATGACATTCGTGGTTTTGCAATTAGTGAATTGTCTAAGTCCCATTCCTTGTCTCCTATCAGGAAGGATTTTATTTTAAGCGTCTGTCTGCACGCCAAACATGAGCCGCATTGGTAATGCCCACGAATTTCCCGCATGTTCATAATGTGGACCTCGGTGTTTTTCTTCGGGACCTAGCATGGGTCAGTAGGTCCTTCAGGTTCTTATTCCTCTTCAGAGCCATCCTAGGTAATGGTTCATCCGGTAAGTTGAGTTGAACAATGGGCCAATATTTTTTGATCATGTGCCTGAATTGCGAGGTATTTGCACCAAATGTTAAGATACATGCCAGTATGTTGTCTGTGTCGTGATCTTGAGGTTTAGTGGTAAGTAATGTTTCTCTCGGTGTGTAGAGGGCCCTCTTCATAGTGTTTTTAAGCAGTTTCCTCGGGTAGCCCCTAGTCACCAGTTTCTGTTGAAGCAAATTTGCATGTATCTTGAATTCTCCTGTTTCGGTGCAGTTTCTGCGTATTCTGAGGAATTGTCCGTATGGCAGGTTATCACGTAGGTTTTTGGGATGATGGCTATTATAATGTAAGATGGTGTTTCTGTCTGTTTCTTTTTTGTATATAGAGCAAATCAGCTGGTTTTCCTTTGCTTTGATTTTAAGATCCAAAAAGTTGACTTTTGAATTGCTGTGTTCCATGGTGAATTGTATGTTTTCTGATCTACCATTTAGCCATGTAAAGAAACTTTGTAGCTTGGTGTTCTCTCCTTCCCAAACAAAAATGATGTCATCGATGTACCTCCGCCACAAATGGATGTTGTCTTTGAATGGGTTATTCACATTCAGAATGAAGCTTTGCTCGTATTCGGCCATGAAGATAATCGCCATGCTTGGAGCAAATGCTGCGCCCATTGCTGTTCCACTGATTTGTAGATAAAATGACTCGTTGAAACTAAAGAAGTTGTTGGTGAGTGCTAATTCCAGTAGTTCAACGATGAAATTGATGGGCACTCTCCTTTGTGTCATGTGTCTGGTGAGATGGTGTCGAATGCTTTCAATTGCTTGGTCCTGCGGAATGCTCGTATAGAGGCTCTTAATGTCCATCGTTACAAGTTGGTTTCTGGTGTTGTCAAAGGGTTGATTTTCAAAGGTGGTGATAGTCATCATAGTATCTTTCAAGTATGAGGCTGTTTTTTGGCAGAGTGGTTTCAGGAAGTAGTCAATGAATTTACAGGTTGGTTCCAGTATGGAGCCACATCCTGAGACTATAGGTCTTCCTGGAGGTGTGAGGTTGTTTTTATGGATTTTAGGTAAAGCATAGAAAGCCGGGATGCGTCCTCTGTAGTATTGAGGAACGCCTCTTCTTTCTCTGAAATCCAATTCCTTTCTAGAGCAAATTTAGTTACTTCTTGGATCTTTGCTCTGATGTTGTTGTTGGATCCTTTTTCAGTTTTTTGTAATTATTTTCATCGTCCAACAGAGTCATTACCATATCATTGTATTGCTCTGTACTCTGTATTACTATTCCTCCTCCTTTGTCTGCCGACTTGATGACCAAGGTATCATTGTTGGCAAGATTTTTGAGGGCTTGTCGTTCACCATTGGTGAGATTTGTCTCCGATGTTGCTGTTTTTTTTGAAGTTTAGTAACCTCTGCTCTGATGCATTTTTCAAAGGTAAGTATAGACGCGGGTAGTTGGTTATCTTTTGGGTTGAAATTGGATTTCAGCCTCAGCCCTGTGTCTTCCTCCGCCTGTGTGACTTCGTGGTTTTGGAAAAAGATTTTTCTACGGATCGAACGAAAAAAGTTTTGAAATTCCTCATCAATCTGGAACCAATCTGTATTATTCGTGGGTACAAAGTAGTGACTTGAGCATCACGACTCATTCGGATGTCTCGTCCTCCAGTTCCTAGGTACGCATGTGCATAACGCAGACATTAGCTAATCCTGCCGCACGCATGCGCGCTTGACTTCACACTATTCAGATGCGCATGCGCTTTTAAACACAAAACGAGCAGCTTCCTTCATTCGCACTACGGCTTTCCATCGGACTACATGCACACGATGGAGGTGCCCCAGACTCATCCATTCCAACACTGATTTAGGTGAGCTCTTTTTAAGTTCGCCGGGTCCATCACGTGCGCGCTTACCTCTTGGCCGGCAGTGCCTTAATAGTCTCGGTCAACTGGTAGGCTGCACATATTATTATTACACAGACACCTGCGCCTGTGCCCCCCTTCTCGCAAAGGAGTGACTTGAGCATCACGATACACTCGGATGTCTCGTCCTCCAGTTCTAGGTACGCATGTGCATAACGCAGACATTAGCCAGTCTTGCCGCACGCATGCGCGCTTGACTTCACACTATTCAGATGCGCATGCGCTTTTAAACACAAAACGAGCAGCTCCCTTCATTCGCACTACGGCCTTCCATCGGACTACATGCACACGATGGAGACGCCCAGACTCATCCATTCAATACTAATCTAGGTGAGCTCTCTTGAAGTTTGCTTCTAGTCCTTTGTCAGCCTCCTTGCAATTCCTGCTTAGGATAAGCACAGGATTTTCTTTATGTTGAGCCATAACTTAAGCCTGTGCTCTATATAGGCTGATACATGTGCTTACACAGCGCCGCCTTTCATTTCATTTCTTCACAGGGCCGCTCCATTGGACCCACACCCTCAGGCTTAGATTTTAACTTCACATCCAGCCTGCATAGACTGCGACTCCAAAGCACAGTCGAGGAATTCTGATCCCTACAGAAGTCCGAAACCACAGGAGTTTCCATGTAGCTCCTAGGAAAGGTCAGTCTCTGAACTTTGAGGGCCCTCAGCCCTTCACCGCCCCACTAATGTAATAGCAATATGTAGCATTTTAATCCTTTCACTTGCATTTTTCTATAGAAACACTTGGTATTCTCCTCTGAGTGGACACTTTTGTCTTTGTCTATCTTTAGGGAGACCTGCATATATAAGGCCCCAGAAGAAGATTGTGAATTTCAACAATCGAAACGTCAGTGATCCTGGTGGGAAATTGACTGCTCACCGCCTTTTAGGATCACACTGAACTTTCTTTATTGTTTAATAGACGTCGGACCAGTCTCTCTTGACATCCTGAGTTTCTAACCATTGCGACATGCATGAATTTGATTGCTTGTTTTTTGTGTTCTTCATACTTCACTGGTCTACTTGAACGTATTGAAAAGAATTGAATACAATACGGCATAGCATTTGAACCTATGGAATGGTGCTCTGTATGAAGTAATATCATGTACACCTCCAGCTTTATTCCAACAAACACAAATAATCACTGCATATGTTTATATAGACCAGAGAGGAATTGCACACGTTTCGTCCTTTGCTTTATCTATTATTGTCTTTACCTTTTGTATATATGCACAGTAGTCGACCTGTTTTTGACCAAGTCATGTCAAGTTAAAACCATGGTGATTCTCTGTGCAACCTTGCTTTATTTGAACATTTGTACTGTTCTTGTTTTAAGAATATAATTTATAAAATTATATTATTTATAAAATTAGCCACGCAAATAATAAAGAGGCTACCATAAAAAACCTAACATTGTTAATGGGTGTTTCATCACCACATGATTAGAATTCAGCACTAATGCATGGGTGCCTTTGAAAGGCTTAAAGGAATACACTGCTTTAAAATACTACAGTACGAAATGAGAGAGGACAGGAACACCCCATGTGTACACAAATTGGATGTGGCCAGGCTTCAACAAAGGATGGCTCCACTGGTATAGACTGGGGAGGCCATCTTGGGGAAAAGCCCACAAACAGTAGAATCAATGCAGCAAAGTGGATTTCATGCCCTTTAAAGCATCTTACACTACATAGATGCCTCAGTGCAACAGGAAAGTAATGATTTGCTGATTTTAAAATTTGTCAACACTTCGTAATTTTCGGTGTGTTTCGCGTGCAGTGTGGCATATTTGCAATAAATTAAATTACTTTCTTAAAGAGGAGGAGGGGGAGATGCACAGCGATATTTCAGAGCCCAAATTGTCTTACCTACCACATATGCAGCATCAGTGAGTGCAGCCAGGGAGGGGCTGGATGGAGCACGATGGAACTTATTCTTTCCTCAGCTGGTGAATGAGGGAGAGACTCCCTTCATGGGCCTAGATGCAGGCCTTCCGGTGGCCCTGACTGCAATAAATAGGAGGGAGGCAGCCAATTGGATGGGACCAGGCTTCAACAAAGGATGGGTCCACTGGTACAGACTGGGGCAGCCATCTTGGTAAAAAGGCCACACACATCAGCTTCAATGCAGCAGATGTATTTCCCTTTAAAGCATCTTACACTACACAGATTCAACAGGAAAGTAGCAATTTGATGATTTTAAAGTTGTTCTACACTTTATCATTTTCGATGCGTGTCGCACACACTGCTGCATGTTTGCAATACATTACTTTTTTTAAAGATGAGGAAGGGGATATGCATGACGACCTTTCAGAGCCCAAATGGGCTTACCTTCCACACATGCACCATCAGTGAGGTGGAGCCAGTGTGGGGCTGGCTGGAGCATGATGTAACTGCTTCTTCCTTCAGCTGGTGAATGAGGGAGAGATTACCCTCACAGGCCTAGATGCAGGCCTTCAGTGTAGGAACGGCTTCCGTCTCCCGGTGGCCCTGATTGAATGTAGTAGGAGGGAGGCAGCCAATTGGATGTGGCCATGCTGCAACAAAGGATGGCTCCACTGGTATAGACTGGGGCGACCATCCTGAAAAAAATCCCACCAACATCAGAATCAATGCAGCATAGAGGATTTCATGTCTTTTAAAGCATTTTACACTACATAGATGCAACAGGAACATAACGATTTGCTGATTTGTCCATTTTGCAACACTTTTTCTTATTTGGTGCGTGCCGCATGCATTGCAGCATGTTTGCATTAAATTGCATTACTTTGTTAAAGATGATGAGGAGGAGAAGAATGGCGATATTTCAGAGGCCAAATGGGCTTACCTTCCACACATGCAGCATCAGTGAGGGGGAGCGAGTGAGGGGCTGGATGGAGCACGATGGAACTGCTTTTTTTCTGTCAGCTGGTGAATGAGGGAGAGGCTTCCCTCACAGGCGTTAATGCAGGCCTTCGATGTAGGGCCGGCTTCCACCTCCTGGTGGCCCTAAATGGATGTAATACGAAGGGAGGCAGACAATTGGATGTGGTTAGGCTTCAGCAAAGGATGGCTCTGCTGGTATAGTCTGGTGAGGCCATCTTGGAAAAAAAGCCCATGCACATCAGAATCAATCCAGCAAAGATGATTGCATGCCTTTTTAAACATCTTACACTACATGGATGCAACAGGAAAGTAACGATTGCTGATTTTGCAACACTTTTTATTTTCGGTGCATGTTGCGCGCCCTGCAGCATGCTTGCAATAAATTAAATTACTTTCCAGAACCCAAATGGGCTACTCTTCGACACATGCAGAATCAGTGAGGGGGAGCCAGTAAGGGGATGGATGGAGCATGATGGTACTGCTTATTCCATCATCTGGTGAATGAGCTACTACCTTTAACAGGGTATATTTCTCTGTTACATTGGGACATAGATGACATAGGTTCCTACTAAGAAAATTGACAGGGGAACCCTTCTCATTCCCAAGGGCAGCCAATCGGACGAAAAAACCTTAAAAGGCTGGAAGAGGAAAGGGCGGTAATCCCGAACTTCCGGAGAGGAAAAGATGCGATCGGTGAGTGAAACAACAAACTCGTTACTTTGGCAAATGTTGTGTAGGCATTAGAGCCAGTAAGGGAAAGGTAACGGTGGGTGGCAGAGAAAAAATTAAAATAGTCAGAAGACGAGAAGACTGTATATATATATAGGGGGTAATGACTCGAGCATAAGAGATAAAGAGTGGATACAAGGGGGACACCCGAGAGAAAAACAAGGGGTACCGGGGGGACACCCGAGAGAAAAACAAGGAGTACCAGGGGGGAACCTGAGATAAAAACGTAAGGATTCGCCTTATTCCTGTGCTTTAATACAGCGGTCAGAAGAAACGTGAAATCATTGCCCATATAATAAGGGAAAAATAGACTTTGGTGATGTTTAAAGACGCATCAAAGGAGTTTGGTTAAACTCCATGACGGGGTATTAATTAGAAGGCAGGTATATGTATGACCAGCTGGTGTCCGTCTAGTCTGTCAAGTGTCTGTCACATGTGTTTTGTTGTTACATTATTGATTGTGTGAAATGAAATTTGTTTTACGCGATTCTGTAACTGAGAGGGAATCACCAATGAATTGATGGTTTTGAGTTAATTGATAGTAACATTTTGGCTGGAAAAGATTGGATTGGAGCTTGCGTATCTGGTGCTTGCTCATACTAGTAGAAGGATAACAAACTGTATAAATATTGTTGGTAGCGGAATCAAAAATGGAGGAGGTCACCCCACTTGCACATCTGTGCAGGCAACTACCTAAGCATGCACCAAAACTCAAGAAGTATAGCACAGAGTGGGTTAAGGGTAATGCCCAAAAGATGTTTATGCCTTGGCCGCAGAATGGGTCCCTTCTAAGGCTGTTTTACAGCATATGACGACCTTCCTACCTGCCACATATACAGGCAAGAAGCTAGAGAAACGTCTTGCTGTTCTAGAGTTGTGGAAGATGTTTGAAGAAACGAAGGTGGAAGAACCACCCACAGACTGGATACTAAATGTATGTACTGAGGAGGGTGAGACGCCTACCGTGCCACCAACCCCGCCTGAGCCAGTCATTGAAGGGAGTAAAACAGAGGGGCTTTACCCACTAAGAGCACTTAAGGTATAGAAACCCTGTATATGAGTCGCCTACGTACAGTAGTGACGATAATAAGGGAAAGGAACAGGAAAACAATAGTGCCTCTGCGTCTCAAGGGACAAAGAGAGATGCGAAGATGAAAGAAAAGATTGGGCACGGAGTTGTGTACCTCCAGATAAGGAGAAAGAGGAAAATAAACGTAAGGGAAATGAAGGTAGAGTTGATGAGATAAGCATTTGCGAAAGACGAATGATGAGGAGGTCAGATATTACTGAAGAAGGATGGAAAAGGAATTGTTGATTTGAGGCCAAGGGAGAGGTCTGATGAGATGCAAAAGAGAGAGAGAGAGACAAAGAGATGGAAGTAAGGGATGAAAGGACAAGAAAGAAAGATAGGCTAAGGCGAGAACAACTATATCGCAAAGAGCAAGAGAAACAGCTCGATCGCAGACAAAAGGTAGCCTACGACCGGTACAGACAGACTAAGCAAAGGATGGAAGAAGAGCAAAGGGTACATGAGAAGAGAGCAAAGAGACGAGAAGAGGAGGAACATAGAAACGAAAGAATGTGGCAAGTAGATAAGGCTTGAGAAGAAGGGAGGAAGCGCAAGGAAGTAAATGAGGAAATGGAACGTAAGCTCTGACAGAGGGCACAGGATCTTGAATATCTGGAGTGGGAAGTTAAAAAACCCAATCCTGTTGTACAATGGGAAGACATTCTTCAATTCTATCCTACGAGCGACTCGGTGCAAGGTATAAGTGGGACAAATAATGAAGACTGAACACCAGAAGCATCGGGGAAACGATTGATAAAATATACGATGAGATGGAGCTTGGGAAGATATCCGATGGGGAAGGGAAGATGAGCGCTTGGAGAGCACTCAGCTATATGACACTGAGGATGTCACTCTAAGTAGTGGGAGCAGGGGACTGTCCCTAGACAGGCTGGAGATTGGGCAGAACGAAGAAGATGCAAGGAGTTGTGTAAACTGGGAGTATTCAGGATCTGACTCCGTGGGGAAATGGAGGATGTGGATATGAAGAAGGGAGACGGTGCGAAAAACTGCTCCCAGGGGACTCGAGGGGTACGATGGTCAGACGCTAGCGAGTCCACAAGTAGGACACCGAAGTCTTTTGCACAGTCCGGCCGACATGAAGGAACACCCCACGGTCAGAGCGGGGCGTCAGCACATACCTATGCAGACAGATTAAGGGCATTGCCAGGAAGATGGCAAAGCGGGAATGCCACACCAGCGGTAGACAGAGGAGCTATGGGGAAGGAAAAGGAAGACTGCACCTTCCAATTCTCGTTGCTAGAAAAGGGGTTAGCAAGACCACAATATATTCCATGGCCACACATGGACCAAGAGAACCTTAAAAATAAGCTTCCAATGCTGACATTGGGAGCCGGAAAGTGGATACATGAGTTAGAGAAAATGACGGGGGGTGTTACCCTAGCTATAGGGGACATTAAGGGCCTCCTAATTGCCATACTTGGTGAAAGAGCAGATGATGTATGGAAACGGCAGGCTATCCTAGGGTAACCCTAACTAACACCTCCCATGACGGAGCGCCATTTAATAACTGTAGGGCAGCAGTGTGGAAAGCGCTGCGAACGCTATATCCAAACACTTCCGATATGGGGGCTATAATGACTCGAAAATGAAAGAGTCAGAGGATCCGTTGATCTATATCCAGAATTTCAAGACGCTTGGGTGCTCGAAACGCATGAGTCTTGGACAAAAATCTATCCCTGTATTGTACCACATATTATGCCAGGGTTGCCTGAACCGGTGCAGCAGCTAAAGAAAATGGTAGGAGTAGAAGCAAAACCATGGGCTGAAATACAGTTGACAATTGCACACTATTGTAGATTGTTGCAAGAAAAGAATGGAAAAAGGAGGCAACTCGTAAGGGAGAGGAGGCGAAGCTGTGCAAAAGAAACTCTCGAAGTATGCTCTCGAGGGAGCCATGCTCACCAGCCCAGCCGAGCCAAGTGCACAACACGTGACTAACTCATCACAGAATAATCAGGGTAACACAGGATTTTACCCAAGAGGAAGAGGTTTTGGAGGAAGAGGATGGCAAATAATCAGGGAGGGTTTCGAGGTAACCAAGGAGGCTTTCAGAATAATCAAAATGGCTTTCAGAACGCGCAGATGGGCGGTCCAGCTATGCCAGATGGACAGATGGCCCGACCACCGCCAGTGTGTTGGCTGTGTGGAATGACAGGACATGTGGTGTGTGTGTACAGAAGCCAAGGCATGTGGCAAAATAGGCAAGGGATGGGGGCAGGCATGGTGAATCAGCCTGCCATCCCACAGCAGGGCACTGCACAAAATCACACAGTGCAGCAGTAGGCGCCAGGCCTGCAGCAAGGTGCACAGCAAGTGGTTCAACCCTCGCACATGGGGAACGTACCGCAAGGACAATCCCAGCAGGCACCACCGCAAATGTCACAGGGCACTAGCTCTGGATGGGAAGTCAACCCTGGGGCTGGGGGAAATCAACAAGTATACAGTGGGCCGAACTTATATATGAAATAGGACAGCTCACGGGGGACTCTGATGTGTTCTATCCTATCAGTGACACCAGACCCTAATAGGGAACCTAGGGTGAATGTCGTCATAGGGGGTAAAGAATATTCCTTCTTAGTTGACACGGGTGCGACGCGCTCGTGCATACGAGAAGGCAAGTTTTCCTTGTCCGGCGAGGCCATAGATACTCAGAGTTTCACGGGAGCTCATAGTAGAGTTCCCTTTACAGACGCACTCCCAGTCTCTGTGGGAGAGCGCGAAATGAATGTACCCTTATTATACTCACGTCAGACCCCAGTAAACATCCTGGGTCGGGACTTAATGACTAAGTTGAAAATGACAATCTCGTTTACCGAGAACGGTATAGTGTGCTCCACTCCAGGAATGCATTATTCTAATGTGTGCAAAATGATCAGAGCATACTCCGGATGTATAGCCATGAGAGCTATACTGTTAGAGCCAGAAGTCTTCGCATATGGGGTGCGGGTGCTAATGGCGGGATTACCAGGCCTCGCAGATAGAACAATGAGGACACCTGATGAGTTTTTATTCAGACCCAGAATACCTAAGCACGAAGAGGAGGGACAAGTAGTTCCCTTAATGATACAATCTGCCACAGGGTGAGGGAAAGTGGTATTGGTCGAAGGATATGATGATGAAGGCAGACAATGGTGTGCTATTATCGCCATCGAAGAAGGATATCGAGTGACTGACGTCACCGATGACGATCAGTTGGAAGAACACCCTGACCTGGAAGAGACGAGGGTGGAAGTAAGTCTCACATTTTGGGTCAAAATGATTAAACGGGAGGTGCCACAGAGAATGATGTTGGCGCTGATTAGTCCAAAATACTTTGATGACGACATGGCCCAAGTGCCTGCCGCTGTATGGACTACAGGGCCCTATGATGTAGACCTTCTGAAGGGGGCAGGTGAAGTGAAAATAAAACTGAAACCAGGAGCAATTTTACCAAGGGCACGACAATGTCCTATGTCCAGAGAGGCAGATGAAGGAATCGCGAAGACAATTTCCGCCATGATGGAGCAGGGCATTCTAATGACATCAGAATCACCTTGCAACACAGTGATTTTCCCTGTCAAAAAATCAAAGGGATGGTCTTGGCGTTTAATCCAAGATTTACGAGCATTAAACGATATAGTTGAAGCTGAATTCCCTCTAGTCCCTAATCCATCCACAATTCTGTGCAACATACCAAATGAGGCAAAATATTTCACGGTGATTGACCTGAAAAATGCATTTTTCTCAATCCCTTTGCACCATGCTTCTCAAGATCTGACGTCATTTACTTACAGACAAATGTGCCTGAAAAGCACGAGGTTGCCACAGGGGTACTGTGAGTCTCCATCCATTTCAACAGAGTCCTGCAGATGGACCTAAAGCAATATTGCAGTAGACAGTGTTGTTTTGCAGTATGTGGATGA
>CM030325.1:969005398-969040065 GCA_002915635.3 Ambystoma mexicanum
TAAGAGCATCCATCCACATAGACAGTGGCATTCCCTCACACTTGTCCTCTTCAAAGACTTTTGTGGGGAATTAAGGTATGCCTCCGTGTTGTCCTTGATTTTTAGACTTTCGTCCTCGAGACAGGTTTCTCTGGCACAATCAATCAAGTCAGCCAGACCTTGCGCGAGGGACTCTTCTTGTTTGGCCATATCGGACATCCACAGGAAACCTTGCATTGACAGAATAAAGGAAGTAATTCGGGAATTACTCACATTTCTGGCCCGGATTCTGTCACTTTTGGAGATATTGCAGAGGCTGGTGTGGAGTCTCACTATGATGTGTTCCCCCTGGATAAAACGGGCGGTAATTCTTCAATGCCCACACCGTTGCCAGGAGTGCCTTCTCACAATCGTTGAATTTTTCCTCCACAGAGGATAAGTTTTTGCTCGCATAGGAGATTACTTTATTGACCTTGTCATGCTTTTGGTATAATACTGCCGTCAAGCACGTATTAGAGAACCCCGTCTCCAGGAAGAACTCCTTGTTTCTGACAGAGTAAGCTAGGCAAGGCGCTTGTGAGAGGCTTCTTTGAGTTGTTTTACCGCCTCGGCTTGTTCTGGACCCCATCCCACTTGACCCCCCCTTCAGGAGATGAAATCAGGGTCTTGTGATCTCTGCGTAGCCCTCAATGAACTTTCTGCTGTAATTAGTCAGTCCAAGAGCCTCCTTAGTTCCCGCAGAGTTGTGGGTCTCTTCAGTTTTTGGAGTGCTTCCTCCTTCTTTCCTGGGGACAGAGACCCTGAGGAGTAATCTCATGCCCCAAGAAATTAACACGGGTTCTACACCACTGTGCTTTCTGAAAGGAAAGTTTTGCTCCGGCGGCCCGCAACTGGGTCAGAACATAAACGGATCTCCGCTATGTGTTCTCCACAGATGAACTTTTGATGAGGACATCATCTACATAAGCCAGGTTACCCTTGCCACCCAGGTCGGGCATGGCCTGTGTAGGAAAATGTTGAATTCATTGCCGGAGTTGAGGTATCCGAAGGGAGTCCGGGTCCATGTGTACTGCTGGCCCCAAAGGTAAAAGCCAGCTTGTATTGGTCCTCCCTAACTGACAGGCACAGTCCCAGTATCCATTGGTCAGGTCTATTGCAGTGAATACCTGAGACCCCTGGATCTGGGCCAGCCTTGGTCAATGTAGGGCAGAGGCCATCGGGAAGTATGGACCCGTTTGTTGAGCTCCCTGAGGTCGGCGCAGAGTCTTCCACTGGCCGTTTGGCTTCAATATTCCAGCACCGGATTATTGAAGGTGCTGTGGACTGGACGGATTATTCCCCGGGACTCAAGGTCTTAATTATTGTCAGTAAGGGACTGCATGGATGCGGAGGCAACAATATTGCTTCACAAACACTGGAGTCATGCCAGGGTCCGTGGGGATTGTTGTTGTGTGGATGCGGTGCGGCCACAGTCATATGAGTCTAACCGCAAAGAGATCTTGGAATCCAAGAAAACTTGTTTCAACTTTTGCTTTTGTTCCAGAGTCACACAGGCATCAGCTAGGGGACTCTCTCTTCCGCCATCTGCCTGAAGCCTGAAAGACTTCTGGTTTGGCTATTTCAGCGGCCTCCTCCAGCTGGGTGGAGAAGTCCCTGGTCAGAGTGCTGATTTGGACGGAGGCTTTAGGTGGGAAAGGCAGCCCTCATGGACCTGGAAAATCACCTCATCCCTCCTGAAGTCACAAGTCACATCTTCCTTACCATAAGGGCAAGAAGTGTACCCCAGGAAGTCCCCCATGGCGGGTAAAATCCTGTCGGTGTTGTATTGTCCTCACTGTCACTGTCAAAACAGTCCTGGGGATGGGTCTAACAGTTCATTTCCTAAATCGATGGAAAAATGTCGGTCATCAACCGCCATTCCAATAATGTGCTGCGGCTAGAGTAATACTCTTTAAGTCGCTGTTATCCACCTTATTAGATGGTGTCATGTTCTATGTTGACTAATGGAGTTGGGTTTACCCCCAACCCTTGCTGTTGGAGAGAAGCGTTTAGATGTATGTAAGCATCAGGGTTTTTCATTGTTGTCCTCTTTATACTTCCACTTCCAAGGAGAATTGTCGGGTCATTTCTGGATGGTGACTTCCTCTTGATCTGAATTTCAAACTGCATAAGGTAGCAATTGAGCTGACCTAAATGCTTTTCTGGATCATCAAAGCCCATGGGATTATCCGCTATCGGGACCAAGCTTTGAAGTTTATTAGGTCCAAACTAATGGCAAAGCGATTGAGAATGTCACTGCCTAAGTAAAAGGCGGCAAGAGACGTCTCGCACGACCCAACAATTATGGACTATGCTCTTGTTGCCAATGGAGATTTTGAGCATACACCTGCTTGGCAGGAGCTGTTTGGAATTAGGTGCTTCCAGGTCCATTTCCCACTTGTCTACCAGTTTGTATGTGGGAAGGGCTGGATCTTTTGGGAGTTGGCGGAACATGGCTTCGCTGATGAAGCTCTTACCGTTGCTCACACACACTCGGGCGAGAACAGAGTCCTTCCCATCATTTAACTGAACAGGGATGAACAACTGCTCTCCAATTTGCTGAATATCAGCCAGGCTCTGAGCTGATTTCACATCTTTCTGGACTATAGGAGTGGGAGTTTCTGATTGTGGATAGTATAGAATTTCAGAGTGGTTTCCTTCCAGCGTGGAATACCACTTTAGACTGGAAGGAAGGTTGATTTCAGAAATAGAGAGGACCCCCATCACCAGTCTGTTGTCCTACTGCTATTACTGTCACGTCTGGAATTTGGTTATTCTGGAAGTGGAATTCTACTTGGGTCAGATTTTTGTTCAACCATGTGGCATGTGCCGTTTAAACTAATATGGTTGACACTCTGTTTTTAATTTTATGGGTCGGCTAGTCTGGGTCCAGAGGACCTTGTTTACGCAATCTATTAGGGGTGACACCTTCTCAGGAGGTCATTCCCTAGTAAGCAAGGGGTGCCCTCTGGAGTCACAACTATGACCGGGTTTTCAACTTGTGTCGCCCAATTTTAATGTCCAAATCTGCCGTCCCCTCGACGGGAATTTCCTTCCCGTCAAAGTTCTGGAGTTGTCCAGGAAGTGAGGTGAGAGGAATTGGTAATTCCCTCCCTTCCTGCATTCAGTTCATCAAAGGCCCTTCTGGACAGAAGGGTAGCTTGAGATCCCTGTGTCCACCAGCGGCTGAAATCGTACCCTGCCCCTGTACTTGTACGGGGCATAATATCTTCCCTCCTTCTCCTCAAGGGGGCACAGATAATGCACATTTTTGGACAACTGGTGGGCTAACTTTCTGGTTTTGGACATTGCAAGAGAAGAAATTTGGGCAGAATTCTGTGGAGAGCCTTGGGAATCTGAAAGAAAAGTTGGCAACTGGAGATCAGAGCCATTGTGGGTTCCCCTGTTCCGGTTCTGGGCCGCCCCCCCTTTTTGGAGGCAGTCATCAGGATGGTTTGAACCAGGGGATTTTGGTATTGTGGGTTCTGGGATGAGGCTGATGGGCGGCGGTAGCTCAGTCTCCATATCTCCCCAGTCTGAATTGGCATCCTTGGGACCCATTTTTCCTTGGGAGGAGTTCCCCCATCTCTGAAGGAGAAGGTCCTTTCCCCAGGATCCCCTGAGGATCCCTCTCCCTCAAATTGGAAGACCTGTACCTCCTCCACAAAGTGGGTCTGTTTGGGTCCTTTGTTTCTCCTACCCCACCTCTGCTCCTTGGGAGGCGGGCTTTCAGGGGCAGGAGATTTTGTTTCCGGTTCCTGGTTTTCCAGGGGCTGTTTACAAGTTGGGAAGGAAGCTTCCTCCAAGGCTTTACACCCCCCTTCCCCTTGTGCCTCCTCCCTGGGAACTGGTGTGTTATCGGGGTGCTGCCCCCGTCATTGTTCTGGAGCACCAGATCCAGAGTTTGGGGCATCCTGCGGTGGCATGCTCATCTGAGGGTTCTGTTGAGCCCTCAGTATGTGACCCTGATCTCGTGCCATGTTTTGGACCTGGCGCTCAAGTTGTGAAACCCGCTCAGGCTGATACGGGGCTCTATTTTCTGATCCCGGGAAGGGTAGCTATCCCTTCTCTGGTAGTACCTCTGGTTGGGAAGATTTTGGTACCCCTCCACCCTTGGCCTCCCCTCTCCCGGATTAGGTTGTCTGGGCTCAGGGAATTGGGGAAAGAAGGATGGATGATTTTGGGGCTGGAAATTGGGCGGATTCCTGGGGAAAAAGTTCTGCCCAGGATTTGGAGAATTTCTGCCCTCCTGTGGGAAGTTGGGAGGGAAGTTCCCTGGGTTAGGTGCTTGGCCGGATCCCCCCCCTTGGGCTGGAGGCGTCCACACATAACCCAGGATTGGTCTGTTTCCCTTGTAACGGGGACTTACATAGTCAGGAGAGCGAGGGAGCTCATTTGTGGGACTACCTCTTTCACTCCCTGTCTGTGACTGGCCCGAGGACCTTCTGGGCCTAGCATCATTAGGTGCAGGTAGGTTTTTAGGCCCCCCCATCTCCAAATCCAAAACGGGGGTGACCTTTACCTCTGCCACCTTGGCAGCAGCAGGGGTGCTGTTGGTTTTGGGATTTTTCTGGGTATTGCTTTTATTTTCTATGGGTTTCTGCACCTCATAGATCCGGGTAGCCTGTTCAATGACCCAGTCTAAAGATCTTTTCTCATGAAAATCTCTCACGAGCTGGGTCATTATATATTTGGGCAAGGCATAGAAAAATGTATTGACAAATTCTCTGTTGTCTGTGCGCACCCTTCTGGTGGTCTGCGCAAAGGCACGTTTCAGTTCTTGCACAAATTCTTGTGCGGGCCTGATCCTCCCCACATTGCAAATTGTAGGCTGCCTTGCGAGCCTCTGAGGATTCTGTGAACAGAAAAATGTTTCAAGATGGCCGCCTTATAGGTGACCATCTTAAATGATTTTGGTCCTCCAGCCCCGCAAAGAAACTGGAGTATTCTGGGAGAATGTCCATTTGACGTACTGGATGCAGCTACTGCTGTCCTTCAACTGGAAAGTCTCCATCATTTGCTCATAGAGCTCCAAGTGTTCCCAAACAGAGTACTTGGCGTTCTTATGATAAGGCGTGATGACACTCCTGATTGCCTTAATCTGTTTCAATGGGTCCTTAAGCAAGGCCCTTTTGCCTTATTGGCCTTTTTGGTCGGGTAACCCTTGTCCATTCATCCTCTGACTCAGAGGCACTGCTCCCAGAGGTTCCTGTCTGATCTTCCAGGTTTTCCCGGATTCTGCGAGCCTGGGAATGGCTGGCAGAATGTGGGTCCTGGTCTCCTGTGTCCTGCGCCGTTCAGAGGAGTCTTCAGATTCCTCCTTGCTGCCAGGATTTGATGGGTACCCCCCCCCCACTGACCTAACTGGGCAGAAGTTTTCAGGATGCCCTTAATGGGCCTATTCTCCTGGGGTTCCCCACTAAATTGCACTGTGCTTGGGTGCCCATACCCGGATGCCCGCCCATCCATTCCTGGGAGGTACTGGCCTATGAGCCCCATGCTTCTGGCTGGATAGTAATCTGCCATCCCTATGGCCCGGTGCTTATCTGCGCCAGGGGACAGGCGGGTGGCAGAGTCCAGGGACTGAGAGAGATAAATGCCTCTGGTACTAGGGCACCTGAGGTTATGCTCAGGAGTTTCCCTTTCCCAGCGAACCTGGTCTCTATCCGCCCCTGCTCCCTGTTGCAATGCAAGAGCCTGCGCCTTCAGTTCCTCAGTTAAGGCCTTACTAGACTCTATCAGTCTCTCCTGCATCGCTACCTGTTGTTGGAGCCTATCATTGTGCTGGCAGAGAGCCTCATTCTCTCTCTGCGTTTCCTGATTGGCCCTGGAGCACTGAGCCAGTCTTTGCTGCAGGAGGATTACCTCCTGAGCTGTGTCCCTATTGGCCTGCTCCTTTCTTGCCAGAGCATCCTCCACCTTCCTGGTGTGCTATAACAAGTTCTGGTGTTCTTTTTGGAGGTCACCCAGTCCCTGGAGGGCCAGGTGATTTTCTTCCATTTTCCTTTTTAAGTGGCAGACTTCCTGGCCTAAGGTATCCCTTTCCTGACTAAGAGCCTGCATCTGTGCCGCCAGGTCGTCCTTTTGCCTTTGGAAGGCACCAGTTTTCTGGCGCTCCTGGTCAAACTCTGCCTGGGTATCCAGGTCTTTCAAAATCAGTTTATTGCTCTCTGCCTTCTCCCTATCTAGGTGGCTTTGCAGGGTGACTACCTGCTCAGCACATGCCCTATTGAAGTCTAACTGTTGCTCCAGCTTTTTCTGGCTCTGCAGTAGGGAGTCCAAACCTTCTTGGTACTCCTTCTGCAAGGCCAGAAATCTGGTATCCTGGTCCGCCTTTTCCTGTTGCAGCACATCCATATCCTCCTTTATTTTAGTGATGTACCATCTGCTGTCATTTTCTGACTCCTGGCTCCTGAGCAGCCTCTGCTCAGTAGAGTCCAAATCAGATTGGGCCTTCTGTAATGCCAGCAGTTGCCTACTCGCCAGATCTTGGCCTTCAGCACATTTGTCCTGCATGGCTCCCATATGTAAATATAAATATGCCGCTACCCTGGAAATCTTGTGGTGCTCATCCTTGGCCTTCGGGGCCATGTATAGTTCACTCAGGGCCACATGTAGGGGACCCTGATCTCCCCATGTATCTGACCCTGTTTCAGTGACCTGTTGCGCGGTTGCTGCAACCAGACCGTTTGGTCCTGATGAGTCCAATCACCTCTCACAAATAGCTTATGTAAGAAGTGTTCTCTGGCTATTTTCATATCTACCAAGGTCGTCATTCTAGAGATTGGTCTCTGTCCTGACTTACAGAAGTTTGTATTTTATTTTTGCAAAACAGACCTTTTCCTTAGAGCGTTCCTTTGAGGAGTGCTTTACAGCGTAACACAGCGTGGTGATCCGACCGGATATGTGTATGTGGTCAGCTGGCACGCTGTATTAATCTGCACAAGTGATAGATCTAACCCAAACATCCCGGACGAGCCCCCAATTTGTAAGAGGATTCAATTCAACACTACAGCTAAGTCAATGCCTAGTCTGGGATACTGAATGGAAACCCTTATTGATATATCTTTACGTCCAGTTCATGCGTTCTAGATGACTACCCCTATATAACACCCCTCTCTTGGAATCCCCCTGACCCCACTGAGCCACGAAGTAGTTCTGTTTTGCAAGTTTAAACGGTTTATTTGATAATTTAAACAATATATATATATATCACACTTTATAATAAATTAATAATTGAATATCACACTTAATCTGAGCAGTAATCAATAATGGATAGTCCGGCACTAGCACACTTCTTTATAATCAATGATGAGTGGTTATAGGATGGATAAGATAGCAACAATCCTTTTATGGTTTCAAATGGATGCAATGTGGAATGAAATGCAGTACAGAAAATAACTTGATAGGATTTCAGCAAAAGACAATGCAATCACTTTCTTGGACAATTCACCCCCCCCTTAATGCAATGTAAGGAGATGAATAGAATGGGACTCACACAGTTCTTAGAAATGCAATCAAATAGAATTCAGTTCAATTCCCCTCCAGCAGCTTATACAACAGATAGGAGTTTTGAAACACAGGCAAAATGCTTTGAATATGGTGACAATGCAGTGAGAAATATGCTGAAAATGCTTTTAATTCCCTTCAGGAGGTTCAGGGTGAGTGAAATATACTTGGGATGAGTTCAGGCTCACTTTAGCAAGGATCTAGGAGTGACTAGCAGGTTAAACGAATTTTTAGCAAAGGAAAGCAATAAAGCTGCTCGTTTCACACGTGGCTGGATTTTTAACCAAATTGCAAATCGCGGTGAAATTCGCGAGTGCGAGAATCGTGATTACGGCAAAATGAGGAGTAGGAAGTCGGTTCTAGGCGTGTTGGAAAGGTAAGATTCTAAGCTTTCAGGGGAAAGTTAAACCAAGTTCCTAGCCCAAACGGTTCCAGAGATACGGACGATTAAATAAAGGTAGTTTTTCAGATTTTAAATTTTAAAAGTTCAAAGCGACAGGTTACAGCTTGCAGATAGAAAATGACAAGTGACAGCTTTGTAAATGACAGGTGACAGTTAGAAGGCAGTTCTGGTTAGATTAAAATAGATTGAATTATATTATTTTAACTAAGAGATTGGTTCTGCACAGTTCTGCTAGGTACTCACAATATAATTTTAAAAAGGAATGAGCCTCGCCACGGATCTGGTCAACAGGTTTTCTTCACTCGCCACGGACAGTTTCTGCGCACAGCGTCTGGGTCAGCTCTACTCTGCTGGTCTGGTCTGGGTCTCTGGTTCTGATCAGGTCTGTGGGTCCGGATACAGCGGTCTCCGGTTCAGCTGGTCTCTCTCTGGATACAACACTGCTCTCGGGCAAATGGCAAGAGTTCTTGCAAAGAATTCAAACAGCTCGCCTGGCTGTAAATAGTGGCAATGATTTGAGGCCTGCTAAAGAGGGATTTAGCTTGTAGTTGACCTCTCTGCTACAAATTCTGAATGAAAGTCTTGGTCTCTGAAGGTGGATAGATTGGAGTCTCTGTGTTGGCTCTCTGGAGGTTGATGGAGGTAAAGTATGGATTTTCCCGGCAGAGCGTCCCGCAGCAGGTGGAATAGCATGTCCCTATCTGTCCTGACTGTCTGCTTTTATGGGTTTTGAAAGTGGGTGGAGAGGCTAGCTTTCTAGGCCCTACCCCTCTCCACTTGTCATTGGCCACTTCCTCCTCTTCCCCTTGATTGGGGGAATGAAATGAAGTGTCATCATGATGAGGTCTGTTTATGATACAGAGAACCCACCCCTGTCAACTTTACACACAATCTATATTTGACCTAAAGACATATTTCATAGATAGACAGTGGTTTGAAATTACATGCACCCGTCACATATCACATGAGGTATCCCCTGTTCAAACTCTGCTCTTCCTGGGGGCTTGGGTTAAAAAATGGCAACATATTTTACTTTTTGGTCGGGTTACTAATATTGGATTTGTCCCCGCATTTACACAAATGTTCGCAAAGCATGTGGGCATTAGGTGGTGGAGTGTCAGATTTTTAACATACATACATTTAGAGTAATATCCTCTTTTCCACTAAAACCCCCCCTGAACATACCACCGGGTCCTAACACGTCTTCAAATGTGCACAGAAAAATCACAAGAATAATGATATCACTTATAAAAGTTTCACAAGTCCGCTCTATGAATGATACATCTTTTTAGATTCATGTTCTGGCCCCAAAGGGGTGTGGTTTCCCAGGTCACATGGTGTAGAAACCAGTTTATCCAGTTTCTGCCAAGCTCAGAGACCCTGCCCCTCCCAGCTTCTGCCAAGAGGAAGCTATTTTACGGTCCCCCTAATAAACAATCTGCCTGGGCCCTGGAAGGCCCATTGTTCAAGAGGAAGCCATTTACGACTACCCTAATAAACCATCTGCTGGGCCCAGGACAGGCCTTTGTTCAACTCCCTGTAGCTGCTCCACCCCTAATCTAATCAGAGAGGTGACAACTCCTTTTGGCAAGGGGAAGAGTGGCTGAGCAGGTTTTAACTCCTGTGGGGGTAGATGTCAGGCAGAATTCAGTTCCTTAAGCCAGGCCCAGCTAATGTCACTTCTAGTTACCCAGTTTTCTGCATTCAAATAAACTAACAATTTTTACACATGCAGCTAGAATGCTGATTCTAAGTTTAAAACTATGACATTTAAACAATTGAAACCTATGTGACACTCAAAAGTAGGTCACTCATTTCTTTTAAACATTTAGATTTTAGTGTCTTTCAGTCCCAAATTTACTTAAACTGCTGAAATCCACAGCTCAGCCAGTTTTGCTATGAACATTATTTTAGGCTCATCCTCTTTCCAGATTTTGTATGCCCACAAGACTTTATTCTGTCAAATGTCTGCTGGTGTTCAGTGAGATTGTTGGATA
Source organism: Ambystoma mexicanum (assembly GCA_002915635.3). Taxonomy (NCBI): domain Eukaryota; kingdom Metazoa; phylum Chordata; class Amphibia; order Caudata; family Ambystomatidae; genus Ambystoma; species Ambystoma mexicanum. Next base: position 969,015,326 of record CM030325.1, read on the forward strand.
TTCTGCAATGTTTGAAATGGGCCATTCTGAGCTTGCCTTCAGAGAAACAAAGGGTGATTTTTAATGTGCTTTCTAGCGAACAGGCACTGCTGTTTTTCTCTTTGGCACCCCATTTCACTCATGGCTCTTCTGACCCAGCACACCCGCACCGGGGGGTGGCAAGTCAGGCGACCATTTTGGTGTGCGCACAAACTGCGCGGTTTTCATAGATTCTGGCGCACATGTGGGCTTTTTCGGCCATCTTGGATTTCCTAAGCCCACAGCACCAAATGTTGTAGCATAATAGTCCAAACGTGGGTCAGAACACCCAACATAGCGCTACCGCTAGATTTAAGGGTTACCGCCAAAGTCGTGATGAGGCCCATAGTCTTGTGTATTCATGATAATATTGTTGGAACCTTTATCCGAGGGATTTATGACCCAGTCCGTGATTTGTTGTAATTCCAACAAGTTTTCCCGATCTTTCTTTGACTATTTCCTAGGAGTTCGGAGGGTTTTCTGATCTTCTTTACATCTATATGTATGACCACTCCTGAATGATTCCCAGTCTGCAACAATAGCTAAAACTAAAACCGGAGCCATATTGTGATTCTATAGTGCTCTGTATATTTGTTTGCTGAAATACTGGAAGTTTAACTACTTTATTTCCCAATGTGCAGATGGAAAAGTGATGTTGGTAGTATACTGAAACTTCACAGAAGACAGAGTCTGCGTATGCCCACGGCGTATGCGACATAGTGCCTTGAAACAAAGAATTTGAACAGCAAATACCGGTAGTACCTCTACTCACCTTTATTAGAGACAAAGCTTGGCCATACCTTTTATACCTGTTGTGGGGTAAACATATTCTACTAAGCAATGCAGTGTGACTCACAGTAAATGGTAACTCGTGCCACCAGAAGCAACATCATCGTCATGCTGGACACAAGGAAATGTCTCTAGAACAAGTTACCAATGCAGATGAGACTTGCCCCATTCTAGTCTACAATTCAGGAAGGACCCAAAAACCCTACTCTTCATAGAACATCTCGCCAATTGCTGATTTCACCACCCATCCCTACTTCTCACACTCCAAAGGTCCCCCTCTTCTGCTCCTACCAATTCCAACTCCTCTTCTACTTCTGCGCCCAATTTGCAACCCCTAGGTGCTTCCACTTTGTACAATGCCACATTGCTAGGTTGGCACTTTATAAAGCCCATGCCCATATCCATGCATATATTCATAATCAAGTGCACACAAGCAGACAACACATTTCTTATGAAACTCTTTTGAATACATGCTCCGAGTGCCTCAAATAAAATTGGTAAACAGGTGCATGGTACACTTCTGACTGCAACCTCCAAACACAGTGCCTATGGCTTTCCATTGTCTATGCAATCAGTTTGGTGCCCCAAAGTACCAGTACCAGAATACATCTGACTACTGATCTGTTGTGCAGGTTAAGTAGAGAGGTAGCTTTACCATCCTATGAATGTTGTCCATTATTAATGACCCCTTATGGTTTAAATGTCATATGTATATGCCCTAAAGTTCATTTATAGATTGTCCCCAAATGCATAGAGTTACATTCACATAGGTGTGTTCACTCTGCATCATTTGGCCCGCTACTAATAAATTTTGGGGTGAAGCTAATCAGGTTCTTCTAGGCTACAACCAAGAGCTAAACCACTCCCAGCTCCCCCGAATTTCAGACCCTGTTTTTAGATTTAAATGCTGCATTCCTTTTACACTTTCTTGTAAGACAAATGTTAATGGGGTGAGAACCATCACCTCAACCCACTCCCCAATCACAGATATTTGCCTATGCCGTTGTACGTTGGACGTGTTGACCTCCTGTAGGTAGAATGATGCATCTGCAACCAGCAAGGCTACTAAAGAGTCGTTGCATATTCAGGCTTTCAGGTATCAGGAAGCAGTGTTTTGTTGTGTACTTTAGTCAAACAGGGGTAATGCTTCCAGGTGATTGGGCATTATCTCAAGCCATGTAGTCATTTTGCCTGCCACCATGTCAGCAGTAAATGGCTGGAATATACACATGCATTCAGCACCTATCAAGGATAGCCAAGCAACCAGTCGGTGCAGCAGACAGGTAGGTCAGCAGAGGAGGGAGAGCGAGAAAGAAGAGTAGAAAAGGAAGGTTTTGAACTGCTTTCGGAACTTCAGATGGACTGGCTCAAGTTTGAGAGTTGCAGGGAGGCCATTCCAGAGCAAGGAACCTGCTGGTTGATCGAAATCAGAGGAAGGAAATGTTCATTAAGAACAGAAATCTGACTCTGCATGTTATGGATCCACCAGGCTTCTTTTCTTTGCATAAAAGGCATTCCACATTGGTGAAACGTTTTACTGTGTCAATAATCTACCAAAGAATGTTGTCTGCTTATTGTTGAAATTCCAAAAAATGGGAAACTTAGGCAGGCAGAGACATTTGTGTGCCTGATTCGTGAGCAGTTTTCTGAAATTCGAATATTAGCAGCTCTTTTTGTTTGCCCCAAATATCTTAAGACAAAGGTGCATTCAATGCAATAGATAACCTTTTCTGTTTTGCAATTTCTCATTTCTCGTATTTTCCAGTTTGTGTCTCTGTGTAGAAATGAGTTGTTTACCTTGGTAAATGTACACACTGAGCATGTACCACTCAGGAAATGGCCTATGAGTGTTTGTAGATCCAACAATTTCATTTTTGTGGGTTTTGGAAGTCGTGAATGTATCATTTGGTCATGCAAATTCTTGGCTCTTAAAATAATAAGAAATGCACTTTGAAGGAGAGTGTGAGAACATTCATTGGGTGTTCATTATTGAGAATCAAGTCATAAGCATCTGTGCATGTGTATAAGTGCGGGGCATCTATATAAAGTGCTGTCTATTGTCTAACTGTGTATGGTGCATGTTTTGATATGAAAGGGGTTAGCAAAGGTTGAACAGTAGACCCTTCCATAAATGATATGACATGAGCACCACACACCGTGGGTAATAATAAGCAGCGCTCAGATACCTGAGGGTTCGTAGCGCTATATAAATGCCAATTATTATTATTATTATTAGTAAATCAGTCCCGTGTGGATGAGTGGAGGTGGTTTACCCAGTGCAGACATTTATTGCCTACTCCCTCTTTGGTGCATAGTGACAGGTATAGGTCTCATTACATGGACGGCAGTAACCATGGTGCTATTAGCACCATGGTTGCCGCTGGTATTTTACCGAGTCTGCCTTGGTGAATGGGGGAATTACTGCCCCATTCCAAGGTTGGCGGGCGCTAATTCCCCATTCACAAGGCCCTTCCCCATTCCCATTTGAGCCCCGATAGGGCTCAATGGGAATGGGGAAGGAGCAGAATAATAGCGGTACCGTTATTTGCCCTGAGGTCCCTCAGCGGGTCCCTTCCTTAACGGGTGATCTGGCCACACGTTAAGGACAGGACCCGCTGGGGGACCTCGTAGTATGGCGGCTAAGGGATTACCGGCACCGGTGCCCTTACCGGTGCTGGTAATCCCTCAGCACCATCCGTGTAATGAGGCCCATAGTCTTTTCTCTACCTCTATTGCTATGACAACCCCTGCTGGGGAGGTTTAGCACCCTCCCCTTGGGGTGGAGGAAATCCTCTGTGAGATAGAAGTGATATGAATCACATCAGTTTGAGCTCTTGGCAGATTGGGCTCAAAGCTGCAAAAACAGCCTACTTACAACCACAGCCAATATTTTCCAGAATAAAGGAAGATAAATACTATTTAAAGACCACATATGGAGAATCTGTTTGGCATATACAAACACCAACCTCCATGGGTTGTTGATGGCATCAGATCTAAAGATATGTTGATTTCCATACAACACCTGGAGTTTCTGCCAACAGGAAAGACAATAAGAAAATACCTGCTTTCTTGCAAACATCCATTACTTAAGAAATTCAGAGACTCAGGATATAATAAAATGGATGGACAAAGAAGACAGAAAGGAGTAAAAGTAATTGTTGAGATTTTGGTGTCCAGTCAAAAACTTGAATTGTCTAATCCTTGGTTAGTATAATAAATACAGAGGCTCGTATATCTCTTTGTAAGAAATAAAAGAAAATAAATACAATTTCTGCTACTCTTGTAAAGAGAGAGGCACATTATTGTCCTTTCGAAAAATATAAGTATTTCAGAAATAGAATGTGCATGTGATTTAAACAACATGCACATTATAGGTTTGATAGACTAATTGGGTATGCATGGGTAATAAAGTCCAGAAAAACTACAAATAGTCATAAAATGTTAGCTCCGATGGTAACAGGGAGTAGGCATGATAGGGGTAAATTGAATGCTGGTTTTAGTTCACGTTAGGAATTGGCATTAGTGAGGTTTCCGTGTGAAAGAAACTAATACAAATATTAGACCAAGTAGTATGTTTTTGTTAAATAAAGACACACACATAATGTTTCAATGTAAAGAAACAAGATGAACAATTAAAACAAATAGATTGTGGGTGATATGTAGAAAGTGATAGAGAATGCAGTAACCTAGGGTTGGAAGTCTAGATGTTGATAAACACCATTTTTTTTATCATATTCACTAGACTATTTCATGATTCTGACAGACCACTTTTATGATTAATTGATTTGTGATTATGTCTGCCTTCTTAAAGTCAGATCCTGAGTGAGCCTATTTGATGCCAATTCAACAACGAAAAGTTGGCATATAGCAATGTTTAGTCTGCTCCTCATTGACAAATATCTTGTCTCTGTGACCATTCCTCTACGAAACCCCAGCCGAAATAATAGCCATAACTATAACAGAAGCCAAGAATGTGATTTCATACTGCTCTGTATAAATCTTAACCCAAATAGGTGGTTTCAAACCTGCAAATGCAACCTCTATGTTTCCAAATGTGTAGGTAATATGATATGATGTGGCATTTATAACGCGCCTGTACACAAGTGTTTCTAGGCGCGACCAAACAAGGTGGGGGAAACAAAGGGAGGACAAAATAACGATCTTACTAGTCCTTGTGTCATTCAGATCGCACAAGTTTGGGGAAGAGGGAAGGGGAAAAGTGCCAAAGGGGAGGCGAAGGGGGAAGTGCAGTTAACTCACAAGTGCAGCCTGCAGGTGGCTCAAAAGTGCAGAGAGAAGGGACTGTAGGGTTGCAGATACAGAACATTAAGTGCTGGGGAGCCCAGAGGCAGTGAGAGGGCAATTGGACATGCAGAAGCCTGGGCCAAGTTCATAGAGTGATCATGGGACCAGTACACCGAGCAGTCAGGTGCATCAGCAGGGGTGAGAAAAAGAGAAAGCGCAGGTCTTGATTTGCTTCTGGAACCAGAGGTGGTTCTGCTCAAGTTTGAAAGAGGCTGGGAGGCTGTTCCAGAGGGAGGCCCTAGCCAAGGAGATAGATGTACCCCCAGCTCACTGCTTGGAGAAGTACCTGACCCTCAGAGCGTTGGAGGTGGATCAGCAGAGAGCTCAAGAAGGAAGATGTTTTGGAAGATAAAGTTGTAGGTAGAGCGGTCCCAGGCCCCAGAAACCCTTGTGGATGATGCAGAGGGTCTTGAAGTTGATCCTTGCAGCCACGGGGAGCCATTGAAGAGATTTCAGAGCTGGAGAGATTGGAAGACTCACAGTCCTGTTCTGGATAAGTTGTAAAGGTCAAGAAGTAGGTGGGTAACTGGAACCTGCTCCTCAAGGAGTCAATTGCACGACTCAAACTAAAACAGGCATGCACAGAGAAACCAGGACACTTGCCTTCTCTAGCTATGCCTCATCCTACTGGAACACCATCCCAAGTGCAAATTGAACTGCATCAATGTTCTTGCAGATCAGAATGAACTCCACACTCTGCCTTTTGGGGAATACCTGGGGGTCACTTAGTACCTGATGCTTGCTCCTAGGTGAATATATTACCCCTCCAGTGTGTGAAATCTCAGTTACCATAACCTGTAGCTAAGCTTGGGCTGGATTATTCATTCGGATTCCCGAATCTCCAGAATTTTCACCTTATTTGGGATGTTGCCAAATTACCGAATTGTTCAGAGATTTGGGTAAACAAGTTTGAGCAGACAGATTTACCTGGCTATGTCTGCTGGAGCTCTGCAACAGTCTCTGGAAACCTTTAAGAAAAGTGAACAATGGTGGGGCCCTCTGGTTGAAGCTGTGTTAGAGTAGGAGCTTGTTACTTTCAATTTTAGGTAGTCCTTTTCGGATTTTGAAACAAAACGTCATTACATGCTGTGAATTTTATTTTATAGGAGATAATATGTATAGGGGGATTTTAGGCAGCGCTCAACAGAATGTACACACCATTTTAACGTAATCTGCATATTCAAAGAAAGGCGGGCTAACCTATGTGAATTACAGCTTCTCTGACAGGCACCAGAATAATTTACTTTGCGTGTATGCAATGGGGCTGCTTGATTGAACATGCCCTCACAAGCAGTTGAATTGCATGTGCTGGCCATATCTTTGAGGAGACAGAAAAAGGTTTTGGGGTACTGTACACATTCATGGAGGTAGTGATAGGCAGTGGACATTAGTGGCAAATTAATTGTTGTTGTTTAAATGAAAGCATTTCCACACAAACCAAGCAGTTTAATTATTTGGGGGACCATCCAAATATTTGGGAGTGCTGTGAAAATGGTTGTAAGTGGCCGCGATCGCATGCGGTGGGCATCAGTGGCAGGCTGATTGTGTGACGCAACACATCCAATGCTTGAGCACACCGTGTGAGCAGTAGAGTGCAAAAGCAATTCCCTCTGGGATTCATTCCTTTAATGGGCACACTCACACACAGACCAATCTGTGTAATTGTTTTGGGGGAACAGATTGGGATGCAGGGAACATTGTTGGACTTTTTGGTGGTCACACATGTTGGGAATGTATGCACGTTGAATTGGTGTGTGGTGCCACACACCGCCTGCTTGAGCGAAATAGGACTGAATAGGAACTTCATTTCACTAGTTGAGTTGAAGGCAGGTGTAAGAACGTACAGCACTACCTACTTTTGGAAAAGGTGCTGAGAGTGGCTCTGGTATTTGGGGATGATATGATATGTTATTTATAACGCACTTAATACCCAGAGGTTCCTTAGCGCAGACCTGGGGATCGAACCTCTGTTGCTCTGTGTCGTCGTCTAGCCCGTTGCCCCTAAGCTATCCTCCCGAGGGCCAAAAAGCAACAACAATTAAGATGTCTTCAGAGCGAAAAGCCCGGGGTGAGGGGAAGGCACTGTGCAAATGTTGCACAGTGCAATCGCTGACGATACTCAATTCGTGGGTATTAGTATAGTACAACATCAGTAAATAACCACAGGTTGTGCATCTACCACTGCTACAGAAAGTACTGCAAGTACTAAAAGACTGGTTGTGGGAGTGGCTTTTAGACCTTCCAATATAATCTCTGGTTTAGCTGTTTCTACTGCTTGAGTTAGGCCAGCCCAAACCCCAAGCTCCCTGCGATCTGGACCATGTGAAAATTGTGGTGCATCTTCACCTGTTGCAACAGGCCAGTGGGATCAATGAAGTGTCTTCACCTCTGTTTTGTGAATGTGTTGCTGCATTTTTTACTGCTATTGTCCAGAAAATGTAGGGGAGACCCCCACAACCACTTAACAGGCACCCTCACCTAATCCAAATACACCATGTATCTGTTTTTCAGTAAACAAAAGGTAAGCAAATGTGAAAATCCAAACAGAGGGAAACACAGACTAGCGCTCAAATCCAGGTTCTGCGTGAGTATGGTGAGGTGCCAGGTGTAGTTACTGCCGTTGAATCTGTGGCAGAAGGAAGGGATGCTCATGGAGGTGTTGGATTTGAGGCTCTCAGCAGCAGGTCAGGGGCAGGAAAGCCATCCTCAATTGCCCACTTTAGAGGAGCAGGATGTGTCTCAGGCTAGTACACACACTGCATCTCCACACTGCATCTCCACACTGCATCTCCAACCCTTCCACTTCTTTGGCATCTGATTTCCATGCTGGCTATGGTGATGGTGATGATAAGAGCGATGATGATGACTATGGTTTTGACTAGTATCCCTCTTCCTATCAGAGAACACTGTGAGAGGGTTTTAGGGCTAGTAGTACTGATACTGAGTCTAACCCTAGAGGGGCCATACCAGGTAACTCGCCATTATGGTCATATTAGCATACAGGGCAGGATCCAGCCAATCAAGTTCTTTAGAACAAGGGCTGAAACTCATGATATAAGCCTGTGTTCCAAGAAACCTGAAGGCTTCTCTGACCCACCCCACCATCGTCCTCCTCCGCTCCCCTTTCCTCTGTACAATTGTCCCTGCCCTCCGACCACCAACCCCATTTACCTTTTCCTTGGGTGGCAGCAGTGGCACCCCCACCGCCACTCCTTTTCCCGGGCAGCCATGTAAATGAAAGAAGGGCTTTGCATGGAGTATGTTTTTGTTTGAATGAACGACACACCACAATACTGGGTCCTGTTCATTCAACTCCTGGGGTACTAATAGGGTCGGATTGGGTGTTAACGAAGCCTGGTCTCTCTCTCTCTCTCTCTCTCTCTCTTTCAACATGAAAAGTGGATTAAAGAAATGCACCAATGTTGGCTTTAGTGTTTGCCACTGTGTGGCATGATCGGTTGCTTCCCAAATTTGGTGAATTTTCATGGACAATGTGAACTTCACAGGGGAAAACATTGTTTTCCATTCTCCTTTGTAAAGTGTCATGGAACGTATGTATGCATGTTTATGGGGTTTATAAAGCAGAAGCCTAGCTAGGAGGCAACAGAGAGCTGTACATAGGGGGTACACTCTGGGGTTGCAAGTAAATGTGTGGGGGGTGGCAGGAGAGCTGCGGTGCATAGTAGTGCAGCGTAAGAGGGGAGCTCCAGAGGGAAGAGGGAATTCGGGTTGAGAGGAGCGATCAGCGATTGGCAAGATGCTATTTGAAGACTAGGGTTCTAGATCCCCTCCTAACGTGTAGACTGGAGTGTCAAGTCATATCTGAGTTGTTTGCAATTGAGAACAATGCCCGTCATGTCCAAGTAGCTACAAAGGGGAGAAACAGTATGTTAGGTGACTCTAAAGCAACGACGACCCTCAAAAAGTCATCATTTTCAATTATGATGATACAAGTAGATACTCTTTAATATCAGTTTCGAAAGTGAAGGAGGACATGACCGCTCAGCTGTAAATCTGGAGATGATTGCTTCAGTCGGCCGTAGAGACTGTTCAAGTCTTCCGTGCCAGCTGGACCGCATTAATCTCTGCCCATGACACCCTGGTGCTGTTATTGATTTCCCACCGGGGCGTTGATCAATAGTTGAGACACATTTTGAGCCAATAGGGGGAAGGCAGTAGAAATAAAGACGAGGTTTGGTTTATCTCCAAGTCGCAGGATGCTCGGAATCAATGCCGCCTCACGGAAGAAAAAGCCAGGGCCTACATAATGGATGAACCCAAGTGAAGAGAGAATATCCACTGAAGAGATACCGCAGGAGGTATTGATTGGGGCTTCCAAGTTCAGGAACGGGCATTGGTAATGGGGGAGGGCATGGGCTAGAGCATAGGTTTGGAACTAGACTGGAGTTCAAATCTTGGCTGCCCTACTTGGCTAAAATGATTGGATCATGTGCAAATATTGGCATCTCTCTCGGTCCCAAATATCTTGTATGCCGAATTGGCAAACAGTACCAATACGCACTTCATGAAATGGCCCGTTCTATTCAGAACTGAGGGTTATACCCCATCAAACATCATTGGATAGTAGCTATTGAGCAGGTTACTCACACACAATAAAGGAAACATTCTATGCAGCTGCCTAATTTCTAAACACATTGTAGCTCAAGACTGTATGCATGCCACTTCGGTGGCATCCAAGGTATCGGTGGAGCTGTACTGGAACAGGAAACAACAGAATGTCCTAAATGTACAGGTGGCATGTGACGCCGACCATACTGTGAGCCACTGGTATGCCCATTTCTGGGATTCCATACATGCTGCCATAGTGTTGAAGAATAGTACACTACCTGCATACATGTAGACCCACAAGGACAATGTACCTGGATGTCGGGTAAGTACTAACACCATCAAATAACTCATGCAGGTGTTTGAAGCAAGAAGGGAAGACATGACCATCTGAGGTGTTCACGCATGAAGACCAATGCAATGCATGCTCCTCCACAGTCCTGTGAATAATGGGAGTGCGCTCGGGCACACCACATAAGAGGTTCTACAGCAACTGACATGCACCAACATGATAACGTGAACCCCTGACAGAAATCCATAACCCCTCATGGAGAAAGGTTGAACTACAGGTACCACAATGCACAGGGAAAGTGTGAAGAGAAAGGTCCTGGCACAGATCCCCTGTGCAATATGCCAGTGCAGCATTATAGGTAGTAATGTTATAAAGGCAATACCTGTGGCAGTTCCTAAGTGCATGTTATCAGAAAGTGTAACAGAGCACATGCATGAGTGCCCAGTACTGAAGATCCACTGAGAATATTGCCACCAGCAAACCCGCACATAGGGTTTACTTGCTACATTCAGTCGATTCAGCGATGTCAAAAATGCAGTATGTCGCTAATGACAATCAGCATGTTAGCCCTTTTTTCTTGAGGCACAACATAACTAAGCGAGACAGACCCAATTGTTGTGTATTGCAATGTTGTCACATGTGTTTTGGTTCATAATTAGGCCAGCATGAAATAAATACTGATTACTCAGACACAAAGTACCACATCCAAAAGCCATGCTGATTATTTTCAGGTGACGCTGACTATCTCCAGCTCCCATGACTCATAACATCTGTCTATTACCCTCAAACAGCTCAGGAAGTGGCATGTAACGAGGCACACATCAATGCCAGTTTTTTTTAGTGTATCTTTGTTCTGCTGAAGGGAAGGTTCTGGTGTCTCCATCACACAGGAGGTGCCCTGATGTGCCGGCCAGAAATAATTGGGTCATTACAGCTTTAGGAGGGCTTGTGGTTTGCATCGTAACCCTGTGGGTGGATGCTGGAGTGCCCGACAACTGACTGGCTTCCATAGGGCCCTGCAGGGTGGTGTGTGCCAGTGGTGGGCGGTGAATTGTCTGCATGAGGGGCAGTGCCCTTAGTGGTGATGTCAATAGCCCAAACTGCAGGTTTGGTGGCAGTGTGGATGATGGGTACAGCTGGCTTGCAGGTACTGGCGGCAGGGGCTTAGTTCCAAGGTGTCTTCGGGCAGGTACCATGACACTGGTAAATTACGGGTGGTGGCTACAGAGCCAATGGTTGGTGTGGGCATCTTAGTGTTGGAAGCAGCGGGTTGTGTTAATCCATTAATGCTAGGTGATGCTTCCTTTGCTTGGGTATCCTGCAAACCTGCCCGGGGGACGAATGGCAAGCAGTTAGTCATTATGGTGGCCAGTATTTGGCTAAACCTGATTCTCGGGCATTCGGGAGGATGCTGACCAAAGGGCAGTTGTAAAGGGGTGGGAAAGGGGTGTGGGAGACACTACTTCAACATTGTGCATGTGCCCGCAGACATGCACGTGCGTTGGAGGACGTGGCAGGAAGTTTGGCATCTCTGAGCTTTTATTAACCTGCACACCTTGTGGTTAGCTCTTAGGAGTCAGCAGGCTGCTATACCTTTCGGGACACTGTATATTTTCATATGCTTCACGCAGAAGTGGTGCATTTGGAGCAAGGCATGGAGACATGATTACTGAGTCTTTCATTTGTGCTGCAACTCGATTACAAAGGCATGGCTCGTGTGCCAATGGTATCAGATAATGTTATCCACAACAATAATATTGCCATATATATGGTCGTAGGGTAAGGCCATAGGCGATATTATTAGGAGGGATAACATATGGGGCTATGGGGACCAGAGGTTGTGGGGGTGTCCCGCTCCATTAAAAAAATGATGGGGTTTGCGGTGTGTGCTCCGCAGGTTTCATGGTTTAATAAAGACGCAAACATATGGCGATATTTCTGTATGGCGATATGTTTGCAGGGATATTAACACATGGAACTGTGCAATAATATGGACATGATTAGATACAATGTTGGGTAAGTTCAATGTGATTTTCATGGTACTGGAGGCTTGTGGGTTGCAGGTAGCCACAAAGATTGTCAGTTGTGGCCATGGGCTGCCCTGATAAGTCCATCTCAGTATTGCATGAAGTCCCAATTGTATTGATGCACTGGGTCATTTCTAACATCACAGGCCTTTTCCCTGGGTGTCAGATACATTCAGTTGCCACAGCCTGGCACATGCCATTGGTTAGAGAAGCAGGTCATGCGTTCACATCACAGAGATGCTATTGCTCCCATGCTGCCCTCACAAGGCTTGGGTTGAAAGCATGTTCCTACCTCTGCTCCACTCACGCCATTGAGGCCAGCAGAAGATACTGTCCCCATTGTCCTCCCATCGTTTTAGGGTGAGTGTCTCAATGGTGCCACTTCCTACCGGTGGATGGATGTTAAACTCTGCCCCAAGTCTTCCGTTGATTCTACATTCACTCTTAATTGATGCGAGGCTCAGTGCACACAGCTGCTGCCTTGCCTCTTAGTTCTGTTTAGTTCTTCTTCTTCCACTGGCAGTTGTGTTCCTGTGCTGGGCTCCACAGAGTTCCTCTGTACGGCTGACTTCCTTATCCGCAAGACCTGAAACTCTGCCGCACCCAATTTCGGTTTCTAAAACCATATTTCGGGCACCTTCTCTTTGGCTGTTTAAACATATTGCATGGCATTGGGGAATTCATGATTTTAAAAGGATTGTGCTCTGTGGGAGTGGTGTGGTAGAGGCACCTGCTGTTGTTGGCAGATTTAAATCTTGGGTGTATGCCAGGATCCCAGTGTGAGGTTACTTTGGTGGTAAGTTAGGGGATGTCGCTTTGGTTACAGTGAGGTTGGCTGTGTGTTGCTGTGCACGAGATCCTGTCAGGTTTGCTGAAGTGTGTGTGTGTGTTTACCCCGTTCTTGTAGTGTTATAAGGAAGGGGATGATGTGCAGTGTGGGGGCTTGCATTGCCATATGCAACGCAAGCCATGGAAGGTTGCCTAGTGGTGGAACCCTGGGATCCCTCAGGGTTCCATGGAGGCCAGTTAGTCATTCAGGATGGGAGACACAAGTGAGGGGATGATATTCCCTATGCTCTCCCTCTTCTCATAACCTATGCCCTCTAACATAACTAAAGTACTTCTACATGGTGTACTTGCTGGCTCCTGACTCATACCTGCATCCGGTGTTTTCCTCCTTTTGCTGCACACTACGGCAACACATTTCTTAGAAACAACAAAGTCAGAAAAGTGGCCCCTCCATGCTTTATTTACTTCATCATTTAAGCAGAATCAGGCCCAAAGTGTTAGTAGTTACAGAATACTTAAATGAACATTCAAAATATTAACAATTAAAATTTTGAACTTATAAACATATATACATCTTGATCCAGAACCGCTTCTATGTTCACCTCAGAGTACTCCCAAAAGAAAGCAACACGAGGTGTCAGAGGTTGCTGCAGGCCAAGGTTCTGCAGGAAATGCATCATCACTGGTGCACAGTGATTCTGGTAAATTGCCATTGTTCGGTAAGATTTTCATAGCAATGATTAATCGTCCTGACCTACGTTAACCCAAGACCTCCTTGTTTTTATCGGTGGATATTTTTTCTTGTAACTCTGTGAGTGAGAACCATTTTCCACACTCACAGAATCTTTTACTCTTTTTATGGGTGTAATTTTATGACTCTATAAAGTGTCTTTTAAAAGTTATTCTCTTTGACAACTTGTTGGCAATAAGTGCCTATCGTTGCTGTGTTGCACAAGGAGTTCATCTTTTTAACTTTCTCTGACTAACCTTGTGAGAACTACAATTCCAAGAATAGAGAGAATCTTTGGATCCCTTTTACATTTTATTAGGTGAGACCAGCATCCTGCACCAGATGTGGAGTGCAGGGGAGATACTGAGTATCCTCTTTCTCACTTTAAATGTAACATTTATGTTACAAGGACAAACTGATGTTTAATGGCTGGTGGCAGTGAACATTTTTATTAATTCAGTGCGACTTTACTGTCGGCTGTATCCACAGCCCCAGTAAAGGCACCCATGGGTGCTCATTTTATCAAAATGGCGCCTGTCTTATTTTTTAACTTTTAGTGTTCTTTCTCCTTCCTTGTTCCTTCCCCTGACATCCAAGGCAAGAAATTCCTTTGTGTGCTTTATATCGTTGGCAGGAGTCCTATTGACTCCCCACTCAGGCTCCAGAGTATCTGTGAAGGCAGCAAGCGAGGGAGGAGTCCAAAACTCTGCAGCCCTTTGTCTTCCAGTCTGAGTGAGAGATTCCTTTTCAAACTGGAGGCTGGCTGTCCTGAAAGGATTGCCAACCCCCCAAGTTTGAATGTTGCAAGGCTGTTTGATTGGCTGGGTTCTTCCATACAAGTCCTATCCCGGAAGCTGAAGAGGTAGTCGACCACTGGAGCCAGAACTGAAGAGGAAGAAGAAGAATTAGCAGCTGGAACGATTTCCATTGACCAGAGACCCTTCTGTGTAATGGGAGGCTGCTGTAGCCCTTCCTTGCAATCGACCTGGGGACTCTGAAAACAATGACGCCAATCCAGAGCCTGGTGAGTCCCACTAGGCTCAAAAAGACCGGCCTTTTTAGCCATCCCGCGCCATGCTACATCCTTGCGGGCCTGCAATACCCCAATACCCTGGGACTTCAAGCCATTGTGCAGTGCATGGTCTTCTGAATTCCGAATTTCGCTGAAACCATATGGGATTCCTGATGGATCTGCAGAGGCACGATTCCAGTCCAAGAAGTTCCCTCACCAGAATGCTGGACCTTGTAAACAACGAGAATATGACTGGCGAAATTCTGTCTTCTTCTGTGGTCTTGAAAAGGCATCAAATCTACAGTGTTGCATCCAGCCATAAGGAAAATCTTGCTTAGAACCTTCCATGTGATCCTTCTTGCAAACATCCTTCAAGTTTCCTGTCTTCTGACTTCTTGATGAAGGAATTCAATGACCAGGTTTTTGGCTACAGATTCTGAAGTCCTTCGATGCAAAATCTTCTTCTGTGCTAGGGTATTGTGCTGGCTTGGGTATATACGTACCTTAAGTCTCTTGTGATTCCTGTTTAGTTTTTGGGTGTTTCCTGTGATTGGGAATACTCTCGCCCATTGCACACAGGCCCCTGCTGGATTCCTCCTAGGGTGTCTCCTTTGAAGCCCCTGGACCTCGACTAACTCTAAAGTAAAGTACTGCAGAAAATGCCTCTTAGCAATTGATTCGAGTATGTTGATAGGCACTCTTTCTAGCCACATTCTTCCTTCCAGAGATACATGTGCGCGTAAATGGCGTCAAGAGGTGATTAATGCCTTAGCCCAGGCTGATGTTTCACTTAGTGATCTCATGCAGAATCCATGACGAGTAAAAAACAAATGATTCCAATGGAATTGGATTAGAACCAGGGAAAAATGTTTGTCTTATCGTGACTTTGATGGCTCTCTTTACCTTCATAAGAAATACAGCACATCCGAGCCTTATATGATTAAATCCCCGTCACCAGCTCATCGATCTGATTTTTTGCGTATTAGGTTTAATTTATGGCCAACTAAATAGGTGTTGGCTAAACGGAAAATTATCCCTTCCCAGGACAATTTTTGTCGATGTTTTAAAGTATAAACTCAATCTCCAACTCTGCTGCATTTATTAGTCGAGTGTGAAGCCCTGAGTTCAAACCATATCCAATATTTAAAACCAGCATATCCAATATTTAAAAGAGAATTCAGAGAAATAACCCAGATACCTTGTTGAAATTGATATTCTGTGGCCTCTCCACCCAACTCAGATTTGGGGCTATTAGATTTCACATGCGTTAAAGTTGAATGATGCTTGATTTTATTGTTGGAATTATTGGGGTAATTCATAGATTTCAGCACAGAGGCAGCGCACGCGAGCAGCGCAGAGACAGAGAGTGCGCCAGCGTGCGCCAGCCGTGTGCGCTAAACAGCATTCTGGTGCACCGTGTATTCATGGAATTCCCAAGCCATTTTGACCGCTGCCTCAGAGAACATCCCGCAGCGCCAGATACGCCCCCAAGAACGCCCCTTGCGCAAGGAAAAGGCATTGAAATCCCAATTCAGCGCAAAGGGCCGTGCTAACCCTGCACCATTTTACAGGGCCGGTACACTGTAATCGCGTGAAAATACTACGCGCACCCCGCTCACGGCACCCAAAAGTGTCAAAATGTACTGGCGCACACCATCGGAATATGCATACCCCATACGCACCAGGTAAATTTTGTAGAAAAAGCACCCCCTGCGGCATGGGCTGCCTCGGGGCATGCCCAGGATGATGGGCTGCCTGCGGGGCATGGTAAGGGTGAATGGCCCGCTGTGGGGCATAGCCAAGGTGGATGTGGTGCCTGTGTCTATTTTGGGGGTGCGCACGCGATACTTCAGGTGAGAGTGGGGTACACGTGGAGTTTCAAACGTGATAGGCCTCGTGCGAGCGGGTATGTGTATTTGGGGGTTTGCAGGAAGTTTCACACACGATACTGTAGGCGAGAGCGGGTACGTGTATTTGGGGTGTACGCGTGGATTTTCACACGCGATAGGACTTGTGCGAGGGTGGTATGTGCATTTTGGGGGTATGCAGGGAGTATTAAACCCCGATAGGCCTTGTTCGAGTGGGGTACGTGTATTTTGGGGGTGTGCGGGAAGTTACACACGCGATAGGCCTTGTTTGAGCAGGGAACGTGTATTTTTGGTGTTGCCCTGCAGGCAGCCGACACCACAGGGGACTACCCTACAACCCTCCCCATGCCCTGCAGGCAGCCCACACCACAGGGGACTACCCTACAACACTCTCCATGCCCTGCAGGCAGCCCACGTGGCACCATGCACTTGTGAGCACACTTGTGAGCCCTGACTCATGTCCCCCTCACACACCCAGCAGTGACGGGCACCTGCCAGCAGACCCCGATTCATGTCCCCCTGCACCCACACCCACCCAGCAGTGACGGGCACCTGCCAGCAGGCCCCGACTCATGTCCCACTGAACCCCCACCCACCCAGCAATGACAGGCACCTGCCAGCAGGCCCCGACTTATGTCCCTTGAAACCCCACCCACCCAGCAGTGATGGGCACCAGCCAGCAGGCCCTGACTCATGTCCCCACCCACTCACCCACCCAGCAGTGATGGGCACCTGCCAGCAGGCCCCGACTCATGTCCCCCTGAACCCCCACCCACCAAATAGTGACGGGCACCTGCCAGCAGGCCCCGACTCATGTCCCCCTGCACCCTCACCACCCAGCAGTGACGGGCACCTGCCAGCAGGCCCCGACTCATGTCCCTCTGAACCCCCACCCATTCAGCAGTGACGGGCACCTACCAGCAGGCCCTGACTCATGTCCCCCACCCACCCAGCAGTGACGAGCACCTGCCAGCAAGCCCCGACTCATGTCCCCCTGAACTCCCACCCACCAGCAGTGACAGGCACCTGCCAGCAGGCCCCGACTCATGTCCCGCACCCACTCACCCACCCAGCAGTGACAGGCACCTGCCAGCAGGCCCCAACTCATGTCCCCTGAACCCCACCCACCCAGCAGTGACGGGAACCTACCAGCAGGTCCTGACTCATGTCCACCTGAACCCCCACCCCCCCAAGCAGTGACGGGTACCTGAAGCAGGCACGACTCATGTTACCCCACCGCCCCAGCAGTGACGGGCACCTGCCAGCAGGCCCCTACCATGTCCCCACCCCAACACGTCATCACGATCCACACTCATGGCCCTTATGGCCACCTAAATCCCACCCCACGCCACCCAAGTCCAAACACCCAAACAAGTATTCCATTCACCCCACATTGAAATCCCCATGTCAAGTATTGTCAAGCTGATTGGCCCGAGAGGACCGCGTACCTGTAGTCTTGGTGGTTGGTCTCGCAGAGGTCGCCAGTCTGGAGTCCAGGAACTGATGAGATAGCGGCACGAGGAATCAGCCTCTCCACCACCCAAATGAGGAACTGGGTGAAGGATGGACCAACCCCAATGTCACAAAGGCACTCTCCCAGGTAAGCGTGACAAGAGGATGTAGGCTCAGATGGAGGGAACCATAGTCCAGGTAGAGCTTGTTGTCCAGACCATGAATCTTCCAAGAACCTCAGTGCAGCGACAGTTGATAGATAGACCAGTGTAGCAGAAAGGTATTCGTAGTAGGCAAAGGAGCTTGGCTGGTGCAGATAGTTCCAATGGTACACAAGGATGAGATTCGGAGTCAGGCAAGACAGGAAAGAGTGAGGACAGTTGGAACTAGTAGTCTGGCCAATTAGAGAACTGTAGGAACGTGCCCAAGATGGAACAGGGGAATGCAGGCTAGTGTGGGATAAGTCCCTCTACACAATGATGACTCAGGACAGAACTCCGGAATGGGCTGAGGGAAGACTGACCCAGGCAAAACCTAGGTAGTAGCTGGAGGCTGGCTGGCCCAGGGCCGAACCCAGGTGAGGATTGAAGGCAGGCAGGCCCAGGACAGGACCCGGATAAGAACTGGAGTCAGGCTGGCCAGGGCAGGCCACAGGTAAGGACTGGAGGCAGGCAGGCCCAGGACAGGCCACAGGTAAGGCTGGAGGCAGGCAGGCCAGGACAGGCCACAGGTAAGGCTGGAGGCAGGCAGGCCCAGGACAGGCCACAAGGTAAGGCTGGAGGCAAGCAGGTAGGCCAGGACAGGCCACAGGTAAGGCTGGAGGCAGGTAGGCCCAGGACAGGCCACAGGTAAGGCTGGAGGCAGGTAGGCCCAGGACAGGCCACAGGTAAGGCTGGAGGCAGGTAGGCCCAGGACAGGCCACAGGTAAGGCTGGAGGCAGGTAGGCCCAGGACAGGCCACAGTAAGGCTGGGCAGGAACAACGAGGAAAGCGAAGCAAACCGCGTTGAGACGCGGGCAGCTTTGACTAGCGCCTCTTTTATGGGCCGCGGCGCCCGAGAGGCCTGGAACGCAAACCGTTCCGTTTCCGGGCGCCGGCGAACCCAGAACGAGGCTTGGAAGGCAGCCCCCACGGCGCATGCGCGGAACCGAGAGAGAGGACCTCCGCGCATGCGCCGAAGGCCGCCGCCCTGTAATCCGTTGCTCCCCTCCCGCGAGTCCCCAGACGCGAACGCGCGGGTAGACTCGCCAGAAGGAAATGGGAGCGGCAGACCCCAGTCTCCCGCGTGACATGACACTATGCCCCCTCCCAGGAAGACCCGGGGCCCCAGGCTTCCAGGGAAACCGTACGTAGAACTCACGTATCAGCGGGGAGCATGCACGTGCTGCGCGCGGTTCCCAGGTACGATCACCAGGCCGGGTACCCTTCCAGTCAACCAAATAGTGGAGCACCCCTCTACGGTACCGGGCATCACAGATCTCGTGTACCTCAAACTCAGGGCCCCCCTGTACCAAAACAGAGGCCGGACGAGGAGAGGTGCGGCCATAATCATCGACCACATAGGGTTTTACAGGACACGTGAAAAACGGGATGTACACGCCAGGAAGAGGGTAGGTGAAGACGGAAGGCTACAGAGGACAACCGTTTGGTGATAACAAAGGGTCACAAATATCGAGGGCCAGTTTGACGGGCAGATTGCGGAGAGGCAGGTTCTTTGAGGACAACCACACCTTGTCGCCCTCCTGGAAATTAGGTTCTGCACTCCTCTTCCTGTCTGCCTGTCTCTTCATCCGATCCTTGGCTTCACTTAAGATCTTGTGTGCAAGTTCTTGCTGTTCCCGGATGTGTAAGACCAGACCATCAGCAGAGGGAACAGTACTAGACGGAACTGGTTGAAAAGGCATTAACCGAGGATGTAGACCAGGGAACAGAAGAAGGGCTGACTCCAAATGGAGGCATGAACAGTGTTGTTGTAGGATACTTCGGCCAGATCTAGCCACCTTTCCAATTAGACTGTGTGGCATTGGCAAACAGCGGAGGTACCCCTCCAAAGTCTGATTGGTCCTTTCGGTTAGCCCATTTGTCTGTGGGTGATAGCCTGAGCTTAGAGCTCTATGTATTCCCAGATGACCACACACCTGTCTCCAAAATGATGAAAGGAACTGGGTAACCTCTATCCGATATGATTTTCTCCGGTAGGCCGTGCAACCGTAGATGTCGTGCAGAAACGCTGTAAGCCATTTGAGTAGCTGTAGGGATTTTCCGGAATGGGATGAAATGGGGCCAGTTTGGTGAAGCTGTCCACAACCACCATTATACAGGTGTACCCTTCAGATGGAGGCAAATCCACAATGAAATCGGTGGCGATGGTATGCCCATGGATAGGGAGACACTTCGGTGGCATTAACAAACCAATGGTCGTCTTCTGGGAACTTGCACTGGGCACATATTGGACAGCTGTCAATGTACTTCTGGACCTCGGTCGCCCAACCAGGCCACCAGAACTGTCGGGATATCAACTCTCGAGTGGCTCTGACCCCGCGATGTCCTCCTATGGGTGAATCATGGAATCCGTGTAGAATGCCCTTCTATGGCTCCTCTGGGTATGTAGAGTCTTCTTTGAAAAAACAACAGTCCGTCTCGTTCTGATACTAGTTGCCGACTAAGAAGGGACGTTCTTTCTGGATCCGACCGAGTGGCTTCCGCGATGGACTTAAGGTGAGAGGACAAGGCCAGCAGAAATGGCGAGGAGAAATCAGTGGCTGTTCTGGGACAGGGCGTCCCATCTACGTTTCCAGGGACCTGGAAAACGCATCCGCTTCGTATTGGAGGTTCCCGGGATATAAGTAACATGGAACTCAAACGGAGAGAAGAAGAAGGCCACCGGGCTTGACGAGGAAGTCCGACATTGCAGAGAGGCGAAGATATTGCAGATTGCGATGGTCTGTCCGCACCTCCACAGAAAAGCGTGCTCCGAGAGAAAATGTTCCATTCCTCGAATGCGGTCTTGATGGCTAACAGTTCCCTTTCAATCACCGCGTAGTTTCGTTCGCTGGGACTCAACCTTGCGAGAATAATAGGCTACTGGATGTTCTAACCAACGTGATAGGATCTTTCTGAAAAGGACTAGCCCTACAGCAAAGCTGGAAGCATCGGCTCCACTATGTAAGGCAACTCTTCCTGGGATGGAGCAGGATCGGGGCAGCCATAAAGGCCGACTTCAATACGTCGAAAGCCCGGAAGCCACGAGATCCCATTCGAACGTGATCTTGCTGCTGGTTAGCCTGGTGAGGGCGCCGAGATCTGTGAAAACTGTGGGATAAAGCGCCTGTAAAATTTGCGAATCCCAGGAAGCGTTGGAGAGCCTTGATATCGTGTGGATGTCTCCATTCTTGTATGGCTCGCACCTTCTTGGGATCCATCCCAAGCCTTCTTGATTGATAACAAATCCCAAGAATTCAAATGCTGGGTTGGTGAAAGCTACATTTCTCCGTTTGGCGAACAGGTATATTGACGGACACCCGATGAAGGACCTCACGAACATGTTCCACATGCTCGTCTAAGGATTTAGAGAATATCAATATGTCGTCCAGATAAACCCAAACGGATAACCAACAGGTCACCAAAGATGTAGTCCATGAATCGTTGAAAAACAGCGGAGCATTACATAGGCCGAAAGGCATAAACCCTGTATTCAAAATGCCCAAAAGATGTCTTGGAAAGCTGTCTTCCACTCGTCCCCACTCCTGAGCGCCACCAAATGATAAGCTCCGCGGAGGTCCAATTTGGAGAAGATTCGCGCAGTATCAAGGGTTTCAAGAGATGCTGCGAAATTAAGGTAAGGATACCGGTCCTTGGCTGTTATGCATTCAACTGCCGGTAGTCGACACAGGGTCTCAATGTACCTTCTTTTTTCTTTACAAAAAACAGGGGGAATCCTGCAGGCGATTTCGATGGCACCAGATGTACCCCTTTTCTTAGACTCTCCGACAAATACTCCTGAAGAACTAGCTTCTCTGTCACGTAGTCAAAGCATATAGTTTCCCATGGGGAATAACGTGGTCCGGTAGCAGGTCAATGGACAAATCAATAAGAACGGTGTGGAGAAGGGGTATGTTGCAGGTTCGAAAACACATGTTTGAATTCGGAATATTCCTGTCGGAACCAGAAAACGTGGAACCATAGATGAACCCCCATTGCTGTCGCGTTATTAGACGAAGTCGAGACGGTCTCGGTGGGAACGGGTAGCTTGCATTCTTGAGCAACACCGTTCGGATGAAAAGGTCAAGGTCTGGGTTCTCCAGTCTATCAAAGGATTGTGGTGTTGCAACCAAGGTAATCCAAAACCATCTTGTAGTTCGGTTGACTTGATAACATCAAAGGCTAGTTCCTCGTATGATCAGCAATCAGAAGGGCCAGTCCAACTGTGAACTGACTAACGGGTCAGAAGACAGGGAGTACCATCAATAAGGGCTCCACCGGACAGAGCGTGGTGCTGGAAACGAGTGGTATCTTAATGCGGTGACGAACGTTTCGTCGATGTAATTGCCGGAAGCCCCACAGTCCAGTAGACCGGATACTTCCAGGTTCTTGTCTGGTAGTTTAATTCGGACCTTCAGGGTCTGTAGTACCGCTGGTTGCATGGGCAGACGTATAGAACAAATAACAGAAGGGTCTGAGGAAGGAATGGACCTGTCGTTGCCCTTCTGTATACGACAGGTCTCCTAGTTCCCCGACTTCTTCTTCTGCGGACGCAAAGGACACGTACCCAAATAAGTCCAGCTGCTCCACAGTAAAGACACAAACGCAAAGACCTCCTTCGTTCTTCTCTTCTTCCGTCAAAGGTCCCTCATGGCTCCTACTTGCATGGGCTCAGGTCCGGACTCGGTCGACCCAAACGAACCAGCAGGTGTGTTGGTTGTCCGGGACCGCTTCTGTCAAGCCGACGTCTCTCAGCCTTTCGTTCGCTAGCCTTTGTCAATACGGAGTACTTGATCGATCAAGAAGTTGAAGGCTCTCTGGTTCAGGGATGTGAAGTAACTCATCCTTGTACTCCTCTCTCAGGCCTCGACGAAACAGTGTCTTCTGTGTAATTTCGGGCCACTGGGAGTCAGTAGCCAAAAGTCGAAACGGCTGATGTAGGTGATGACGTCATTGCTTCCCTGTTTGTAGTCCATCAATTGATTCTGTGCAACGGAGGCCAGGTTCGGCGTCTGAAATACCTCAAGAAAGGCCTTTTCAAAAGCAGCAAAGTCATTCAAAATAGGACTGTTCGTAACCACAAACGGAGTCGCCCAAGCTAATGCGTTCCCAGTTAGGTTCCCCAAGATGTAACCAATCTTGGCCCTATCAGTGTTGAAGTAGGTAGACCTGAAGAGAAAGTGTATTCTGCAGTGGTTACAAAACTCCGCCACCCGTCTAGGGTCTCCGTCGAATTTGAAAGGGTGTTGTATGAGCCAATGATCCTCTCCTTGAGAGGTACTAGGTGCTCCTTGCGTTATCATTTGTCGTAATGTTTGATTCTCCTGACGCAGGGCGGTCATCTCGGCCCTGAGCGCTAGCAAACTCGTTCCTCAATGTCCTGCGATTCATCCATCTCTGAATCAGGAGGAAGGCGTCTCAATCTGTCAAGCTGATTGGCCCGAGAGGACCGCGTACCTGTAGTCTTGGTGGTTGGTCTCGCAGAGGTCGCCAGTCTGGAGTCCAGGAACTGATGAGATAAGCGGCACGAGGAATCAGCCTCTCCACCACCTCAAATGAGGAACTGGGTGAAGGATGGACCAACCCCCAATGTCACAAAGGCACTCTCCAGGTAAGCGTGACAAGAGGATGTAGGCTCAGATGGAGGGAACCTAGTCCAGGTAGAGCTTGTTGTCCAGACCATGAATCTTCCAAAGAACCTCAGTGCAGCGACAGTTGATAGATAGACCAGTGTAAGCAGAAAGGTATTCGTAGTAGGCAAAGGAGCTTGGCTGGTGCAGATAGTTCCAATGGTACACAGATGAGATTCGGAGTCAGGCAAGACAGGAAAGAGTGAGGACAGTTGGAACTAGTAGTCTGGCCAATTAGAGAACTGTAGGAACGTGCCCAAGATGGAACAGGGGGAATGCAGGCTAGTGTGGGATAAGTCCCCTCTACACAATGATGACTCAGGACAGAACTCCGGAATGGGCTGAGGGAAGACTGACCCAGGGCAAAACCTAGGTAGTAGCTGGAGGCTGGCTGGCCCAGGGCCGAACCCAGGTGAGGATTGAAGGCAGGCAGGCCCAGGACAGGACCCGGATAAGAACTGGAGTCAGGCTGGCCCAGGGCAGGCCACAGGTAAGGACTGGAGGCAGGCAGGCCCAGGACAGGCCACAGGTAAGGCTGGAGGCAGGCAGGCCCAGGACAGGCCACAGGTAAGGCTGGAGGCAGGCAGGCCCAGGACAGGCCACAGGTAAGGCTGGAGGCAAGCAGGTAGGCCCAGGACAGGCCACAGGTAAGGCTGGAGGCAGGTAGCCCAGGACAGGCCACAGGTAAGGCTGGAGGCAGGTAGGCCCAGGACAGGCCACAGGTAAGGCTGGAGGCAGGTAGGCCAGGACAGGCCACAGGTAAGGCTGGAGGCAGGTAGGCCCAGGACAGGCACAGGTAAGCCTGGGCAGGAACAACGAGGAAAGCGAAGCAAACCGCGTTGAGACGCGGGCAGCTTTGACTAGCGCTCTTTTTATGGCCCGCCGGCGCCCGAGAGGCCTGGAACGCAAACCGTTCCGTTTCCGGCCGCGGCGAACCCAGAAACGAGGCTTGAAGGCAAGCCCCACGGCGCATGCGCGGAACCGAGAGAGAGGACCTCCGCGCATGCGCCGAAGGCCGCCGGCCTGTAATCCGTTGCTCCCCTCCCGGCGAGTCCCAGACGG
>CM030325.1:969040085-969079320 GCA_002915635.3 Ambystoma mexicanum
GTGGCAGTCTGGTCAAGCGGCTCAGAGGAGTCATGGTAGTGAATTGTATGACTATGTAGTCTGGTCAAGCGCTCTGCGGAGTCAGGTAGTGAATTGTGTGACCAGTGGTAGTCTGGTCAAGCGGCTCAGAGGAGTCATGGTAGTGATTGTATGACTAGTGGTAGTCTGGTCAAGCGGCTCTGCGGAGTTGTCATGGTGAATTGTGTGACTAGTGGTAGTCTGGTCAAGCGATCTGCGGCTCTGCGGAGTCATGGTAGTGAATTGTGTGACCAGTGGTAGTCTGGTCAGCGGCTCAGAGGAGTCTTGATAGTGATTGGTGTGGCTCTGCGGAGTCATGATAGTAGTTGCGTGGCTCAGAGGAGTCAGGGTAGTGACTTGTGTGGCTCAGAGGAGTCAGGATAGTGTTTTGGTGCTGAGCCATGATGGTGAGAGTCATTATTATTGTTTTTTACTTGAAGTGTTGCTCTCTGGAGTCATCCTGGATTTTGTTCTGGGCGGTTCTGGAGCATGGCAACAGAACATCTCTGGTAGTGGGGTTACCTGGTTGTTTTCAGTAGCTATGAGGGCTCGAGGTGTCTGGCACACACTCAAGGAAGTATGGTGGTATGGTTGACTGGTTCTCACACTGGTTGCCTCTGTTCTCCGTGTTGCTATGAATGTTGAGTGGTTGAGGATGGTCAAGTGAGTGTGTTTTGGTTGATTGGAGGCGCCTGTCTCTGTAGTTGCCATGAGTCTATGGTCTGGTGTAGTAGGTTAGACATGTTCCTTGTAGGTGTGTAGCGGACTTCGTGCAGCCCGTATAGGTGGCCGTTTGTGCTCAGGTGTGGCAGTCCTAGGTCTACCAGTGGCAGTGGTGGACGGGAGGTGTTTTGTTTCCTCAGGTTGCGTATGGCATGCTGGTTAGTAGCCCAGAGGGGCAGGTCCTGTGCTCCAGCGTGGCAGGACTGGTGACCCGTTGGTGGCGGCGACGGGTGGAAGGTGATGCGTGATTTTTTGAAGGACAGAAGTTGTTGTTGTTTAGATGGTGGGGTGCCGTTACCGATTGTTAGTTACGCCCTGGTTGTCCAGCTGTTATATTCTTGGTCTTTTAGAGTGACTGGCAGAGTATTTGTACTTGAGGCCTTTTGATGGTTAGGTGTGATGACGAATTCAGGTCATGGTGTGTTTGAGGTGTGACACTGTACTGTTTGGGATTGTAGGGGAAGGAGGTGTTAGGAATAGCCTTCCCTTCTATGGTTTATAAGGGAAGGAGGTGTTAGGATCAGCCTTCCTTTTTATGGTTTCACCTTCTGAAGGCTGTATGTATGTGGTGATGTCATTTGTGGAATGTATGAGGTATCTTGGAGTGTTTGTGTATGAAAGGGTTCTAACCCAGGCAGTTGATCTAAGGAAGCCTGGGTGGTGGGAGCCAGTGGGTTTCCCTCATGATTTCCTCCTATCTCCTTATGGACTTGATGAGACCTGATTTGTACCTGTAACTGAAGAACCTGAATAAAGCAACCATTAAGCATACCTGCATCTGTATCCTGATTATATCACTATGACCCAGACCGGGACATAACAGATAGCTTGTTCTGTGAAAGACCCAGAATGGACTTTTGGTGTATTGTACCATCAAATTCATTTTCAGCACATATATCAGGCCAGTGTGAAATTGCTCTTCTGCCTCTCGTAAAAGTGGCAGTGACCCACACCTTAAAGTCATTGGTGGAATGTTTCATTACCTGCTCTCGCTCTGCTGTTTTGCGAAGCTTGTACACAAACTCGCCGATCGCCACCACCACAGACAGCACTAAGCCACCCCCCAGCACAATGAAAATCCCGCCCATGCTCTGTATGCCCAGGGCACTGGCTTCCTTGCGCTCTTCCTCAGGGCAGCCGCTCCCACGCCACCATTTTTCTTTGATGATGTGTAGCCTGTCGTCCTCCTGAAGTTGGAGAATCGCTATGGTGATTCGATCGCGATACGGTGAGCCTGTATGGTTGAAAAGCAAACACGGATCAGTGGGATATTAGTTCTACAGGGCTATAGTGTGTGCAATCCTGAGTTTTTTAGTTTTCCTATATGATCCTTGGTGAATCCCTGTGGATACTGTACGCAACATTTTAATACATCTTCTGGTGAACAACACTATAAAAGGCCTATAGTCTAGGAATTGCATAGGATGGTCATATTGAATTTGTGTAAGAGTTACTGTACAAAAGTAGGACAACCCAAAAAAATAAGAGGTCATCTTCTGGTGAACAGCACTATGGAAGGCCTCGTCTAGGAATTGCATAGGACGGTCATATTGAAATTTTGTAAGAGTTACTGTACAAAAGTAGGAAAACCCAAAAAATAAGACGCCACAGCTATGAAAACTCAATGCACCCAGGTTTTTTAGTTCAATGCCTGTTCAGGATGGGAACTGATGAAGGATTCAAATTGAATAAATTACCTTCATACTGTAGTCCTATACAACGTCCGATAAAAATAGTTTACAAAAGAATGAAAAAAAAATGCAGGCCTTTCTATAGTAACCTTTCACAAATTAGCTGTCAAATAGCTTACATTGTTATAAATGCAGCATTGTAATTTGCATTGAACCTGCACGTCACAGATTCAAGGTACAACAGAGACGAACCAAACTTCTGAAGTTGGCACATTGAGTTCCAACACATTTGGCAAAAGAAACAAATTACAGATACCACTAAGAAATAGTAAAACTGTGATAGCAATCAGAAAATCAAAACCATGTTAACACAGTAGGCAGAGGGTCCTGTACGAAATTAAGCACACAATCATCACATGGGTTGCCTATAGAGTTTCTGCTTGACTTGCCCCTAGAACGCTTTTGCAGAGGGAATTGGCACAGACATATCTCACACGCTTCTTGACTTGCATTGCCGAAAGCCATGACCATGATCACACTGAAGAGAGTTCCTCTCTGCTAGGCTGGGTGCACATTACCCTCGATGTCACTTACCCATTGGCGTTCCAATCCCGTAGCCTTTTGAATCAATTAGCCCTCCAATCTGGGTCAGGTTGCAGTTCCTTTGTGTGATGTACTCTGTCGTGGTTGATTCCATTAGCAAAGCGTAATCAGCCGTGAGGACCCGCTGGATTCCTTCCTCGTTATTTTTAACGAGGGCTGAAGGCTTGCTGCTCATGAAAGCCCACATTTTCTCAAAAGTGGAGATCTTGGATTTCTGGAAGAAAGAGCAGAGGGAATGACTCTGGAATCCTCTCGTCCAGTAACAAACAGTCCATTTTCCAATCATTGCTACAGCTTTCGCCACTTTGACCAATCAGGTAGACATATATGGGTTGATCATGCTTCCTTAGAAGGTAGCCAGAACGTATATAATATTAGTATACTAGCAGACCGAACATCATAACGTATCCCACTCTGCATTGTTAAATGTGCACATTAATTTGCACAGTTGAAATAAAGCACAGCCTGTGTGACTACATAGATACTATGCAGAGAGGCTGTTTACATGTTGGGAATTGCTCTCCTTGGCATGCAAGCATAGATGCCCAGACTTGAATGTGGCAATCCTACCTATGAGGCAGGACTTTTAAGGACCCACCTTCTTAGGTGGGGCATGCATAATTAAAGATAATCATCTTTCACAGATATGAAATTCCTTGGCATTTGTGGCAGTGAAGCAGGCTGCCTGCCCAATAATACATGAAAGTTGTGAATGTAAAAGAAAATAGAGATTTACCAGGCAATATTTGCATACTAGGTATGTTTGTAATAGAAAAGGGCAATGGGCCTCATTATGATTCCGGCAGTAGCCACGACGGTAAATACCGTCACGGGTGCCGCCAGAGTCATGAATTTACCGGTACCCAGCAATGGGCAATTACCAGGGCATTGCAGCCCCGATGGACCCAGTAATTGCCCATTGTCGGTGCCAGTATTTATTACTCCCCATTCCCATCTGAGCGCCATTGGACTCAATGGAAATGGGGAGGCCGGGTGCACCGGCACCATTCACGAATGGTGCCAGTGCATCCGTCGCAGTCTGCTTGCGGGTGCCGGTATGCCACCAGGTCAGACCTGTGAGATTTGTTCAAATTGTTCAATTTCGGCTGTACGGTCGAACATTTTGAACAAATCACACATTCGGTGGCATTATAGTGAACAAGGGGAGCGTGGGCTGTGCGAGTGTCCCCCGCACCCTTGTTTGCTATAATGTCAACGGGGTTGCAGGAATGTCCCCCTGCACCGCTTGAATAAAGGTAGGGGAGAAATAAAAGAGAAGAGGACCATGTGGCGCCGGTTCACATCCACGTAAGTGAAGGGAACCGGCGTTGCAGAGGGATGCAGGAGATGGCGGCAGACAAGAAGTTGTATGAACACATTGTAATGGGGTGGGGGGAAGCGGATTGTCTCGAAATATCCATGGATAGAAAACCAAAAGTAATTTTCAGTAACATAACATTCATTTTTTTCTCCTTCGGACATTGCTTGTTTCGATTAATTCATGGACATTCGTACACAATATGATGAACCCAATGTATTTTATGATTTAAATGTATGACAGCATTGTTGGATCTTGGTAAAAGAGGCAGGGGAGAATTGAGAACAGGCTAACAAGCTTTAGATGTTTAAACAAGCTAATACGAATACACACCTCCAGAATCAGCCTACCGCACTCATGGTACTACCTTCACCTAGCCACCCCAACCCTCAATACAGCTCCCCCTCAACTGATTCCTCTAGCTGACTCAATCACCCCGACTGCAGCTTTCCATATACCTCCCCCCTTCACTCTCCTTCAACCCAAGCTCACCCATTACTAAGAACAATTTCAAGCTTGATTCCAGAGCTCTCAACCTAGCTGAAGTCAAGTCTGTCCTCCTGGCTCTCTACAGGTCACAGCAGCTCTACTGAGCAAGTCTCAAGGACTTCAATGCTGTCCTCGCTGCACCCTGTGAGAAGATTATCTAGCTTGAGCTTTCATCTCCTCTCATTCTTGTACCCCAACTTGGTTCATTCCCTCCAGTCCAGCATCAGAGGACCTCCATGAAACCTCATTCGCAACACATGCAGAAGTGTTGCTGATGTGATATCCTTTGCTCCCACAAGGACTTTCTTCTTGCTCGCTCTAATGCTTTGAAGTCAACGACGCCCGGCTAATCCTGTAATCGCTACTCTACTCTCCCGGCCATGCTTTCACACTTTATGTATTATCCATCACATCTTCTCTATCGGCATAGTCATTTTGCTCTTACCACACCTTTAAAGTTTACAAAATAAGATCTTATCTGACTATCCAAATATGACCTCCCTCCACCCTTCTCACACCTCGCATTACCTATTCACTTCCTTTCTACTCTTATTCTTCACACAAACCCTAGTGAACTGGCACACACTATTCACGCTCCCAACACATCTTGCACTCCAATAGACCTCCATGATTCATAGAAATATGAGAGCCAAGAACCCCGAACCTGCTCCATCTTCTTCCCTCCTGTAAACTCTTACATTCCTTTGAGAAAGCCCCTCCATGCTAAAAAAAATAGCTATCATCCAATTAATCCTAAAAAAAAGCCTTACTCCCTCTTATCACACTACTCTAACATTCTTGAGGAATTGTGTATTTCTGTACTGGAAGCCGTCAGACTCTGACTGAGCACCCTGAGGCCTTCGGGTGTGTGGCGTAATAGAAATATTTATATATAGATAAATAGCTAGATATAGATACTAGATAGATAGATAGATAGATAGATAGATAGATAGATAGATAGATAGATAGATAGATAGATAGATAGATAGACAGATTCTAGATAGATAGATAGCTAGATAGACAGATTCTAGATAGATAGATAGATAGATAGACAGATTCTAGATAGATAGATAGATAGATAGATAGATAGATAGATAGATAGATAGATTCTAGATAGATAGATAGATAGATAGATAGATAGAATGATAGATACTAGATAGATAGATAGCTAGATAGATAGACAGATTCTAGATAGATAGATACGTAGATAGACAGATTCTAGATAGATAGATAGATAGATAGATAGATAGATAGATAGATAGATAGATAGACTTCCTCTGCTCTGGGCTCGGAAATAGGCACATCACAGAAACAGCACTTGTACACATTTCCAACATTCTTATAACTGCTTATAGTTCCAAAACGCCCACAAGTATCACTCTGCTTGATCTCTCTGCTGCATTCAACATTGGTAATCATGCCATCTCTCGCCATCCTACCCTCTCTATCACTGGTATCATAATCTCTACCCTGGACTTGTTCGCCACATACCTCGGGGATGAGTGCTTTCACATCTTCTGGGAGAGTGGCACTTTCTTTGCCAGCCGCCTTCTAGAGGAGTTGCTCAAGGGTCTTTTCTTGGCCCACTTCACACCATACACGTCCTCTCTCTCTAAGCAAATATCTTGCTTTAGCGTCTCTTACCACTTATTTGCTGACAATACCCACATATTCTTCTCCTTCCCCTCCTTCACACCTGCCATGTCCTCTGGCATATCTAACTGTGGTTCTGAATTCAGCACAAGATGGCTGTTCAGTGCTTTACCTGCAGTGCTACAGTCTTACACTGTCGCCACAAACCTCCCTGGTCTCAACATCTATTCTCTCATCACTTTCACACTGTCCTTCCTCTTGCCCTTCGGAACCCATCCCCAAAGCTTGCAACGTTGAGGTGCTCTGTGACAGTGAACATAAGATTCAGCAATGAATTACCTCTGTTGCCATGGTGGTGTGGATACGCATACAGAACATACATAAAAACACTACTCACCACCACCTACCACTCTACTAAAAACCTAAAGCTGCCATGTACGCACTCTACAAGCTTCCCCATTCCTCTCGCACCTCTTCCCAGCACCTGATTTGAGATGGCTCTATATGTATCACTGGTCCATTTATGATATAATATGATAGGTTATTTATAACACGCTTAATACACAGAGCGCTTAATATCCAGAGGTTTCTAAGTGCGGACGTGGGGATTGAATCTCTGTTGCTTCGTGTCGCATTGCTTCCAAGGCAAGCATGTTGCCCCTGTGCTATCCTTCCTTCTACAATCTCATTCTCCTTACATTAATTCAAATCTGATTATGCCCCCGTTCCCATTTGGCTAACCCTATCACCCTGCCCTCAATCACCACTTCTTATCCTGAACTTGAAAGTGTTCATCAGTCTGTTGGTTCCATGTTCCCCTGGCCCTGCCAGCTGCTTCTGCTTCTTTACCCTGCTGACCCCTTCCACTGGATCTCTCTACCTCTTACATCGAAGCAAAGACATTGGGGCTGATTACAAGTTTGGCAATGCCAGAAAACAGTGGCAGTAATTCTGTTACTGCCACTTTTCCTGCACCGCCAAAGTACAGTTTGCTGGTGGGGTGCCTGATTTACCTCCAACCAAGAGCTGGAAATAAGTCAGGCACCCCACGGGCAAAAAACAGCAGGAAATTCTGGCACCCCAGCAATCCCCCCATAGGGTCCTATGGACTCCATGGAATGGGGATTAACCTACTGTTGCCGGCATCCCACCGGATTTACCGTTCTGGATACTACCAAACCTATATGAGGCCCATTGTACTGGACTTCAAGATTGGCCTCTAAGAGAGGTTGCTATCAAGGGAGAACCTGTCACCTACAGTGGTCTCACCCCTCCTGCATAATCCTCAATCCAACCCTCACCACTCTTAGTAAAATATTGTAACTGCTGTGGGGTATTTTCGCCAAAGTGGATAGTGCATTTCTTACAAAAAGGTGCCCTCAACTCAATAGTCATAACTTCTGAGATTTACTGTAGACAAAGGATGTGGAGGTTTCCAGGTTTACACTTTCTTTTTTACACTGCTTTTCAGAGACTGTGTAAATGCCTCCCGCAATCAACGATGGAGACTTGCTGTAACAAATACTCCAATGGAATCTGCCCGCTTTCACCAGGTGAAATGACAAGTGGATATTTCACATGCTGGTGGAACCCCAGTGGATCTGTTGGCGGTGGACGGGTGGTATGATATGATATGATATGGCATTTATAACGTGCCTATATACAAGTGTTTCAAGGCGCGATGAGGCAAGGGAGGGGAAACAGAGGGAAGAAAGAGATAACGATCCTACTATGCCAGATGCCATTGAGATCGCGCAGGGGGGTGGGGAAAAGTGCAAGTGGGAAAGGGGAGGGGCAGTGCAGTACATAGGAGAACAGTAAATAAATAAAGTCAATAAATAAAAGTACGGCCAGCTGGTGGCCAGTGCAAGGCTAAGTGCCGACATCAGGTGTCAAGTGCTAGAAAGGGCTGTAGGGATACAGAAACAGTCCCCGAGTGCAAGGGTGTCCAAGGGGGGCAGTGTAGGTGTGCAATGGCGGGCAGGAGTCCTGGGCTCGAGATTAGAGGGTAGTGCAATTTCAGATTCAGCCAGGAGTTCAGCAGGGGAGAGGAGGAGAGAAAGCAGAAGCAAAGAGGAAGGTCTTGAGGTGCTTCCGGAACCAGAGATGGTTCTCCTCAAGTTTCAGAGAGGCAGGGTGTCCATTTAGCTTAAGAAATGCACATGTCAAACGAGTGAACATCCTGCGGGTCAGTAAAGGGCGGCAAATGTGTACTGCGACTTTTCCCTCCAGGTTTGCTGATCCACAGGACCTTACAATGACTCTCATTGCATACAGTGCGGGATCATCCTGTAAAGTCCCCAGTGTCTTGCCCTTCCTCCTCCACACCACTTGGATTTTATCATCACTGCTAATCATGGCCTACAACAGCAAAGTACTCATTGTTTTGGGTTCCTCGCTCAACTATTGTCTTGCACCAGATAAACGCTCTTCCTTGCCTCTCAAAAAATGCAGAACATGCACAATTTCAACTATGTACTTTTCATAGTAATTGAAATATTGTGTCATTCCAACACTTTTTCAATTTCACGTCAATAACATCACTTTAAAAGCACACGCCTCAGCATGTCAACATCACCCAGATCACAGGAGAACAACCTTTTCCATATCCTGGACCAAAGCCAAATATATGTTGGGCCTGCTCTCTGTGCACACTCTGCCACTATGTATACCGCCACTCCTGTCGATTCAACCCTGTGCCATCGGATTTTGCCGCCCTTGCAACCTAGTCGGTCCAGAATTCCAAGCAGTAACATGGGGTCTGATTTCCAATAAAGGGTTGCGTACTTGTATGTTGATCCTGCGCAATCACAAGTCGACATAACACCCACAATCTGCATGTGGCCACTCAAATGCATTTGCGTCGACGGATTCACTTGAGTGAATAAGCCGACATGCAGAGAACAGGTAGGCAAGGACCGTGATTGAGCTGCCACGGAGTAAAGCACAACCAGAAGCACAAGGATGCCCTTGGAGAGACAGCAGACCTCAGGGTCTTTTCCTACCCTGCCTATTGCTAGCCTGTGGTTTATCCACAATACCGCCTGGAGTGCTCAAAGAGAGCTGCTATTATTTGTCTACCCCCAAATTGAAATGCTCATGATTCCCATGAGTGTTTAACTTTATTTTTAGTTTTCTATATAAGCACCATACACAAAGAGTTGAAACTATAAAGAACATATTGTGATATAGGGCCCCTGCTGGCCCATCAATGTAAATGCACCCAATAACCCCAGTTTTGAGGATTTGACCCCGGCTTTCCACTCACTTGATGCCAGTGAGCCAAAGCCTGCTCAAATGTTGGGAACTCGCTCAATAGTTGTAAATACATGGGTGGTCTGGCTGCAGCCCCTTGGGCCCACAGCCATGTCCTCCGCCGCAGTGCTGGGCTTCTTTTGTGAGTCAGGTTCTTGTACATTGACATCTATGGCACATGGGTGAGAGTGTAATCCTTCTGTGCAAACAGCTGTTTGTATATCAGCCTCTCAGTGTTAGACATGGGCTTCATTTGGCTGCCATGACAACAGTTCAATGGTGAAGTGATGGCCATTGAAAGGAGACGACGGGGATGATCATGTCTCGGGAGGATAGCTCAGCGACAACGTGCTTGCTTCGGAAGCAAGACAACACAGAGCAAAACAGGTTTGATCCCCGGGTCCGCGCTTGGAAACCTCCAGGTATTAAGCGCGTTATAAATAACCTATCATATCATGTCTTATGTGGTTGGTTGTTTTGAGACCAGCTCCAATTGTTGCACTCTTGGACTCCTGTTTCCTGGCATTCCAGTTTGCTGTCCTTTGGATGTAGGGAATAGCTCAGTAGTTATGTCAAGAGACGACTAGTTCAGTCCAGTAAGACATCTGATGCAAACAAGAGTCCTCGTTGAGAAAAGGTAACCTTGAGTACTTAATGGATGCGTGCTTATCAATTAGATATTAAAATGCATTCTAATTCCACAACATCATTCATCATCAAAACAAAGTGCTAATTTAATAGTGTATAAGACAAATTGGGCCTCATTACAAGTTTGGTGGAATCTCGGTGGTAAATCTGCCGAGATACCACCAAACGGTATTACCGTTACCACCACTGCGTCTGACGGTATTACCGCTGGATTACAAGTGGCAGTGGCGGTGTTAGTTCCCATTTAATTCAAGTCCATAGAACTCTATGAGGGATTTTTGTGGAAAGGTGGTGTATTTACCTCCAGGGCTGGAGGTGCATCCTCCAACTTTCCGGTGCGGTAATGCGGGAGCAACGGTATCTGCAGTTTTATCGCACAGCAGAACTCACAATACAGTCCATGTCCGAATCGCAGGATATCAACTAATGCGATCAAAGTTGATGCCTGTCCTTTCCCGAGAAGAGCCACTCTGCACAAAAGTGACAGTGTCTAGGAATTGAGAGCTTCACAACCAAAAAGGGACAACGTCGTAATCCTGTTCCCGCCATCCTCTCCATCACTGCCAGCCAGGGCACTGCTTCAGCAATCTAAGGAGAGTGGAAGGTCATCGATTTTATGTCGTCCTTCCAATAAACAAACTACTTTGATGTAATTACAGAGTTTATCATACAATTGGAGTAGGTCAGAGGATGGTGCTGCGGTAGTCGTACTCTTGCGTGACGTAGCGCGAAACGCCGCACATCTGCTGGGAACAAACACGGTATCTCACTGGGATTACCCACAATCCCTTAAAGGCTGTCCCTCATATACATCTTCAGTAGGCAGTAATTCAATTCCCCGTCCCACCACCCCCATTTATCGCACTGGGAGTACATGTTAGAGAAACCATGATCGATGATGCTATGTAGGCCACTGGCCGCGCTGGTCTTTGAGGACACTCTACTCCCAGGACCAGAGAATGCATTAAGTATACATGACTTTGCCTCTGGCAGCATCTGTTCATTAGTAACCCACTCAAGGACAGCTGCGCTGTGTGTGCCTCCCAGAAGAAGGCACCAGCATGCCAGGACGGTGAGGCCTATTTTCAGGTAAATAGCAAGTCTTCAAGGCTGTGTGAAAGATTTAGGGTTGAAAATAGCGACCTGTATCCTTTCATTCAATGTGGAATGTTAAATGAGCCATGCCTTGAGCTGAACTTCTTTCCAGTTGTGCGCAATGGCCCCATCTGTGTGCCCCCCATAGTAAGTGTGCGGGCGCATTAGACATAATTGCGCTTTTCATAGCCTCGGGGGCATTCCACATAACAACAGAAGCGCATGAACATTCCGTGACAGTATTGCAATGTAGAAAGTTCATATAAAGATGTTTAAATTGTGAAAGAAAAAAATAAGTGCATGCTCTGCTTTGCACATTCTTTCGACAAACATCAAACTGCAATACACAATGTTCTTTTTTTTTTTTAACTCTTACTCTAGTTGACCCGAGCACACCTTTTGCACTCACCTAATTCCATCAGTGAATATATGCTTCACTGATGGAGGGGCTTTCAAAAGTGGGGCCTCGTGCTAAAAAGTATCCTTCTGCAAAGCACTGTTATATGCACGTGCTCTAAACCATATTTCCTCACTGTAGAAACGTTGCACTGGAACGGATGCATGTTTTTAATGTATTTATCTATTTATTTATTTATTTATTTATTCATCATTCATGTATTTACTTAATGGTTTATTTATTATGCGCCTATACAGCCAATGGTGCTTTAAGGCAAAACATGTATTTGCAAGGTATCGCAATTCTGCAAACATTGCAGAGGTGTAGAATCCTATGCTTTCAATGAATGGCTGCACCCGGCTGTATTTTTTGTTATACTGTGCAAACGTGGCACAGTATTGGCTAAAGCCAAGATTGCCAGGATTGCCTCAGTGCTAAAACCATGCAAAGATTCTGAAAGGAGTCCCCACAAGTGCTGTTATGTTTGTTGTGATATTTTAAAGTTAGTTATTATTGCTTGATTGTTAGCTGAGTTATATTCAGTCCAAGTCATTTGTATTTCTTTGTTATCAGTTATAGCCCTCCTTCGAATGCATGGACCGAGTAATGTGTCGGCTATTGCTCTTGGCTGTGTTCTCACACCAGCTGAGGATGTGAAAGCAGTGTCTGGAATTGAATTTGGAGAAAGCAGACATTCTAGTTTTAGGCAAACAGATGATGGATGGAACCAATCCTGCTGGGTGCTAACAATGGCAACCCCCCCCCACACACCTTATTGTCCCCTGGGTTTTAATATAGCCTCTCTCTAACTCCGACCCCCCTAAGATTAACTTTAGCTTCATCTTCTTTTTATCAACTGTGTATTTTACAGAATATTTGAGCCTCTGTCCCTCCACACTGCCTTTTAATGGCGGTGACCGCTTCTATTGCATCTGCATTTGATTACGGAACCCCTATATATATGTTATATACCGTGAAAAAAACATTGTTAATGGGACATTATGGTACCAAGTAAAACCAGAAGAAAAAAAAAATCACCAGTTATGGTAGGCTAAGCAGCCATAACTCGCACCATCACTGTGCACTGCTCAGACTAACAACAAGGACATCAACAATGACATCACAAATGTCATTGATTTATTTTTTTTTAAAATTTATTTATATTTATATAGCGCGCAAGTAACCCACGGGCATTGAGGCGCTGTTACTTGCAAAAATCTTAGTTACAGGCATATAGTCATTCATAGGTACAGTATGAGTTCGACAAAGCATAGAGCTGACATTTTGGTTGGTACAGTATGTCATTACAGTACAGTTTATGCATTAGGAATATATGAGATGTATTCGACTAGTGCAACGCATCTTATGTGAATAAGATTGTTTTCAAGGTTTTGCGGAAGGTGCTGAGGGAGGACTCGCCTCTGATTGTGGGAGGTAGGGCGTTCCAGTGCGTGGGTGCGAGATATGGGAAGCTGGATCCGCCCGCTCTGACTTTTTTTACTAATGGCACAGAGAGCATGTTAGTATATGGTGATCTGGTTGGCCCCGTAGAAGAGACGGGGTGGATCCTCTGGGAGAGGTAGTCAGGGGCAGTGAGGTGAATGCACTTGTGGGTCAGTGTCAGTGTCTTGAAGATGATTCGTTCTTTTATTGATCACTGATGACATCACATATCCAGGCCACTTGTTTTTGTTCACTGACAGTCAGAATATGAAAATTGAAAAGGTGCTATATATCTAGACATTACCCTTGTGGTATGTTCTTGAAGTACTTTCCTTAGGGTTTGATCTCAGCTCATGGTGCACATACACGGGGCAATAAGCAGGCCTCAAACACACAATTCATTTGTATGAATGAAGTTGAAAATGTATGTTTTTGACATTTTCTGGTGATGTTGGTTCTTTGTCCCTTACTTTAGTTTCCTTGTATGTGCCCCTGATTTGCATGCATTGTTGGTATTTACATGTATTGTTTGTACTAACACATGTGTGTAGTAGGTCTTGAACTGTTAGCTAGTTATTCCATGTTTAACATTACTCAAAACTCTGATACGGTAGCATTCATTATTTTACTATCCAAAATGACCATTAGTTCATGATAGGTCTCCCGATCACCCCTGACATCAGACATCCTGTTACCAACATTATAAACACAACCCCTTGTAGGGACATTTCATCACAATGAATGTCATTTGTGATGTCATTAGTGATGCCATCAATGGCATTTGTGATGTCATCTTTTATGTCCTGGGTGTTAGTCTTAGAAGTGCATGCTGGTGATGCTAGTTATGGTTGCTTAACCTACCATAACTGGCACTTTTCTGGGGGATTGCATGCATATTTGTAACCATAACATCCATTTAACAACATTTTTACACTGAATTTCATAGGTTTTTATTAGTATAACTTAACCATAACGTCCCTGTAAGAAACTATTTTCTGTGCATTTCATAGGTTTTGATGAGTGGAAATGTTTCCTGATGTCATATCACGGTGCATGGTTTACTATAATAATTACTCTTTTCACATATATGAAAGAACTGTAAACCTTGTTTAACATATGTTTTGCAACACATACTGATGTGTGTCATTATCAGCAGCGCAACATGAGGATGCAAGTTACGGTTGAATTGCCTCGGGCATGATTCTCAACCATGACCCCAGCCCAGCAAACCACCCCCGTTATCCACTGCGCCTACCCTACATCCTAGTTCAGTCTCCACTATAACCTTATAATGTGACCAATGACCAGTGCTCAAGGCTTGCAGCCATGGCCAGTCTCCGCAATCCATGGGGCATGGGGCTTCGACCATGCCGCATGCCCCAATAAGTAAATCAGAGTAGGCATTCATCCTTGCCAAGGGCCAGACCAACTGTACATGCACCAAAGTTCTATCAAACGTTTGTACTTAGATTTTGAGACTTTGGAAAAATAAGATAGATTTGCAAAAGCATGTTTTCAGGTCCTTGCTGATGCTCCTCGTGCAGGTTTGTTGTAATCCAATCCAACACTTCAGGCTGTGTAAACTTTGTTTTCCCATTTAATCCTTGGGATTTGGCCTGCCACATGCCCCAATGACAGATCCGAGTGCACATTTCTACTTGCTCAGGGCCAGGCCCATTGTCCATGCACCAAAGTTATATCACAATTTTGTGTACTTAAATTTTGTCACTTTTGAAAAAATAAAACACAGAACAGATTTACAAAACCATGCTTTGAGTTCCTGATGCCCCTTGTGAATGTTTGCTGCAATCCTGTCCAGCACTTCAGGCTGTAGCCACAAACATAATTTGTTTCCCCATTCAAACCTAACTCTATTTAAAAAAAAACGTGACCACATGGCCTTTACTATGAAGGCCATGCCCACTGTAACCCCACTGCCGGTCCCTTGTGGTCATGGCCTGTAGCCAGATTGTCCAGGTCATGGCATGACCCGGATAATCTGGCCACTGCCTATAGCAACTGCCTATACCTTAGTCACCAAATGTATAGCACTATTTGTTGTAGCTACATTATGAATCTTTTCAAAAAATAAAACACTGAAACATTTGCAAAACCATGCTTTTGGGTTCTTACCAATGCTCCTTGCATGAGTTTGCTGCAAATCTGTCCATGTTTTATTTTTTGAATGGTGTCAAAACTTACATACAAAAAATAGTAATAGAACTTAGCCCCAACTTTACAAAATTAATGTGGTATTTGCACAAACATTCAAATTTGGTCTCATATATTTTTGCAAACATTTGTGCAGATTCATCAAACAGCACCAAATGTATAAGTCAAACATTTTGGGACCCCTCTAACTTTTCCCTCTCTCGGCAAAACAGTTCTAAACTTAAGAATGATTCGGGGTCAGGTCTTGAATGATATTGCACATTTGTATGCAGTTTCATTGAGGGGCGCCAAAGTTATAAGCCATTAAAATACTGATTTTCACTAACCCTGTAATGCAGAAATATGCATGGATGTCCCTGAACATCTGAGATGTTTGCGAACATCATAGGCATGGCCCCGAACATCTGAAATGTTCGCAGAAGTTTTAGAAGAAATAAATAGCCAATTTTGGTCTTCTTGTGGCTATCCCATCCAATCCTCACCCCCCCAACTCCTCAGAGAGGGTTTCATTAGTTTGAAAAGTGGAATGTTGTGTTTTTTAATATATTTTTACCGCAATGTCTGCAGACCATGGGCACAGTTAGCAATCCAACATGGCATTGGATTGAAATGTTTTGACACACCTAATTGACCAATCAGCAGGACCGTATGATGTCCGTGCACATCACACCACTCTCTGATTAGTGCAGAGGCGTCTGCGGACTACGAATCATGAAATGAGTCCACAGACTGGACCCAGATATCAGATATTTCTTTTTGGCCATTTTCAAAAAAACGACTGAATGGATTTACACCAAATTTGCAGTTTGGCGAGGATTCGTCAAATGGCACCAAAGTTATGAGCAGCCCATAAAGTGCTGTTTCTATGAGTTGAGCAACTTAACCATAACTACAGGGCTGCTAACTATATATAGACACAGGAAAAGTTGCAACTGTGCCTGCACTTATTTGCGCCAAGATAAATTACTGGTGTATTTCCTTTTTCTATGAATGACAGATCCAAAAGTTCTGTTGTATTTGATAAAGTTTTTTATTTTGAATTTTCAGCCCCTCTTGGATGACACGTGTTTCGGCGTACAACCTGCGCCTTTTTCAAATCCGGGCTAGTTTCATGAATCAAGACAATGAAAAAAAATATAAAAACACAACATTCAGAAACTTTTAAATGAAAACCATCTCAATTACAAAAATAAAAAAGAAAAGAAAAATCTTGTAGCGTTTAGTCCCATACCATGTATTATTCAAAAAACACATTACACCTCGTGCATTCTACGGAACCAGACTTTTATAAAAATAGATATATGTGAGCCATTGTAACGGAACAAAGGTGGAAGGGAGGGAGGTTAGGAAATCCCTGCCAGTTGTATTTCATCTTATTCAAAGTGCTGTTTATGGTATCATTGCTGTCACTTAATGTGATTGCCTACTTTATATTCATATTTTCATGTTTTACGCAATCACTGCTGAAATCTGTGTGCATGTTTGCATGTGAGTGTGCGTGCACATGCATGATTTGCAGGTGAAATTTGTCTTGGTTGACTCAGTCTTTCAACTTTCTGCACACTTTTGAATTGAAAACAAAATTAGAATTTGAGCGAGGAGTGGAGCAATGAATGGCGACGACATGCAGAAAGTAATAGAGCAGTGCCAGGGATGAGCAGGAGTGGCAGGAACCAAAGGAGGCAAACATAATGTTTTCATATAGTGCATCACACCAAACTCCTCCAGTTTCTAAGCACTCTAATGTTGAAAGATAATTGATTCATCTGGATGGATAAAAGTGTAAAATGGCAGTGCCATAGGATTCGAACTGAAGAAAGTGCATGCTACTAATTAACACCACAAGATCTACTAATTATGCATTACGCCCCAAGCTAAAACTGCAGCCTGGTAGGGCCATTTAACACACGCTGTTGCCTTATGGAATTGGTTCTCCCCAATATTTGACTTGCAATGTATTCCCCTGCCCCATGGCACTTCTTGTACTTTGATTGCAGTCAATCCCTGTTTGGGCTGGTGGTGGAGCTGCAGCCATGCAAGAAAGACATGCTCCTGTAAGGGTCAGAGAAGGGCACAGAGGGAATAGAGATAGGCTCTGCCAGTACCTATTGTCAATAATATACTGGAGACAAAGTAGGCTTAGCATGTGATTGGACATGGAAGTTGTGCCTAAAAATGTAATCTGTTAGATATGCCAAGCAGATAGGATAATTGCTTAAGGTGCTATTTACAAATCAACATTTCCAAGAATCATACTATATAATAAAAGGCCAGATGTATGTTTGTCTGAAAATGTCCTGCCCGCTCTGCCTGTTATCTCCGCTAGAGGGAGCTGTTGCTTTATGCATACAACAATAAGAATTTAAGTTCATCTTTCAGGCGAACAACATGTGTATTTAAACAATGATAACATAAAATTAGCTTGCAGAAAAGGTCTAAGACAGACAAGGATACCACTTTAACAGCACATTTCAAGTTGTAAAAATAAAAAATATACATTATGAAATATATATATACAGAAATGTATTTGATTAAGCATTTTTTATAACAAAATATATTACTTTGTTTTCAATGTACTTGTGTATTTTGTATTGTAATATTTATTGGTACGTATTATTGTATCAAACTGTTCTCCATGTACATTTTAAACTTCATATCACTCCAATTTACTTTATTTTATGATCTCATTTCTACTTTGAATCATGCTCCATGTGAATTGTATTACTTTGACATCCCTCACCATTATACATTTGAGTCCAAATGCTGCAAGTGTAATTAAAGACAATGATGAGCAGATAGAGCTATCGGCCATCAGTCCTATGTCGAACTTCAACAGATTCTGTGAGATTTTGCTTGAGGTTACTATTCCTCCACATAAAAGGAACAAGACCCTTTACAATTATTTTTTTGTCTATTGACATAGAATAAAATCCACCACATAATATATTTACACTCTGAAAATGTCCTCTTGTATGCACATTAGCCTATGTAGATGGGCTTTTCCACTAGTTCAACATACAATAAGACACTATTTTTACTATTGAAAGCAGAAATAATACCAGTAATGCCACTATTAGTTTAATTAGTGAAAGTACTGTCATTGGTACAACCATATATAACAGAGCTGGCTGTAGCAGTAATAGAAGAAGTAAAAGTAGCAGTATTAATATTATTAGCAGAAATAGCAGGTGTAGTTGTAGTATTGATGGTAGTAGTAGTAGCAGTGGCGGTAGTAGTGACAGTATTAAGAGTAGTAGTAATAGTTGTAGTAACATTGTTAGGAGACAATGGTAGTAGTAGTGGTAGTAGCAATGGCAGTTATTTTAGTAGTACTGTCATTAGTAGTGAAGGTAGTAGCAGT
This sequence comes from Ambystoma mexicanum, assembly GCA_002915635.3. Classification (NCBI taxonomy): domain Eukaryota; kingdom Metazoa; phylum Chordata; class Amphibia; order Caudata; family Ambystomatidae; genus Ambystoma; species Ambystoma mexicanum. The sequence goes on from CM030325.1 coordinate 969,058,832, forward strand.
AGTAGAAGTGGTGGGAGAAGTAAGACTATTAGTAATATTAGTAGTAGTGATATTATTAAAAGTGGTAGTCTAAGAAGTATCGGTGGTAGTAGTATTTATAGTAGTAGGATAAGTAGTGGTAGTGGTAATGATATTGGCAGCAGCAGTAATACCAGTGGTAGTAGAAGTAGTACTGGTAGTAGTGACATGAGTAGAAGTGTGGCATAATTAATAATGGCATTACTAATGCCGGAATAATTAATTACTGATATACTAGTGGGGATAGTTCTATTAGTATTACTTATGTTGGATCCCTAGAACTAGGATTATCATGAAGAATATTAACATGGTTATTACTAGTAATAGATGCAGTAGTACTAGGGGTATCCTTCATAATGTTGTTAGTGCAAATATTAGTGACACTTGCATTAATAATTAGGCTACACCAGCACTAGTCTTGCCTGAGTTAGTAGCATCCATAGAATAGTAATAATGGTAGTAGCTGTAGAAGTGAGAGTAGAAGTAGTTTTATGGTGATCACGCCATTTACTAGTTAACAGAAGTAGTACCAGTACCAGTACCAGTACTTAAGGTAATTCTAGTAATGTTAAGATGCCTATTAGTGATAGAGTTAGGCAGCACAGGTCTCACTACTACGAAGCCACCAAAGGCAACATATTAAGAACACTACGGAAAAGCACACATATAAAAACGCCATAAACTCTTTGAACATGTAGCTGATTAGCCTGCTTTCGATTTCAGTGCACCATTCTGCAAACACTGTGCGAAGTGCACATGCACAGGTTAGCCTCTATCCTTCCGCCTTTGCATCGAGCAAAGCCTGACCTCGGCCACTGCCAGGCCACATGCACAAGAGGAGAAGTGACTGTGGTACTCGACAGGTGCCCTGATGCCATGAAAGCTTCCCTCATTTGAGACTGGCAAATCACCAGAAAGACCTCACGGCCTAAAAATATCCCGAGGGGCTGCTGGCAAACATCTGGTTTAAAAAGCAAGTGGTTATTTGGTGTCGCAAGAGGAGCCCTGGTGCCACAGGCCCTGTACTTGGATTAAAGTACAGCTTTGAGGTGCAGTGAAAGTGGTGTGCGTTAGGATTTCCAGGCCTCCTGTGTGTGCTCAACCGGCTGCTGGCATGAGACTGCCGACACTGCTGAGCTGTTATGAAAATTAAATGGCCTGAAAAGATGCACTTTGAGGAATGAGAGAGGCGGGGCACTTGCTTCCTGGCAGGCAGTGTTCTTTTCCTCAGTTTTACAAGAAAAAAGAGATGGGGGTTAGCGAAGCCAGCTGGGGCGTCGATTGGCTTCAATGCAGCTCATGTTGGCATCCACAAGAGCAACCTTGGTTAAGGGTTTCAGTGTCTATGCTGGCAGGCCTGCTCAATGTTATGATATTTGGTGAGGGCTATGGTCTGTTAGCAATCTTTTAAACCATGCCACACGCTGAACAAACTGTCCTCCCTGCCTTATACTCTGAAGTAAGTTTACACCACGTCTGTCAGGAAAAGACGCCCACATACTCCATCTAATATCACACTCCCCATGCTTTTACAAGTTATATTATGTTCATTATATATAGATTTGATGTTTTTATACACATTTGAGACAAGGGACTAATATGCATATGTCAATGTGAATGTCCTTTCAGTGTTGAGGCTATTCTTCTACAGTTCTGTTGTATTATATTCCCGATGTAATTCCCCAACATCCCGGCATCCTTGTCTTATTGAATTATTGCCAATTTGTGCACATGCAGTCATAGATACTTTGAAAGATCAAGCAATGGATCTCCTGATATGTCAACAATTGAACGGATATACCCAGAGAGCAGTGCAACCTTAGGTCCAGCATATCCAGTAGATTGTGTATTGCTCGACATAAATATTGAACAGTAAGGGGACAGTGTCGAACCCTGAGGAACCCCTCAGTAAGTAGCAGATATTTCTGAGGTACACATCTCCACGGTGGTGCAACACATTTGCTCTGAGGAGAAGGGGAATTGAAATCGTAGAATGTGTTTTCAGGAACTCCTGCTATGGATCGTAAGCAATGCAATGTGTTCCGGTTTATAGTGAAAATGTCGACCTCAAAAATGTGGAAAAAAAGAATGTTGATTTTTTTTTTTATAAATGTGTTTTTTTAATTTCTTTTTTTAATCGGGGGGTTCTCCCCCAACCCCCTGTATTTTTACTACCTAAACCCTAAAAAAACATACAAATAAAAAAAACACATTCTAATTATTTTTTTGACTTTTTTTTCTCGACATTTTTACATTCAACTTTTTTTCGATTTTATAACTGCGCACTGTGTTTTCCCATAGTCACAGGGTCGAATGCTGAGGACAGTTCAAGCACAATCAGCAAGGATTTATGGGGTTATCCATGTTCCTTAAATATTGATCCCAAACATCCAAGATCAATGTCTCCTCAGCCACAATCCAGAATGATGATCGCCCAGGAGATCATGGGTTTCAACAAATATTTAGAGTTGGTTGGTTAATCATTTTTCATGATCATGGTATGGACGGAGTATGATAACAAATCGATTTTACACAGAAAATAAGGATAAAGAGTGTGTTTAATTTTAAAGAGATGTGATCCATGCTTTCTCTAAAACAGTCGAAGGAATCCCAGATTTCGAGAGTCGTTAACCGAGCCATTTAAAAACAGAAATACATCTTCTATACAGCCCTTAACGATATGCAATGGAGCAATGATTACCAATACAGGATGATGGCTCTAAGTTGTTATTCCTTTCCCAGAGGTCATTTAAGAGAGTTTCTGAAAGTCAAATATGGAGAATCATAGTCTGGACACTGCTTCAATGTCAGTGTTCGGGTTTACTCAGTTTTAGAAAGTCATTCATAGAAGATCTCACATGGGAAATATTTCCTGAAGATGATCACGGATACGTTCCGTATTGATAGGTTTCAATAATTTAGAAAGGGGGTTATTTTCAAACAGTCTCAGAGTTTGGAAAATGTGCTAATAAGGGTTCTCTGCCACCGTTATCTCATCATTGAAGTACCATTTTATAGCTTCAACTATTGAAATGGTATAATAGATATGGTATAATACTTTCAAGATTTCTGTATATTATGTAGTTTTCTCATCCGTGTGTTTCTATAGCTTTTTTCCCAGGATATTTTCATTCACTAATATGCATAGTCTGAAGTTCAGAGGTATTCCCATGCTGACATAGGGGATTGTGGTTCATGGATGTTAGATCACCTTTGAACTCCCAAGCAACAGTGACGACGAGAGGGTCTTTTCTGAAGTCCCTGGGACAGCAAATAATGTGTACAGAACATGCATAGATCTATAATGCATAGTTTCATGCATTAACTATCACTCCTGGGGATGTTGCATCCTCTGACAGGTTCAGCATGTGTGGGTAAAGCCCCACATGTATGTGTGCATCATACGTCCACTTGCCTGCCAGAAGCAAATGATTCCCTGTCAGCAGCTGATTCTCCATATGGAATCCGCCGTTTTTTTTCTTCTTTTCCACCTGATAAAAGCTGATGGATTCCATAGAAAGTCACGTTAAATGCCTCCACCGGGTGGATGTGATGGGATGCATTTACACTTGTTTGCATTATAAAGTACAAATAATAATCCCCAACAGATATTGATGGAATTTACCTTAATTTATTGCACTTCGTTATTGCATTTTCTAATGCACACAATCAGAAAACGAGCATGTTTAAAAGGTGACAGTTTATTTTTCTAACATTGCTCTGTTTTATTTCTGAAGACGCTTTAAGGTAAATATTTGTAGGTGTGTGGCATTTTGCAATTCATACATTACGGCGTTACACAAACACAGATGTCAGATAAACCACATGTGCTGATTTTGTAATACTTTAGAAATGTGTAGGGTTGCCACAAGTGCACGGGTCTGTACACCTGCTCTTTATGAACCGGAAGTATATCTGTAAAGGAGTAGTCAGTTACTCAGTATTAAGTTACTACAATTTCACAGAGTGAGTTATACTCACTCGCTGAAAACATTTTGTGGTTTCGCCTCTAAGTGCAGAGTTGAGATAAGACATTTAGAGTAAAACTAGACTCATTCACATTTGGTTGCCCCCTTCAGTAATTGCACAGAGGTGCTAGAAAAAAAAATGGAACGGATTGGCACCCTGAGTCATTCGCATTGTCTTAACAAATGTTAACTCAAAAATGTCAATCAATCCCCGTTTTGTGATGTAATGTGTTCTCTTAAATTAAAGCAGTATTCCAAATGCGGATCCTGTTCTCCTAGAGCAGTGAGCTTCAAGCTGTACCTCCTTAATGAGGCCACATACAGCTACCACCTGTTTGTTCTTGCTTGTGGTCCAGTGTGCAAAACATAAATGGCCGCAGAGCTTGGACTGTTGTTTACCTATATTTTAGGCCATGGCAGTTCTGCAACACCTTCTACAATGCCACAGACCAGCCAAAACAGATGAAACAAAATCATGCCCAGAGCAAGATCAAGGTTAACAGAGGTGTTTCAAGTATTTAAATCAGACATTTGTTTGTTTACACAATTAATCAAATGTGTATATATGTATTTATGTATGTGTATGTACGTATGCATGTATGTGGGTGACTTGTGAAGCTTAGCTTAGTATGGAGTCACACCCAGAGAATCACAAGTAAGTGTATCTGTGATGTGCCATGTTGATTTGCTGAATCGTCCTTGGTGCATTGCGTGGTAACTGCTAGGGAAGACCTTTAAGGCCTCTGGGTGACCTCTGCTACTCAGGTTTGCCTATTTAAGAATGTGGTCTGCCTGTCGTTCACCTGGGAAATTAAAAGTTGAGGTCATCTTTCAAAGCTCCTCATTTGAATCATCCTTGTATGGAATGCTGTGGGTGAGGCCTCCTTTGTGTGAGGCAGGATTTGATGCACAGATTGTGAGATATGGGATGTCTTGTCCTGTTTGCATGTCCTGCTGCCCAATGGGGATGAGGTATGGAATCTTGGGTGGGCGATAAGTGACTGACAGGAACGGGTCACTTTACCGCAGACATGTTTCTGCGGTAACGGTTTCCGCATATCATTGAAAAAAATTATAATAAATACAAAAATAAACAGGCCTGATGGGGATAGGTAGCCCCGTGTACAATTGTAGACAGGTGTGACATGACAAGCAAACCCCGTTGAATAGAAAAGTGGGAGATGGGAATAGGAATGGAAAATGGGGTCTCAGAAAGTGACCCGTGAAGTAGTGACCCCACTCCATACCGGGCAGTTCAGGGAATGTTGGAGTGCTGTGTGAGTGCTTTGAATGAGTGATCTGTGCGGTGTAAAAGCTGGGGGCTGAGCTGAGTGCATCAGGTGGCCGGGGTGGTGGGGGAGGGGGTCTGAAAGCCTTTACTGCAGTCTAGAGCCTGTACCTGCTTAAATAAAACTTCCACAATGCATCCTGCTGAGGCCGGTCTCTTCTGTAAGTGAAGGACACCTTTTTTTTAGATACATATTTTAAACTAATGCAGGGTGGCAGCAACATAGCTTACAAAAGGACACCTTTTTTAAGTATTGCACTCTTGTATTCTTTGCTTGTATTCATTAGCGTTGACACCCAGTGTGTAACTCAGGAGTGTGATTGCCAATGCATTTAGAATGATGACCATATACTGAGTAGCAGTATACCAGAAAACCTTTGAAATATGTAGCTCTGTCCCATCCAAGGATACATTCCCCGCCCTCTATTTGTTTCTACAAAAAAGCCTTAATAATGTAAGTGAACATGTGTCACTTTATTTTATTGTTTGCATTTGTTGGTAGCGCCCAGACCCAGAGGTATCACAGCGCTATGCTTTAGCAATGCTCTATTCTTATTTCGGTATTCCAAGGCAGCAAATAACAAAATTAAAACTACAGAATGTGCACTGTTCATCTCTACACAGTGGGCCTCATTACGACTTTGGCGGTAGAGGTGCCGGTAAAACCGGCACAGCTGCCGCCAGAGTTTTTTTTTTTCTGGCACAGGAATGGGCAAATTATCAGGGTTTTACACCCCGGTGGACCGGGAATTTCCCATTCCCGAGCACTGGAAAAAAATGCTCCCCATTCACATTCGAGCCACATAGGGCTCAATGGAAATCGGGAGGTGGGATGCACCGGCACCATTGGGGTCTGCTAGCGGGTGTCGGTCCACCCACCAGGTCAGAACTGGCGGGTTAAAGGCACCCGCGAGCAGAACTCATAGTTTGCCGGTCCAGTAACAATGGTACCGGCAAGCTTACCAGTACAGTTGTTGCTGGACCGGCAAACTTGTAACGAGGCCCATGTTTTTTACTGGTAACTGCAGCCACAACTGCACAGCCTTTAACCAACTGCAATATGTAACTACCGTAACCATCATTCGTATGCAGCCAGTGCCCAGTTGCCACCGGGTTATGTGCGCTTTACAAATGTCAAAATAAATAAATAAATAAATAAATAAATAAATAAATAAATAAATAAATAAATAGGACTGGGAGTGCAGGTAGAAAGATTCTCCCGCATTTAACTCGCAATATCAGAATACTGATTAAAACAGAGGTCCTGATTTACAAAAATGTTTTAACATGTGAAAGCCCCGTTGAAAACATGTCTGTAAGTCAGGCCTGAGATTGCTATCCAAATGAAAAGAAACGGTTCAGACTTAGAGAAATTCAAGGTCAAAAACACATGATTGAGGTCGTAGAACAAACGAAAACGTAGGCTACAACCCAGTAAAAATACTGGCAGAGAATGCCGAGCGAAGCAATGCGTTCCAACCAATAACAGCACAAGCATACAAACGCATTCCCGAATTGCAGGAATCCAGGAACACAGAGCTGGCGAGGGAGAGGAGGATGCAGCGGAATGCAGATAAAGGCTGGCACCACAGATGGAGAGAAGCGCCCGAGGTCTCGGGCCCAGGGAACGCTGCCATTGAAATGCAGGGCAGCACCTGCTTGGCACCGCACAGGTACCCTCAGGTCTCAGACAAAGGGAGCGGGGACCCAGGAGAACCGAGGCTGCAGGCTCCGGGCACCGCGGCACCGGAATGCTGATACGCCGTGCCAGGGTTGGAGATCAAGGGAGGGCTGAACTAGTAGTCCAATGGGATCACGAAAACAGGACATGATTATCCCAGTCACACACCAAGATGGAGAGCTGGGAGTTCAGTGGCAAGACATGTGATAACGACTTGTGTCGGAGATTAATAGGCGAGGGAGAGGAGGGGAAACTTGGCTTGAAGGCCAAGCGAGCAATGGCATTGAGTGGCATTACATGGGGTTTCACACCAGGGGGCTTACACCTCAAATGTCTCTGAACTGTGGATGAGCACGTGAAGGGTTATGACCAAGACACCCGTGTTGGTCCTGTAATTGATGAGGGTGAGCAACAAAAGAATGTATGTTCCAGACCAGAGACTACTGCCCTGAGTGGCCTCGCCAATGAAACAGTCTCACCACAGAAGGCTGGGATTGTGTACATCATGAAACAGAAGATCAGGAGGACAGGGAATACGTTCTCCTTTATTATAGGTCTTCAGTGGGGAAAATGAAAAAGTTAAGTTACATCCCGAAATTGGAGTTCGACAATACACCTGTGTGTGTGTGTACTTTGCATTCCAGAATACACATTTGTGTGTACTTTGTATTGAAATATCTATAGGTTTGAGAATGTAAGTTTCAAAAAATTGTTTTTCGTACTGTATTTTATCTTTAACTGTTGTTTGAAGAACCATTCCATAAGGTGTCATCCAAGTATTCCCATCTGTACTCACTGACCAACTCAACCTTTCATCCTTCTGAGGTCGATTAGAGAGTACCAAGTTATGTTGGGTGATAATGTATGTAAATGCGTTCTATGTAAAGTGCTTTGGTCAAAGTGCTGCATAGTCAACACATCATTATATCTTCTAGTTAATGTTCCCCACTCCATAGTAACGTATTTAGGGCCATTTTGCACGGCTGATGCCTGTTCTTACTGACCCTAATAGTATATGATCTTCCATATATTTCAAATGTTTTATTTTTTATAATTGTCTGCACCCCGCAGCCATCAGACCATCAGTCTTCTTTGTTTTAGCTATTGTTACTGGTCACACTTCCACCCACTTTTCGACACTTTTGGTCGGCATAATAATATTTTTCGAACTTTATTCTTTCAAACTTTGTTTTTGAATTTAGCACCAGATTCTGTTCTCCTTACCACCCAATACCACCCAGCACCACCCAATCTCACTGGAGATGTCATCAATTTGCTGATGACACAGACTTAGAGTTAAGCCATATTTTAAATGTATCATCTGAGAAGGTTCACATTCGTCAGCTCCATGCCCGTAAGACAGAGATGCTTCTCATTGAGACCCTGTCACCGCTTCTCCTCTCTCCCTCTGGCCATCCTCCTTAGGCCCCTTCCCCTCAGCCTCCTGTGAGGCAGAAAACCTTGGCGTCATCCTCAACTCCACTCTCTCCTTCTCTCCACACATCACAGACCATGCCAAGAAGACACACTCCCATTTGCACCGCCTCCGAGGTTTGCTTTCTTTCCTCTCCTTCCCCTAGATGCTTACTGTCTCCAGAGCTCTGGTTCTCTCCAGACTGGACTACTGCATCAGCCTCTTTCTTAATCTTCCTAACTCTACTCTTCACCCACTTCAACTAATCCAGAACACAACTGCAAGACTTATCCTTGGCCTCAAGCCAAGGCACCGCATCTCTCCAGCTCTGAAAACTCTCCACTGGCTCCTGATGGCTGTGAATAGGACGTTCAAGACCCTCTGCATCATCCACAAGTCTGTCTGGGGCTGTGGTCGTCTCTATATCCAACTCTCCCTTCCTAAATGCCTTCTTTCTAGAGCCCTCCACTCAGCTGCCTTAAACTCTCTGCAGGTCAGACACTTCTCCAAACAGAGAGTGGGGGTAGATCTCTCCACTCTGCTGGTTCCTCGCTCTGGAATGCCCTCCCTGCCCCTCTGAGACTTGATCCAGGTCACCGATGTTCCAAAGCTGCTAAAGACCTTCCTATTTCTTCTTCCTTCTCTCTCTCCTCTCCCTTGCTGGTCTACCTGTCTGCTCGTCCTGACTGGTGGTGTGGTTGCCCTCAGAGTCACACAGGATACCGCCCAGCCCCTCTTGACCAGTCACCCTGCACTGCCTTCTGACCTACCCAGCACTTCCGGTCTGGGACTGCTCATGATCTGAAGGTCACAAGGAGCAATAAGAGTGTGTGTCTTGTCATCCCTCTGTCTCCCCTCCTTTGTCTTGTGGTGCTTAATAACACTTGTGTAAAGGTGCATTATAAATACCAAATCATATCATATCATTACCTATCATATCAAACCATACATATGTGTCCTTCGCCTATGCTTAAATATAGAAACACCAGAGACAACCATCAATGGTCGCCCAACTACACATGCTTGCGTGTGCAGAGGGGTGCAACCATTGGCACACTCTAGTGTGTGCAGAAGGAGTGACCATTGTCGCTTCTCTCTGGTAATGGATTTTTACATTTCTCTTCAGACACAGGTGCCGGGCGTCTCCTTACCTCCCTGTGCCCTTAGAGTTGCTTGAAAGGTTCTACAGTAGTTATAATGTCCGCTGTAGTTTGTCTATGAACATGTCCACCTCGCTTGACCTTTTCTATGCTTTTTATGCTGCCATGCTTGCCAGTTGCATATTATCCAATTCGATCCTCTCATTTTACCTCCCCGCCCCATGTCCACAGAACAAACTTTGTCCCATGGCTGTGTTTCTCCTGGCCTTCATGGACACCCTCTCACACCCGACCCACCTTTGAGACACATCTCGCTGTCCTTCCTCTTCATCAGTTCTATGCTCAGGAGACCTTCAGGATGGAGCTAGTTGGCATGTTGGGTCTTACTGTCCGATGCATGGGTTCTGTGGTTGGTTCAGTGGACATCCACACCCATAATCATAACTGTGACTCACAAAATCACTGCAGCAGTGTGTTTAACTGTGGAGGTGGAGCCCCTGATTTGAAGGGAGGTCTACCAATCAGAGGTGCTGTAAAGCTGTTGGCAATGCTTGTCTTGTAGAATAGCATTCGGCGTGCAAACATAGGTATTCTGGCACCAGAACAGATAAGACTCCATTCAGCAGGTAGTGAGTAGTAAGGGGCAAAATGAGGGATAATGCTGAGTAGAGAGGAGACAGGCATGTTTTGAGATGCTCTCTTCTCATAAAGTGAGTAGAACACACATCTAACTGGGGAAAATAAACAGGAGATACCCAATTGTAGGCAAGAGCCTTGAACGGATACATAGGATCCAAACTGCTGTAAGGTTGGATTTCTATCGCTGTCACGCAGACTGGTCCTGGTTGCTATGGGGATGAGGCAGACACCTCTCAGGGCTTATCTTGAGCAAGCAAAGACTATGATGGATAGTTCTAGACTCTACCTATGCCTAGGGTAGTGAGGCATTGCCACCTCACTGTTTATTAGAGGATGCTTTCCTCTCTTTAGACAATCAGAAAGTGTAGAAAACAGGCTCTAACCACCAATAGATGCCCAGACTCCACGATTTCCCATTGGCCTTCTCACTGAAAATCAGCAAGCTTGAAATGGCCTCTCTAACCAACTGCAATGGCTGCAGTCTAAGCTTCCCTTGGTGATGTGTACTCATTGGCCACTGGAAAAGGACACATGGGAAAACTCTGCCACAAAGAGCCCCATTTAAGATGTCCCCTTTTCCCTCTGGTAAGGCTCTAATAATGTTAGAACCCTGATCATCAGGCTTTGTTTTGTGATGGGTGGCCTTTACCCTTCTAAAGGTCCTTGCCTTTCCCTTGGGACAACCATCTTAGGAAGCAACCACCAACCACATAATTGAGACCTCTGGTGTAGGGTCTAACATGTTAAAAGGGCTAGGCTGCTAGTCATGCTACAGTGGCACCCAAAGAGCTGTCTCCTTTTGAGACCCTCAGTCCAATCTCTTGTGTCCCATCACTTGACCAAACGAGTGTCCCCAATTGGTTGGACTCTTACTTCTATACCTCTCATTCTAAGACCATGAAATGAAAGCCCAGAGTGCCCAAATCAATTAATGTATATAATCAACTTCCCAAAGTGGGAGGAGATGTGGACTAGTGTGGACATTTCTGATCTTGGACCAAGAGGCTTGGGTTCTAACTTTTACTGTGTCACTTGGATAACATGTGTGTATTTCTGGAAAAAACGTTAACTTATCCTGAATTTATAAATGTATCTCCCTTCACCTAAGATTGTAATTATGTCTATACAATGCTCAAGTCAAGCTACAAAAAAATGTAGGGGGTCTCAGGTGAGCATTGGGAATTGACGCCACGGGAGGTCAACATGAAATATGTAAATTGCATCCAGGCTTGTATTTCACTATTGTAAAAAAGCACACAGAACAAAAATGAATTTGCCAAGCAAACATATTCTCATATGACCTTGTTGCTTAGGAATTAAATGTACACACCTTTTTAAATCTGAGAACATGTAACAAAACATGTCTGTATAGAAGGATGTCATATAAGCCATTTTGCAGATTTCTTGTGGCTATTGCCGTGGTCTTGAGGTTCACAAGGCCAGAGTTTGATTTCCCTCCACGGTTCGAATCTCGACACTGCAACCTGCTGTTAGTCAATATTTTTAAAATGTCTTAAACACACAGGGGGATACGGCGTCCGGCACTCTCTAAAAAGTGTGTGGACGCTGTCCACCTGCGTGGTCCCTCGACTTGAGCCTTGTGTCGATTCTAAATAAAACAATTGTCCTGTGAACCCACTAATACTGTAGCAATTGCATGTTCACATCGGACCTACCCCAACACATACTTGTTTCGCCTTTATAAAACTGGTGCCATTGAGGGGTGTGTCCTGTCTATTTCTATGTCTATTTGTAGCGCAACCTAGCCAGCAGGCGTCAAGGCGTACAATTGAAACAAATTTAAAAGAATGATTAAGACATAGCTCTTCAACAAAGAAGTATATTAGATTGGTTGCACTCTGCTCTGGGTTCCTCCCCTCTAATCCTGCTATCATGTTTTGCTTGTTGATGGCTCGTTTCTGTGTTATGTGCAACCTGAGGTCTACGGGCCTATGGAGCGTTACAAGTAATAAAAGTAAAGTACAGTTCAACAGGCCCCTGCACACCATGTAGACCTAGGTACAGATAGCATCTTCGAGAAGATCCTGCCATGATGTGGGCACTCTCTAAAATTCGACAATGCTGCTTTGGGCTAGGACTCAACTATTTGAAATACCATACAACACAAATCCATGATAACTTTGAAGACAACAAGGCCACCTCTTTTACCAAGGAACTCACATCCACATCATTTAAGTTTTAAAAATAAATGTGTAAAGGATCCAGCTGCACACGTTTATTGTCTCATTCCGCTACCTAAGCATGATTTACAGAAATATGAAGCGGACAAACAGTACTACTCAACCTGCTGGGTTCCCTGTCGCTGCCTCTACACATGGGAGGGCGCTGAAGAAACTCTCATTGGTGCCCCAGTGTTTTGACAGCCATGAGATCATCTCTATAGCTTTGCACCTCAGCAGATCCCATTGCTCACTGGGAGCCCCCTGCCCTTGAGGGTGCCGAGGGTGATGCCACCTATTCTGCATTGGTGCTGGAAATTACACACTCCACAGATAGGAGGATAAGAGTCGCTGTCAAGGGTCAAATGACTTACCTAACTTAAATCCTGTCTAAATGGCATTCACTCTAAATAAGATTACCATTGGTCGCCTATTTTAGGCGGCAGTCCCTGAAAGTAAATCTTGGTCTCCACCTGGCTTGTGCCCATGGAAGTGTCCCTATTTTTTTCAATGTTCAATGGCTGCTGTAAAGGTAGTGGGTTATGGAAGACACATTTAATCTCCAACACTGTGACTGGTAATATTCCGCTGTGGACCAGGAGAAAGAGAAGAGTTTCAGAGGGAGTGCTTCTCCAGGGCTCAGCTTTCCCTGACTCCAAAGCAAAAGCTGCTTGTATTCAACCTGTGCTGAATAGTGGGAGCTCGGTGCATAGGAGACGTCTATGCACACTGCAGGGCAATGCCCTTGCTGATAGGAGTCCGCCCCTCGTCAACTGGGTAATTACATTGGATGGGACAGTGAGTCTCTCTAGTATTGCATTTAACAGGGTAAGTACAGGAGACTCACACTGTTCTCACTGGGGACAGCAGTCAACACTGCCTGAGACTCTCAGCAACTTCTCTGAAGCATACCAAATCCCACTCTGCATCTTACTTTCCTGCAGTAGTTGGGTAAAGGAATAAATTAAATGAGGCAGAGGTAAAGAGTGAGGGCAGGATGTTGGAGGTATGAGGGGGAGAGGATAGAGTGGGCAGTACCGGAAGGGGGTGTGGTCAGTAAAACGGGTAAGCGTGAGGGAAGTTAGGACAGTTGGAGAGTTGCTGAGGATGGGAAGACAGAGTGGGCAGTAGTGGAGGGGGTGTGGTCAGTAAGACGGGTGAGCTTGAGGGAGGTATGGACTGTTGGAAAGTTGTAAGGGTGGGAAGATAGAGTAGGCAGTAGCAGAGGGGGTGTGGTCAGTAAGACGGGTAAGTGTGAGGGAAGTTAGGACAGTTGGAGAGTTTCTGAGGGTGGGAAGACATAGTGGGCAGTAGCAGAGGGGGTGTGGTCAGTAAGATGGGTGTGAGGGAAATTTGGACAGTTGGAGAGTTCCTGAGGGTGGGAAGATAGAGTGGCAGTAGCGGAGGCGGTTTTCAGTAAGATGGGTAAAGGTGAGGGAAGTAAGGACATTTGGAGAGTTGCTGAGGATGGGAAGATAAAGTGGGCAGTAGCGGATGGGAGTGTAGTTAGTAAAACCAGTAAGCATAAAGGAAGTTAGGACAGTTGGAGAATTACTGGGGCAGGGAAGTTAGAGTGGGCAGAAGGGGATGGGAGTGTTGTCAGTAAAACGGGTATGCTTGAGGGAAGTTAGGACAGTTGGAAAGTTGCTGAGGGTGGCTCTCACTCCCCGCCTCGTATTCCCTTGCCTCTCATTCCACTCCTCTGATTCTATGCCTCTCATTCCCCTGCCTGTCATTCCCCACCTCTCATTCCACTCCTTCCATTCCCCGCCTCTTATTCCACTCCTTCCATTCCCCGCCTCTCATTCCACTCCTCTCATTGCCCGCCTCTCATGCCACGCCTCTCATTCGGCCACCAATCATTCCTCCACTCCTCTCATTGCTCGCCTCTCATGCCACTCCTCTCATTCGGCCACCAATCATTCCCCCACCTCTCATTTCCCCACCTCTCATTCCCCTGACTCTCGTTCACCCGCTTTTCATTCCCCACCTCTCATTCCCCCGACTCTCATTCCCCATCTCTCATTCACCCGCTTCTCATTTCCTGCCGCTCATTACCCTGCCTCTCATTCCCCGCCTCGCATTCCTTCGCCTCCCATTCCGCTCCTCTGATTCTATGCCTCTCATTCCTCCACCTGTCATTCCCCACCTCTCATTCCACTCCTCTCATTCCCCACCTCTCATTCCACTCCTCTCATTCCCCACCTCTCATTTCACTCCTCTTATTCCCCCGCTTTTCATCCCCTGCCTCTCATTCCTCCGACTCTCATTCCCCACCTCTCATTCCCCCTCTTCTCATTTCCTGCATTGCATTCCCGCCTCTCATTCCACTCCTCTTATACCCCCGCCTCTCATTCCTCCGACTCTCATTTCCCACCTCTCATTCACCCGCCTCTCATTTCCTGCCTCTCATTACCCTGCCTCTCATTCCCCGCCTCACATTTCTTCGACTTCTATTCCGCTTCCTCTGATTCACGCCTCTCATTCCCCACCTGTCATTCCCCCACCTCTCATTCCACTCCTATCCTTCCCACCTCTCATTCCACTCATCTCATTCCCCCACTTCTCATCCCTGCCTCTCATTCCTCCGACTCTCATTCCCCACCTCTCATTCCCTTCTTCTCATTTCCTGCATTTCATTCCTGCCTCTCATTCCACTCTTCTCATTCCCCGCTTCTCATCCCCCACCTCTCATTCCTCCGATTCTCATTTCCCACCTCTCATTCACCGGCTTCTCATTTCCTGCCTCTCATTACCCTGCCTCTCATTCCCCGCCTCACATTCCTTCACCTCTCATTCCGCTCCTCTGATTCTACACCTCTCATTCCCTCACCTGTCATTCCCCACCTCTCATTCCACTCCTCTCATTCCCACCTCTCATTCCACTCCGCTCAATACCCTGCCTCTCATTCCCCGCTTCTCATCCCCCGCCTCTCATTCCTCCGACTCTCATTGCCCACCTCTCATTCCCTGCTTCTCATTTCCTGCATTTCATTCCCTGCCTCTCATTCCACTCCTCTCATTCCCCCACCAATCATTCCCCGCCTCTCATTCCCCCATCAATCATTCCCCGCCTCCCATTCCCCGCTTCTCCTAGCACTGCCACATTCGTGCTCTGAAAGGCCCAGTCCAGGACTTCACCGCTGTACACTTTGACTCTCACAGCTCGCCTCTAGCATGTGGTATCCCTTAAGCCTTCATCCACAGAATCATGGGAAACTAGAGCACACTGATGACATCACATAAGACAACATTTGACAAAGTCAGTTACATCACTGGGAGAGAGGATAGCACCTAAAAGTGAAAGTGATGCGATATGTTCACTAGTACTCCTAATACCTATGTGGGGGAATGAAGTTACATGCAATGTTTGTCGTTGCATCACATCTAAAAATATTGACACTTTTCAACTAGGAATACCTAATATACAGGAGTCAGACAGTATAGCATGTATTCACAATCAAATATATTCTAGCCCCTATACAACAGCTCTGCCTTCAAATGTGTCCCTAATGCATGTAACTCGGAATAGTAAATAGGGTACTGAAAGTAGTCATTTGGGTTTTCCGGGTCTGCATGGGGCTAGACACATTGAGCCTGATTCACAGAGCGTTTTGCAATGGGGTTTTTATTTTTTAATTTTTTTATTTATTTGCATTTTTATAGCACTCACAGAGCCTGGGGGCATCAAGGCGCTGTTAAAGATTTTTTTTCTTTTTTTGTCTTAGTTGCATATTAATAACGCGCTTAAATACCCAGAGGTTTCTAAGCACAGACCCGAGGATCGAACCTGTGTTGCTTCGTGTTGTCTTGCTTCCAAGGTGAGCATGTTGCCACTGAGCTATCCTCCCAGTTTTGCCATTATAAAACGCTTCTGTGATTTAGGCCCATAGTCTTTCAGTAGTATTGAGGAGTTTATATCGATTTATTTACTGAAATACACTTTTGCCTTTTTTTGGCCAATTTGTACAACTTATTTATCGCAAAATGTGGGGGCCATGCCGCACCTCTCCCCCTTCTGCCCCCACTTTTATATATGTTGCTGCCAATACCATCTGCATGTTGGTGGGAATAAAGTCTTTAAAAAATGTGGCAAAACAATTTATGAAAAAATTGTAATTCAGGCAAAAGTGTGAAGTAACTTTTAATGCATGGCGAAAGGACTGAATAGACATTGTAACGAGAGTAACAGTAGAATAAATCCAATCAGAGGATAGTAGTATATATTGGGGGAATGTTTTTCTGAATCCCTTTCTTTTTCAAAACAGGAAAAAAACTAACGGTCACTTCAACCAAGGAGAAGGTTGGACAGAAGTTTATTAGATGACCTGCAAAAGTCAATCACAAGGAACTCGACTGGGGCCTCCCTCTGGCACTTTGGAACTTAAGGAGAACCATCTCCGGGTCAGGACGCACCCCAAGAACTTACTATTTGATTCTGCCTTTGCTCTTCCTCTCCCCTGCTGACCTGTCTGATTTCGCTCTGTGCACAGCCTCCTGGCAACCCTTGC
Organism: Ambystoma mexicanum; assembly: GCA_002915635.3. Lineage (NCBI taxonomy): Eukaryota > Metazoa > Chordata > Amphibia > Caudata > Ambystomatidae > Ambystoma > Ambystoma mexicanum. Next base: position 969,075,631 of record CM030325.1, read on the forward strand.
ACTTGGCTCTGTATCTGTAACCCTACCTTCCCCATACTTGCACTTATCAGACACCCCTTGTCTGCGCTTTAAACCTCGCACTTGCCACTCTGCTGGCTTCACTACCAGTTGTTGTTGTTCTTATCCCTTGCTCAGCACTTTCCATCTCTTCCCCTCTCCCTTGCACTTTCCCCCTTCCTTCTCCCCTGCACTTGCGCGTTCTCAATGTCACTGGGCCTAGTAAGATCATTACTCCCTTGCCTCGTCACGCTTTGATACACATGTTTATGAGCGCGATACAAATAAAATGTCATATCATAACTCCAGTTACATGATTCAAGGTCATAAGGTTACTACTGCAAAGAAAGATAATGGGCCTCATCATGATGTTGGCGGTAAAACAGCAGTAAATCTGTCAAATTACCGCCAAGCTCCGTCACCATTACTGCCACTCCGTTTGTTTGGATTACCATGGGCTCACGAGTGGTGCTAAGGCGGTGTAGGTCCCCATGTTTGGGGTCCATGGGGATTTTCAATGGAGTTACCATGGGATGCATTACAGCATGGTCAGTTCTCTGAGTTGAGGTATAAAGTGGAAGATGTGCCTCCAGCGAAGTGCTGGAGGTACTCGTTCTATTGTGCATTTAGTTAGTTTTAAATATTACTGTAGTTACATTTCATGCACCTGGAAAAGAATGTTGGGGGTAAGTGTTCCGGCCAGAATGTTCGCATGTGGAAGGTATACACTCAAAAAGGGAAAGGGAATGGCTGGGGAAGGGAGGAACGTGGGGCTGAGTAAAGAAGATGGAACTGTAGTATGGGGTTGTGGCAACCTAGCAGTAAAGTGGCAGTAACAGAATTACCACTGATTTGACCACACTGCCATATTTATTTATTTGTTTGCATTTTTAAAGCGCTCACACATCCCGCGGGCATCAAGGCGCTGTTACAGGAATGTTGTTTTGGTTTTTTTTTGCGTGATAGTTTTTTGTTTCATGTTTTTGTCTTAGTTACATATTTATAATGTGCTTAAACACCCAGAGGTTCTAAGCGCGGACCTGGGGATTGAACCTGTGTTGCTTCATGTTGCCTTGCTTCCAAGGCAAACACGTTGCCGCTGAGCTATCCTCCCGGACATAATCAGCCCCAATGTGCTCTACGGCTTAAAGTTTGTGCTGGTATGTGGTGAGAGCTGGGAAAGGAAGGGAGTTGTGTTGTATAGTGTTGTGATGGTATGTTGTGAGAGCTGGGGAAGGAAGGAAGATGGGTTGTACAGTGTTGTGATGGCATGTGGTGACAGCTGGTAAAGGAAGGGAGATGGGTTGTATAGTGTGGTGATGGTGTGTGGTGAGAGCTGGGGAAGGAAGTGAGATGGGTTGTATAGTGTTGAGATGAGATGTGGTGACAGCTGGGAAAGGAAGAGAGATGGGTTGTATAGTGTTGTGATGGCGTGTGGCGAGAGCTGGGGAAGGAAGAGAGATGGGTTGTATAGTGTTGTGATGGCATGTGGTGACAGCTGGGAAGGGAAGATAGATGGGTTGTGTAGTGTTGTGCTGGTATGTGGTGAGAGTTGGTGAAGGAAGGAAGATGGGTTGTATAGTGTTGTGATGACATGTGGTGAGAGCTGGGAAAGGAAGAGAGATGGGTTGTGAAGTGTTGTGCTGGTATGTGATGAGAGTTGGGGAAGGAAGGGAGATGGGTTGTATAGTGTTGTGATGGCATGTGGTGACAGCTGGGAATTGAATGGAGATGAGTTGTATAGTGTTGTGATGGCATGTGGTGACAGCTGGGGAAGGAAGGGAGATGGGTTGTATAGTGTTGTGATGGTGTGTGGTGAGAGCTGGGAAAGGAAGGGAGATGGTTTGTATAGTGTTGTGATGGCATCTGGTGACAGCTGGGAAAGGAAGGGAGATGGGTTGTATGGTGTTGTGATGGCATGTGGTGAGAGCTGTGAAAGGAAGGGAGATGGGTTGCATAGTGTTGTGATGGCGTGTGGTGAGAGCTGGGAAAGGAAGGGAGTTGTGTTGTAAAGCGTTGTGCTGGCGTGTGGTGAGAGCTGGGAAAGGAAGGGAGATGGATTGTATAGCGTTGTGATGGCGTGTGGTGAGATCTGGGGAAGGAAGGGAGATGGGTTCTATAGTGTTGTGATGGCATGTGGTGAGAGCTGGGAAAAGAAGGGAGATGGGTTGTATAGTGTTGTGATGGCATGTGGTGAGAGCTGGGAAAAGAAGGGAGATGGGTTGTATAGCGTTGTGATGGCGTGTGGTGAGAGCTGGGGAAGGATGGGAGATGGGTTGTATAGCGTTGTGATGGTGTGTGGTGAGAGCTGGGATAGGAAGGGAGATGGGTTGTATAGTGTTGTGATGGCGTGTGGTGAGAGCTGGGAAAAGAAGGGAGATGGGTTGTATAGCGTTGTGATGGCATGTGGTGAGAGCTGGGGAAGGAAGGGAGATGGGTAGTATAGTGTTGTGATGGTGTGTGGTGAGAGCTGGGATAGGAAGGGAGATGGGTTGTATAGCGTTATGATGGCATGTGGAGACCGCTGGGAAAGGAAGGGAGATGGGTTGTATCGCGTTGTGATGGCATGTGGTGAGAGCTGGGGATGAAAGGGAGATGGGCTGTATGGTGTTGTGATGGCATGTGGTGAGAACTGTGGAAGGAAGGGAGATGGGTTGTGGAGTATTGCGATGGTATGTGGTCAAAGCTGGGAAAGGAAGGGAGTTGTGTTGTATAGTGTTATGATGGTATGTGGTGAGAGCTGGGGAAGGAAGGGAGATGGGTTGTAGAGCGTTGAGATTGTATGTTGTGAGAGCTGGGGAAGGAAGGGATATGGGTTGTATCGCGTTGTGATGGCGTGTGGTGAGAGCTGGGGAAGGAAGAGAGATGGGTTGTATAGTGTTGTGATGGTGTGTGGTGAGAGCTGGGATAGGAAGGGAGATGGGTTGCATAGTGTTCTGCTGGTATGTGGTGAGAGCTGGGAAAGGAAGGGAGTTGCCTTGTAAAGTGTTGTGATGGTATATGGTGAGAGCTGGGAAAGGAAGGGAGTTGTGTTGTATAGTGTTGTGATGGTATATGGTGAGAGCTGGGAAAGGAAGTGAGTTGTGTTGTATAGTGTTGTGATGGTATGTTGTGAGAGCTGGGGAAGGAAGGGGGATGGGTTGTATAGTGTTGTGATGGCGTGTGGTGAGAGCTGGGGAAGGAAGGGAGATGGGTTGTATAGTGTTGTGATGGTGTGTGGTGAGAGCTGGGGAAGGAAGGGAGATGGGTTGCGTAGTGTTGTGCTGGTATGTGGTGAGAGCTGGGAAAGGAAGGGAGTTGCCTTGTAAAGTGTTGTGATGGTATATGGTGAGAGCTTGGAAAGGAAGGGAGTTGTGTTGTATAGTGTTGTGATGGTATATGGTGAGAGCTGGGAAAGGAAGGGAGTTGTGTTGTATAGTGTTTTGATGGTATGTTGTGAGAGCTGGGGAAGGAAGGAAGATGGGTTGTACAGTGTTGTGATGGCATGTGGTGACAGCTGGTAAAGGAAGGGAGATGGGTTGTATAGTGTCATGATGGTGTGTGGTGAGAACTGGGGAAGGAAGTGAGATGGGTTGTATAGTGTTGTGATGGCATGTGGTGACAGCTGGGAAGGGAAGATAGATGGGTTGTGTAGTGTTGTGATGGTGTGTGGTGAGAGCTGGGGAAGGAAGAGAGATGGTTGTATAGTGTTGT
>CM030325.1:969079340-969127991 GCA_002915635.3 Ambystoma mexicanum
TATAGCGTTGTGATGGCATGTGGGTGAGAGCTGGGAAGGAAGGGAGATGGGTTGTATAGCGTTGTGATGGCATGTGGTGAGAGCTGGGAAGGAAGGGAGATGGGTTGTATAGCGTTGTGATGGCATGTGGTGACAGCTGGGAAAGGAAGGGAGATGGGTTGTATTGTGTTGTGATGGTATGTGGTGAGAGCTGGGAAAGGAAGGGAGATGGGTTGTATAGCGTTGTGATGGCGTGTGGTGAGAGCTGGGGAAGGAAGGGAGATGGGTTGTATAGTGTTGTGATGGCATGTGGTGAGAGCTGGGAAAGGAAGGGAGATGGGTTGTATTGTGTTGTGATGGTGTGTGGTGAGAGCTGGGGAAGGAAGGGAGATGGGTTGTATAGCGTTGTGATGGCATGTGGTGAGAGCTGGGAAAGGAAGGGAGATGGGTTGTATAGCGTTGTGATGGCATGTGGTGACGAGCTGGGAAGGAAGGGAGATGGGTTGTATAGCGTTGTGATGGGTGTGGTGAGAGCTGGGAAAGGAAGGGAGATGTGTTGTATAGCGTTGTGATGGCATGTGGTGAGAGCTGGGAAAGAAGGGAGATGTGTTGTATAGCGTTGTGATGGCATGTGGTGAGAGCTGGAAAGGAAGGGAGATGGGTTTGTATTGTGTTGTGATGGTGTGTGGTGAGAGCTGGGAAGGAAGGGAGATGGGTTGTATAGCGTTGTGATGGCATGTGGTGAGAGCTGGGGAAAGGAAGGGAGATGGGTTGTATACGTGTTGTGATGGCATGTGGTGAGAGCTGGGAAGGAAGGGAGATGGGTTGTATAGTGTTGTGATGTGTGTGGTGAGAGCTGGGAAAGGAAGGGAGATGGTTGTTAGTGTTGTGATGGCATGTGGTGAGAGCTGGGAAAGGAAGGAGATGGGTGTGTATGCTGTTGTGATGGCATGTGGTGAGAGCTGGGGAAAGGAAGGAGATGTGTTGTAAGCGTTGTGATGGTGTGTGGTGAGAGCTGGGAAGGAAGGGAGATGGGTTGTATAGCTGTTGTGATGGCGATGTGGTGAGAGCGGAAGGAAGGGAGATGGTTGTATAGCGTTGTGATGGCGTGTGGTGAGAGCTGGGAAGGAAGGGAGATGGGTTGTATAGCTGTTGTGATGGCATGTGGTGAGAGCTGGGAAAGGAAGGAGATGGGTTGTATAGTCGTTGTGATGGCATGTGGTGAGAGCTGGGAAAGGAAGGGAGATGGGTTGTATAGCGTTGTGATGGCATGTGGTGAGAGCTGGGAAAGGAAGGGAGATGGGTTGTATAGCGTTGTGATGGCATGTGGTGAAAGCTGGGAAAGAAGGGAGATGGTTGTATAGCGTTGTGATGGCTGTGGTGAGAGCTGGGAAGGAAGGGAGATGGGTTGTATAGCGTTTGTGATGGTGTGTGGTGAGAGCTGGGGAAGGAAGGGAGATGGGTTGTATAGCGTTGTGATGGCATGTGGTGAGAGCTGGGGAAGGAAGGGAGATGGGTTGTATAGCGTGTGATGGCGTGTGGTGAGAGCTGGGAAGGAAGGGAGATGGGTTGTATAGCGTTGTGATGGCATGTGGTGAGAGCTGGGGAAGGAAGGAGATGGGTTGTATAGCGTTGTGATGGCATGTGGTGAGAGCTGGGGAAGGAAGGGAGATGGGTTGTATAGCGTTGTGATGGCATGTGGTGAGAGCTGGGAAAGGAAGGGAGATGGGTTGTATAGTGTTGTGATGGCATGTGGTGAGAGCTGGGAAGGAAGGGAGATGGGTTTGTAAGTGTTGTGATGGCATGTGGTGAGAGCTGGGAAAGGAAGGGAGATGGGTTGTATAGTGTTGTGATGGCATGTGGTGAGAGCTGGGAAGGAAGGGAGATGGGTTGTATAGTGTTGTGATGGCATGTGGTGAGAGCTGGGAAAGGAAGGGAGATGGGTTGTATAGCGTTGTGATGGCATGTGGTGAGAGCTGGGGAAGGAAGGGAGATGGGTTGTATAGTGTTGTGATGGCGTGTGGTGAGAGCTGGGGAAGGAAGGGAGATGGGTTGTATAGTGTTGTGATGGCATGTGGTGAGAGCTGGGAAAGGAAGGGAGATGGGTTGTATAGTGTTGTGATGGCATGTGGTGAGAGCTGGGAAAGGAAGGGAGATGGGTTGTATAGGTTGTGATGGCGTGTGGTGAGAGCTGGGAAAGGAAGGGAGATGGGTTGTATAGCGTTGTGATGGCATGTGGTGAGAGCTGGAAAGGAAGGGAGATGGGTTGTATAGCGTTGTGATGGCTGTGGTGAGAGCTGGGAAAGGAAGGGAGATGGGTTGTATAGCGTTGTGATGGCGATGTGGTGAGAGCTGGGAAAAGAAGGGAGATGGGTTGTATAGCGTTGTGATGGCATGTGGTGAGAGCTGGGAAAGAAGGGAGATGGGTTGTATAGCGTTGTGGATGGCGTGTGGTGAGAGCTGGGAAAAGAAGGGAGATGGGTTGTATAGCGTTGTGATGGCATGTGGTGAGAGCTGGGAAAGGAAGGGAGATGGGTTGTATAGCGTTGTGATGGCATGTGGTGAGAGCTGGGAAGGAAGGGAGATGGGTTGTATAGCGTTGTGATGGCATGTGGTGAGAGCTGGGAAAGGAAGGGAGATGGGTTGTATAGTGTTGTGATGGCGTGTGGTGAGAGCTGGGGAAGGAAGGGAGATGGGTTGTATAGCGTTGTGATGGCGTGTGGTGAGAGCTGGGGAAGGAAGGGAGATGGGTTGTATAGCGTTGTGATGGCGTGTGGTGAGAGCTGGGGAAGGAAGGGAGATGGGTTGTATAGTGTTGTGATGGTGTGTGGTGAGAGCTGGGAAGGAAGGGAGATGGGTTGTATAGTGTTGTGATGGTATGTGGTGAGAGCTGGGAAAGGAAGGGAGATGGGTTGTATAGTGTTGTGATGGCATGTGGTGAGAGCTGGGAAAGGAAGGGAGATGGGTTGTATAGTGTTGTGATGGTGTGTGGTGAGAGCTGGGAAAGGAAGGGAGATGGGTTGTATAGTGTTGTGATGGCATGTGGTGAGAGCTGGGAAGGAAGGGAGATGGGTTGTATAGTGTTGTGATGGATGTGGTGAGAGCTGGGAAGGGAAGGGAGATGGGTTGTATAGCGGTGTGATGGCGTGTGGTGAGAGCTGGGAAGGAAGGGAGATGGGTTGTATAGTGTTGTGAGGCATGTGGTGAGAGCTGGGGAAGGAAGGAGATGGGTTGTATAGCGTTTGTGATGGATGTGGTGAGAGCTGGGAAGGAAGAGGAGATGGGTTGTATAGTGTTGTGATGGCATGTGGTGAGAGCTGGGAAAGAAGGGAGATGGTTGTATAGTGTGTGGAGTGGCATGTGGTGAGAGCTGGAAAGGAAGGGAGATGGGTTGTATTGCGTCGTTGTGATGGATGTGGTGAGAGCTGGGAAAGAAGGGAGATGGTTGTATAGCGTTGTGATGGCATGTGGTGAGAGCTGGGAAGGAAGGGAGATGGGTTGTATAGCTTGGGTGGCATGTGGTGAGAGTTGGGAAAGAAGGGAGATGAGTTCGTGTAGTGCTTGGGTGGCATGTGGTGAGAGTTGGGAAAGAAGGGAGATGAGTTGTGTAGTGCTTGGGTGGCATGTGGTGAGAGTTGGGAAAGGAAGGGAGATGAGTGTGTAGTGCTTGTGATGGCGTGTGGTGAGAGCTGGGAAGGAGAGGAGATGTTGTATGCTTGTGATGGCATGTGGTGAAGCTGGGAAGGAAGGGAGATGGGTTGTATAGTGCTGTGATGGCATGTGGTGAGAGCTGGGAAAGGAAGGGAGATGTGTTGTATTAGTGTTGTGATGGATGTGGTGAGAGCTGGAAAGGAAGGGAGATGGTTTGTATAGTGTTTGTGGCATGTGGTGAGAGCTGGAAAGGAAGGAGATGGGTTGTATAGTGTTGTGATGGCATGTGGTGAGAGCTGGGAAAGGAAGGGAGATGGGTTCTATAGTGTTGTGATGGCGTGTGGTGAGAGCTGGGAAAGGAAGGGAGATGAGTCGTGTAGTGCTTGGGTGGCATGTGGTGAGAGTTGGGAAAGGAAGGGAGATGAGTCGTGTAGTGCTTGGGTGGCATGTGGTGAGAGTTGGGAAAGGAGGGGAGATGAGTCGTGTAGTGCTGTGGTGGCATGTGGTGAGAGTTGGGAAAGGAAGGGATGAGTGGTGTAGTGCTTGGATGGCATGTGGTGAGAGCTGGGAAAGAAGGGAGATGGGTTGTATAGCGTTGTGATGGCGTGTGGTGAGAGCTGGAAAAGAAGGGAGATGGGTTGTATAGCGTTGTGATGGCGTGTGGTGAGAGCTGGGAAGGAAGGGAGATGGGTTGTATAGTGTTGTGATGGTGATGTGGTGAGAGCTGGGAAAGGAAGGGAGATGGGTTGTATAGTGTTTGATGGTATGTGGTGTAGCTCTGGAAAGGAAAGGAGATGGGTTGTATAGCGTTGTGATGGATGTGGTGAGAGCTGGGAAGGAAGGGAGATGGTTGTATAGGTTGTGATGGATGTGGTGAGAGCTGGGAAGAAGGGAGATGGTTGTATAGCGTTGTGATGGCGTGTGGTGAGAAGCTGGGAAGAAAGGGAGATGGGTTGTAGCGTTGTGATGCGTGTGGTGAGAGCTGGGGAAGGAAGGAGATGGGTTGTATAGCGTTGTGATGGCGTGTGGTGAGAGCTGGGGAAAGGAAGGGAGATGGGTTTGTATAGTGCTTGATGCATGTGGTGAAAGTGGGAAAGGAAGGGAGATGGTGTTGTATAGTGTTGGTGGCATGTGGTGAGAGTTGGGAAAGGAGGGAGATGGTCGTGTAGTGCTTGGTGGCATGTGGTGAGAGTTGGGAAAGGAGGGGAGATGAGTCGTGTAGTGCTTGGTGGCATGTGGTGAGAGTTGGGAAAGGAGGGAGAGGTTGTATAGCGTTGTGATGGTGTGTGGTGAGAGCTGGGGAAGGAAGGGAGATGGGTTGTATAGCGTTGTGATGGCATGTGGTGAGAGCTGGGGAAGGAAGGGAGATGGGTTGTATAGCATTGTGATGGCATGTGGTGACAGCTGGGGAAGGAAGGGAGTTGTGTTGTATAGTTTTGTGATTGTGTGTGGTGAGAGCTGGGGAAGGAAGGGAGATGGGTTGTATAGTGTTGTGATGGTGTGTGGTGAGAGCTGGGAAAGAAAGGCGATGGGTTTTATAGCGTTGTGATGGCATGTGGTGAGAGCTGGAAAGGAAGGGGAGATGGGTTGCATAGTGTTGTGATGGCGTGTGGTGAGAGCTGGGAAAGGAAGGGAGATGGTTGTAAAGCGTTGTGATGGCATGTGGTGAGAGTTGGGAAAGGAGGGGAGATGAGTCGTGTAGTGCTTGGGTGGCATGTGGTGAGAGTTGGGAAAGGAGGGGAGATGAGTCGTGTAGTGCTTGGGTGTCATGTGGTGAGAGCTGGGAAAGGAAGGGAGATGGGTTGTATAGTGTTGTGATGGCGTGTGGTGAGAGCTGGGGAAAGGAAGGGAGATGGGTTGTATAGCGTTGTGATGGTGTGTGGTGAGAGCTGGGGAAGGAAGGGAGATGGGTTGTATACGTGTTGTGATGGCATGTGGTGACAGCTGGGAAAGGAAGGGAGATGGGTTGTATCGCGTTGTGATGGCATGTGGTGAGAGCTGGGGAAGGAAGGGAGATGGGTTGTATAGCGTTGTGATGGCATGTGGTGAGAGCTGGGAAGGAAGGGAGATGGGTTGTATAGTGTTGTGTGGCATGTGGTGAGAGTTGGGAAAGGAGGGGAGATGAGTTGTGTAGTGCTTGGGTGGCATGTGGTGAGAGTTGGGAAAGGAGGGAGATGAGTCGTGTAGTGCTTGTGATGGCGTGTGGTGAGAGCTGGGAAGGAAGGAGATGGGTTGTATAGCGTTGTGATGGCGTGTGGTGAGAGCTGGGAAGGAAGGGAGATGGGTTGTATAGCTTGGGTGGCATGTGGTGAGAGTTGGGAAAGAAGGGGAGATGAGTCGTGTAGTGCTTGGGTGGCATGTGGTGAGAGTTGGGAAAGGAAGGGAGATGAGTTGTGTAGTGCTTGGGTGGCATGTGGTGAGAGCTGGAAGAAGGGAGATGGTGTGTAGCGCTTGGATGGCATGTGGTGAGAGCTGGGAAAGGAAGGGAGATGAGTGTAGTGCTTGGATGGCATGTGGTGAGAGTTGGGAAAGGAAGGGAGATGAGTCGTGTAGTGCTTGTGGTGGCATGTGGTGAGAGTTGGGAAAGGAAGGGAGATGAGTCTTGTAGTGCTTGTGATGGCATGTGGTGAGAGCTGGGAAAGGAAGGGAGATGAGTCTGTAGTGCTTGTGATGGCATGTGGTGACAGCTGGGAAAGGAAGGGAGATGGTTGTATAGTGTTGTGATGGCATGTGGTGAGAGCTGGGAAGGAAGGGAGATGGGTTGTATAGCTGTTGTGATGGCATGTGGTGACAGCTGGGAAAGGAAGGGAGATGGGTTGTATAGTGTTGTGATGGTGTGTGGTGAGAGCTGGGGAAGGAAGTGAGATGGGTTGTATAGTGTTGTGATGGCATGTGGTGAGAGCTGGGGAAGGAAGGGAGATGGGTTGTATAGCATTGTGATGGCATGTGGTGACAGCTGGGGAAGGAAGGGAGTTGTGTTGTATAGTGTTGTGATTGTGTGTGGTGAGAGATGGGGAAGGAAGGGAGATGGGTTGTATAGTGTTGTGACGGTGTGTGGTGAGAGCTGGGAAAGGAAAGGCGATGGGTTTTATAGCGTCGTGATGGCATGTGGTGAGAGCTGGGAAAAGAAGGGAGATGGGTTGTATAGTGTTGTGATGGCATGTGGTGACAGCTGGGAAAGGAAGGGAGATGGGTTGTATCGTGTTGTGATGGTGTGTGGTGAGAGCTGGGGAAGGAAGTGAGATGGGTTGTATAGCGGTGTGATGGCGTGTGGTAAGAGCTGGGGAAGGAAGGGAGATGGGTTGTATAGCGTTGTGAAGGCATGTGGTGACAGCTGGGGAAGGAAGGGAGTTGTGTTTTATATCGTTGTGATGCATGTGGTGACAGCTGGGAAAGGAAGGGAGATGGGTTGTATCGTGTTGTGCTGTTATGTGGTGAGAGCTGGGGAAGGGAGATGGGTTGTATAGTGTTGTGATGGCAAGTGGTGAGAGCTGGGAAAAGAAGGGAGATGGGTTGTATAGCGTTGTGATGGCATGTGATGGCATGTGGTGGCAGCTGGGAAAGGAAGGGAGATGGGATTTATCGCGTTGTGATGGCATGTGGTGAGAGCTGGGAAAAGAAGGGAGATGGGTTGTATAGCGTTGTGATGGTGTGTGGTGAGAGCTGGGATTGGAAGGGAGATGGGTTGTATAGCGTTTCGATGGCATGTGTTGATAGCTGGGAAAGTTAGGGAGAAGGGTTGTATTGCGTTGTGATGGCGTGTGGTGATAGCTGGGGAAGGAAGGGAGATGTGTTGTATATCGTTGTGATGCATGTGGTGAGAGCTGGGGAAGGAAGTGAGATGGGTTGTATATCGTTTCGATGGCATGTGGTGACAGCTGGGAAAGGAAGGGCGATGGGTTGTATTGTGTTGTGATGGCATGTGGTGAGAGCTGGGAAAGGAAGCGAGATGGTTTGTATAGTGTTGTGATGGCATCTGGTGACAGCTGGGAAAGGAAGGGAGATGGGTTGTATGGTGTTGTGATGGAATATGGTGAGAGCTGTGAAAGGAAGGGAGATGGGTTGCATAGTGTTGTGATGGCGTGTGGTGAGAGCTGGGAAAGGAAGGCAGTTGTGTTGTAAAGCGTTGTGCTGGCGTGTGGTGAGAGCTGGGAAAGGAAGGGAGATGGATGTATAGCGTTGTGATGGCGTGTGGTGGATCTTGGGAAGAAGGGAGATGGGTTCTATAGTGTTGTGATGGCATGTGGTGAGAGCTGGGAAAAGAACGGAGATGGGTTGTATAGTGTTGTGATGGCATGTGGTGAGAGCTGGGAAAAGAAGGGAGATGGGTTGTATAGTGTTGTGATGGCGTGTGTTGAGAGCTGGGAAGGATGGGAGATGGGTTGTATAGCGTTGTGATGGTGTGTGGTGAGAGCTGGGAAGGAAGGGAGATGGGTTGTATAGTGTTGGATGGCATGTGGTGAGAGCTGGGAAAAGAAGGGAGATGAGTGTGTATGCTTGGGATGGCATGTGGTGAGAGTTGGGAAAGGAGGGGAGATGAGTGTGTAGTGTTGGGTGGCATGTGGTGAGAGTTGGGAAGGAGGGAGATGGGTAGTATAGTGTTGTGATGGTGTGTGGTGAGAGCTGGGATAGGAAGGGAGATGGGTTGTATAGCGTTTTGATGGCATGTGGTGACAGCTGGGAAAGGAAGGGAGATGGGTTGTATTGTGTTGTGATGGTGTGTGATGAGAGCTGGGGAAGGAAGTGAGATGGGTTGTATAGCATTGTGATGGCATGTGGTGAGAGCTGGGGAAGGAAGGGAGATGGGTTGTATAGCATTGTGATGGCATGTGGTGACAGCTGGGGAAGGAAGGGAGTTGTGTTGTATAGTGTTGTGATTGTGTGTGGTGAGAGCTGGGGAAGGAAGGGAGATGGGTTGTATTGTGTTGTGATGGCATGTGCTGAGAGCTGGGAAGGAAGGGAGATGGGTTGTATAGCGTTGTGATGGCGTGTGGTGAGAGCTGGGAAAGGAAGGGAGATGGGTTGTATAGCGTTGTGATGGCATGTGGTGACAGCTGGGAAAGGAAGTGAGATGGGTTGTATAGCATTGTGATGGTGTGTGGTGAGAGCTGGGGAAGGAAGGGAGATGGGTTGTATAGTGTTGTGAAGGCATGTGGTGAGAGCTGGGGAAGGAAGGGAGATGGGTTGTATAGCGTTGTGATGGCGTGTGTTGAGAGCTGGGAAAGGAAGGGAGATGGGTTGTATAGTATTGTGAAGGCATGTGGTGAGAGCTGGGGAAGGAAGGGAGATGGGTTGTATAGCGTTGTGATGGCGTGTGTTGAGAGCTGGGGAAGGAAGGGAGATGGGTTGTATAGTGTTGTGAAGGCATGTGGTGAGAGCTGGGGAAGGAAGGGAGATGGGTTGTATAGCGTTGTGATGGCGTGTGTTGAGAGCTGGGAAAGGAAGGGAGATGGGTTGTATAGCGTTGTGATGATGGCTTGTATAGCGTTGTGATGGTGTGTGGTGACAGCTGGGAAAGGAAGGGAGATGGGTTGTATAGTGTTGTGATGGTGTGTGGTGAGAGCTGGGGAAGGAAGTGAGATGGGTTGTATAGCGTTGTGATGGTGTGTGGTAAGAGCTGGGGAAGGAAAGGAGATGGGTTGTATAGTGTTGTGAAGGCATGTGGTGAGAGCTGGGGAAGCAAGGGAGTTGCCTTGTATAGTGTTGTGCTGGTATGTGGTGAATGCTGGGGAAGGAAGGGAGATGGGTTGTGTAGTGTTGTGATGGTATGTTGTGAGAGCTGGGGAAGGAAGGGATATGGGTTGTATAGTGTTGCGATGGCGTGTGGTGAGAGCTGGGGAAGGAAGGGAGATGGGTTGTATAGTGTTGTGATGGTATGTTGTGAGAGCTGGAGAAGGAAGGGATATGGGTTGTATAGTGTTGCGATGGCGTGTGGTGAGAGCTGGGAAAGGAAGGGATATAGGTTGTATAGTGTTGTGATGGTGTGTTGTGAGAGCTGGGGAAGGAAGGGAGATGGGTTGTGTAGTGTTGTGATGGTATGTGGTGAGAGCTGGGGAAGGAAGGGAGATGGGCTCTATAGTGTTGTGATGGTATGTGGTGAGAGCTGGAGAAGGAAGGGAGATGGGTTGTATAGTGTTGTGTTGGTATGTGGTGAGATCTGGGAAAGGAAGACTGATGGGTTGTATTGTGCTTGGATGAATGCATGGAAAGTATGATGTAAGAGAGAATACTTTGAGAATGTTGTTATATGAGGGAGAAAGTGTTAATGGGATGAGTTTCTCTACCCAGGCAGTTGTAGAGATCTTGCTTGGCGGATGGGTGCCAGTGAGATCCTAAGAGATAACTTAGTGTAACTTGTTAATAGCAATAAAGGAACTTTCCTGTCTATCAGCTGAAGTGCATGTGGACCTGCTAAAAGTCACTAATCTTTTTCAAGACAGAGCAAAAACATATTAAGGAACTCTGAGTTATCCCCATGTCGGTCATCTATAACAGAATTCGCGTGCGGCTTTTTTAGGATATTCCTAAAATAAATGTCAACGCGGATCATCTAATTGGCAATTATGTTCCTAGTCAATAGTTATCGTAAACATCTGGCCTGAATGTGCCTCTCGAGGATCTGAGGTTGAGACTGTTGTTAATTTGTTGAAGTGTGTATTTGCTTTACAGTCATGATCTACAGCCCTTCAGGTGGGATGGGATTTGAGATCCGTTCTGACCCTAAGGTGTGTGCACACCGGGTTCTAGGTGTGTAGCAAGCTTGTGCCAGATCTGGCTGGAGTCGTTGAAACAATAACTGTTTTCCATCCTGATCTACGTTTGGAGGTGAATCTACCGCTCAGAATGCGAAAGATGTATTTTTAGCCCTTGTCGCGTGACCCACATTTTTAATAAGATAAATTAACTCTTCCGACTGGAACTACTGCAGTCCTAGAGAGAGGGAGCTGGGGCGTGTTGCTTTAATCTCATCCGGCTATGCCATTCTGACAGGATAATAGGTCAATAGCTTTATAGACTAGCGACGACTCGTGGTGAAATGCGTTTTAATGAATCAGGAACGTAGCGAGGGGCAGTTCGCCTGATTAGCATGCTACGGCAACCGCTCCGGGAGCGAGCGTGCTGGCTACTAATGACCCCGCGTGGCTGATTTTGCCAACCGTAGTAAGGAGTCAATGGGCTGTGAGCGGAGCTGTTGCTAGAGGGCGCAGAGGGGGCTATAGCGCCGGTCTTCTGTTTGTAGCCGCGGATAGAAGCTCAGGGTCTACAACCAAATGGCTATAGCTAGCCCCAAATCCCACCAGTGCCGACATTAGCTTAGCCCCTGATCTTCTCCAGACCTAGCAACACCGGGCCTGTGTGCCCCCATTTACACTGTGCAAATACCTGTTACAATATGACATTTGCTTGCCAGCCAATCATCTCTCAGGGTGAGATGTATTGATGTGCCAAGAATACTGATGATTTGTTCTCGGTGTTATGCTGAGATATTATGACGGCAAATCAACGATTTGGTACTGCGTGCCGACCCTTCTTGGGTATAACATTGCGGGCTGTGGTGGAATGTTGTGTCCACCCAGAGACAAAGCAGTTTCTGTGGAGCATAAGCCGGACTGTACCACTGCTAAAAAACTCAGGGAAACCGGCTTGCAGTTTTAAAAAAAAAATAAGTGTATACAAAATAAAATTTTAAAAAATACAGAAAAAAATTAAAAAATCAACAGGGATTTTGTCCCAAAACTGTCAAATGTCTATTCCTAGAGTGCATTTGGTGGCATGAATTGATAGGTAAAGTAAATAAAAAAGAAAACAGCGGAATAAAATAAAAAAACAAAATAAAAAAACAATATCGAAAGCAAATGTCAATTTTGCTCTTTTCAGGGAGTCACACAAAACATCTCTCAAAAATCAAAGCGCAACCGAGCCATCTACATCACACCATGGATGTTGCTCACACGTGTTGCTGGTTTGACATACATTGTACACATCACACAAAGCTTTCCCGTTTGAATTATGCTGTGTGGTCTGTGGTCGCACAACGCAGGCACACGTTGATGGTCCGAGACCTTGCAGTGGATGGATTCAAGAGTTGCAACTCTCTTCAGATGTTTTTGGGCAAAGAGAGCCATGTCGATGTGTCGCTGCTAAGTCCATGGACGCTACCACAGCCCACTGTAAAACGGGGAGGTATGCGAATTGGAAAAGAGCAGTGAGTGGGAATTACACGGGTTCCATGTCCAGGGAACACAGGCTCGGAAGTCATTGCCTGTGCTACTAACACAGGTAATCACGAGGCAAACATTGACCATTGTTGGCTAAGATTTCAGAGGGCTAGCCAGAAACAGGTGCTACTCCATATCACCACTCCCTGTGTGGTGAGAAGATCAGGCTTGCCTTGGCTTCCTGGCACTCTGGCAAAGTGGCCGGTGATTGGCATTGGGACTTGGTGATAGGTACCAAATAGTCCCACTTAAGTCAAACCCCTGGTTTTCCATCCTGACATGAACGTCCAGAACACAACATGAACCTTTCACTCACTTTACTTTAAACGCTTATTCTAGCGACAACAGATAGACATAGAAAGATGAAAAACAGCGCTAGAACATTGAACCTTTTCAAATGGCAGTGTGCTTTAATGAAATCCTGCAATCGTATACACACATCTGTATTTACCGATAATGCATTATAGCCCACCTTTGAGGGTTATATTGTGGCAATAAGCTACGAGGTGGCGGGCCAATACTGCCCAGGTAATGCCCCCAGGGCATTACCTGGGGCAGTATTGGCCCGCCATCGAGGGCTTATTGCCATTAGTACCCGGCCCGTATACCGGGGTACTAATTTCTTTTTTTTCTGTTCCGAAAAACGTTAAAAAAAAAAAAATGTCTGCCACCATGGAAAGGGAAAACGTAGTCCGTTTTCCCTTTCCATGGCGGCCATCGGGAGCGGACGCTCTGGGAACAGATGTGTTCCCAGCGCGTTCGCTTCGAAGAGCAGAAGAAAAAAGAAGGTAAGTGGGGTCCGGAGGGCGGAAGGGAGGGGATGGGGATGGGGAGGAAGAAAAAAAAAGCATCCCGCGGTCCCGCACCGCGTCTCGGAGCCTTCCATCGTCCCCACCGGAGATCGCAGGATCGAAGGTAAGTCGGGTGGGGTGGGAGGTGGGAGGAGGGAGGGAAAATAAAACATTTGCCCTGAGTCCACGGCGGGGACGAAGGAAGCCTCCAGCCATGGGGAGGCTCGGAGCGGGGATTGCCCCGTTTCGAGCCCCTCATTGGCTGCGGGGCTGCCACGTCCCCGCTGGAACAGAGTAGCCGGCATGCACGGTGTGGACGGGAATACCGTGTGGTATGGCTCGCAAATGAGCCAATCACCACACAGTATTCCTGTTCAGCCGCGTGTGCCGGGATACTAATGTCCGTTAACGCCCTACGGTTGAAATGAATACTACATGTTGTATTTAAGTGTTTCAATGTGTCACTTTTCTGCCAGGTATGGGTCTTGATCTAATATGTACCCTTCGTGCATTTGTGGTTGGGCCTTCCCTCTGCATTCTTGTAAAAATTAAAATACTTATTTTTGAAGGAGTTAAATTGGCTAGTTTAGAAACATCTGCTTGACACCCTGTGATCTGCTACTCACTCAACTTCTGACACTGCCAGCACTAATAACTATGGATAACCATACATTGAGTGTTGCCTAAGGATGACGTTTAGCTACTGGGTCTACAGGCATGCATTATTAATGACAAAGTGCTTTGCAGTGGCAAGTCCATGTTTTATTGACTGGTGAGGAGCACTCACACACATCACCGGGCATCAATTATTGCTTTGTTTTCCAATGGATTGCCTGGAAGTGTTCACCAATAGGAGTAGGGAGCCAATTGGTGCACTTTCCTTTTAAGTGCTACTGTTTGAAAACGTGATGTGTGAGATGCATAATATAGTCAGTGGTCAATTCCTAAAATAAAATAAATGAAAAAGTGGGGAGACTCATTAACATACTAATTGAATGTGCCGACACAAGAATTAATGTAACCCCCATTTCGGGCGGATTGAAGAAAGGATCCCTGGCACATGACGCCGTGCGGGAATCCCGAAATAAAAAAATAAAAAAAGAAACTCAGATTTTTAGCACGAGAGCTGCGTCGGGGACAAGTGAATGGGAAAGCAGGTAGAGTAAGGATCCTCTGAGGTACCCATGCGAGGGTCCATTGCTATTAAAAAAAAAAAATGGTCACCAGCGCCCAATGTGCTGTTAGCCCTTCTGGTCTGGATAAAAATAAAGGGCAAACAAGGCCACACCATGAACAACATCAACACACTTGAAATAAAATGCACAGACAACATTTGTGTGCTGCAAGCCTAATGGTCAAATGTATCCAAGATGCAAAGAACATACATAGGAAAATACAACTTTTAATTAAGAGGGAATTAGTGGAAAACGTTTTTAAAAATAGTTAAGCTCCCTACTGTAGAAATGAAGGGTTAAGCAGGTCAAAGTACAAACACCCATTCCAAAGGTAAAAGTCTGAGAAGGTTGGGAAAGCCAACATTTGTTTATTCAATAATGAAAATTCCTCAAAACTCCAAACCTTAGCTCATAGTACTCCACTATTAAACAACACTCACTTTAAGTTGTAGGTAGTTTAAATGTATACTATTTGAAAAATCAGACATCACAAGCATTAGTGTGGCTTGCACTCAGAGAGAACTACTACACGGGGGTAGGCCAAGTCAAAATGTCACGGAATCCTATTGAGAAACTAAACCCAAGTGGAACTGTGTCACAGTGGAATTTGAAGACAATGTTCACAGAAGCCCAGTGATTAATTGTACTTAAAGCTCCTGGCCTAGCAGGAACCAGTATCCTGGTCTGCTATGGGCCTAAGGAAGTTGATCCAGAGACATTGCCCCTTATTACCCATGATGGAGACCCAATAGTGTCCTATCCTCTTTGGGCACTGAACACAAGGTCGGGTTGCAGGCTAGTGCACCAGTCACTTCAAATATGCTTTGCCACAACAATCCTGCCTTGCCCTGCACTGCACCCTGTCAGCATGCAGCGCACAGTTTAAATGCCATTATTGCTGAGCCTGAAAGCACCAGGGAATAGAGTGTAAGCCAGTGCTACAACAGAGGATCGGGGTGCCAAACTGATTGATTCCTCTATGGCGGATGCTTTCAAGGACGTGTTACACAAGGCCATTGCGACACCATCTATGCATGGCCCCTATGTCCGTGTGAGACCCTACTGGGGGGGGGACTAACCTTGAGGGGTGAAGAGGAATATCAACTTTGGCTGGACCAGAACAAACAGATGATACACAACTGGAGAGCTACAGCCTGGGAGAAGAAGCGTAATGTCACTGAGATTCTGCATGGTCTTGCATTGAGAGTTATCCAGACGCTCCGTGCCTCGCATCCGGCCCTCACAGTGAAGGACATCATGTACACACTGGATGGAGGGGTGGAGCCACTGAGTCTGGTGCAGAGCTGATGGTAAAGTACTACACCATCTACCTACAACAGGGTGAGCATCTCTCTGAATATCTGGCAAGGACAGAGCTGATTCTACAGCTGGTGTTTCAATGGAAGGGGATTGTGACGAATAGCCTGAACCTGATCAGGCTACAACAGGTCATGCATGGAACCAACATTTTTCCCGCTGTTACTTCTGCAGCTATGACTCAGAAAACGGACTAAGAAACACCCAGCCTTTGATGAACTGCTCTGACAGGTGCATACTCTGGAGGGCGAGATGGAGGGCGCAGTGTACAGTTTACCGAGTGAACTGGTGTCTCCATACTCTGCCCCGGAGTATGATCTGAGACATCAAGCGTGGAGTTGTGCCAAACCATCCAGACTATACATTTGTAGAGGATGCCAACCAAACCACCACCTGAAATGACATCCAGTCCACCAGTGCATGGAAGAGGCTCTACACCGCAATCCCGAGAGAGAGAATGCTAGCTCTTCCAGCATGCTCAAGAGCCACGGCAGCCCAAGTATATCAATGGCATACTTCAGAGCTCCAGACATGAGAATCCTGCCATAGGTGTGAACAGGAGGGCCACTCCTTCCGTATGTGCACAAACCCACCAGATTACATGCAAGTTGCATCAAGGTTCCAGGCCTTGAATACTCCAACACACGCAATGCTGGGAAACGCCAGCGAGGACCAGGAAGTGGAGAACCTGAATCCTCAATACTACTATGCTCTGACAGAGTAGAGGCAACAACCAACAAGTCTGCACAACCACACGGGCCCAAGGATGCAGTGACAACACCAGTAGCCAAGTCATCTGGAAACCAGCATCCACGCAGACTCTCTGGTCCACCCAAGAGGAAGATCACCTCTAGTCAAACTACTAGCAAGAGCAGCACCCGAACATCATGGGCACTACTCAACAGGCTCGTAGGACCACCAGCCACCGTGACAATTGTCATCACTAGCCGATAGGCACAAGGGCTTCCGGAATGCGGCTCACAGGTGATTACCATTTATGAACTGTTCTACAGAAAACAACTGGCACCTTTCCAATTTGGATCCCTTGGCTGGGCTGAACCTTCTCAGTGTGGGAGACAACGCTTGCAAATATTTGGGGTAGATCTGGGTCAGACTGCAGTTTCCATGCAGTGCAGCTGGTGTCAGCGCTTCTGTCAGCACCCTGGCTCTGGTCTGCAGAAGTCGGAGTGAAGATCCTGCAACATCAGTTGTGATTGGAAATAATTCCTCAACGTTCGAGGCACTGTCAGCATTATGTCAGAAGATGGCTGGACCATGCTATGCCAGCACGTTGTACATGCAGCCCATGTGCCAACAGGCATACTTGAAGAGAGAGATCTGGTCCAGAGCTCCAACCGACTGCTTGACCCATTGGAGATTATCACATAAACCTGGAGAGCTTCCAGAGAGGTTACTGGTACAGCGGACCCTGGTGACAATGGATGGAATGGACCTGTGGACCGTCAAGGTATTTGTCATTAATTTGACCAATAGGACCCTTCAGGGAGAGGTCATGACACCTGGACCTGGGATACTTGGAGAATGTATGCCGCCATCTGGATGTTCTTCTGCAGGCAGGGATTATCCAGGAGTGCAGGAGCACCTACGTCTTCCCATTGTCATCACCTGGAAGAAAAATTGGGATGTCCGGATGTGCATCAACTACCGTCGATTGAAAATGCACACTATTTCGGACCAGTACACCACAACCCGAGTGGATGAAGCTTGGACTGTCTTATAGGAAGTATGTGGTTTTCAGTCTTGGAATTGCAAACTGGCTACTACCAGATCCTAATGCATTCGGCCAATTGTGAGAAAACAGCTTTCATCAGTCCCTTGGGATTTTACGAGTTTGTCAGAATGCCTCAGGCGATTTTCGGTGCACCAGCGACTTTCGAGCGCTTTATGGAAAAGACCATTGGTGACATGAACATCCTGGAGGTACTGGTGTACATGGATGCCATCATTGTGTTCAGAAGGATGTTTGAAGAACACAACAGGAGGCTCATGAAGGTGCTGGATCTCCTGCAGGAGCAAGGGCTGAAGGTCAGCATTGACAAATACCAGTTTTGATGGACAATTGTCAAGTACATCAGACACATCATCTCCGTGGATGGCATCGCTGTGGATACGGAAAAGATGGATGCCCTCCTCAACTGGCCAAATCCTGAAATCCTCTTGGAGTTACAGAGTGTCCCGGGATTCTGTAATTAATAAGGAGGTTTGTCACGGGATACACCAACATCATCCAACACCTTTGTACCTTCCAAAGGTTACCACCAACCCAGAGGAGCCGGAAGAAAACTGCCAAATCTGAGGACCATCTATAACATCCACGGAAGCCCTTTGGTTAAAAGTGACTGCCCAATGCCACACAGTTACCTTATATCCTACATGTGGACGCAAGTCTGGAGGAATTTGGAGATGTTCTCCAACAGGAGAACAATGGTGAGACGATGATGGTCACTTTCACCGGCAGCGGCCTGCATGCAGCGGAGAAGAAATACCCAGTCCAGAAGTTGGAATTATTGCCACTGAATTGGGCCATTACAGAGAAGTTCCAGAATTACCTCTCCGGCACCACTTTCACGGTGAGGATGGACAATACCCCCTTACACATGTGTTGATTTCAGCAGAGCCTGATGTTACCAGCCACCGTTGGCTCGCCGCAATGTCCACATACAACTTCAGTCTACAGTACAGACCTGGGCACACTAACATTGATACTGACAGCCTCTCTCAGAGGCCTCATGCTCATTAGAATGATACAGCTGGATCCACCTCATGGAAGGAGTTGTCTTTGGCAGGTGTCAGAGCTATCTGCCAGGCTGCAAGTCAGCAGGAGATAGACAGAGCCATGAGTGTTGAATGCTTGGGATCCTCAGTTTAGTCAGTACCCACCATCTACTGCATCATCACCAGTCTGGACGTATCTGAGCTACCTCTTCTGACCCGAGACGAGATCCATATGTCACAGATTACATATCCTGGCATTGCTTTGTTTCTGAACGCCAAGAGCACAGGAACTGATGTGTCCAGAGACATCCTTCATGACCCAGAGCATGCTGCAATGCTGAAGGACTGGAAGATGCTTGTGCAGAAGGGTGGAATCCTGTACAAGGAAAACAAAGTTGGAGATTGGCTACTGCATTGCCTGGTTTTGCCACAGTGATTGTGCCGCTCTGTATTGTATGCACTCCACGACCAGCACGGAAATATTGGCAGTGACAAAACCTTCGAGTTGGTCCATGCAAGGTTATTCTGGCCCGGAATAGCAGCAGATGTGGAGTATTATTGCCAGCACTGTGCCAAGTGTGTCAGCAGGAAGAGCAAAGCTCGTCTTGCAGCCTATCTTCATCATTTTCAGAGTTTGGGGCCCATGCACCTTGTCTGAATCGGCTTCCTCAAGCTGGAGATGGACAGGCAAGGAGTACAGAACATCCTGGTGGTGACAGACACTTCACTCGGTACGCAAAGGCATTTCCGACCATAGATCAGCCTGCCACAATCATTGGCGATGTGTTGTGGGATCAATATTTCGTGCACTACTGCTGGCTGGCCAGGATTAATTCTGACCAGGGACCAGACTTTGAATCGACACTCATCAATCAGATGCTGGAGCTGGTTGGCATCGAGAAGACACATACAACTCGATGTATAAACATCAGGGGGATGCCCAAATAGAGAAGTTTAATCAGACCCTCTTGGCCTTGCTGGACATGCTGAGGCCAGAGGAGAAGAACAGATGGATTCAGCATGTGGCAACCCTGACCCATGCAAACAACTGTACGAATAATGATGCCACCGGGTTTACATAATATTTTTTGATGTTTGGAAGGGATGCCCAGCTGCCTGTATACCTGGTATTTGGAGTATCCGCAGATGTACCAGATGCTAGCTATGTTAAACATTCTATGTTAAACAGCTCACACGTCAACTTAAGCAATCATATAATCTCACTCAGGCTGTGCAGAGGAGACGTCGGAATGGAACAAACACTGCTATGATGCCAACATTAAGTTTCACGCTCTTCAACCTGGTGATCCTGTGTTGATCCGCAGCCTGGGAAAGAGAGGGCGCAGCACGCTAGGCGACAAGTGGGAGTTTCAGCATTTCATCATAGAGCATCAGCTGGGAGAGATCACTGTCTAACGACTGCGAGAGGAAGGATGTCCAAGGAATACCAAAACCTTTCACCGGAACCACCTGCTCCCAGTTGGGGATGAGGATGAGCTGACACTGGAGGTTACCAATAAAGAACGGGCCAAGGGGCAGGTAACCAGACAGCAGCGTCTCCGTACTGAAACGTCCAAACAAGATCCTTCAAAGGCTTCTCCAGTTACAGAGGCCAAGAGGAGCTCAGAAGGTCAGCTCAAAAGACAATGAAGACGCTGAGGGTGATCAGTGTGGTGTTTACCCAGACCAATGGGTAGATCAGATACTTAAGTCCCTACACCCATAAAGCCAGATCACACTCCTAGCAACCCTAAACCCCATCCTGAGAGTGTTCCTTCAAAGGTTGTTCCTGATTCTGCTCCAATCACCACTGCCACGATGGACGTGGTAGACGAAACCTTACCCATTCCTCCATAGGGGCCCCGATTTGTTGCAGAGTACTCTGCCACGTCTGAGGAGAACCCCTACATGAGGCCACGGCTGCTCTCCTTCGTTCCACCAGGGAGAGCAGACCTGATATGAAATTAACATATGATATATAAGGGGTCCAGTGT
Organism: Ambystoma mexicanum; assembly: GCA_002915635.3. Classification (NCBI taxonomy): domain Eukaryota; kingdom Metazoa; phylum Chordata; class Amphibia; order Caudata; family Ambystomatidae; genus Ambystoma; species Ambystoma mexicanum. Next base: position 969,099,203 of record CM030325.1, read on the forward strand.
GAGGTTCTTTTCCACTCCTCTCAGTCTTCCATCCCTTCCTCTCTAAAGCAGGTTCCTGGGAGTTCAGGGGTACTGTGGGAGGTGCCTGAGATTCAGGGTACTGGGTGGCAACCAGTGTCCTGTCCTAGTCATGGCTGGATGCATTTATTGACCATGACAAAACTATCCTCAGGGCCAAGGATAGTTGAAAGAGGGAGAGGGAGACATGTAACCCCAGGGTCAGGGGGATTGAAGAAAGGATTTCTAGAGCATGAAGCCAAAATAAAATAAAATACATCTTAACTGTGAATGGGAAAGAAGTTAAAGTAAGGGACCCTCTCATGTGCACACACAAGGGTCCCATTGCTCTGACCTGCTTGGGCTAGAACTCCTACACCTAAATGACAACACACCATCACTCCAAGCACTAAGGGAACATTCTCACCATGACATCACACCATGACATCACCAGATACATCCAGGCAATGAGGCATGACACAACACACCTCCCATTTGTATACATATAAAACAAGGTGCAAGGTGACATGGCATAATACATGGCTTAGCAGTCATACCTAGAATTAAAATATTCTGAAGACCCATCTGTTCAGTGCCCCATTCTGAGTTGTATTTGTCTTTTCCTGCCTTATGTTACACAGTAATTTTAATAGAAACATTGTACAATAGGAACACCAGTTCCCATGTTTTTTCAACAGTAGTGGAATATAGATGAAATGTCAACATGTAGGTGCACAGTAAGTAGGAACATGAATGGGTAAGGACATAGTAACAGCAAGCATATGTATAGTGTCTGTTAATAATTCACTTCCCATTTGATAATTTGTATAGGTTTACATGTATACATAATTAGGAGCAGAGAAAGCGGCAGATGGGGCAGTCTGAAGGGAGAGATAATGAGGAGCGTCATTGTAGGTACACCTTCAGGGATGAGAAGATACTGTTTCAGGGCAGATGTGAAAAAAAGAATAGCTGTGATGTGTTCGATGTCGGCGGGAGTGCGTGAAGGTTGAAGAAGCAGAAACGACAGGCAGTGCAGTGTGGCAGGGGCACCGAATACATGGGTGCTCCGTGGCCCGGGCCCTCCCGCCCCACTTCCAGGAAATTCCATCTGAGTATCGGGTAAGGCCATCTACATAAGAGTCCATATACTTCCAGCTGGACTTTTTATTTATAGGTGCTGGCACCCCCCCATCCCCGGGAAAACCAGAGGTCATGGCCCCTATAGTGTGGTGCTGCCAGTCAGATTAAATATGGAATTAGAGCAATAGATGTGGGCTGGAGGATGTCAAGAAACAGAGACAGACAGATGAGAAGAAAGCCCATGGTTAGATGTTAGGATTTAAATGAGAAATGGGATTTGGGATTGTTGATGCATCGAAAGCCAGCTGGTTTGAAAGCAGTTGGCAGAGGTAGGGAAGGATTGGGGAATATTAAGGAGAGTTTGAGTTGCAAAGATCAGAAAATGTTTGTGTGGTGGGGCAAAGGATTAGCGAGGAAACCCTCAAATAAGTAAATCGTCAAGTCGTCTGATGACAAGTTTAACGATGAGAGTTTTGGCAGAGTGGTAGGTAAAGGGGGCACGAGCTTCCGAATTCATTAGGCTCAGTCTTGCCACAGTTGCGGTGGAGGCAATCTAGTGTTGAAGCTTGAGTTCAGTGCCAATGATGGCCTCAAGCTTTAAAGCTTTGGAGAACAGTGTGAGGAGGTCAGCAAGAAAGCATCAGGGCAGAGGAGAAGGAGTGAGGATTTGGGGGCAGGAAGGAAGGGATGAATTAGTCTTCTGTATTGGAGAAGGTCACCATGAGACAGTGAAGGACCTTTCATTGGCAGATAGCAGAGAGACTCTAAGTATTAGGTGTAGATATTTCAGGGGCACCTTAAGGAAAATACATTCTGGGGTTTAGATGCAAAATCGTGGAGCAAAAAGTGAAGTAGGTGATTGTAGTACCAAAGAGGGGGTGTAGAGGATGAAGGGCACTTGTCCAAGCACTGCCACCCTTATGGGACTTCAACTGACAGTGGGGCGGGAGCAGAAGTTTGTGGGTTCAAACAAATAGAGAGAGAGGAGTTAAAAAAGAAATAGGTGATCCTGGAATTGCCAGAATGTCAGCTGCTGAGGTCAAAGGGGCCTGAACGTCGGGAGGATCAGTCAACCTTCTTCCTCGCCCATCTACCTTTCACCTGGTTCTCATCCAACAAATGGAAATTCATCAACAACAAGCAATATGCCAAAATCTCTTTGATCAGAAAATGGCCCGAGCAGACACCAGAAAGATAAAAATTGCAATGTTCCAAATATTCTTCCAACATGAATCTCAGTAGTGAGCAGTGTGTTTGATAGTACGTGTCCCATTTACATGCGTGACACATCGAGCCAGTCCTGGTTGTTGCTTCCAAATGCATGCTGGAACTTTTTGTTTTCCCCTTGCAATGGTGGGCCTACAAGTCCCAAAATGCAGTTAGGAAAAGAAAAAAGAAAAGACTTGCACAGAGATCCCGCTTGGAACAGGGAAACCTAGCAGCTATGACGATGTTTCCTAGTTCCTAGAGTGCCCTGTGTTTCTGTCCCAGCTCTCAGGCGACATTAGCAACACAGTCAGCAGCTTCCTTTGTAGATTCATAGGCCAGAATAAAAAGGATGGCTTTAATGATAAACATCCACATTTACAGGTCGAAGAATGGGCAGAGGAAACCTTAAATCACCTGACCACAGCATATATTTCATAGTTGAGGGCAGCAATGCTCTGGCTTTCAAGTACAGTAGAGTAACACATGGTGGAAACATATTAAACAATATTTAATTAATATTTGTCTGTAACTATACTATTTATTGTTTACCAGCATGCTTTTAATAACCTTTAACTTGTATATCTAGCCAAGGGCTTGCATTGGCATTTAGTATAAGGTTCTGAATTGTAACAACTTGTTTGAACATTGTCTCACATCATGTCTTTTTTTAATCCTGTTAAGTTTTCCCATCTGGACATTGCAGATTGCAGATTGATCCATCTCAACTAATTTCTGTTTAATGTGCATTGGGAAAACCATATGGTTCCATGAAGCAGAATTACAATAGCAAACCATATTTATTTTGTTATGGTGTGCTATTTTAATAGGCTTTTATACTGCACCAAATAACCATGGTAGTAGTTTCAGATCACCTAACCTTGTAAGGGAGTAGTGTACCACAGAAAGGGAGTCTGATGACCGTGAGAAACCAGAAGGTGCCTCACCTGCTTGTCCCCTGGGATCTGTCATCCAGGTGGCCAGGACACACCCATCGCTTTTGGATCCAGTTCCTGGGGTGGACCAGTGTGGAAGGAACACCAGGGTGAGGGGTTTTCGGGGAGTGGACACTGGATGGCGAGACACAGTATCCCTTCCCCTGTAACACCTTTACCCCATCTTATCCGGTAGGACATGTGGGACCTGTACCCCTTCCTTCTCAAACACTTTCACACAGACCTCCCGCTCTGGGAGAAAACAGACACCCAAGCAGTGTACCTGGCATGTCCCGCTACTATGGTCAGGTGAAGTCAGGCAATTACTGACAATTACTCACACCTGACTTCCATTAAACTTCCCTACATGTATAGAAGGTGGAGCACGAGGGCACAGTCTGAGCGAGACAAAGCACACAAAGGAAAAGCAGTTTCGAGTTGGCAGCTGAATGAGTGGAAAAAGAGAGCAAACCAGGAAGGGTTTGCAAGAAGGGAAATACCCTTGACCTTTTCAGCAAGAAACTGTTACTTTCAAGAAATCTTCAAGTCAGCGTAAGGTCAGGAAACTAGACTGAAGAATCCTGCATTGTGTGTCGGAGATACCAAAGGCCCTCCCTCATAACCGATCAAGGGGGGGAGGAGCAGCAGCCATTGTGCTATTGTACTTGCCTCCAAGAACAAAGAAGCGACAGAGAGATCAACACAGCTGGTGAGTTGGGGGGATTAATGCAAGACCAGTCAGTTTTGAAGTCAAGGTTGCAAGCAGCAACATTGTATAACGAGTGCTGGAACTAACATTTTAAAAGGCATGTGATGAAAGACGTGAAGAAAGCTAAACTGCTGATGAATGTTTGAACTTGAGAAGAAAAGATACAATGCTGTGACAGAGTGGTCCGGCACCATGATTGTGCTCAATCAAAGGTCTCTCTGTAAGGTAACCCACCAAGAGAAACAAAAGTAGAAGATTGATAAGAACATTGTGTGAAGTGAATCTAAGTGGTCCTGCGACGGTTTAAGCAAAACCCATCGCACATTCGAAAGTCTTTGATTTTGATATCAAGAGGATCTGAACCTGAACAAGGGAGATCCATGGTCCGAGCCCGAATGAGGAAGAACAAGTGTAAACATTGTGATAAAAAGGGGTTCCAAGCCTGAAGGTGGGAAACCCATTATGAACACTGGAAGTAAGAACTTGTTCATGTGAATATCCTGATAGGAACAGAACTTTGATGTTTTGTTTGTTGCAACACACCCACGGCAGTAAGAGACTGTTATTGGTAAAGAGACCCTGATATTTATGCTTTGAACTGTATCCTCATGGCAGAGAAGCCAGAGTGTGTGCAAAGCTCAAATGTGCTGCCTTGCCCCGTGCTGAAAATGTGGGGAAGGGAAGCCAACAGCTCAAACGTCCTGACATATTATTTCTTGAACAGTTTTCCTTCTGCATACACTATTGTCCCCAGCCTTTTCTATTTATAAGTAAGGATTGCCAATTGGTTTATTAGTATAGGCCCTTTTATTTTGACAGAGACTTGACTAGGAATGTTTAATATTATTTGATGGCCGTAGCTTTTGCCCATCCTTAGATTTAGGTTATATAGGAGTTCATCCAACCCATTTGAAGTTCAATAAACACCCTTGAACTGTGATCACTTGCGTCTGTCTTCACTGTTTGATACCATGCCTTTGTTACATGACACAGATGAATATGTCATTAGTACCCGGCAAGGGTCAATCAGAATATTACAAACTATCTAATTGGCCCTCGCCGGTCCATTCCTCACATACAATTCCTCGAAGTTTTCGCTTCTTTCACTTCCTCGGCAGGGAGGTGTGGCAGCCCTCATCCAATGAGGAGGCTCGGAACAGGGTAATCCCCGTTCTGAGCCACCGCAGGATGGCTGCCATCCACCCCGCCGGGATTCAGGTAAGTGGTTTCCACCCCACCATCCTCCATTCCCCCAAACAAACCCTTCCCCGGCCTCCCAACCCCACTTACCTTCTTTTTCTTCTGTTTTTGAGAGCAAGCATTTCTGTTCCCAGTGCGTCCACTCTCGATGGACACCACGGAAAGGAAAAACGAACTCTGTTTTCCCATCCCCTATGGCCATTTTATTTGCCTTTTTTTCCTGTTCTGAAACGCAGCAGCGTAGGTCTGCTGGTGTTGCACATGATCCGTGATGGTTGCCTGCGGTGGAGCAAGGGAATTCCCTCCAATACATGGGAACACCCTTCACTAATGAGAGAACTCTTCACAACTAATGTGCCAGCACAGGATTGCCACGTTCTGTAGCACAGAAATGGTACACGTTTTCAATTAATGCACACCTCACGCATCCCATAATTGGGCCCTCTGATGTTCATGTCAGTCTGCAATTTGCTAATTGGACCATTATTGATTAACTAAAACAATGAGTATGTTAAGAAAGAACATAATGGCAAATATAACACAAAAGGCCCTTATATAAAGTGGGAAGCAGTAACAAGCCCCAGTTAGGGTGCAAGTGTACATTTTAAAAATCTGGTGATATTATCCTCTAGAAGCACATGGTACATCAAGCACAGGCCAATGTGGTTTCCTACTTTGAGCATCCAACGCACCCTTTTTTGGTCCAAGAGAGAGTGTGCCTGTCCACAAGATGCAGTCAAAGCGCCATCTTTGCTACAATCACCATCATTCCTATAGCTCCCTCTAGTCTAGTCCATGGTAATGCATCATGGGAGTTGTAGTCCAAAACATCTGGAGAGCTGCATGCCGCAGACCTATACCCTAAAGATCTGTTAATGGCTCTCTGTCACTCTTATACACCCTGTTATGTGTCACGTGCGCTTCACTTTTAAAACAGAATGCTGATATTAAAATACAAAATATTAAAATGCACTTTTCAACTTTAAACAATTGACACAGGTATTTTGTATTTCAATTTTCAACCAAAGGCTTTGCATGGCCTGGAGAGTGGTCACAATCTGTGTAGTCCAGGCTCCACACTGTTACAAAATGACCCCTCTCCACGTCCCCCTTCTCCTCCTTTGTGTGACTGGGAGACTTTACATGCAAATACTGTTCAATTTTACGTAAAACAACACTTGTCAGAGCAAAAGGCTTGGACTGCCTCAGTCTATTAATTAATTTGTTTCCCGTTTTTGCTCCAGAAAAATACCTCAAAGGCCCTTTTAATTTTCCAATTAAGTGTCTTCCGGGCAAAGGATGGAATACACACAGAGCCGCTCGTTGTCTAGTCAAAGGATGCATGTGTTTGTATCACTTATTTAATTTGTTTCCTTTTAACCAAAGACATCAATGGCCTGCGTTTTCGCAGTCTGGGAGTTTAATTAAGTAGTGTGCCATTCTTTGTAATTCCCTGGTTCGGGGTTGGGGGCCAGATGCATAATTCATCAGTTACAAAGCACATGAAACAGGTTGCGAGGAAAGCCTATCCCGGAAATGCTCCCTGCTATTCCAGTAACATCGAGGAGAATTAATGTTACACATGTGACAATAGTCACCCATGTCTTTATGTTGGTTACTGACTGGCAGTTAATTTCGGTTGTGTTGCTCTTGCACACAGTATGACCAGAAACCCTTAAGTTGTATCAGGTATAAAGGGTTAAAGGGCTCTCTGTACGGTCACATGCCGATTCAACGTTTTACCCCCTTCAGGTTTAGAATATCATAAACAGCTCCAACTGCAAGGTTTTATTTGCATGGTAACCCAGATTGGCACTTCTGACATGCAATAGCTAAAAACAGTAAAAGGAGTGGTATCATTGCGCCATGCTGCTTAACATTGTGGTAGTCACCTGTAGCACCTTAGAAACAGCAACTGACTATGGAAATATGCAGAGTAGTGACCAAAGTGCCACTCCCATTGGCTACTGGGGGCAGTCATGTTAGAATTAATCTCTACTTCTCTGCTGCAAATGTTACAAAGTAACAACATTATGTTCATATATGTTTTGATGAACTTTCTTTATTCAAGTTGTCATTGCAACATAAACAAAAGGAAAGAGACTGCAAACAAAACATAGGGCCTCATTACACGGTAGGCGGTAAGGGTTTACCGGTACCATTTTTTTACTTGTACCGGTAACCCTTACCGCCTTACTACGAGGTCCCTTTGTGGGTTGGAGAATTTAACGCCTGCTTTTTGCAGGCGTTAAAAACCAACCCGCAAAGGGACCAGGGAGCTAATTACGGTTTATTGCGGTGCCGTAATTAGCACCTTCCCCATTCCCATTATGCCCTATGGGGCAAAAATGGGAATGGGAAAGGGCAATGGGGGAAGGGGAAATTACCGCCCCACCAACCTTGGAATAGGGCGGTAATTCCACTTTCACCAAGGCGGTGCCGGTATTTTACCGGCATGGACCAAGGTGCTAATAGCACCTTGGTCCACCGCCGTCCGTGTAATGAGGCCCATAGACAAGGTACTATTGCCTTCACAACCCAGGTCCATCATGCGAGATAGATATAATATCAAGTACCACAAAGAAACCTACAATGTACAAGGAGGGGTTGTGCATATTGCTGTGCACACCTGTTCACCAGCCCTGGGAACACCAATCAACCGCCGCTTCAACTATGCACTGGACTCGGCCAGTCGCTTTGCCTTCTCTGCCAAATACTGTCTCAAGTAACACCAAATGTCTCTGGGTCTAGAAGCTGGGTGTGCCAGGCAGTGCTCAAGACGAGGGTACATGCGGGTGGCCACTTTCTTCAGAGGGTGGACTCAGGCCCTCCAGCTAAAATGAGAAACATTGAATATCCTCTTTGAATGTATGAATTAAAGTCGAGCTTGAGGATCGACCTGCAGTCATTGGTTTCGGAGGCCGGACACTTCACCACTGCACTAAATAACCTGATGAGAAATTACCAAGAACTAAAGGTGAAACGTCCCATTTCGATACTGTTAGTTCCAGGGAAAACATTTGTATCGGGACTTGAAGTTTAAAACATGCACACATTTTAGCGTTTCCAAAACACTATTAGAAAAAAAATCCTCTCTTGGTTTTGTGTTTCTTTTGATTTTTAGAAAGGCAAATGCCATTCGTCCTGTGCAAAGCCAATTTAATGAAATGTGCATATTTCACCTTGATATGCTAATTTCTGGCTACGTCACATCCCATTGCGTTTGTTGATGAGTCCACCCACTTCATTTTTAGGACTTGACCCCCGGTGCCAGGTCACGCTATATTTCTTCACATGCATTGACCCTGACTAGTTCCTACATCCACTGGTCCCTAGAGGGTGCACTTTTATCCATCCATCTTAAAGAGATGCATTTGCGAGCAAACAATAATGCTAAAACAAGGAATTTGCTATGTGATTTGGGTATTACCCCCTACCGGAAGAGGAGGGCACCAAACAGGCATGTCAGGGTACAATGCACAACATCACGTTTGATAATAATTTCTAATATGAACAAACTATTTTTGGCAGAAAAGGATTGTTATGAGAAACAAGGCACCCTGACAATTTGATATGTGTGCAGGGGCTGCAGATTGAGGCAAAAAAAGAAGGCAACCTTCCAAGTTTGCCACCAGTACATGAATGAGACAAAAGGTGGTTTGCCTGATATTTGCGCACAAAAACACCATTCGAACTACAGTTAGCATGAATTTTAATTGGAGAATTCTTGAGCAGCCTGACACGTGTTTTGAGCTAAGAGGCTCGTCATCAGAGGCTGCTAATTCTTGTATTTCTTGTGAGGTGGGTCAGCCTGACAATGTATTAGTTCATATTCCAGATCATAAATAATGTGAACTGGAGCTTCAGTTCACATTGGCGGAGACGCCGGCATCTCTACGCAATGAGGTAATATTTTAGTGGAGCTCACAATATTTATGATCTGGAATATGAACTAATACATTGTCAGGCTGATCCCCCTCACTAGTAATTTCTAATGTGCTGGTGACTTCATGCCAGAATTCCTCTATTTTAGGACATGTCCAGGTCATGGTTAGGAAGTTTGCTTCCAGTTGTTTGCACTTGGGATGGAGAGAGATCAGACTTCCTAACTTTTAGCAGATTGGTGCAAACATCTGTATTGTAATGTTCTATGTTTGCAATTGTGGGATATATACCTCGTCTCCCAACGTATTGGGCCTCATTACAACTCAGGCGGTAAGGGGTTTACGGTGGCATAAACAGCGCCGACCCTTACCGCCTGAGTACGAGGTCCCTTAGCGCCATGGCGGATTTAACACCTGCTTTTAGCAGGTGTTAAAATTCATGGCGCTAAGGGTCCATGGAGTTAATTACGCCACCGTAATTTACGGTGGCGTAATTAACGCCTTCCCCACTCCCATTATGCCCTATGGGGCAAACATGGGAATGGGGAAGGGTAAATGGGGATTGGGGACTTACCGCCCCGCCAAACTCGGAATGGGGCGGTAAGTCCGCCAACCACCATGGCGTAAACGTAGTTTACGCCATGGTGGTAAAGTCACGGCCCAGGCGGTAACTTACCACCTGTGTCGTAATGAGGCCCATTGTCTTCCATTGCCCATAGTCTATCAATATGCCTTACGTACGGGCCAGCGTTTCTTAATGGTGTTGTCCTTATTGGCGGAGTCAATCATGGCAATAATGCAAAGCGAGCCAATAATTTGTGTTGCAATATTAGAAGCCATCAGGGGTTGTATAAAGGGCTTTCCTTAGCTTCATCGGGTTTGCGGGTATATATAGTTTTCAGTTCCCCCATGCAAGAGTATGGCAGAGTGTTGCATAATTATAATTTATAATTGGTTATTTATAACGTGCTTAAAACACAGAGGTTTTTAAGCGCAGACCCGGGGATTGAACCTGTGTTGCTCACCTAAAGTGTCTTTTCCACTAGGTCAATAGAGTTGCAGTGACATGGTCTAGTAATGCTACCATGCTACCATTTTACTCTAGCTGATAGGTTCGGGCAAGGAAGGTCCTTGGTACCAGTGTATGTCAAATGAAAGAATATGACCCAATACCTGTGTATCCCTTTTAATGTGAGGTGTTTGTTAGCCCGCCAGATATGAGATAACTAAGCAGTGATTTAAGTTTACCATAAAAGAGGACAGGTAGTTGGTTGGGGATGTTGGCGAACATATACAAGCATGTTGGACCTATTACAATTTTGATCAGTAAGATCCTGGACATTAAGGATATGGGCATCGTATTGATTTGCAGATCTTGTAGCAGTAGACATAGTTTAGTGAATGAAGGCTAGAAGCTGAGCGGGCCATATTCACACCCAGGTATCTAACGTTAAGTTGGGGCGATTTGAAGTGCTCACAATTCCCCTGGTTATACAGGCTCTGTCAGAGGGAATAACTCCGATTTATTCCAATGGATTTGTAGCCCCGAGTCCGATCCAAATTCAACTATTTCTTCTAAAGTTGGTTACAGATTATATTCAGGTTGTTTAAGAAAACCAAACAAGTCATCCGCATAAAGCCACAACACCACCGATTTGGTGAAGAATCAAAGGCCCACCCCTCTCTGCATGATGCTCCATGAGGATCACAGCCAACAGTTCAATTGACGAACCAAAAAGGATTGGGGAATTAGGGCTGCCCTGATGAGGGCGCCTGGGAAGTGAAAACTGCTCTGCCGTGATCCCACTCACATAGAGCGGGCATTGGGGTTGGTATATAGCAGGGAGACTAGAGAGATATAATAGGAAACCGACCACCTCCGGTAAGTACTTCCAGCATAAATAACCACTCTAAAGAATCAAAAGCCTTCTCAGACTCCAAGAAGGCTACCAAGGCTGGGACGGACCGCAGGGACTATGATGCTGAATAATTTGCTATGAGGTGGAGCGGTCAGGTACAAAGCCAGATTGGTCATTGATGACTTTGTCAGACAAGAAAGGAAGTATCTATGGACCAAATACTTTGGCAAATATTGCATTATCCAAATTCATCATGGATAGGGGTCTGTAGGATTGTCCGTGGGTGGTCATTATTAGGTTTTGGAAGTACCACATTTCTGGCACTGTTTGTCAATGGGGGCAACTCACTCTGTGACAGTGCTGCATCATACTTTATCAGAGGTTCAGACACTCAGACATCTCCCTTATTCCTTAAAGAATTTGGCGGTGAGGGCATCAGGTCCATGCGCTTTGCTAAACTGCAATTCAGTAATGGCTGCTCTGATTTCCTTTACCGCGATGGGAGTATTCAGCGGAGCCTGTTGTTCGTCACTGAGCGCTATTAGGATGCCTCTATGTAAGTAGCATCCAATAAATCTTTCGTCTTCCTGAGTTTAGAGGTGTACAGTGAGGCATAATATTTGTAAAAAACATATTAATGTCTTTGGAATACGAGACACTATTCCCATCAAAGCCCCTTATGGAGGTTATACCATTGTTGTGTCTAATTAACCAGGCCTGGAGTTTACCCGCCTTATCAGATTCCTCATATCTTCAGGCAGCGGATTTAGGGGAGCACATTGTGATTTCCATATCTACTAGTTGGCGGAACTCAGTATGGAATTTCCTGCAGCGTTACTGGTAGGCCCCTGTCTCCGTGTTCATCATATAGTCAACCCAGATGTGATTCACAACTATTTAGTTCTCTGCGTAGTAACCTTAAAACGCCTAATTCATTTGAAGCACATATTCCCCTAATAAATGGTTTACAATATATGGGTTATCTACTGACGGAGATGAAATGTATAAACTCATCACCCACTTGGGTTTTGATCCATCAATGGTTCAGTTGTGAATCTCCTCGTGGATGCCAATGTGCTTTATCGCGTGGATTGCACAGTCCGGAGATCTGGGGCATGATCAAATAGTGTTCTCGCAAGCACTTCACAGCGAGTGGTCTTATTCAGAATTACTGTGGATTCCAAAACACACGTCCAGCCTGGTACAACATTTGGGCCCAGCAGAATAAAATGTGATCCCTCTATCGAATTGGTGCTTGTGGTTCCAGATATCAACCAGATTGAGTTCAGAACACACTTCTTGGATAATAATAATAGCATCGGGGTGCCCTCGCCCTTCTGCAGAGGATCTATCAGAGCAGTCACATAGTTTAGCGCTGTAATCTCCCCCCCCAATCATATTTCGTAACCCATGAACTTTGTGCACTTATAACTGCTGATAAAAGTCAGGATTGTCCATGTTTGGAGCATATATATGTATTAAGACAGTATCCACCCGAGGCAGATGGCCCACCACTGTAACATAGGGGTCTGCATCGTCAGTTTGCACTACCAATGATTTTAAGTTCTATGCATTAGAAACAATACACCTCTCGAGTAGGTTGAGATACCGGCATGCCAACTCTGTTCCCTTCACATTGTTTAGTTACTGTCTCATGTGATCATCTAGTGAGATGCACGTCCTGAAGCAGGTTAATGTCAGCCTTATATCGCCGTAGATAGGCAAACACGTTGCAGATTTAATACATACCAAAGTATGTATCATACCAGCAGTTTCGGTCGGGCACAGTATATATAGTCCATTGACCTGAGTTTAGATGATAGGGCATACAACATATCTGCCAATGGATTTCTTAACATGTAATTCCAAATCCCCCTTATCACCCATGCCGGTGGTCCCAACTTACCAGCGGAGAGCCCTAACTTAACAAGTGACATAACCAGTAAATAAACCAGAGCTAACCACAGACTAATAGGGGCGTAGCTTGTGAAGCCTGCATATTAGCGGTTACGTCTGGGAGAACTATCATTCTAAAAGCAATGGCAAGTACCTTCGTCCCAGCACTGACAACTTAGCAATGGGGGTGAGTCGGGCTGATTGAGGTTGTGCAAAAGTCCATAGCATAAACTGGAAAAGTGCAAAAGTAAGACTTATTATTCTAAATAATTTTGGGTTTAGCTAGCAATAGCATGGCATACTGAATCCTTGGGTCTGAAAGGTATTAGTATATCATTGAAAATTCTTCTAGTGGCCTGCACCGTCGGACTATAGTCGGGGGAAGATCTGGATGTTGGCACATTGAAATTGTAAATGACCCATTTCCCTAGCCATCATAATGATCTGGTCTCAGAGCGAAAGTTAAAAACCTTGGCAATGACCGGTCGTGGTGGAAGACCCTGGGCAGGTCACAGGCCAAGTGATCAGTAAGCCTGCTCTATCTGAAAGAAATCGGTACCCAGTGATTTTATCACTGAAAACACCATTGAGGGGCACCCAATATTTCTTTTCAAGCACTATACAACCGTGTCTCCAAATATTTCATGAGTGGAGATTATTTATATAATTGCACCAGTCCTAAATATCTTGGAGGTGTGTTTAGTGGGTCAAAAAATATTAAGCACCCCTCAATGTGTTTTCCAGGAGATAACAGGGTTGCCATAAATCGTTGGTAGATTGTTTGAGGAAGAGTTCCACCGCGCCAGGCATGCTCGATTCCAGCATGCTGTGGGATGTTTTTACCCATACATCCGAGCCCTACCTCAAAAACTGTGCAGTACTGACATGGAAAACATCATTATGGCCAGAGCTTCCCAGAAAATGCACAGGGAAGTGCATGAAGAATAGGCTGCCACCCATTTTGCTGATGTTATGGGCACAGAAGGGCACTGCCTAAAACCACCATTGGACTACCCACACAGTAGCCTGAAACCATTGGGAATGGCAATGCTGATTGCCAAAAGCAACCTAGAATTGTGGGGAATTCATTTTCTTAAATCCCAAAAATGGGTGCAGTACCAGTACTCACCACTATCAGAAAGCCGGCATTTTAAAACAACACCAGACTTTGTGTAAAACTGAATAAATGACCCAAAGCAGGCCAAAGAAAGACTTACTGAGAGGTGGATACAATCTAAAGTTATATTCTGAAGTGACTTGAATGTTCATAACAAGACTGGCTGAGCTCTGCAGGTCTGCAGCAGCCTAACTGAAACTGGATTTAAAACTACCAAAAATCGAAAATGTTTAAATTAACTGAGTGACCTACTTTTGAGTGGCACATAGTTGTCACTGTTGAAATGCCATAGTTTTGGACTTAGAATCAGCATTCCAGCTGCATATGTAAACATTGTCTTGACTTAAACTGGGTAACAAAAAGTGACATTTTATCTGAAACCTGGCTTAATGAAACTGAATTCTGCCCACTAGCTACCCCCGACAGGAGATGAGACTTGCACAACAGCTATGTTCCCAGGCCTAGCGGCCTTTTGCTGCTCCCACCAAAAGGGATATGACACTTCTCTGATTGGATTACCAAGGGACTGCTAGAGGCTAAACATAGGACCCAGGCAGAGGGTTTATGGAAGTGGCCATTAATGGCTTCCTCTTGAACAATGGGCCTTCCAGGGCCAGGCAGATGGTTTATTGCAGGGGTAATAAAAATGGCTTCCTCTTGGCAGAAACTGGGAGGGGGAGAAACTGGAGACAGAGGCTGAGCTTGAAGAAAGTGGAAAAACTGGTTTCTGTACCATGTGACCTGAAAAGACACACCCCTGTAGCCAGAATATGGTTTTAGAAAAAGATGAATAACTCTTAGTACGGACTTGTGAAAATTATTTAAATGATACCATAATTCTTGTGATTTTTCTGCCCACATTTTAAGAGGTTTTTAGAACCGGTGGCATGATCTGGGGGCAAACTAGCAGTTAAGAGGGTATTACTTAAAATGTATGCATGATAAAAATCTGACACTTCATCAAGTAATGTCCATAATCCTTGCACACATGGGTATACATTTGAGTAAGAATCTGATATTGGTAACCTGACCAAAAAGTGAAATATGTTGCCATTTCTGAATGCAAGCTCCCAGGAAGAACAGATTTGGACAGGGTATACCTCCTGTGATATGTGATGGGTGCATGTAATTTTAAACAAATGTGTACCTGTGCAAATATGTCTTTTGGGTCAAAATATAGATTGTGTGTAAAGTTGACAGGGGTGGGTTCTCTGTATCATAAACAGACCTCATCATGATGACACTTCATTTCATTCCCCCAATCAAGGGGAAGAGGAGGAGGTGGCCAATGACAAGTGGAGAGGGGTAGAGCCTAGTGATGCTGCACACACACCCATTTTCAAAACACATAAAAGCAGACAGACAGGACAGATAGGGACAGTCAATTCCATTTGCTGCAACGCGCTCTGCCGGACCATACCACATCCAGAGATCCAGACTTCAAATCCATCAATCTCCAGGGAAAGCTGTGCAGAAAGATCCAGAGAGAGAGCAGAGCTGACCCAGACCACTGTTAGCAGAACCAGAGAGCTGACCCAGATCACTGTGAAGTGCAGAGACCAGACCAGAGTCCAGTCTAAAACCTGACCAGATCCGTGGCGAGGCCCATTCTAATTCAAGAATATAGTGTGAGTACCTAGCAAGACTGTGCAGAACCAATCTCTTAGTTAAAATAATATAATTCAATCTATTTTAATCTAAGTAGAACTGCCTCCTAACTGTCACCTGTCATTTGTAAAGCTGTCACCTGTCATTTTCTAGTTGCAAGCTGCACTTGTCACTTTGAATTTTTAACATTCCAAATCCGAAAAACTACCTTTATTTAATCGCTCATATCTCTGTGACCGTTTGTCCTAGAGACTTGCAGTGAAAGCTTAAAATCTTAGCTTTTCTACGAACCTAGAACCGCATTCCTACCCCCGATACTTTTGCCGCAATCGCGAAAAACGCACTCGCGAATTTGCCGCGATTTGCAAATTTATCCATGTGTGAAAACAGCAGTTCTTGCTTTCGTTGCTAAAATTTCGTTTGCCTCTTAAGAACCATCCCTGAATCATTGCTAGAGTGAACCTGGACTAATATTAACTAGATACCACTCACCCTGAACCTCTAGAGGGAATGAAAAGCATTCTAGCATATTTTTCACTTCATTGCCAGCACATATAAAAGCATGTTGGGCCTGTGTTTCCAACTTCTGTAGTCTAAGCTTGCTGGGGTGAACTGAATTACATTTGATTGCATTTCTGAGAACTGTGTGCTTTCCTTCCATTTCCTTGCATTGCATAAAGGGGGGAGGGGATTGCCAGAGAAAAGTGATTACATTGTTTTGTTGAAATCATATTGAGTATTTTCTGTATTGCATTTTCATTCAACCTTACATCCATCTGAACTTAGATAAAGCATTCTCTACCACCTTATTCTTCTGTTCCTATTCACAAGTGTGCTAGTGCCAGACTCTCCATTATTGATTACTGCTCAGATTAAGTGTGATATTCCATTATTAATTATTATAAAGTGTGATATATATATATCTATTGTTTAATTATCAAATAAACCTTTTTAACTTGCAAAACAGAACTACTTCTTGGCTCAGTGGGTCAGGGGGATTCCAAGAGAGGGGTGTTATATAGGGGTAGTCATCCAGAACGCATGAACTGGACATAAAGATATATCAATAAGGGTTTCCATTCAGTATCCCAGACTAGGCATTGACTTAGCTGTAGTGTTGAATTGAATCCTCTTACAATGCCCAGAATGCAGACATTGTTATGTGCTGAGCAATTATCCAAGTCATCCCTCTTAGGTTGTGTCGCTTTGAGCTCCATCTTAAGTGTAGTAATCACAGATTCCAGAGTACGAATTGCATCTTCTGATTTTAAATTCTCTGTTGTGCTTTGGGAGTACAGTTTCTCAATTTTAGCATTGGTCAAAACGACCTTAGCAGCCCGGGAGTCGATTTTGTCTCCAATAGCATTGATACGCTCCTTGAGTCTAGGGAGTGCAGTTGCAATTGGATCAGTGGGGATGTCAGTATCAGCATCGTCTTGCAAGTTATTCTCCTTCAGCATTGAATGAGGTTGCTATTGAGCTGTTCTTTTATCAAATCCAACCAGTTTGGTTTGCTTTCTGGAGGAGGTTGGTTTTCCGGCCATGCCTGAGGCATGGATGTGTGCTAATGTCTGCCCGTGGGTGTGTGCTTTGCTCACAATAGCCAGTGTTTGAGCAGCTCTTCCACTAGTGAGGACAGGCAAATGTATGTACTGCTGTTTTTTTAGGCTCCCCTGCTGTATCTATCAAGGAGCCAGCTGGGCCGCTCACCGGTCGCTGCATGAACGGGTTACCTCCACCGCAGTGATCAGTCAAGATATAGCTATCTGCTGTGTTGTTGGTGACAGGACTACTTCGCCAGAATGCACCCAGCTCTGGGATCTCAGAGCAAATGTTCTCGGGCGCGGTCATTCCAGTGAAAATCTCTGCACTCACTTCAAAGCTGTCCCCAGTGGTAGGCCACTGTTCGTTGGTGCACCGAGACCCAGACGTGTGGCTCATTTGAGATGCCCCTCATGTTGCCTCAATCTTCAGAGGCTTTGGGGCCAGCCGAGTCCGATTCATAGGAGTACTCCCAGAGGATCTGCAATAAGGAGAGCTGTAGGCAACACAGTGTCGTTAAAGTTATCTTCAATAAAGCCCTGATGGTTAAACCAGTAGAGGAGAAACCGTGTGGTTAACAATACTGCTGAGTAGCTCTCACACGAATAAGTCTACCAATTCGTTTTTAATTCGAGGATTTGTAAATGCAGAAATTGGGAATTGCGTGGGTTAGCCTACCCCCGTACCCCCCCTAATGTGTCACCCATTACAACTGCTTCTACTCTGCACGTGGCTTACCTCTGCGCAGAGCAATTGCCAACTTACCAATGCCTCACGATAACCCAAGCTGCAAATACACTGTGATACATCTCCTTGCTGTTTGCAAGCAGGTTATCACTGCCCCAGGTGCTTTTACAGGCCGACCTCAGACAATATCAAGATTGCAAGACACAGGGTCTGAATATGTACACCGTGAAATCACTTAGCATCATTGCACAGATATTGGCCAGGCACAGACATCTCGCAGTGCTGTACTTGCGTGAAGGATCTGGTGGTGACAAGGTCTACACTACTTATGGAGGCATCTGGCAGAACACAGCAGTAGAAAGAGGATCCTCCATTACCCTTGAGACCGATACAAGATGGCCGACACAGGAGGTCTGACTCGCAGCAGACCC
This sequence comes from Ambystoma mexicanum, assembly GCA_002915635.3. Classification (NCBI taxonomy): domain Eukaryota; kingdom Metazoa; phylum Chordata; class Amphibia; order Caudata; family Ambystomatidae; genus Ambystoma; species Ambystoma mexicanum. The sequence continues at coordinate 969,117,357 of CM030325.1, forward strand.
TGCCTTTCAGGTTGAAAGTGATCAACATCGTTAGCTCTGCTCTAAACCTCAATCAGATGTTATTAAGTCCTTCTCTCACTGCAATTACGCGTTTTTCTATTTAATACACTCCATGTTGGAGTGGGAGACAAGTTACTCATGTCATCTCCTCTCGCCTGACAGTCGGCAGCAGAGCCACGCGCTGAGGCCAAAGGTTGGCGTTATTAAGCAGATTGAAGCCTCCTAGATTCCATTAGAGTAATACTTTCCAAGACACGTCTGACAAATTGCTGACCTCTCTGCGGACCTCATCGCAGTGATTGGTATTTGCATCCCAAACTAATTGCCGCTTGGTCGCGGAGCGGGTTTCTTGCCCTCTGCCGCTTCACGCGCGCGGACTCCTTTCTCATAATGAAACTGGAGAAGGAGCGTTCCATCGGGGGCTCTCGTTTGGGGGACTGTAATGGGTCTAAATTATGCAAATCCCACTCGCTGCACCAAAATGCTTAATTTTTGGGATTCATGGTTAGATAGGAAGTTTAGTGTATTAAAAAAAAAATAATAATAATGTTGTTTCTCCGATTCAAACTATATCTGTCTATAGGGAGCAGAGGGATAAGAACATGGAGAGAGTAATTTTCTATGCTTTCAAAAGTACAGTAAAATTGCCAGAAAAGATGCAGGTAATTTTTACGGCTGCGGCATTTTTACTGGACTGGCACATCTGAGTTTGCCGGTATGGACTCTGATCCACCCTGCCGGTAGTTCAGGCCCCTACTGGCAAATAATTGCCACAATCACCGGGAACAGTACTACCGGTGTTGGTGATTGTGGCGAATCCACTCCATGCAGTCCCATGGGACTCCATGGAATGGGGACTTACTGCTGCTGCCATCACCTGTAATATCCTGGTAATACAGGGATATCAGTCACCGGTAACGGTTAAGGCAGCTTTGCCGTTAACCCAGCGGAATTACTGGCAAGTTACCGGCAAACCCGTGATAAGCCTCTATTACTTAATTTCAATCAGCGCCTTTATTTACGGGTGCCGTTAGATATGCCTGCCCAACCACCGTCAATGGAAATATGTCATTAGCTCTTTCTGTCTCGCAGACTCTTTTTAATGGCCTCTCTCTCAATGTCAGTATTTCGTCCATTTCTCTCCTTGGATTCCATAAAGTTTCTAACGATGCATCGTTTTCAATATCACAATCAGTTGTTTATTTTAATGTTTTTACCTACATGCCTAGTTAGTCTTTCTATTTCTCCCTCCGCGAATGCAGTTATTTTCCAATCTCTTCCTTGCTAGACCTCTGCTTTGGTCACTTTCTTCACATCACATCTGGTATGCACTCTCGGTCAGGATCACTCTATCTGCCTCTCTGGCACAATGTTTCTATTTCTCTGTTTTTCTCTCTCTCACTGATCCCCTCTTGCAGCCCTGTTGCAGCCAGCATTCCAGCCTGTACTTGAGCTCGCTGTGTCCTGCCACTACTGTGGGATGTTTTTACCCATGCATCCGAGCCCTACCTCAAAAACTATGCAGTACTGGCATTGAAAACATCATGATGGCCAGAGCTTCCCAGAAAATGCCCAGGGAAATGCATGAAGAATAGGCTGCCACCCATTTTTGCAGATGTTATGGGCACAGAAGGGCACTGCCTAAAACCCCATTGGACTACCCACACAGTAGCCTGAAACCATTGGGAATGGCAATGCTGATTGCCAAAAGCAACCTAGAATTGTGGGGAATTCATTTTCTTACATCCCAAAAATGGGTGCATTACCAGTACTCACCACTATCAGAAAGCCGGCGTTTTAAAACAACACCAGACTTTTTTTTTGTCTAAAACTGAATAAATGAACCCAAAGCAGGCCAAAGAAAGACTTAGCTGTAGTGTTGAATTGAATCCTCTTACAAATTGGGGGCTCGTAGCCGGGGATTCCGGATTAGATCTATCACTTGTGCAGATTAATACAGTGTGCCAGCTGACCAGATACACATATCCGGTCGGGATCACCACACTGTGTTACGCTGTAAAGCACTCCTCAAAGGAACGCTCTTAAGGAAAAGGTCTGTTTTGCAAAAATAAAATACAAACTTCTGTAAGTCAGGAAGGAACTCAAATTCCAGAATGACGACCTTGGTAGATATGAAAATAGCCAGAGAGCACTTCTTACATAAGCTATTTGTGAGAGGTGAGTGGACTCATCAGGACCAGACGGTCTGGTTGCAAGCAATCGCACCCAGATCACGGAAACAGGGTCAGATATATGGAGAGACCAGGGTCCCTTACATGTGGCCCTGAGTGAACTATATATGTCCTCTAAGGCCAAGGATGAGCACAACAAGATTGCCAGGGTAGCGGCATATTTATATTTACATATGGGAGCCATGCAGGACAAATGTGCTGAAGGCCAAGATCTGGCGAGTAGGCAACTGCTGGCATTACAGAAGGCCCAATCTGATCTGGACTCTTCTGAGCAGAGGCTGCAGAGGAGCCAGGAGTCAGAAAATGATAGTAGGCAGTATATCATTAAAATAAAAGAGGACATGGATATACTGCAACAGGAAAAGGCTGACCAGGATACTAGATTTCTGGCCCTGCAGAAGGAGCACCAAGACAGTTTGGACTCCTTACTGCAGAGCCAGAAAAAGCTGGAGCAACAATTAGACTTTAACAGGGCATGCACGGAGCAGGTAGCCACCCTGCAAAGTCATCTAGATAGAGTGAAGGCAGAGAGCAACAAGCTGATTTTGAAAGACCTGGATACCCAGGCAGAGTTTGATGAAGAACGCCAGAAAGCTGGTGCCTTTCAAAGGCAGAGGGACGACCTGGCGGCACAAATGCAGGCTCTTAGTCAGGAAAGAGACGCCTTAGGCCAGGAAGTCTGCCATTTAAAAAGAAAAACAGAAGAAAATCACTTGGCCCTCCAGGGGCTGGGTGACCTCCAAAAAGAACACCAGAACTTGTTAGAACACACCAGGAGGGTGGAGGATGCTCTGGCAAGAAAGGAGCAGGCCAATAGGGACACAGCTCAGGAGGTAACCCTCCTGCAGCAAAGACTGGCCCAGTGCTCCAGGACCAATCAGGAGGCACAGAGAGAGAATGAGGCTCTCTGCCAGCACAATGATAGGCTCCAACAACAGGTAGCGATGCAGGAGAGACTGATAGAGTCTAGTAAGGCCTTAACTGAGGAACTGAAGGCGCAGGCTCTTGCATTGCAACAGGGAGCAGGGGCGGATAGAGATGAGGTTCGCTGGGAAAGAGAAACTCCTGAGCATAACCCCAGGAGCCCTAGTACCAGAGGCCTTTATCTCTCTCAGTCCCTGGACTCTGCCACCCCCATGTCCCCTGGCGCACATGAGCACAGGGCCACAGGGATGGCAGATTACTATCCAGCCAGAAGCATGGGGCTCATAGGCCAGTACCACCCAGGAATGGAGGGGCGGGCATCCGGGTATGGGCACCCAAGCACAGTGCAATTTAATGGGGAACCCCAGGAGAGTAGGCCCATTAAGGGCATCCTGAAAACCTCTGCCCAGTTAGGTCAGTGGGGGGGTACCCATCAAATCCTGGCAGCAAGGAGGGATCTGAAGACTCCTCTGAGCGGTACAGGACACAGGAGACCAGGTCCCCACATTCTGCCAGCCATTCCCAGGCTCGCAGAATCCGGGAAAACCTGGAAGAACAGACGGGAACCTCTGGGAGCAGTGCCTCTGAGTCCGAGGATGAATGGACAAGGGTTACCCGAACCAAAAAGGCCAATAAGGCAAAAAGGGCCTTGCTTAAGGACCCCTTAAAGCAGATTAAGGCGATCAGGAGCGTCATCACGCCTTATCATAAGAACGCCAAGTATTCTGTTTGGGAGCACTTAGAGTTGTTTGAGCAAATGATGGAGACTTTCCATTTGAAGGACAGCCAAAGCTGTATTCAATATGTAAAGTGGACCTTCTCCCCGGAATACTCCAGTTTCTTTGCGGGGCTGGAGGACCAAAATCATTTAAGATGGTCCACCTATAAGGCGGCCATCTTGAAACATTTTTCTACTCATAGAAATCCTCAAGAGGCTCGCAAGGCAGCCTACAATTTACAATGTGGGGAGGATCAGGCCCCACAAGAATTTGTGCAGGAGTTAAAGCGTGCTTTTGCACAGACCACAAGAAGGGTGCGCACGGATAGCAGAGAATTTATTAATACGTTTTTCCATGCCTTGCCCAAATACATAATGACCCAGCTCGTGAGGGATTTTCACGAGAAAAGATCTTTAGACTGGGTCATTGAACAGGCGACCCGGATCTATGAGGTGCAGAAGCCAATAGAAAATAAAAATAATGCGCCCAAAACCCCAAAGCCAACAACACCCCTGCTGCTGCCAAGGTGGCAGAGGTAAAGGTCACCCCCGTTTTTAGAGTTGGAGATGGGGGGCCTAAAAACCTACCTGCACCTAATAATGCTAGGCCCAGAAGGTCCTCGGGCCAGTCACAGACAGGGAGGCAAGGAGGTAGTCCCCACAAATGGGGTCCCTCGCTCTCCTGATTATGTAAGTCCCCGTTACAAGGGAAATCGACCCATCCTGGGTTATGTGTGGACTCCTCCAGCCCAAGGGGGGGATCCAGCCAAGCACCTAACCCAGGGAACTTCCCTCCTAACTTCCCACAGGAGGGCAGAAATTCTCCAAATCCTGGGCAGAACTTTTTCCCCAGGTATCCACCCAACTTCCAGCCCCAAAATCATCCATCCTTCTTTCCCAATTCCCTGAGCCCAGACAACCTAATCCGGGAGAGGGGAGCCAAGGGTGGAGGGGTATCCAAATCTTCCCAACCAGGGGTACTACCAAAGAAGGGATAGCTACCCTTCCCGGGATCAGCCCAGGGGAGAAAACAGAGCCCCGTATCAGCCTGAGCGGGTTCCCAGTTAGAGCGCCAGGTCCAAAATATGGCACGGGATCTGGTCACATACTGAGGGCTCAGCAGAACCCTCAGATGGCATGCCCGCAGAATCGCACCAAACTCTGGACCTGGTGCTCCAGAACAATGACGGGGCAGCACCCCGATAACTCACCGGTTCCCAGGGAGGAGGCACAAGGGAAGGGGGGTGTAAAGCCTTGGAGGAAGCTTCCTTCCTCACTTGTAAACAGCCCCTGGAAACCCAGGAACCGGAAACAAAATCTCTTGCCCCTGAAAGTCTGCCTCCTAAGGAGCAGAGGGGGGGTAGGAGAAACAAAAGACCCAAACAGACTCAGTTTGAGGAGGAGGTACAGATCTTCCAATTTGAGGGAGAGGGATCCTCAGAGGATCCTGGGAAAAGGATCTTCTCCTTCAGAGATGGGGGAACTCCTCCCAAGGAAAAATGGGTCCCAAGGGATCCAATCCAGACTGGGGAGATATGGAGACTGAGCTACCGCCGCCCATCATCTCATCCCAGAACCCACAATACCAAAATCCCCTGGTTCAAACCCATCCTGATGACTGCCTCCAAAAAGGGGGGGGCGGCCCAGAACCGGAGCCAGGGGAACCCACAATGGCTCTGATCTCCAGTTGCCAACTTTTTCTTTCAGATTCCAAGGCTCTCCACAGAATTCTGCCCAAATCTCTTCGCTAGCGATGTCCAAAACCAGAAAGTTAGCCCACCAGTTGTCCAAAAATGTGCATTATCTGTGCCCCTTGAGGAGAAGGAGGGAAGATACTATGCCCCGGTACAAGTACAGGGGCAGGGTACAATTTTGGCACTGGTGGACACTGGATCTCAAGCTACCCTTCTGTCCAGAAGGGCCTTTGACGAACTGAATGCAGGAAGGGGAGAGAATTACCAAATTCCTCTCACCTCTCTTCCTGGACAACTGCAGAACTTTGACGGGAAGGAAATTCCCGTTGAGGGGACTGCAGACTTGGACATTAAGATCGGGCGACACAAGGTGAAACACCCGGTCATAGTAGTGACTCCAGAGGGCACCCCTTGTTTACTGGGGAATGACCTCCTGAGGAGGTTGTCACCCTTAATAGATTGCGTAAACAAGGTCCTCTGGACCCAGACTAGCCGACCAATAAAATTAAAACAGAGTGTCAACCATGTTAGTTTAAACGGCACCTGCCACATGGTTGAACAAAAATCTGACCAAGTAGAATTTCACTTCCAGAACAACCAAATTCCAGACGTGACAGTAATAGCAGTAGGACAACAGACTGGTGATGGGGGTCCTCTCTATTTCTGAAAATCAACCTTCCTTCCAGTTTAAGGTGGTATTCCACACTGGAAGGAAACACCCTGAAATTCTTACTAATCCACAATCAGAAACTCCCACTCCTATAGTCCAGAAAGATGTGAAATCAGCTCAGAGCCTGGCTGATATTCAGCAAATTGGAGAGCAGTTGTTCATCCCTGTTCAGTTAAATGATGGGAAGGACTCTGTTCTCGCTCGAGTGTGGCTGAACAACGGTAAGAGCTTCATCAGCGAAGCCATGTTTCGCCAACTCCCAAAAGATCCAGCCATTCCCACTTCAAACTGATAGACAAATGGAAATGGACCTGGAAGCACCTAATTCCAAACATCTCCTGCCAAGCAGGTGTATGCTCAAAATCTCCATTGGCAACAAGAGCATAGTCCACAATTGTTGGGTCGTGCGAGACGTCCTGCCGCCTTTTACTTAGGCAGTGACATTCTCAATCGCTTTGCCATTAGTTTGGACCTAATAAACTTCAAAGCTTGGTCCCGATTAGCGGATAATCCCATGGGCTTTGATGATCCAGAAAAAGCATTTAGGTCAGCTCAATTGCTACCTTATGCAGTTGAAATTCAGATCAAAGAGGAAGTCACCATCCCAGAAAGGACCCGACAATTCTCCCTGGAAGTGAAAGCTAAAAGAGGACAATATTTGCAAAACCCTGATGCTTACATACATCTAAATGCTTCTCTCCAACAGCAAGGGTTAGGGGTAAACCCAACACCATTAGTCAACATAGAACATGACACCATTCTAATAGAGGTGGATAACAGCGACTTAAAGAGTATTACTCTAGCCGCAGGCACCATTATTGGAATGGCGGTTGATGACCGACATTTTTCCATTGATTTAGGTAATGAACTGTTAGGGCCAATCCCCAAGGACTGCGTTGACAGTGACAGTGATGACAATACGACACCAGACAGGATTTTTACCGGCATGGGGGGAACTTCCTGGTGTACACTTCTTGCCCTTATGGTAAGGAAGATGTGACTTGTGACTTCAGGAGGGATGAGGTGATTTTCCAGGTCCATGAGGGCTGCCTTTCCCACCTGAAGCCTCCGGTCCAAATCAGCACTCTGACCAGGGACTTCTCCACCCAGCTGGAGGAGGCCGCGGAGATAGCCAAACCAGAAGTCTTTCCAGGCTTCAGGCAGATGGTGGAAGAGAGAGTCAACCTAGCTGATGCCTGTGTGACTCTGGAACAAAAGCAAAAGTTGAAACAAGTTTTCTTGGATTCCAAGATCTCTTTGCGGTAGACTCATATGACTGTGGTCGCACTGACATCCACACAACAACAATCCCCACGGACCCTGGCATGACTCTGTGTTTGTGAAGCAATATCGCTTGCCTCTCGCATCAATGGAGTCCCTTACTGAAATAATTAAGAACCTTGAGTCCCGGGGAATAATCCGTCCAGTCCACAGCACCTTCAATAATCCGGTGCTGGGAATATTGAAGCCAAACGGCCAGTGGAGACTCTGCGCCGACCTCAGGGAGCTCAACAAACGGGTCCATACTTCCCGATGGCCTCTGCCCTACATTGACCAAGGGCTGGCCCAGATCCAGGGGTCACAGGTATTCACTGCAATAGACCTGACCAATGGATACTGGACTGTGCCTGTCAGTAGGGAGGACCAATACAAGCTGGCTTTTACCTTTGGGGGCCAGCAGTACACATGGACCCGGACTCCCTTCGGATACCTTAACTCCGGTAATGAGTTCAATATTTTCCTACATAAGGCCATGCCCGACCTGGGTGCGAGGGGTAACCTGGCTTATGTAGATGATGTCCTCATCAAAAGTTCATCTGTGGAGGAACACATAGCGGAGATCCGTTATGTTCTGACGCAGTTGAGGGCCGCCGAGCAAAACTTTCCTTTCAGAAAGCACAGTGGTGTAGAACCCGTGTTAATTTCTTGGGGCATGAGATTACTCCTCAGGGTCTCTGTCCCCAGGAAAAGAAAGTGGAAGCACTTCAGAAACTGAAAGACCCCACAACTCTGCGGGAACTAAGGAGCCTCCTTGGACTGACTAATTACAGCAGAAAGTTCATTGAGGGCTACGCAGAGATCACCAGACCCCTGATTCATCTCCTGAAGGGGGGGGTCAAGTGGGAATGGGTCCAGAACAAGCCGAGGCAGTAAAACAACTCAAAAGAAGCCTCTCACAAGCGCCTTGCCTAGCTTACCCTGTCAGAAACAAGGAGTTCTTCCTGGAGACGGGTTCTCTAATACGTGCTTGACAGCAGTATTATACCAAAAGCATGACAAGGTCAATAAAGTAATCTCCTATGCGAGCAAAACTTTATCCTCTGTGGAGGAAAAATTCAACGATTGTGAGAAGGCACTCCTGGCAACGGTGTGGGCATTGAAGAATTACCGCCGTTTATCCAGGGGAACACATCATAGTGGAGACTCCACACCAGCCTCTGCAATATCTCCAAAGTGACAGAATCCGGGCCGGAAATGTGAGTAATTCCCGAATTACTTCCTGGATTCTGTCAATGCAAGGCTTTCCTGTGGAGGTCAGATATGGCCAAAACAAGAAGAGTCCCTCGCGCAAGGTCTGGCTGACTTGCATGATTGTGCCAGAGAAAACTGTCTCGAGGACGAAAGTCTAAAAATAAAGGACAACATGGAGGCATACCTTAATTCCCCCACAAAGTCTTTGAAGAAGACAAGTGTGAGGGAATGCCCACTGTTATGTGGATGGATGCTCTTACCATGTTGACAACGACGGGGAGAAAGAACTGGTGGCCGGCGTAGGGAATGCATGGGTGAATGAGTCCCCAGAACCCTCCGCTGGATACAAAATTGGTCCCCGAAGTAGTCAGGTGGCAGAATTGATGGCTGTGCATCAGGCCATCCTCACTGCTGTCCAGCATCAACTCCACGAACTGGTCATAATCACAGATTCGGATTATGTACGGAACGGGTTCGTGGAGCACCTGGTTAATTGGAAAACCAGAGGCATGTTATGTGCTAACAACAAACCCTTGAAACATGGGAAGTTGATCCAAAACATTGATGATCTGGTCACCTCGAATGAGATGACCATCTATTGGAAAAAGATCAAGGGTCATTCCAAAGTAGAGGGACCAGACAAAACTGGAAATGACTTAGCTGATCAGCTGGCCAAAACCGGGGCCATCCAAGGGGATCTAATTGAGATTGAGTCCCTGTTGGGGGAAATCCAGGTCACTGCTATCACTAGGTCCCAGACAAATGCTCACAACGACCTTTCAATTGCACAATGGAGTAAGGAGACCCCTGATGCTGATTTGATTACCGCTCAGAAGGGGGATCCAATAATTGGTAAATTTTACCAGCACCTTGAGGACCCTGAGAACTTTCCCCTGACGGATACCGATTACATTGGGAAAGAGGACCTAAGAGTGTTGATGAAATGTCCAAAAATGTTCCGAATCCAAGACGGTTTGCTGGTAAGGAAATCCAAAGCTGGCCACGATCAGTGGGTGGTTCCTACCTCATTCCGAAGCCTGATGTTAAGTCACGCCCATGATGCGGCCACCGCCGGTCATAGGGGGTTTCACACAACACTGGAAATCTTAAGAGAGGTTGCATACTGGCCACACATGGGGGCAGGACCTTGACCAATACTTGAAGGGGTGTCTTGTGTGTGCGCAATTTCAGCCGACATCCCTCACACACCGCGCGCCTCTCCAAAAGCGGGGGATGACACTGCCATGGTCAGATTTACAAATCGACTTTGTAGGCCCCGTGATTCGCTCTGCTAGGGGGAATAAGTACATGTTGACTGTGACATGCTTGTTTACCAAGTGGGTGGAATGTCTCCCAGCCCCAAATTGCAAGGCAGAAACTGCAGCTGCCCTGATGATTAACCACATCTTTTCCCGTTTTGGTCTACCTCAAAGGATTGAGTCAGACAGAGGTAGCCACTTCACCAGTGAAGTAATGACAAAGATGTGGGAGATACTGGGGGTCAAAAGGAAGTTGCATATTGCTTACCGGCCAGCTTCTTGGGGCAGTAGAGAGATATAAACCGAACCATTGTGAGCATATTAAAGAAGTTTGTGGCAGATTCTGGGCCAAGTTGGGATATCCGATTACCTCTGGTCCTAATGGCCATCAGATCTACCCCTTCATCTGCAACCAAAATGTCACCATTTGAGTTGATGACTGGACGCAAGATGGTGCTTCCTCAGCATTTGCTCTACAGGACCAAGAGCAGACACTGATAAATGCCTCCACAACTCATGATATGTGGAGAATTTAAGGAAACACCTTCAACATGCTTTTGCTTATGCTCAGCGGAATCTAGAAAGATCAGCTGATAGCATGAAGACCCACTATGACCTGAAGACTTCCAGGAAGGAATATCAGGTGGGGGACCGGGTCTATCTATACAATTTCAAAGGAACCAGGCCAAACAGCGAAAATGTTTGC
>CM030325.1:969128011-969199538 GCA_002915635.3 Ambystoma mexicanum
GCTCAGTCTCCACATCTCCCCAGTCTGGATTTGCATCCCTAGGGACCCATTTTTTCTTTGGGAGGAGTTCCCCCCTCTCTGAAGGAGAAGATCCTTTTCCCAGGATCCTCTGAGGATCCCTCTCCCTCAAATTGGAAGACCTGTACCTCCTCCTCAAACTGAGTCTGTTTGGTCTTTTGTTTCTCCCACCCCCCCTCTGCTCCTTAGGGGGCAGACTTTCAGGGCAAGAGATTTCGTTTCCGGTTCCTGGTTTCCAGGGCTGTTTACAAGTGAGGAAGGAAGCTTCCTCCAAGCTTTACACCCCCCTCCCTTTGTGCCTCCTCCCTGGAAACGGTGTGTATTCGGGTGCTGCCCCGTCATTGTTCTGGAGCACCAGGTCCAGAGTTGGGTGCGTTCTGCGCCGGCACGCCCATCTGAGGGTTCTGCTGAGCCCTCAGTATGTGACCCAGATCCCGCGCCATGTTGAACCTGGCGCTCTAACTGGGAAACCCGCTCAGGCTGATACGGGCCCTGTTTTCTCCCTGGGCTGATCCGGAAGGTAGCTGTCCCTCCTCTGGTAATACCCCGGGTTGGGAAGATTTGGGTACCCCTCCACCCTTGGCCTCCCCTCTCCCGGATTCAGTGGGTCTGGGCTCAGGGCATTGGGGAAAAGAAGATGGATGGTTTTGGGGCTGAAAGTCGGGTGGATATCTGGGGAAAAAGTTCTGCCAGGGTTTGGTAAATTTCTGCCCTCTGTGGGAAGTTTGGAGGGAAGTTCCCCTGGGTTAGGTGCTTGGCTGGATCCCCCCCTTGGCTGGAGGAGTCCACACATAACCCAGGATGGGTCGATTTCCCCTTGTAACGGGACTTACATAATCAGGAGAGCGAGGGACCCCATTTGTGGGCTGCCTCTTGGCTCCCTGTCTGTGACTGGCCCGAGGACCTTCGGGCCTAGCATTATTAGGTGCAGGTAGGTTTTTAGGCCCCCCCATCTCCCAATCTAAAACGGGGGTGACCTTTACCTCTGCCACCTTGGCAGCAGCAGGGTGGTGTTGGCTTTGGGTTTTTTCTGGGCATTACTTTGCTATCTACCGGTTTCTGCACCTCATAGATCCGGTAGCCTGTTCAATGACCCAGTCTAAGGATCTTTCTCGTGAAAATCCCTCACGAGCTGGGTCATGATGTATTTTGGGCAAGGCATGAAAAAATGTATTAACGAATTCTCGACTGTCTGTGCGCACCCTTCTTGTGGTCTGTGCAAAAGCACGCTTTAACTCCTGCACAAATTCTTGTGGGCCTGATCCTCCCCACATTGCAAAATTGTAAGGCTGCCTTGCGAGCCTTGAGGATTTCTGTGAACAAAAAATGTTCAAGGATGGCCGCCTTATAGGTGGACCATCTTAAATGATTTTGGTCCTCCAGCCCCGCAAAGAAACTGGAGTATCCGGGAGAAGGTCCACTTTACATATTGAATACAGCTTTTGGCTGTCCTTCAAATGGAAAGTCTCCATCATTTGTTCAAAAACTCTAAGTGCCTCCAAACAGAATACTTAGCGTTCTTTGGTAAGGCGTGATGACGCTCCTGATCGCCTTAATCGCTTTAAGGGGTCCTTAAGCAAGGCCCTTTTTGCCTTATTGGCCTTTTTGGTTCGGGTAACCCTTGTCCATTCTTCCTCGGACTCAGAGGCACTGCTCCAAGAGGTTCCCGTCTGTTCTTCCAGGTTTTCCCGGATTCTGTCGAGCCTGGGTAATGGCTGGCAGAATGTTGTGACCTGGTCTCCTGTGTCCTGCGGCAGTTCAGAGGAGTCTTCAGATTCCTCCTTGCTGCCAGGATTTGATGGGTACCCCCTCCACTGACCTAACTGGGCAGAGGTTTTCAGGATGCCCTTAATGGGCCTACTCTCCTGGGGTTCCCCATTGAACTGTACTGTACTTGGGTGCCCATACCCGATGCCACCCCTCATTCCTGAGTGTTACTGGCCTATAGAGCCCCATACTCTTAGCTGGATAGTAATCTGCCATCCCTGTGGCCCTGTGCTCATGTGCGCCAGGGGACATGGGGGTGGTAGAGTCCAGGGACTGGGGGAGATGAAGGCCCCTGGTGTTAGGGCTCCTGCGGTTATGGTCAGGAGTCTCTCTTTCCCAGCGGACCTCAATCTCTATCCGCCCCTTGCTCCCTGTTGCAATGCAAGAGCCTGCATTTGTGCTTTCAGTTCCTCTGTTAAGAGCCTTTACTCGACTCTATCAGTCTCTCCTGCATCGCTACCTGTTGTTGAGCCTATCATTGTGTTGACAGAGGCCTCATTTTCCCTCTGTGCTTCCTGGTTGGTCCTGGAGAACTGGACCAGTCTTTGCTGCAGGAGGGTTACCTCCTGAGCTGTGTCCCTATTGGCCTGCTCCTTTCTTGCTAGAGCATCCTCCACCTCCTGGTGTGCTCTAGCAAGTTCTGGTGTTCTTTTTGAGGTCACCCAGTCCTGGTGGGCCAGGTGATTTTCTTCCATTTCTTTTTAAATGGCAGACTTCCTGGCCTAAGGTATCCCTTTCCTGACTAAGAGCCTGCATTTGTGCGCCAGGTCGTCCTTTGCCTTTGGAAGGCACCAGCTTTCTGGCGCTCCTGATCAAACTCTGCCTGGGTATCCAGGTCTTTCAGAATTAGTTTTGTTGCTCCCCGCCTCACTCTATCCAGGTGCCTTGCAGGGTGACTACCTGCTCAGCACATACCCTGTTGAAGTCCAGTTGTTGCTCCAGCTTTTCTGGTTTTGCAGTAGGGAGTCCCAAACCTTCTTGGTATTCCTTCTGCAAGGCCAGGAATCTGGTATCCTGTTCTAACCTTTCCTGTTGCAGGCACATCCATATCCTTCTTTATTTTAGTGATGTACAGTCTGCTGTCATTTTCTGACTCCTGCTCCTCTGGCAGCCTCTGCTCAGAAGAGACCCAGGTCAGATTGGACCTTCTCTAACACCATCTGTTGCCTATTTGCCAGATTTTGGCTTTCAGCACATCTATCCTGCATGTCTCCCATATATAGGTACAGGTATGCTGCTATCCTGGCAATCTTATTGTGTTCCTCTTTGGCTTTAGGAGGCCATATATAGTTCACTCAGGGCCACATGTAATGGACCCTGATCTCTCCATAAGTTGACCCTGTTTCAGTGACCTGTCGTGTGATGGCCTGCAACCAGGCATCCTGGCCCTGCTCAGCCCATTCACCTCTCACAAATAGTTTATGTAAGAAGTGCTCTCTGGCTATTTTCATATCTACCAAGGTCGTCATTCTAGAGATGGTCTCTGTCCTGACTTACAGAAGTTTGTATTTTATTTTGCAGAACAGAACTTTCTTGAGTGTCCCTTTTGAGGAATGCTCACAGCGTAAATGCAGCGTGGTGATCCGACCGGATGTATGTATCCCGTCAGTTAGCACACTGTATTAAGCTGCACAAGTGGTATTTCTAACCCAAACGTCCGCTCGAGCCCCCAATTTGTAAGAGGATTCAATTCAACACTACAGCTAAGTCAACGCCTAGTCTATAATACTGAATGAAAACCTTATTGATATATCTTTAGGTCCAGTTCATGCGTTCTGGATGACTACCCCTATATAACACCCTCTCTTGAATCCCCCTGACCCCACTGAGCCAAGAAGTAGTTCTGCTTTGCAAGTTTAAAAGGTTTATTTGATAATTTAAAATATATATATCACACTTTATAATAAATTAATAATTGAATATCACACTTAATCTGATATGATAATGATTAACAACAGAGAATCTGGCACTAACACGCTTCTCTATAATCAATAAGGAGTTGACCTGAAATGGATAAGGTAGCACACTGGTAAATAGGAACAAAAGAAGAAGGTGGTACAAAATGCTTTATAGAGTTCAAGTGGATGCACGGTTGAATGAATGAAATGCAGTATAGAAATACTCAATATGATTTCAACAAAACAATGTAATCACTTTTCTCTGGCAATCCCCTCCCCCCCTTGATGCAAGGCAAGGAAATGGAAGGAAAACACACAGTTCTCAGAAATGCAATCAATGTAAATCAGTTCACCCCAGCAAGCTTACACTACAGAAAACAGATAGGAGTTTTGAAAACACAGGCAAAATGCTTTGATATGTGCTAGCAATGGATGAGAAATATGCTGGAAATGTTTTTAATTCCCTTTCAGAGGTTCAGGGTGATTGGTATCTAGTTAATATTAGTCCAGGCTCACACTAGCAATGATGCAGGGATAGTTAGCAGGTTAAACGAATTTCTGGCAAATGGAAGGCAAGCAGCAGCAGTTTTTACATGTGAAGAAATTTGCAAATCGCGGCAAATTCGCGGATGCGCCGAGCGCTATTACAGAGGAACCACCAGGACTATCTCTATCGTTTTGGGGTCCTAGGAAAGCCTAGGATCTCATCTTCCAAATGAAAGTTACTGCAAGTCTCTAGCACAAACGGTCGCGGAGATATGAGCGATTAAATAAAGGTCGTTTTTGGTTTTGCAAATTTTAAAGTTCAAAATGACAAGTGCAGCTTTTGCAGCTAGAATGACAGGTGACAGCTAGGAGGCAGTTCTACTTAGGTTAAATAGATTGAATTATATGATTTTAACTAGGAGATTGGTTCTGCACAGTTTTTCTAGGTACTCACACTATATTCTTGAATTAAATGGGCCTCATCACGGATCTGGTCAGGGTTTTAAATTCGCCTCTGGTCTCTGCACTTCACAGTGATCTGGGTCAGCTCTCTCTGGTTCTCTGGTCTGGATCTCTAATTCTGGATAGATTGAAGTCTCTAGTTTGGCTCTCTGGAGGTTTGATGGAGGTAAAGTATGGATTTTTCCGGCAGAGCTTCCAGCGGCAGATGGATTTTAAAAGTCCCTATCTGTCCTGTCTGTCTGCCTTTATGTGTTTAGAATGTGGGTGTGTTCTAGCATCACTGACCCTACCTCTCTCTCAGCTTCTAATTGGTCAAACTTCCATTTATCATTTGATTGGGGAATGAACTGTGAGTCAGAGTGATGTCATTTTACAGCCTGCAGAAAGTCCACTCCTCCTGTCAACTTACACACAAATCTAGATTTGAAACAAATACATATTTGCAGAGGTACATATTGTTTTAAAATCATATGCACCCCATCATGCATTCAAGGAGGTATCCCCTGTTCAAACTCTGCTCTTCCTGGGAGCTTGCATTCAGAAATGGCACATATTTCACTTTTTAACTGATTTTGCAATTTCTGACATTGACCAACTTTACATACATGTGCGCAGGGAGTACGGAGATTAACTGATGAAGTTTCAGATTTTTAACATGCATACATTTAGAATTATCCCCACTTTTCCGCTGACACCCCCCTGAACATACCACCGGTTCTAAAAACCTCTTAAACTGTGGGCAGAAAAATCACAAGAATTATGGTATCATTTATAAAATTTTCACATGTCCGCTCTATGAGTTATTCATCTTTTTAAAGTTATGTTCTGGCTCCAAAGGGGTGGTTTACCCTCAGCACAAGTTGAATACTGTTTTTTCCAGTTCTGGCCAAGCCAGCTTGCTCTCACAGGCAGTGCCCCTCCCCTTTCCTCAGGAGGAAGCCACTTTTTACGACCATTTACGACTCCTGCCAATAAAACCTTTGCCTGAGCCAGGACAGGGCTTTGTTCACTTTCCTGCAGAGCACAGGTAATTCAATTATCAGATAGATGGCATATCCTTAGTGTGAGCAGCAAAAGGGCAGCTAGGCCTGGGAACACAGCTGTGACTCAAGTTTCACTCCTGATGGGGGTAGTTGCCAGGCAGAATTCAAGTTCCTTAAGCCAGACCTTCAGCTAACTGGCAGGTTTTTTGTTGCTTTTTAACTTAACTTGCAATTTTACACATGCAGCTAGGATGCTGATTCTAAGTGCAAAACTATGAAATTTCAACAGTTACAAAGGCATGTGATACCAAACATAGGTCACTCATTTAATCTAAACATTTTCTATTTTAGTGTCTTTAAATCCAGTGCAACTTAAACTGCTGCAATCCACAGCTCAGCCAGTCTTGTTATAAACCTTGTCTTATGATCTTCATTTCCCAGATTTTGTAGGCACACAAAACTCCATTCTGCCAAATGTCTGCTGGTGTTCAGTAAATATTTTGCACATATTGCAATGTTTGAAAATAGGCATTTTGACTTGCCTTCAGGGAAAACAGAGTGGTTTTAAAACGCCGGCTTTTGGATAGTGGTGAGTACTGGTACTGCACCCATTTTTGGGATTTAAGAAATGAATTCCCCACAATTCTAGTTGCATTTGGCAATCAGCATTTCCATTCCCAATGGTTTCAGACTACTGGCGGGTAGTCCAATGGTGGTTTTTAAAGCGCTTTGAAGCTAACCGGCGCTACTGTTTTTCCTTTGCAACCCATTTCCCCTCATGGCAACCCGGCCTTTCATTCTCGCACTGGTGGGTGGTAAGTGAGGCAACCATTTTGGTGTGCGCACAAACTGCGCAGCTTTCCTGGATTTCGGCGCACATGTGGGTTTTCCGCCATCTTGAATTTTCTAAGCCCACAGCACCAATGTTGTGGCATGATAGCTTAAACGTGGGTCAGGACACCCAACAGATCACATCCCCGCCAGAGTTGGGAGTCAATATAGGATCATCATAGGTGGTCTCCACGCTGACCTAGCTGACGACAGGAGCCGTAGCAATGGCGGCAGAGCAGGCACCAAGGAGCAGGGCACGTGCACGACAGGCCCCGGGGGGTGTCATCATCCCAGAAGCTGTCCTTAAGGAGTAGGCACCGGACAATATGGCAGCAGCAGGCTCGGCGTAGGAGACTTCAGTACTCAGAGCATAACATCTCAGAGAGGCATGTATCGGGCATCAGACAGGATGCAAACGTGGAGCGTCGGCAAAGGATGTCTTTCGTGTTGGAGCGGTTGGGGCGGCAGATCGAGGCAGAGTGGCAGCGGGCACGGTAGGCAACACTCACCATGGCCAGGGTGGAGATTTCACTGCGTCGGGCAGAGATGCGGGCTGATGACCTCAAGGAGACTTGCAGGGAGGGGGAGGGGATGGAGAGGACCATGTTGGAGTCCTGCAAGCCCTCAAGGAGAGAGCAGAGGCCCGCCTAGGGGAATTGAACGCAGTGTTTGATGATGCCCTGGCCGAAACATTGAGGGAGCATGGTGAGGAGAATGACTAGTCTGCTGCCTTTGTAAATAGTTCTTTAGAAAGAAGTTTATGATTTGAGGTTTTTGGACTTTACTCCAATTTTTGTACATAGTTGTTCCAGTTAGTATTAGGTTTCATTTGTGTTATTTGTTTGGAGCGCATTTTGGATTTTGGACTTTGATCCATGTTTATTTGTAAATATTTTTATTTTATAATTGTCGATTGATGCTTACCATGCAGAAATGTTATTTATTTTCATTTGCATTACATTTTACGGACTTTTTCTATGGACATGGACTTTTTTTCATCATGTTTTGGTTTGCATTTGCATTTTATAAGATTACTTTGGACATTTTGACATTATTTTTCGTTTGGATTGTACATATTTTACATTGTTATTTGCTGTATGTATGGACATACTACAACTGCACAATATATTTTTTTTCATTTACTCACAGTCATTGTTTTCTCACTTCTTTTTTTACCCATTTGTAGATGTTTACTTGTGTTGCTGTTCGTGGTAATGACCATTGTTGGTCATCTGTGTGCTTACTTGCATACATGTGCCATGTTTGCTGTTCATTTACGTGGAGCATATGCACATGGGGTTGACCAGTGGATGTTTGTAAATGGGCGAGTTTGTTTGTGCACGGTCAAGATATAATTTTCACATGTGCAACATCACTGTGTATTGGTCCTCACTGTGTTTGGGAGGGTGGTAGGTTGTGTGACTGATGGGAGTGTGGAATGGTCACATTTTGTATGCGGGGATTTGCTTGATGGAGTGTTGGCAGTCGTGTTCTTCTCTTCACAAGCATGTGTTTGTGCTGTTATCATTGTCTATGGTGTTGTTGGGCATCTTCCAGTGGCAGTCATTTTAGCAATGTATCTTATTGGCAGACAAATGCTGCAGTCCTGGTGGTAAGCACTGTCTGATTGGCATGTACTCATTCAGTACTAGAGTCATTCCTCTTTTATTATGCTTTTGGTACTACTATGTCATGATGAACTGTCTGAATCTGCATTGGTGAACTGCCTAGACTCTGAATTTGTTCCAAGGTCTACTTGCAAACCTGCACTGCCTCCCTGACATCCCCTAGTGTTTTTATGTATGTGAACAGCCACCTACCTGCACTTCACACATGCTGTCTGCACTTAGGCGTTCACTTGACACCAGCTGGGAACAGTTTATTTGTTTTCTTGGTTTTTCTTTTTGCTATGATGTCCTTCACCTGTACTGCAATGCACCCTCCTCCAACCCCCTTTTCTCCCTCCCCACTTCCCATGCACTTGCACCACCTGCAAGTCACCTGCTCTAACAAGTTCAGTGTCTCTGTCATCATGGTCTTCCCCCTCACCAGACTCTTTGCGGATTGTTACACTTGTGTATATGCACATTATGAATGGCATGTCACTTGATAGGATATCATGCCATGTCCTTCACACATGGAAGTCAAAGTGATGTCTTTATTTGGTTCTCTGCTCTGGTAATGTCAGCTCTTTGAGGCTCAGGCCGTGACACACCTGGGCAGTGTCTGTTCATGAGGCACACATTGAATGTGTTTCCTAATCTGTCACCGTGTGACTATTTCTACATGTCAATTTTTGACATGACTTTGTCACATGGACTGCAGGGCCTCACTTTAGCCTTCAATTGTGTGATGTGTATGTTGGGAAATGGTTTCAGACAGCAATTGTGTTTGAGCAGCTGCCACACTCAAGGATGTGGCCCAAGTGTATGTGTTTGTTTCTGTTTGCAGGATTATTTTTATTTTGAGGTTCAGGGTGGTGTCAGTACACATCAGTGAAGGTCCTCAGCATGCCATCGATGGAGTGTACATGTGTTACAATGTCAGCATCCAGCATGCATGTGATGTCCAGTCTGGAGAATGCTGGCTGCAGGGTGGCGTCACAGGTGATGGCGGATGGGGGGTCCTATGCAGTGGGGTCTGCCTGCAGGTGGGGTCATGGCAGATGAGGGATCCCATGTAGTGCGGGCTGTCTGCATGCTGGGGTCATGATGGATGGGGGTCCCATTTAGTGGAGGCTGCCTGCAGGCTGGGGTCATGGTGGATAGGGGGTCACATGTAGTGGGGGCTGCCTGAGGGCTGCAGTGATGGCGGGTCCTATGTAATGGGGGCTGCCTGCAGGCTGGGTTCATGGCAGATGGGGGGTCACATGTAGTGGGGGCTGCCTGCAGGATGGGGTCATGGCAGATGGGCTGAACCATGCTGTGGGGGCTGCCTGCAGGCTGCGGTCATGGCAGATGGGGGGTCCCATGTAGTGGGGCCTGCCTGCAGGCTGGGTCATGGCGGATGGGGGGGTCCTATGTAGTGGGGGCTGCCTGCAGGCTGGGTCATGGTGGAATGGTGATGGGGGATCTCATGTATTGGGGCTGCCTGAATTAATTCTAATGTTTTGTGATGTTACATCTCTGTACATACGTTATTAATAATTCCTCTTTTAACATATATCAAAGAACTGTAAACCTCCTTTAAGAAACATATTTTTTGCAATGTATACTGATGTGTGTCATTATTAGCAGCACATGCTGGTGATACAAGTCATGGGTCAATTGCCTAGGGCATGTGGCTCGACTATGACCCCAGCAACACCAAAAAAAAACATTATCCACTGCACCTACCCTGCATCCTAGTTCAGTGTCCACTATACCCTCATAATGTGACCAATGGCCAGTGCTCAAGGCTAGCAACCATGCCAGTCTTCACAATCCTTGTGCCATGGTCTGTGGCTAAACCACATTCCCCAATAGGCACATTAGAGTAGACCGATTTGCAAAAGCATGCTTTAAGGCCCTTGCTCATGTTCCTCGCACAATTTTGCTGCAATCCTGTCCAACACTCCAGGCTTCAGCCACAAGCAGAATTATTTTTCCCATTCAAACTTAGGGTGTTTCGGTAATGCTGCATGCCCCAACAAGTAAATCATTTGTCCTTGCTGATGACAAGACCCACTGTCCATGCACCAAAGTTAGATCACTATTTTTTGTACTAACATTTTGACACTTTGGAAAAATAAAACACAAGACAGGCTTGCAAAAGTATGCTTTCACGTCCTTGCTGATGCTCCTGCGCAAGTTTGTTGTAATCCAGTCCAGCACTTCAGGCTGTAACCGCAAGCTGAATATTTGTTCCCATTCAAACCTAGGGCTTCGGCCATGGCCCAATAAGCAAATGAAAGTAGACATTTATCCTTGCACAGGGCCAGGCTCATTGCCCAGGCACCAAAGTTATATCACAATTTGTTGTACTTACGTTTTGAAACTTTAAAAAAAATAAACACAGAACCGATTTGCAAAACCATGCTTTGAGGTTCTTGTTGATGCTCCTCGCAAAGGTTTGCTGCAATCCTGTCTAGCACTTAGGTATGTAGCCACAAGCAGAATTTATTTCCCATTCAAATATATCCCGATTTCGAAAAACGTTACCACATAGCTGGTTCCTGATGGCCATGCCCACTTAAACCCCATCACCGGTCCCTTGTTGTCATGGGCAGTAGCCAGATTCTCCACGTCATGGCCATGACCCGAACAATCTAGCCACTGCCCATGGCCACAGACTATACCGCTGTCGCCAACGGTATGTCACTATTTTGTGCACCTATATTATGACACTTTTCAAAGAATAAAACACAGTCACATTTGCAAAACCATGCTTTCGGGTCGTAAATCTGCCAGCTTTAGTTTGCTGCCAATCTGTCCAAGTTTTTTTTTGTTGAAAAGTTTTAAAATGTATACACAAAACATAGTCATACAACTTTACCCCAACTTGACAAAATCCTTCCAGACTTTGCACAAACATTTAAAGTTGTGTCTATTATCTTCTGAACATATTTGTGCAGATTCTTCAAACGGCAAAATAGTTATAAGCCATCTAAAAATGTTGAGACCCCATCTAATTTTGTCCCCTCTTGATAAAACCACACCAAACATTGCAGAACCATTCAAATCTGGGTCTAAATTCATTTAGCAAACTCGTGTGCAGATTCACCTAACAGCACGGACGTCATAAGCCTTTCAAATGTTTTGGGACCCCCTCTAATTTTGCCCATTCTTGGCGAAACAGCACCAACCTTGCATAAAATGATATTGCAAAATTTCATGCAGTTTCATCTAGTGGCGCCAAAGTTATAAGCCATCCCAAAACTGTTTTTCACTGATCCTGTAAAGCCGAAATATGCATGGATGTCCCTGAACATCTGAGATGTTTGTGGACATCGGAAAAGAAAAAAAACACCATATTTCTGGCTTTTTATGGCCATATCCCATCCAATTCTCATCACCCCTCACCTCCACAGAGATAGTTTAATTTGTTTGTGAAGTGCAATGTTGAGTTTTTTAATATGTTTTTACCACAATGTCTGCAGACTATAGGGGCTGTTTGTGAATCAAAGATGATGTCCGTTCAAAGGTTTTGATGTGCCTCGTGTTTTAACTGACCAATCAGTGGGCGCGCATTATGTCTGAAAACATCATGCTGCTCTCTGATTGGTCCAGAAGCTTCAGCAGACTCCGAAAAATGAAGTGTGTCCGCTGAGCCGGCCCAGATATCACTCATTGGTTTTGACTTGCTTTGAGAATTTATTTTTAAAACTACTCTGTGTATCTGGAAATGTTTGTCTATGAGCACCATCAACTCTCAATGCTGCTTAGCCACCATTATTACTCAGTGTGGCAATAATCACTTGAACATGCTGCTACCTTGTAAAATATGAGGGGGTCACAAACGCCCCCATGTCCTATTTTCAATTTGATGCTGTTGCCACTTTAAAACAAACATCAATTCCTAATAGATCTATTTAGTACCCACGTAAAAGACCTCTGTGTCTGTGCACCCTTCTCCACATCTCAATGGAAGTCACTCTGAAAAGTACCCTGGTAAATAGGCTGTGCCACTTATGGTGTCCTCACCTCTGTGTAAATACATAAGGAAGACTTACTTATTGGTGCGTATTACCTGTCTCTTGCCCATCATAACAACTGCAGCACAAAACTGAAAGAACCTTACTTGATTATTTTTTGTTGAGCAGCACAATTCCGTGTTGATTCCCGCCGTGCTCCAGGTCAAATGCTGTTACAATGGCGGCCAGCATTTAAATGCAACGCCCCCAGCATGATGACATCATCATGTGATTATGTCATCATGTGATTACTGCATTGACGTCGCTCGTGCTGAGCCTTGCGCGGGGTAGTGCTAATGTAATTAAGGTTTTCTAAGTTAGCAATTCTTAAATTGTGACTATTTAGTTGGCGCAGAAAATATCTTTACTCTATTGCATTAGAACTACACACATATTGGATACTCTATGGCACCTATCAGAATTAATGATATGCAACATCCCTATTCACTCAGGTGATCAATATATGGGCAAGCACTTCAAGTGTACCTTCTGATCTTAAAGGTAGTTAATTCCAAAAGAACTGGTTTTGCTCTTTTCGGGCCACCATGGCATACTCTCACCATCGTAACCCACCCAATTTTCTTGTGACTACGCACTGCACAACCCTTGACTGGGTACATAAATGGTTGAATGGTAGGTCACACCAGACATGACCATATATGTGGCTCATAGTTGTATGTAATATTATGCCACTCCACATTCTCGTTGAGCCCCACAATATGGCTTTTGGTATGCAATATTAATTTTTGTTCCAGATGTAACAAACCCATATTGATGTTTTTACTTGTGAATGACCTCTTACTTTTATAAGGATCACCCATTTTCAATCGGTGAAAGTATGTGCATATTCCATGTAATGTTTAACCAAAGGAGCTTGTTCTATTGTATTTGTAATACAGCTTCTGAGTTCAATGAGTCGTGTCGTACACTTCCTATTCGTTTTTCCAATATAGTGATGATTACATGGGCAGCTGATCAGATATGTAACATTATCTGTGTTACAATGTGTGTATTCAGTGAAAATCCACGCTTAGCTAAGCCAATGTTCACATTGGGTCACAGTGGTGAATGCACACATTACACTCGTGCCACACGGGTAATGGCCCACAGCGGAGGAAGTCCCTATAGTGTCTTCTGTATCGAATTTGCAGCTCTGTTTTTTGTGATGTAATTTCTGATAATTATATTCTTAATGTTGGTGCTTTTCTTAAAAACCACCATAGGTGCTGACAGGGATTCAGGGAATTGATTTTCCCCTCAATTTTTGCAGATGATACCTTGGTTTTATATGACAGATTGCTGTATCTGCTCACGGACACCAGCACATCCTCTTTTCTTTCTTTGTGGGTATGTTCCAGTAAGTTTCTCTGTTGTTGCTGCATGCTCTTTTAGCTGAGTTTCTCACAGGTTTGTGGGGGGTGACCACGATCCCTTAATTTGCTGATCAGCATATTAGCCTCCATTTCACACGATTCGTTTGTTTTGCTGTTGCGTTTCAGCTGCAGAAATTGACCAAAAGGGAGGTTGTCCTTGTCATGTTTTGCAGAGTGACTTCCGTAATGCAATAACACATTTTTGTCAGTACCCTTCATATAGGGTCTCACCAGCAACACACCCTAGGAGGGGTGTATTGTGATGTCCACATAGTTGACTTCTACATCACTCATATTTGTAGTGAATTTTAAATATCTGTTTTGGGTATTGATCCACTGTACAAACTTGTTGGCTAATTTACCTCTGAGACTCCACAATATAAAAATGTCATCGATGTATCTGAGTCGCCGTACCAAGTTAGTTTTGAATGGATTAAGGTCAGAATACACCACTGTCTCCTCGAACATATTGAGATATAGATTGGCCAAGTTCAGGGACATAGCTGCCCCCATCGCGGAACGTTCTCTTTGCAGATAGAACTGGCCTTTGAATTGGAAGACATTGTTGGTCAGAGCTAACTCTGTACATTATTTGATGAAAGAATTACTAACTGGGTGGTCATCAGATCTTCTTAATAACGTTTTTTCCACCACTTCTAAGCTTGCTTGCTCTCTGAATCAGGTGTATAAGGATTGATTATCATGACAAATGAGTAGGTGCTCTGTTTGGTTAATGCAATTCCTTCAATCTTGTTAAATACGTCCTTAGTTTCTTGGAGGTAACTCCTCAATTCTACAATGAATGGTCTCAGATGGAACACTTATACAAAAATGTGTTTTTTTAACTCACTTGGCCCCTGTCCAGTATTAAGTGCTTCTGTGAAAAGCCTTGGGGTGACGCTCCGTCCTAGTGATTCACGAGAAGCACAGATCTCTACAGTCTGTAATACAAGGTTTGGGAAGCTTAAAATCTTGAGGAAGATACTTCCTCTGCTACCCCCAGAGAGTCGAACTATGATGGTCACGTCTGCTATAATGGGGTCACTGGACTAATGCAACTGTATATATTTAGGGCAACCTAAATATCACATACAACATATGGAGGTACTCCAGAATTCAGCAGCAAGATTGGTAGCTTAATGTACCCCACTTGACCCCTTCTGCTGCCCTCCTGCACTGCCTTCAATTGGCTGCTGGTGGCGGCACGGATTGAGTTTAAGGTATTTTGTGTCACTCACCGGGCTGTACACAATGCAGGCCCAGAGTATTTGAAAAATAAGATAGAATGCTAATAACCAAGTAGGCAGCTGCGCACTGTCTCCCAGTCACTACCAGTGGTCACGGCTGTTAGGTTGCTCTTTTTTCAGTTGTGGCTCCTATATTATGGAACTCGCTTAAACTGTCAATGAGAGTCATACAGGTGTACTTTCACTTTCGCAGGGCACTCAAAACCCTTCTGTTTTAACTTATCAGTGTGCAATTCGGTAAATAACTTAGTTTTTTTGTACTGCCAGTACCAACTCCTAGATACTTTCAGTCTTAGTGTGCCCTTTATACGTTTTTAAATACATACATAAATAAACAAATAAGATAGAACTTCCCCCTGATACAATAGGTCTTCCCGGGGGGTTTTCAAGACTCTTGTGGCTCTTACAGAGAATGTAAAAAGAAAATGGCAATCTGCCATCTTCCCTCACCATGTACTCTGCTTCCTGTTTACTTATTAGATGTTTGTTTGTTTGTTTGTTTATTTATAGCGCGCGCCAGACCTGAAGGTATCTGGGCGCGTGTGCAAGAATACTTTAAGCTTACAAGTTACAGTTACACAGTCCAAGTAGATACAGGATACAATGACAACAGGATAATGATTACCCTACGAGTTTGTACACAGAGTTATATACACAGTTATATACACAAGTATTTGTAAACAGAGGTGTATACACAGTATACATTGAAAGTCAAAAAGCAAGGTGGAGTAAGCAGGGAACATGTAACTATGCGTTCAGCTACAGGTTAACAGGTGGGTAAGGCGTAAGTAGTCCTGGTGTCGGTCAGTTATAGGTTGTTTTCTTTGAGCCATTTAATACAGTTAAGTCTGAAGTGTGGATTGGATTGGTCAGACTTTAAAGAGGATGAGAGGGAGTTCCACAGCTGGGCTGCTTTGACAGGGAAGCTGTTGCCTCCGGCAGTGCTCAGTTAAATGGGGGCACAACTAGCTGGTTGGTATATGCTTCTCTGGTAGGTCTATTGAAAGTTCTTCTTTTGAACCTTTCTGTTAGGTATTTGGGGGCTAAATCATTAATATTTTTGAATGTTAGTGATACTGTTTTAAGTTTAATTTTGTCCGCTGTAGAGAGCCAGTTAGATTGTCTTCTGACATCTGAGATATGCTCTCTTCTTGGGATTCCTAAGGCGGTTCTAAGGGCATTTTTCTGCAAGGTTTGGATTTTTTGCAATGTGTGTTTATTAGACCCTACGTATAATGCGTTACAATAGTCCAATTTAGATAATACCAGAGCTCTTCATAGGGTGAGGCAGCTGGTAGTGGACAGGTATAGTTTTGCTGCTCTAATCAATTTACAGGTGTATGCGGTACTAGAGGCCATCGCACTCACCTGCTTTGTTAGAGAGAGGCAAGAGTCGAGGTAAAGGTAAGCTCTTTTGCGACTTTAATGGTGTTGCCATCTATAACAAATGATAAATAGTCATTGTTCAGTCTTTTGATATTGTGTGTATTCCCCAGTATGATGAGTTCCGTTTTGTCATCATTCAGGCATAGACCATGACGGGCCATCCATGCCTAGATGATGAGGTATATCTTATTCACCAAGGCCAAATCCTGTTCATAATCCCCCGAAAGTGGGATGAGAATGTGAATGTCATCTGCATAGTTAGTGTAGGTGAAACCCAGAAGGTCCAGATCAACAAACAGGGGCTTCGTGAAAATGTTATACATGGTATGAGAGATGCAGGAGCCCTGGGGAACGTCACATGTGATAGGTACTGGGTCAGCCACTGCAGAGGTAGAGAAAACCCTCATAGTTCTACCACTTATGAACGACTTGATCCATGCAATGGCATGTGTGGAGAAGTGGGCCACAGATTCCAGGTGGGTGCAGAGCACATCATGATCTACCAAATCAAATGCCGCTGAGAGATCCAGTAGGAGGAGTAAATCTGTTTTCCCAGGTCTCTCAGCTCATCGACCTGGGTTTTGAGATCGATAAGCGCGGTTTCGGTACCGTGCTGAGGTCTGAAGCCTGATTGTCTGGTACCTAATAGTTGATGCAGCTCCAAGTATTTTTGGATCTGTAAGTAAGCCACTCTGTCTAGTATTTTAAACAGAAATGGTACCGTTGTAATTGGCCTGTAGTTAGTCGGGATGGACGGGTCCAATGTTTGCTTTTTGAGGAGGGGGAGGGCCAATGATTGTTTGAGGTTATCTGGTATCGTGCCTGATGCAAAGAAAGCATTAATGAGCTTAGAAATAAATGGTCATAGGTCTCTGGCCGCATCTTTATTCAGTTGGGCTGGGCATATGTCGCCTCAACAGTGGGAAGGTTTGAGCGAGAGTATTATCTTTTCAATCTCTAAAATAGTTACTTGGTGAAGTTGATTTTTGTTCGGTTTGGTAAAAGTAGATGGTTTACCTCTTTGATTGGTTGAAGGAGGGATATTTTGTTTCTTTTTCTCAATTTTGGTTTGGAGTGTAGCTATTTTGTCATTTAGCGCTTTCTGGATGTTGGAGCATCACGTTTTATTTTTGTCGCAGTTGTCCGGAGCAGGGATGGGGTTTTCCAGTTCCGTTAGTATAACGAATAGCTCTTTGGTTCAAGATTTAGCCTGCAGTATTCTGTTGGTGAAGTTCTCTTTTTTAGCTCTCCTTATTTTATTTTTGTAAATCTTGGAGGCGTTGATGAGAGCTGCTTTTTTAGTCTCAGATGGAGTTAGTCGCCAGGCGGATTCACATTTCCATTTTTCAATCCTTAGGTGAGGGTGAACCAGGTGTTTAGGTGTGCTCTGGGCTTACTTTTTCTTATTTTCAGGGTGATAGTGTCCAAGGTTATGGCCATGGTTGAGTTGAATTCATTCACTAGAGCTGAGGGGTTTAGTGATTCAGGTAGGGAGTTTCGAGTTGGGAGGATAAGTGGTAGCAGTTTATCCGTGGTTATGTTTTTTTATTTCTGGTTGGTAAGGGGGGAGCCAGTATATTTCCTTAGGTTGGGTAGTGTTTTCGTTTATGAGGAAGGTTATTAGCGCATGATCTGTCCTGATTTGTGGGCTGACATCAGTAATAGTTACATTACAGTTGCGGTTGGCTACCCAGTCGAGTGTTCAGCCTTTTCGTGGGTAGGTTGTGAAATTCTTTGTGTAAATCCTAGTTCTTTGATGACATTGGCGATATTGGTCACTAGCAAATCTTCATGGTCGTTGAAACCTAAGTTCAGGTCTCCCAGAAGGATGGCTTGCGATGAGTTTTTTTAGATTATTTGAGAGGATCATAGAGATGTCCTCCTCGAAAGTTCCAATATGTCCTCGTGGCCTATGGATGAGGTGTATATTGATAGATTGAGAGGATGATGTTAAGAGTTTAGTGGTTAAGGATTTGCAGGATTTGGTATTTGAAGACGTTTCTATTTTTATGGTGAGATTATTCTTAACGATGATGGCTAAGCTGCCTCCTCGAGAATAGGTTCTATCTTCTCTGAGAATGTTGTAAGTAGGGGGCAAGGCAAGCATCAGAGCGGGTCCTGCTGCTTGGTGAAGCCAAGTTTCTGTTATGGCTAGGAGGTCATAAGCACCTATTTGGATGAGATCGGCAATATCGGTGGCATGTGCTATTAATGACCTAGCATTAATAAGGGCACCCTTCAGAGGGGTGTTTGGTTTAGGTGTCACAGTGGTGATACAATTTTTCTTTTTGGTTGGCGTATTGCTTGATTTGCAGTGATTGTTAATGGGACCGTTAAAGTGGGAATCTCTTTTGGTGGGGGAGGTGTTTAGTTTGGTGGCATTGAGATGGAAGTCTCTTCTATTAGTAGGTTTGGTGACTAGTCTGGTTAGAGGTTAATAGATTTTAAGTAATCTTGATCGTAATTTGGCATATCTGCTTAAGGTGTCACACAGGATGTTAGTTAGAGAGTGGTAGGGATCGGTAACTTTATAGACTGAAGGTCAGTGTCTGGGGTGGTGGTCGGTCGGCGCTCGTCAGAGTTCGATGTTACAGTGGGCATAAATTACGGTGGGTGTTTACTGTTATCATTGTGGACCAGAGAGTGGTCAGATAGATGATGGTGGAGATCATTCTATCCTAAGGATGATTATCTATGTCTGGCGGGGGCCACAGTAATGTCTAGGTATCTTAATAGGTTATGGAGCTCATGGTTTCTAGCATTATAGTAGTAACAGTCGTAGTGGAGAGCAGAATATTGTATCTCAGGTAAGGCCAGGGGCATAGGCTGGTACCAAGGTTTACTAAGTTATGAGAGCAGCTCAGCGACTGGCAGTAGGCTGTTTTCAGTGGGTGCACACGTCTAATAGTTGGTTATTGCAGATAGGCATGCTCGCAATAGCTAACATTAACATTAGGCAGTCTTGTAGTAGCTAACATTAGCATTATGCAATCTTGTAGGTCTGCAAAGCTAAACAGTGGGCTCTGTCGGATGGGCATACAGTAGGCAAAGTTGGCTAGTGCATGATATGCTGCTTAGGGCAGGCAGAGTAGGTAAGTACACAATAGGCAGCTCCGGGCAGGCAAGGTAGGCCAGTACACAATATGCTGCTCAGGGCAGGCAAAGTAGGCTGATACACAATAGGCAGCTCAGGGCAGGCAAGGTAGGCCAGTACACAATATGCATCTCAGGGCAGGCAAGGTAGGCCAGTACACAATAGGCAACTCAAGGCAGGCGAGGTAGGCCAGTACACAATATGCAGCTCAGGGCAGGCAAGGTAGGCCAGTACACAATATGCAGCTCAGGGCAGGCAAAGTAGGCTGACACACAATAGGCAGCTCAGGGCAGGCAAGGTAGGCCAGTACACAATATGCCACTCAGGGCAGGCAAAGTGGGCTGATGCACAATAGGCAGCTTAGGGCAGGCAAGGTAGGCCAGTACACAATATGCAGCTCAGGGCAGGCAAAGTGGGCTGATACACGATAGGCAGCTCAGGGTAGGCAAGGTAGGCCAGTACACAATATGCATCTCAGGGCAGGCAAGGTAGACCAGTACATAATAGGCAACACAAGGAAGGCGAGGTAGGCCAGTACACAACATGCAGCTCAGGGCAGAAAAGTAGGCTGACACACAATAGGCAGCTCAGGGCAGGCATGGTAGGCCAGTACACAATATGCAGCTCAGGGCAGGCAAGGTAGGCCAGTACACAAGAAGCAGCTCAGAGCAGGCAAGGTAGTCCAGTACACAATAGGCAACTCAGGGCAGGGGAGGTAAGCATAGTCTAGTACAAACAGCGAGATGGGGGCACACCTAGTGAGTTGGTGGAGGAGGTGCTGCAGGCTATTTACAAGTAATGGATGACAATACGATCATTCTGGCATATATAGTACAGTACTTAGATGTTTAAATAACAACAGGTTGAGGTTGTGGGATAAGGCACGCCAGTTGCTGTAGAGCAGATGCAAGTATCGCGTGAGATCAGCAATAAGCGGTGAGATAGTAGATCATAGAATCCAAAGCAATGCAAGGTTACACAGTCCAGTACCAAGCATTATATGGCAAGCGATTATGTGATCGTAAGTTCACAAACTTGGTCAATACAGTTAATTGAGGAAGGGTGAATGGAGAGTACTATGAAAAAGGAACGTTAGTGTTTAAGGAGCTGCGGCGAGTAGTCAATGAGGTACAGATGGCAAGAGTCTCGGAGTGTAGTTGTGAACAAAGCTTACTTATATAGTGTTGTGCCTCGTAGGGCAGGGTCCAGCGGCCGACACGGACAGGCACAGACAGGCCCTTTTCCGCAGCCCTTCACCAAAGGCCTGCTTATGCCTCCCGGTTCTGCTTGGGGCAGGAAGTAGTGTCGGGCAGTCAATCAGGTGCTGCGGCGCCGGATTTCGAAAAAGCCTCGGAAGATGATGTCGTTCGGAGTGTCAATTGAGCACGATGTGGGCAATGGCGCTTGTTGGTAAGGATGGCTGGGACACAGACCGTGTGTCGGGTCAGAAGCTGGGACGCTTCAATGCACTTAAACTTTAACACATTAACATTAGGCAATCTTGTAGTAGCTAACATTAGCATTATGTAATCTTGTAGGTCTGCAAAGCTAAACAGTGCGCTCTGTCGAATGGGCATACAGTGGGCAAAGTGGGCTAGTGCATGATATGCTGCTTAGGGCAGGCAGAGTAGGCAAGTACACAATAGGCAGCTCACTTGCCCCTCACCTTACTTGGGGCAAGTAAGGTGAAAAAATAAAAACACAAACAGGAAATGAAGGAGAGGCTCCCGACTATCGTCGGAGCTCCCACTCTCACCCAGAGATATGTGTCCTGATGTTAGGCTGCTTCTTTGCCTGCATTGAGCGGGTGTCAGGAAGAGAAGGCTCCTACCCTCTCCTTCAGGCCGCTGATGCTCTATTCAACATGGTCTGGATAACACCCAAAGAGATTTCTTAGGGTCCCCATCCAGTTTTCGAAGGCTGATTTCATAAGACAACAGATGCAAACAATCCTGGTATAATCAGTTCTGTTCATGACCACAATGGCCCAATTCTTTGTCTGCAAAGGGATTATCTGGTCTTTATTGACACCTCATTTCTATAATATGGCCTGTTTCTTTTGCACTTAAATTTGAATGGGTGGGGATCCTTTTGGCTTCCAATTGCTCTATGTCTTCAATTACATTTCTGTCAAACGCCAAGGTTTCTGTTGTGAGTAGGGGACACCCATTTATCAAGACATGGTTGTGTCCTCGCCTCATTCTCTTAATCTTTTTCCAGCTCCTTGTGTTGAAAATGGCATAATTCGACATGGCATGAACAGATGACGCAGTTTGTTAGCCAGTACACTGAATGCCCTATGGTAATGAATTAACGGCTACACTGGATATATGTCTATATTTGGATTCAAAGTGTGTGTGGATAAGTCAGTAGTTGTAGCTCTTACAAGGAATGGGAGTAAAACAAATTCCATATTTACACTTGGAAAGAAAATAAGTTAATCGCACGGGCAACTTCTTATAATTATATAGCCTTCAGCTGTCCCTCCGCAAACACCTCCCCTCTCGAGCTCTTCGCTCCTCTATCTCTAACTCCCCCAGGGTCAGTCGCTTTTCTAAGAAACAAGCTGGGGGTAGATCTCTGTCTTCGGCTGGGGCCTCCCTCTGGAACAGCCTCCCTGCCACTCTAAAACTTGAGGAGAACCACATCTGGTAACGGAAGCACCTCAGGACCTTCCTCTTTGCTTCCGCCTTCGCACCCCCTCTCCACTGGTGATCTGCTCTCTCTTGTTACTGTGCACCTGGCCACACTCTGTCCTCCGGGCCCAGACACCTGCTCACCCTGCCACCGTCCCGCACTGCCTCCGGGCCATCCCTTGCACTGGGGTCTGTATCTGTACCCATACACCCCCCCTTTTTCTTCCTTCACTTATCAGACCTACCCTGTCTGCTGCCTTAAACCTAACACTTGCAAATTGCTGGCTGCATTACCACTGATTGTTGCCTTTATTATTTATTTATTTTATTATTTATCTGTTTCTCATCTGCTTCACACTTTTCACTTCTCCCCCCTTCCATGCACTTTTCCCTCCCCCCTCCCATACATTTGCGCGTTTTCAATGTCAGTGCGCCTAATTAAGATCGCTGTTTTGTTCTCCCCTGTTCCCCTTTCTTGCTTTGTCGCACTCTGAAACACTTTTGTAAGAGAGCGATAGAAATAAAATATCAATATCAATATCAATATCTGGGTGTGGCATTCCATGATACATTAAATGGGAAGTACCACGATACAATGCTTGAATACCAGATGTTTCAGGCAATTGGAGGGAATTTGTATTTCTGGAATTTGTATAAAACTCAATCAATTGACTTTATATTTAGAGTGTATGGTGCTGGTGTTTGCAAGTTTGTGAGTCCAACATGTTTGCAGAGGCAAGAAAAGAAGTCTGCCGTAAAATGCTAGAGCTCCTTTTCACAGTCCCAACAAACTCTGTCCATAAAGAAATGGTTTTGCCTTATCGAGGAGACCGTATGAAGAGATACGTTATTTCCTTAATATTGCACATAGTATATGGACGAAAATCAGAGCTTCACTGATGCACAAGACTTTAATTGCTATTTATAGAATAACTAATGCCGAATCGACTCCAGAGCTTAGTTATCATCTAAAGAAACTTAAGAATGTTATACAATTCATTAAATTGATTTACAATGTTGAAACTGGAAGTACATCAAAGTAATTACAGTCTGAACACAGGCATGTCCTATGGGTGCAGTATCATGGAGGTGTTTTATAGTTGCAATGCTGGCACATGTTAAACCAGCTTCAAAAAAGTGGTTTGCAGTGGAAGTGCATGCATATTTGTTGAATCAGCTTCATGAAAGTGATTTAAAATGGCATTTCGGAGATATATTTTGTGTGCAACATCAAGTCACCATGCAATGGCAAAGCTGCATTCATTGTGCGTGCAGCATTATGAAAGTAATTTACAGAGGCAATGAGGGCATACATTGTGGATACAGGAATCATTAACATTTTTTTTAAATACTCTTGTTTAGAGTTGATCACCTGGTGGCTATTTGATTTTTACCTATGTTACCCTAGAGACCCAGTTGTATGCTGTATGGCTTTGTGCCCCATTCTTCTCAGTGTATATATTGTATAATGCATACATTCAATCAATTATTAAAACATAATCCTCAGGGAGATAACCCCCTGTAATGCCCTGGCTCCCTCTCTGTGCTCAGATGCTTGAGCTACTTCAGGGGAGTAGTAAATGCCACAATGAGAATATTTACCTGCAGCCACTGACCTTGAATAGTATAAAATGCTGGTGCTTCTTCAGAAACCATATGCCACCTCCAAGAGCACCGAAAGTTGCCTCTGGGCACTGAGTTGAGTGGACCTGAATCACCCTTTCATCAAGTGTCATTTCTGCTAATTAATCTGCCTAATAAATAGATGTGCCATCTTCTAAATCTCAGCCAGAATCACACTTCAGACAATCTAAAGACAGATGTTATAATTAGAGATACATTTTGAGCACCGGTGATCAGTGTGTGGACGACGAATGAGGCTTCCACACCTAGCTGACTAATCTAGGAATTCGACTTAAAGAAACTCATTTGTGTTTGGAAATGTTGCATACTGTAATCCCTGCAAATTGCAAAGCACACCACTTGCATTAAACAACACATAACCCCTAAACTCAATGTACTGCATGGAAGAGTCTCACACAACCCACTGAGTTGCAACACAGAACAGCTCAGCAGTGGCACCCACTTGGAAGTGTCTAGGTGCTGACCATTTAGGGGCTGCCTCCATTCTGAGGGTCTTCTTCGTGCCTATTTCTAAATGAGAACATTGCAGACCAGTTCCCCTCTGGGGCCCTAAAGTAGGGGTGTTCCATCACATTGAGCGGTATTTTGCATCAAGTGTGGACTCCCTATCTACGTAATGTACACATTGGTACCTGGGGCTTAGATAAGAATGAGCCAAAAAAAAAAGAAGTTCAGTAATCTGGATTGTATGGCAGTTTGGGTGCATGGTCGACCCCATGAGTCATTCCCACGTGTCGCAGAATTATGGTTATTGCCTCATCAATCTTTCAGATTTGGCAGCATTTAGGTCCAATCTCATCTTAGGTCCAATCTCATCAAAGCATGAAGATATTTTGGCAAATGAGAAAGCAGGAACATTCCACAAACACACATATTGATTGGTCTGAATGCCCTTTCTTCTAGCCAATCGGGTGGTATCCCACATCAGGCACTTCGAGATTCCATTTCAGCCAATTAAGGCTCAGTTTAGTCAGTATGTCATCATTAGCAGAAACAGGATTGAAATTCTTAGATTTCCAGTCCATGACGGCAGAGGAGACTCGGGGGTGGAGGATGGCTGACCAACGAAACCACGCTGTTGGTGCGAATATGATAGATTTTAATATCTGTATGCCATTTCAGAAGTTAAAGCAAGATCCCCAATGCAAAGCCTACTCCCGAAAACACTGCCTGCCACACACCCTCCTATACACCTTGAGCCCTAATCACATGTTCATACCAAAAAGTATGTACATCCAGGTTAGTGGCCTATGCTACTAATGACCTGTGAATGACCTACTCTGAGACGGACCAGTATACATTAGGCCAGTTTTACAATAAATCACCAACTGAGCAGAGAGCAGCCTTCATAGTAGTCAAGCTTCTCAGTTCAACCTGCTCCAAAATCACCTTATTACTCTTATGCCCTACTATGCACATGACACAATGTCCAAGTAAAAATTGACAACTTACTCGAGGAATGACATTTGTAGATTAAAGATGGCAAAATAATGATATTTCCTATGGACTAATAATCTTGCATTTACATTTTCTAGGTGGTCGATCATTTAACAAGCAGTTTGCTTTCTTGCAGATTATAAGCCTACTCTTCTTTCTACCCGTTCCTCATTTGGCTTTCCTGGTACTGTTTGACCCTGGTTTTCCGGCTATTTTTCATTTTCTTGGTCTGACAAATCTCCTACCTTTCCTCTTTTCAACGGTGTCCTCAATGACAATGGCCGTCATTAGGACCCTGGCGCTAAGTGTTTAACGGTGCCGTAAAAGGCTGTGGCGCCGTTAAACACTTAGCGCCTTACTACGAGGTCCCTTTGCGGGACCCGACCTGAACGGCTGGTCTAGACCAGCCGTTAAAGTTGGGACCCGCAAAGGAACTGTCGATGTAAGTACGGTACTGCAATTTGCGCTACCGTACGTACCTCCTTCCCCAGTCCCATTGAGCCCTATGGGGCAAAAATGGGAATGGGGAAGGGCCAATGTTCAATGAGGAATTACAGGCCTGCCAACCTTGGAATTGGGTGGTACTTCCCCATTGAACATTGGCAGACTTGTTACGATACCGGCACCAACCGGCACCAACGGTGCTAATAGCATCATGGTTTAGCACCAGTATCGTAATGAGGGCCAATATGTTGATCCTCGTCTCTTTTCGCTCTACATTACTCCTCTACCTTCTTTAATCTCTAGATTTGACTTGTCATCACATTTTTACACGGACGACTTTCAAATTGTTGTTTCCTTCTCATTTTCTGAATCTCTTCACTCAACTATTTTGTCCTGTCTCCTGTGCACTCTTGGATGCTCGCCTAGTTCTTCAAAAAGTGAAATTCTCTTTTTGTATTCTTCCTCCTCTGTTCCTCATCCTTGACCTCCTCCTTACATATCCTTTCCTTCCTCTTCTCACTCTTTTATCTCTACTGCATATAACTTATATTTTTTGACACTATTGGTCTGTTTGCTCCTCATGTTTCCGCATACTTGCAGATTTCAGCTCTACAATAAGTGCAAAGTTTGACTCTACTTGACTTCTCGTGCTATAAAACATCTTATCTCCACCCTAGCAGTGTCACGACTATACTACTGTTCCTCCCTTATTAACCGTTTTCTCTCTTAAATTATTACCCCTTTACTTTCTAGCTTTTACTTGGCCATTCCCACTCTCTGGCAGCTCTCACCTCACACGTCTGTCTCTTTCTCCCTGCGTTCACTTTAATGACTTTGTTTCAAGAATCACATACTTTTTCACTTTCTTAATATTGTCTACAAAAGTATTCATGGTCTCGCCTCCCTACCTCTCCCCTTTGCTTTCATTTCATGTGCCCTATTGTAATGCTGTCCTCTGGTGCCCTGCAGGAGTTCCGGGTCCAGACTGCTCCGACGCATTGCCCCACCGGATAACCTGGTCCACTGAAGAGCTAAAGGTCAATGAACGGTGTGTTTGGGATGGGCCCAGTAGAACTCTTAGCCTCTGGTAAGATGTTCAAGGGGATCTGGATGGAGACCTAGGGGCAAGTAAGTACAGATATTCACTCTGTGTCTACCGCCTTTCCCCCACCTGCCCCTTATGTCTCCCTTAGGTATGCTGGCTGGTGCGCAGGCGGTTGTGCTCACCTTGTTTAAAAAAGGAGGGCTGAAGGTGCCAGGTATGCTTCCGACTCTAGTTGCTTCACTGTGAGCAGTTGTCCAGGCCTGCTGCTACGCACAGGATGCTGAAGTGTAGAGGTAAGCGCTGCTTTGTATTCCTAGAGTTGAAGCAGCTTGTGGCGCAGTGCGCAGCTTGTTTTGTATTGTTCGTTCTTGTCTGGTGGCACGGTATGTTTTAACAAGTCTCTTTATCTCTTCCCTTCCACAGGTGCGGATCTCACGAAATGCTGTTCCGGATTGGCCGGTGCTTGAAGGATGACTGGAGCGGCAACCCAGAAGGACGCTAGCCGGCTGACCGCTTGTTCAGGTAAATACATTCTTAATGGGAAACTCGGGTGGACATTGTAATTAAACTTCAGACTCGTACTGTTTCAGGAGCTGGGATTGCTGCGGACCTCGATTGGCAATGATTCTAAGTAAGTATCAAGGCTGAGGCTGTTACGGAGTTGGTATGATGAAGTCTTCAGGTAGGTATGGCTGCAGATGAGTTTGTGCATCCACCAGTAAATTACCATCTCTGTGCACGTGGAAGCAGGAGTGGTAAGCATTACACTGCTCTTGCAGGTAGAAGAACAAACGCTAATCAGAGGGTGTGGTCCGGGGCGTGGTTTTATAGCCTCAGGCTGCATCTATTTGTAAAAAGGAGGTGTTGTACACCTACCAGTTTGATATTCCTATTAACAAAATTAAAAGTTATATTTAATCACATTTTAATCCCTAAATAGGGACAGGTGTTCTTTACAATTCAGCATTTTATATGTCAGGTGTATTGACCCATGTTCGAGTGATTATGCTGCAACATTTGGTGCTGTGGGCTTAGAAACCCAAGATGGCTGAAAAGCCCACATTTGCGCCAGAATCCAGGAAAACCGCACAGTTTTTGCACACACCAAAATGGTCGCCTGACCTGACACCCACCAGTGCGAGTGTGTGGGCCAGAAGCGCCATGAGTGAAACGTGGTGCCAAAGGAAAAACAGCAGTGCCTGTTAGCTCAAAAAAGCGCATTGAAATCACCTTTGTTTCTCTGAATGCAAGCTCAAAATGTCTATTTCAAACATTGCAAGATATTCAGAAATCTTACTGAACACAGCAGACGTCTGCTAGAGTGAAGTCTGTGTGCATACAAAATCTGGAAAGATGAGGAGCCTAAAATAATGTTCATAACAAAACTGGCTGAGCTGTGGATGTCAGCAGCTCAAGTGAAATTGGATTTAAAGCCACTAAAATCGAAATGTTTAAAATAAATGAGTGACCTACTTTTGAGTGTCACATAGGTTGTAACTGTTTAAATGTCATAGTTTTGAACTTAGAATCAGCGTTCTAGCTGCCTGTGTAAAAATTGTAAGTTTGATTTGAATGAAGAAAAATTGGAACAAAAGTGACCTTTGGCTGAAGCCTGGCTTAAAGGGATTGAATTCTGCCCGGCAACTACCCCTTACAGGAGTTGAAACTTGCCCAGCAACTGCATTCACAGGCCTGGCCTGCCTTCTGCTGCCCCCACCAAAATGAGATTACACCTCTCTGATTGAATCAGGGGAGGGGTACCTGGGACTGCAGGGAAACAGAACAATGAACTTCCCTTGGCTCAAAGCAATTGCTAAATCAGGAGGTCGTAAATGGCTTCATCTTGGAAGGAACCGGGAGGGGCACTGCCTCTGTGAGCCAGCTGAGCTTGGAGGAAGTGGACAAACCATACATTCCCCCATGTGCTTTGGGACTTAACCACACCCATCTGGACCAGAGCATAATTTTAAAATGATGGATAATTCATAGTACACAATTGTCAAAATTATATCAATAATATCATTATTCCTGTGATTTTTCTGTGCACATTTTAAGAGGACTCTGTGGTATGTTCTGGGGGTAGTAGCAGAAAATAGGGTATTACTCCAAATGTCTGTATGTTAAAAATCTGACACTTCATCATCTGATGCCCATATTCCTTGCGCACATTTGTGTAAATTCTGGAAAAATTTAGATATTGTGTTCTGGGTGAAAAGGGCAGAATCCTGTCAGAAGTGGACACAACATCTTACAAAGGCAGGGATCGGATGGTTTGGTGCTACAGAAAATATGTTAACTGGACATATAATATTAGAAAAAATGTACATAGATAAATATGCATTTGAATAAAAAATAGATTGTGTGCAAAGTGACAAGGGGAGGATTCTCTGACCCATAAACATACCTCATCACGATGACACTCCATTTCCTTCCCCAATCAAGGGAGAGAGGAGAATTTGGCCAATGATAAGTTGTGAGGGGCAGGCTTAGTTATGCCCACGCACACACCCATTTTGGTGATGCAATTTCTGCTATAGGTAAGGATGGCAAGCCTTAGTGGGGGACTTCCAGATTCACTCATCACCTGAACATTGGCGGGACGCTCTGCAGAAGAAAACCAGACTCCAGATTCCAGAACTTTGAAGCAGAGTGCCTACTGCAAGCTGAAATCTTCTCAGCTGTCCTTCCAATCTTTCAAACTGATTTTACCCAGACTTCCTAGGGGCACATCAGAATAAAATAGTCAGGCTGTGCTGTTTCTACTTCTTTGCCAAGAACTTTTGCCGGAACCAGAGACCCAGACAAGACCGCTATGCCAAGACCCAGACCAGACCGCTGTGCAGTGCCAGACCCAAACCAGAGGCCACTCTGTGAGCAGAACCAGTGGCGGCCTATTCCAGTCCAAAATTAGGAGTGAGTATCCACCCGTCCAGAACTGCATAGAAATCTCCTTATAGTTTTTCCGTAATTGCGATCGACACACTCGGAAAACGTGCCGCGAATTGCAAACTGGCTCAATTTCACCACTTGTAAAATAGCTGCTTCTTGCTTCCCACTGCTGAAATTCATTTTCACTCTGATAATCATTCCTGAATCATTGCTAGTGTTGACCTGAACTAATTCAAATTAGCTATCACCTACCCTCAATCTCCTATAGGAAATTAAAATCATTTTTAGCACATTTTTCACTTAATTGCAAATCACATGTAAAAGTATTTTTGACTGTTAAAAAGCATACCGGTTGCTCTAAGCTTGCTAGGGGGGAACTGAACTGCTTTTGATTGTATTCCTGAAAACCTGTGCCCTCATTTCCATCTCTTCATATTGCATAGGGGGGAGTGAGTTGTCATAAAGAAAAAATTGATCATCTTATCTATTGTTAAAACCATATCAGTTTATTTCTGTGCTGCATTCTTCCATCATTGCTTTTTCTTGAAACCATAAAAGTATTCTCTGATACTGTATCCTTTCTATACCAACTCCTAAGTAATTAAAGAATTGTGCTAGTGTAATATTATCCATTGTTGATCACTGTTATATTCATAAGCGTGCTATCAAATATTAATTTATTCATAAAAGTGTGATATATATATATATATATATATATATATTGTTTAATTTTTCAAATAAATCTTTTAATTTGCAAAACAAACCTACTTCTTGGCTCAGTGAGGTCAAGGGGATTCAAAGAGAGGGGCGTTATATAAGGGTTCATCATCCAGATTTATGAACTTGTCATAAAAATATATAAATGAGGGCTTCCATTGGGCATCCCAGACTAGGCATTGACGTAGTTGGAGTGCTGAATTGAAATCACTTACATATATAAAGGAATAGACCATTTTCTTCCATATTGTCGGGCAGGAGTATCCCCTAATCCTACTTAGAGAGGGTTGGCTTTCTTGCAGCGTGTAGTAGGGCCCACGTTCTCCTAACTTCCTCTCGGTGCCACCGTGGATATGCATGCATGCTACACACTTACTATTGCATGTCCCACAAGGCTCTCACATCTCTCTTTCCCTTGCTACTCTTCACTGGCCTGCCTTCATTTTCTTCCCAGCTCATTGCTTTTACATGTGCTACTGCTCCAGCTCCTCTTTAGTTATCTTCCCTTGTTACCCTTTATGCTCCGCCATTATCGAAATTAGCCCTAAACTGTTCCTTGTCCCCCATATGCTCAACCACCTTTTTGCTCATGTTCTGTGCTTGGCATGGAGTTCTGGAAAGCCCCTCTACTTTCTTTATGCTCAGCTCAACCTCTTGCCACTTTTGGGTTCATTCTTAAGACCACACATATTCTTCTTCTCCTGGTTCATTCTGATTCTCGTTGTGCCATTTCAATCTACCATTATTTGTAATTGCTTTCTTAATTGCATGTGCATCACTTTGGTGGGAGCACTTCATACATTCAGATATACATAAATAATAAATAAATAAATAAATAAATAAATAAATAAATAATACATATGATGTAAAATCTTGATCAGCATTTTCCAGAAACTGCACCCGTGGCCACTGGTGGCTGGCGTAGGGATGCCAGTAACCTGAACGGAATCTGTTTCTGCCAATCACACATTTTGTTTTAGATGTCACTGCTAACAGCCCCCCCTGCCTATAGCTCGGTGACATCCACACAGTGCATGCTCAGTTTCTATCACACCTCCCTCTGGAAGGACCTCATTGTTACCAGGAGGCTTCTGCTCAAAAGAGCTCACACTTGTCTTGCATGGGAATGTTAACATTTTAGCATATTGTTGTATTTGTCATAGCGATTTGTAATTCTAGCAGACAAGCAATGTGGCCTTTGCTCAGATATGACACCCTGTATCTAGTCAAGCCTCCGACCCCCACACTTAGATTTCTTTCTCTCCACTGTCAATACATCAAATATAAAACTAACTACATTTCTCCACTACCTCCAGTGTGTGATGGTCGACACAAGCAGAACTGCACATGTGGAGCACTGCACATGTTCAATGTTTAGCCAGACCCAACATGTTCCATTGTCTACTGTCCACTGGTGTAGGCAATGAATGCCTTCACCAAGATGGCATCTGGCATGCAGGGCAAAATGCATCTTAGCTTGGTCAAGCTCCACAACAAGAGCATTGATGGGGAATAGTTTCCTGCCATTTTAGAAACCGCTGAGAAATCATTTATTCAAAAAGGAGATGGAGGATTGCAGTCATTGATGAAGTAATGCAACAAAAAGCTGCAGACAGATGTATACAGAATAGGGTTGATAGCTTCCAAGGTGCTAGATAAGAAATGCTTGTGGAGCCGACAGTAGCTCTCTAACATGCTTGAGATAGTGGGATTACACTAGATGGGAAAGTTGAGTACAAGCGCACTGGATGCACTGAGCTTTGATGCTAAATGGCCTGATGATATTTGAACAATGGAAGTGAAAGTAATATTCTATCAAATAAGTGATGTTTAATATCTGTCGGACTTTTCTTCTTTCTTCTTCAGTGATTTTATGTATGTTTTGTTGTGTGGGCAATTTGATGCAATAACACGAAATATTTTATATGATATATGATATGATTTGCTATTTTTATATATATGTAATATTATAATATAGTTATTGAATGTTTTGTGTAAAGTTTTGTACTGAAACACAATAAACACATAATAACAAACAAAATAAGTCATATTCTGTTTTCAGTATTTTCTGGGTTTAAAATGGTGCACCCTAACCTAAGTCACACTTTACTTTGATGCTGGCAATTAATGTACAATAGGTAATTTTATTTCTGCCTTTTTATGGATTTCTTTGATTGGGGGAATAATCAATCCACTGTTTCCGAGAATATGTCGACTGGCACATGATGCTTTATGCAATTGCAATTGATCAGCTGGGCTGTGTTGGGGTGGGTAATTGCATGTCAGATGAAGGAGCCTTACTTATGCAGTTTGTATGTTTGGTGTTGATGTACAGTTATGGTGTGTTTTTGGGATGTCCTAGGCTCTCACATAAGACCCATGATTTCAACATGAGAAGCAGTCAGCTGGGTCCTTACGTTCCTATCGGATGAAACGGCCACGGTCTTCCACGAGGAGGCAATGGCAGAGGTGTTGCTTTGAACTGTGGCGTACCCCAGGGATCTTGTCTATCCCCCACCCATTTCAGTGTCTTCATGATCATGCTGTTTGACCTACCCGTCACTGATGGAACATGTCATGCAAACTGTGCAGATGATACTCCGTGCCTGTTTCCACTCTCAGGTGAGGACGCTAAAGCCACTGAAGTCATCAACGCCACTTACAGTAAAATACATCATTGGATGCTGCTTAATGGACTAGCCCTAAATAATTCCAAAATCAAGGTCTTTATTGTGGGCACAGGGGCCAAGTTCTGCCATCTTGACAAATCTCACTCGTCCATCCAAATCGCTGACTGTCTTCTTCCAACCCTTATAAAAGTAAAAACTCTGGGAGTCACCTTGGATCAAGAACTCTCAATGAGGACTCATGTCAGCAGTCTGCTAGCAAATTTATCTTACTATATTAAACTTTTGGCACAGATTAGACCCTTTCTTTATGCCTCAAACTACGCCATGCTAGCCAGGGCAATTATTGGAACCCGCTTGGATTACTGTGCTAGCATCCTCCTGGGAGCAGGAAAAGCAGAAATGAACTGCCTCCGAGTTGTCCAAAACAATGCTGTAAGGGTAGTAGTAGGTCTTCGTAGATTTGATCACGTATCGACAGCATGAAGATCACTGCATTGGCTACCCATA
This sequence comes from Ambystoma mexicanum, assembly GCA_002915635.3. Taxonomy (NCBI): domain Eukaryota; kingdom Metazoa; phylum Chordata; class Amphibia; order Caudata; family Ambystomatidae; genus Ambystoma; species Ambystoma mexicanum. The sequence goes on from CM030325.1 coordinate 969,161,117, forward strand.
GTAAAAAGAGTTATGTTTCACACCTTGGCAGCACACACTCCTGCCTATATGGTTAGAGCCCTTGATAGCAGCTCAAATGGCTTCCAGTCAGACATGTTCTGAGATCAATAACTTCTGCCTGATCCAGACACCCAAGTCAAAATTGTCTCAAGTCAAGGAGGGTTGTTTCCCTTGCTTTTCTCCTCGCCTATGGAACTCCCTCCCACCTGATTTGAGGCTATGCTCCAGCCTCTCAAACTTCAAAAGCAAGTTGAAGACACTCTTATTTGCATTAGCTTGTTCCCGGTTATCTTAATCCTGGTCAACGGCCCTGTTTAATTGTCTCTGTTTTGTCCTGTCCTAGCGCTCTCATGCCTCAGTCACTGTCTCTAGCGCTATAGAAATAACATAAATAAATACATAAAGTTGGCGGTACATGCAAAACACAGAATCCAGACAGGCGAGAATTTCACAGGCATGAGGTTCAATGATGATGCATCTGTTGTGCTTTAATTATTGAACAGGATGATATCTCAAAATAGAGGACAGGTATCTAGCAAAATGCAGAAGAAAAGAAAAACATGCAATGAAAGCCCTTGTCTATCAGGCATCTCCAGCGGCATCTTCATCTTTCAAAGGATAAGGGACAAAGCTTACCTTAAAGAGCTAACATTGTTTGGGTGATGCTGGGAAAATAGGTACAAGGTGTTCTACCAAGTAGGACAGACACACACATTGAATAATTATAGGTAACATCCAAAGATACTAATCCACTGGGGATTTATGGAGGGCCCTGGGGCTCAGTTGGGTCATGACCTGGCAAGAATCATCAGACCTACATCTGATAAATGATCTGGGTGCAACCCTAGTGTTTTAGAAGTGTTTTTCACAAAGCCAAGTACAAGGTTGACTTGTGGGATGGAATACACATGTTTTGGGCTAGCAATTGGTCATGATGAATAGGTGTTTTCATTGGTCAGTGAATATGATAACCCTGCGATGAACGGATGTGTACAATTGTTCACAGCTGAATTGACCGTGGTTAATTCGGCCGTGAAGACAATTTTGCAGTGGCCAAATTTGGACCTCCCACCACCCCCAAAACACTCCCCAGTCACCCCTACTTACCCTTTTGAAGTCCACTATGTTTCTGAGCCTGCAGCTTCGGATCCGTCCCTCCTATGCGGGTCGGATCCGATGCTGCAGGGTCAGTTTTTCTTTTCTTTCTTTTTTTTTTCCCCCAGAAGCAGGGGACACCCCTGCTGCCCTCAAACGGCAACACTACCAACACATGGGGAGCGGTGGACACCCCTAAAGCCCCCGCTCTCCATGTTTGGTAGTGATTAACCAAACTCATCGTTTACCAATGATCATATGGTACTGGCCGAATTCGGACAGATTTACCATACGATCGTTTATAAACGATCAATTGGGTACTACCGATGAACATGTGAGTATGGATCCGCATGTCCCTTATTCATGCACTGCATCTAGCCACTGCTTTGCCTTTAATATCGGCTGAACAAGTAATGTCGTGTAGTCAAACTGTGAACATGTCCTCACTTTTTCCAAAGAAATAAAACATTACGCAGTGCCTTCAGTAATGCACTGAAGCCTGCTTTCGGTGGTCGTTCAAAAATCTATCCTCCAACAACTCAAGGCAACCCTCTAAACAGCCATTTCATGTGAGAACGAAGTCATATATGAAACTTCTTCTGTCAATAAAATATATGCTTGTCCCCTCTTGGTGTACTGACTTTATTAGGGGAGAGGACACAAGAGCAGGAACAAAGCAGATAGGAACCACTACAAAGGCTGTCCACTCTTGCATTTCCCAATACAACATTAGGTAATTCATTCTATGGAATGTTGTGCATTGATGTGTGGGATGTATTTACCCATGCATCCGAGCCCTACCTCAAAACTGTGCAGTACTGACATGGAAAACCTCATGATGGCCAGAGCTTCCCAGAAAATGCACAGGGAAATGCATGAAGAATAGGCTGCCACTCATTTTTGCCGATGTTATGGGCACAGAAGGGCACTGCCTAAAACCACCATTGGACTACCCGCACAGTAGTCTGAAACCATTGGGAATGGCAATGCTGATTGCCAAAAACCACCTAGAATTGGGGGAATTCATTTTTCTTGAATGTCAAATATGGCAAAATCATGGGCACAGAATTACTTTACTCAGAAACACACCAATGCCATGTCCTGAACATGGACAATATACTCCATGTAATATCACTTGCTGAAATGAATCAATCTAAAAAAAAACCCAAGGAGGGATGCAGTAACCGTAAAATCCTGAGGGTGGCGCGGTGCGGTCTAAACTCTGAAAGGAGAGCTGTCTTGCAAAACTGTCTAGTACAAAAAAAAGGGGTCTCATTTCATCAAATGTTCAAAGGGGTTGCCTGTCCTGAGAACTCTTGACACCTCAGAACTCAACACAAGAAGCCAGGAAATAACAGGGTTCTGTTAATTAAATGCAAGTGGGCTCCCTGGCCTCCTGATGTCAGCTTCCCAGAGACCACACAATGGCCCCTCTCCTCTGAAAGGAATATGTTGATTTTTACTGTTTTACTGTCAACAAAGGCCTGCCTGCCAGAAGACATGTGACTGACCCACCCAAGTCTTGGAGGCGGACTCCAACACTCTGAGGACTGAATTGAAAGTAAAATATATATTTTACAAAAACACTGATAACTCTTTGTAATCAAATGACAGAAATGTATAACTTTGAGAGACTTAATTTAAAAAATGTACCTTTAATTCAAGCCCAAACTCCAAATTGTGGGATATTCTGGGACAAAACCCTGCTGTTTATTAATATTAGACTCCCTGTTTCAGCTAGACAAACGAAAATGCATTGGTATGTGGGTAGATATGTGAGGAACAGTTGTAAAAAATTTAATGAAGATCCAATGTTGTTTAGCACATTAAAAGTGCTAAAAGTTGCCATTTTTGAATGCAAGCTCTTAGAAACAGCAGATTTGGACAGAGTATACCTCATGTGATATGTGACATGGGTATGTAATTTCAAACAACTGTGTAACTGTGAAATATGTATTTTGATCATATATAGATTGGGTGCACAGATGACAGGGAGTTTTTTCAAGAGATCATAAATGGCTGACATCACTCTGACACAACTTAGCTCCCCAATCAGGGGAGAAATGAAAGCTGGACCACTGACAAGTGAGAGGGGCAAGTTTAGTTATGACCAACACACACACCCACTTGCAGAACATTATAAATGGACCACTGAAACTTAGGTAGAGACATTCATTTCCATCTGCAGCAGGACGCTCTGCCGGAAAAATCCATACTTACCTCCATCAACCTTCAGGAGCCAACACTTAGACTCCAAGATAAACAGAGACTACAGAACCTTAACCAAAAGGCACTGCCAGCAAGAGTATTTGTCAACAGGCTGAAAATCTTTTTGCAAACTGAACTCTTCAGACAGCCGGCTGACGCCGTCTGAATTTTGCCAAGAACTTTTGCAAAGAACCCGGTGACAGAAATATCCAAGAGAAGGCAGGACCCGACCCAGAGAACCGGTGCCTAGCAGAGACCAGGCCATTGTATCCAGAGTGCTGACCCCGATGCTGTGAGCAGTTCAGAGGCCAGGCGCTGTGAGCGGAACTCGGGAAGACCTGACCAGACTGAAGTCCATGACCAAGTCGCTTTCCGGTTCAAAATCTCTTGTGAGTACTCAGCAAAACTCAGAACACAATCTCTTAGTTAAAATCATATAATTCAATCCATTTTTAATCTAAGTAGAACTGCAGCTTAGCAATTGTGTTATTTGCCATCATTTTTACAGCTGAAAAAGTGTTGCGTTTAAAATTTGCAAAACCAAAAACAACCTTCACTAAAATCGCTTCATATCTCGCGACCGTTTGTCTTAGAGACTTGCAGTAACTTTCATCTGAAAGCTTAGAATCTTAGCTTGTAATCGCACAAAGAACCACATTCCTACCCCTTATAGTTTTACCGCAATCGCGGAACACGCATTCCGCGAATTTTGCCGCGATTTGCAAATTTCTTCACGTGGTAAAATCTGCTGCTGCTTGCCTTCCATTTGCCAGAAAATTCGTTTAACCTGCTAGTTACTCCTAGATACTTGCTAAAGTGAGCCTGGACTAATAATAACTTGATTTCACTCACCCTGAACCTCCTAGAGGGAATTAAAAGCATTTTACATATTTTCACTCCATTGCCAGCACATATCAAAGCATTTTGCCTGTGTTTTCAACGTCTGCTAGTCTAAGTTTGCTGGGCGTGAACTGAATCACATTTTAATTGCATTTCTGAGAACTGTGTGCCTACCTTCCATTTCCTTGCATTGCATATAAAAGGGGGCGTGAATTGTACAAGAAAGTGATTACATTGTTTTTGCTGAAATCCTATCAAGTTATTTTCTGTACTGCATTTCATTCCACATTGCATCCATTGGAAACCATAAAGTATTGTTGCTATCTTTTCCATCTATAACCACTCATCATTGATTATAAAGAAGTGTGCTAGTGCCAGACTATCCATTATTGATTACATATCAGATTAAGTGTGATATTCAATTATTAATTTATTATAAAGTGTGATAGAATATATATTGCTTTACTTCTCAATTAAACCTTTTAACTTGCCAAAACAGAACTACTTCTTGGCCTCAGTGGGTCAGCGGGATTCTGAGAGAGGGGTGTTATATAGGGGTAGTCATCCAGAACGCATGAACTGGACATAAAGATATATCAAAAGGGTTTCATTCAGTATTATAGACTGGGCGTTGACTTAGCTGTAGTGTTGAATTGAATCCTCTTACAAATTGGGGCTCGTGCCGGACGTTTGGGTTAGATCTACCATTTGTGGCAGATTAATACAGCGTGCCAGCTGACCAGATACACATATCCGGTCGGGTCACCACGCTGTGTTACGCTGTAAAGCACTCCTCATAGGAACGCTCTAAGAAAAAGGTCTGTTTTGCAAAAATAAAATACAAATTTCTGTAAGTCAGGACAGAGACCAATCTCTAGAATGACGACCTTAGTAGACATGAAAATAGCCAGAGAGCACCTCTTACATAAACTTTTGTGGAGAGGTGAATGGACTGAACAGGGCCAGGATGCCTGGTTGCAGGCCATCACGCGACAGGTCACTTGAAACAGGGGTCAGACCTATGGAGAGATCAGGGTCCATTACATGTGCCCTGAGTGAACTATTATATGCCTCCTAAAGCCAAAGATAGAACACAATAAGATTGGCCAGGGATAGCAGCATACCTGTACCTATATATGGGAGACATGCAGGAGTAAATGCACTGAAAGCCAAGATCTGGCAAATAGGCAACAGATAGCAGTAGAGAAGGCCCGATCTGATCTGGCCTCTTCTGAGCAGAGGCTGCCAGAGGAGCTAGGAGTCAGAAAATGATTAGTAGGCAATATATCATTAAAATAAAAGAGGATATGGGCATCCTACAACAGAAAAGACAGACCAGGATACCAGATTTCTGGCCCTGCAGAAGGAGCCACCAAGACAGTTTGGATTCCTTACTGCAGAGCCAGAAAAAGCTGGAGCAACAGATCAATTTCAACCAGGGCATGCAAAGAGCAGGTAGCCACCCTGCAAATCCAACTAGACAGAGAGAAAGAGGAGAGCAATAAACTGATCCTGAAAAGCCTGGATACCCAGGCAGAGTTTGATCACGAGCGCCAGAAAGCCGGTGCCTTCCAAAGGCAAAGGGACGACCTGGCGGCACAGATGCAGGCTCTTAGTCAGGAAAGAGACACTTTAGGCCAGGAAGTCTGCCACTTAAAAAGGAAATGGAAGAAAATCACCTGGCCCTCCAGGGGCTGGGTTGACCTCCAAAAAGAAAACCAGAACTGGTAGAGCACACCAGAAGGTGTGGAAGATGCTCTTGGCAAGAAAGGAGCAGGCCAGTAGGGATGGGACTCAGGAGGTAAACCTCCTGCCAGCAAAGACTGGCCCAGTTCTTCCAGCACCAACAAGAAACACAGGGAAAATGAGGCCCTCTGTCAACACAATGATAGGCTCCAACAACAGATAGCGATGCCAGGAGAGACTGATAGAGTCTAGTAGGCCTTGACCTGAGGAACTGAAAGCACAAATGCAGGGCTCTTGCATTTGCAACAGGGAGCAGGGGCGCGATAGAGATGAGTCCGCTGGGAAGAGAGGACTCCCTGACCATAACCTCAGGAGCCCTAACACCAGGGGCCTTCATCTCTCCAGTCCCTGGACTCTACCACCCCCATGTCCCCTGGCGCACATGAGCACAGGCGCACAGGGATGGCAGATTACTATCCAGCTAAAAGTATGGGGCTCATGGCCAGCTACCACTCAGGAATGGAGGGGTGGGCATCCGGGTATGGCACCCAAGTACAGTACAGTTCAGTGGGGAACCCGGAGAGTAGGCCCTTAAGGCATCCTGAAAACCTCTGCCCAGTTAGGTCAGTGGGGGGCGTACCCAGCAAATCCTGGCAGCAAGGAGGATCTGAGGACTCCTCTGAGCCACCACAGGAAACAGGAGAGCCAGGTCCCCACATTCTGCCAGCCATTCCCAGGCTCGCCAGAATCCGGGAAAAACCTGGAAAGAACAGACAGGAACCTCTGGGGAGCAGTTGCCCTCTGAGTCAGAGGATGAATGGACAAGGGTTACCCGAACCAAAAAGGCCAATAAGGCAAAAAGGGCCTTGCTTAAGGACCCCTTTAAAGCAGATTAAGGCGATCAGGAGCGTCATCACGCCTTACCTATAGAACCGCTAAGTATTCTGTTTGGAGCCTTTAGAGTTGTTTGAGCAAATGATGGAGACTTCCATTTGAAGCGACAGCCAAAGCTGTATTCAATATGTAAAGTGGACCTTCTCCCCGGAATACTCCAGTTTCTTTTGCGGGGGCTGGAGGACCAAAATCATTTAAATGAGATCCACCTATAAGGCGGCCATCTTGAAACACTTTTTCTGTTCACAGAAATCCTCAAGGGCTCGCAGGCAGCCTACAATTTTGCAATGTGGGGTCAGGATCCAGAGCCCCACAAGAATTTGTGCAAGAACTGAAAAGTGCTTTTGCACAGACCACAGAAAGTGGTGCGCACAGACAGTAGAGAATTAATCAATACATTTTTTCATGCCTTGCCCAAATACAGATGACCCAGCTCGTGAGAGATTTTCACGAGAAAAGATCTTAGACTGGGTCATTGAACAGGCTACCCGGATCTATGAGGTGCAGAAGCCGTAGAAAACAAAAAATAAAGCCCCGAAAAACCCCAAAACCAACAGCACCCCTGCTAGCGGCCAAAAGGTGGCAAGAGGTAAAGGTCACCCCTTTAGATTTGGAAATGGGGGGGCCTAAAAAACCTACCTGCCACCTAATAATGCTCAGGCCAGAGAGTCCCTCGGGCCAGTCACAGACAGGGAGCCAGGAGGCAGACCCACAAATGCGGGTCCCTCGCTCTCCTGATTATGTAAGCCCCCGTTACAAGGGAAACAGACCCATCCTGGGTTATGTGTGGACTCCCCAGCCCAAGGGGAGAGATCCAGCAAGAACTAACCCAGGGAACTTTCCTCCTAACTTACCCACCGGAGGGCAGAAATGTCTCCGAATCCCTGGGCAGAACTTTTCCCAGGTATCCACCCCACATTTCCAGCCGCCAAATCCTCCACCCTTCTTTCCAATTCCCTGAGACCCAGACAAACTAATCCCGGAGAGGGGAGGCAAGGGTGGAGGGGTACCCAAATCTTGCCCAACCCGGGGGATTACCAGAGGAGGGACACTACCCTTCCCGCGGATCAGCCCAGGGGAGAAACAAGGGCCCTGTATCAGCCTGTAAGCGGAGTTGCCCAGTTAGAGCGCCAGGTTCAAAACATGGCCGCGCGAAATCGGTCAATACTGAGGCCTCAGCAGAACCCTCAGATCGGCATGCCGGCGCAGAACGCACCCAACTCTGGACCTGGTGCTCCCAGAACATGAGGGCGCAGCACCCCGATAAATCACCGGTTCCCAGGGAGGAGCACAAGGGAAGGAGGGGTGTAAAGCCTTGGAGGAAGGCCTTCCTTCCTCACTTGATAAACAGCCCCGGAAACCCAGAACCGGAAACAAAAATCTCTTGCCCTGAAAGTCTGCCCTCTAAGGAGCAGAGAGGGGGGTAGGAGAAACAAAAGACCCAACAGACTCGGTTTGAGGAGGAGGGTACAGATCTTCCAATTTGAGGGAGAGGGATCCTCAGAGGATCCTGGGAAAGGATCTTCTCCTTCAGAGAGGGGGAACTCCTCCCAAAGAAAAATGGGTCCCCATAGGGATACCAAATCCAGACTGGGGAGATGTGGCAGACTGAGCTAACAGCCGCCCACCATCTCATCCCAAACCAACAGCCAAGAAATCCCCTGGTTCAAAACCCATCCTGATTGACTGCTCCAAAAAAGGCGGGGGCGGCCCCAGAACCGGAGCAGAGGGAACCACAATGGCTCTAACTCCAGTTGCCAACTTTTTCTTTCAGATTCCCAAGGCCCTCCACAGAATTCTTCCCAAATCTCTTCTCTTGCAATTCCAAAACCAGAAAAGTTAGCCCACCAGTTGTCAAAAATGTGCATCATCTCTGGCCCCCTTAGAGGAGAAGAGGGAGAATATTATGCCCGGTACAAGTACAGGGGCAGGGTACAATTTTCGGCACTGGTGCGACACTGGATCTCAAGCTACCCTTCTGTCCAGAAGGGCTTTGACGAACTGAATGCAGAGAAAGGGACGAGAATTATCGTATTCCTCTCACCTCTCTTCCTGGACAACTCCAGAACTCCGACGGGAAGGAAATTCCGTTGAGGGGACGGCAGACTTGGACATTAAATTGGGCGACACAAGTTGAAACACCCGTCATAGTTGTGACCCAGAGGGCACCCCTTGTTTACTAGGGAATGACCTCCTGCAGAAGGTTGGTACACCTAATAGCATTGTGTAAACAAGGTCCTCTGGCACCCAGACTAGCGACCAAATAAAATTAACAGAGTGTCAACCATGTTAGTTTAAACGGCCACCTGCCAGCATGGTTGAACAAAACCTGACCAAGTAGAATTTCACTTCCAGAATGCCAAATTCCAAGACGTGACAGTAATAGCAGTAGGACAACAGACTGGTGATGGAGGGGGTCCTCTCTATTCTGAAAATCAACCTTCCTTCCAGTTTAAGGTGGTATTCCACACTGGAAGGAACACCCTGAAATTCTTTACTAATCCACAATCAGAAAACCCCCACTCCTACAGTCCAGAAAGATGTGAAATCAGCTCAGAGCCACGGCTGAATATTCAGCAAATTGGAGCAGCAGTTGTTCATCCCTTTCAGTTAGAATGATGGAAGGAATCTGTTCTCGCTCGAGTGTGTCTGGAAAAACGCGTAAGAGCTTCATCAGCGAAGCCATGTTCCGCAACTCCCAAAAGATCCAGCATTCCCACATTCAAACTGATAGAACAAATGGGAAATGGGCCTGGAAGCGCGCTAATTTCCAAACATCTCCTGCCAAGCAGGTGTATGCTCAAAATCTCCATTGGCAACAAGAGCATAGTCCATAATTGTTGGGTCAGTGCGAGACGTCACTGCCACCTTTTACTTACAGCATGACATTCTCAATCGCTTTGCCATTAGTTTGGACCTAATAAACTTCAAAGCTTGGTCCCGATTAGCGGATAATCCCATGGGCTTTGATGATCCAGAAAAAGCATTTAGGTCAGCTCAATTGCTACCTTATGCAGTTGAATTTCAGGTTAAAGAGGAAGTCACCATCCCAGGAAGGACCGACAATTCTCCTGGAAGTGAAAGTTAAAAAGGGGACAAGAGGTTGAAAAACCCTGATGCTTACATACATCTAAATGCTTCTCTCCAACAGCAAGGGTTGGGGGTAACCCAACTCATTAGTCAACATAGAACATGCCACCATTCTAATAGAGGTGGATAACAGCGACTTAAAGAGTATTACTCTAGCCGCAGGCACCATTATTGGAATGGCGGTTGATGACTGACATTTTTCCATCGACCTAGTAAATGAACTGTTAGGACAATCCCCAAGGACTGTTTTGACAGTGACAGTGAGGACAAAACAACACCAGACAGGATTTTTACCGGGATGGTGGGGAACTTCCTGCGTGTACACTTCCTGCCCCTATGATAAGGAAGATGTGACTTGTGACTTCAGGGAGGATGAGGTGATTTTCCAGGTCCATGAGGGCTGCTTTCCTCCTGAAGCCTCCAGTCAAATCAGCACTCTGACCAGGGACTTCTCCACCCAGCTGGAGGAGGCCGCTGAAATAGCCAAACCAGAATCTTTCCAGGCTTCAGGCAAGATGGTGAAGAGAGAGTCAACCTAGCTGATGCCTGTGTGACTCTGGAACAAAAGCAAAAGTTGAAACAAGTTTCTTGATTTCCAAGATCTCTTTGCGGTAGACTCATATGACTGTTGGTCGCACCGACAATCCACACAACCACAATCCCCACGGACCCTGGCATGACTCCTGTGTTTGGGAAGCAATATCGCTTGCCTCTCGCATTCAATGAGTCCCTTACTGAAATAATTAAGAACCTTGAGTCCCGGGGAATAATCCGTCCAGTCCACAGCACCTTCAATAATCCGGTGCTGGGAATATTGAAGCCGAAAGGCCAGTGGAGACTCTGTGTGACCTAGGGAGCTCAACAAACGGGCCCATACTTCCCGATGGCCTCTGCCCCTACTTTGACCAAGGCTGGCCCAGATCCGGGTCACAGGTATTCACTGCACTAGGACCTGACAAATGGATACGGGACCGTGCCTGTCAGTAGGGAGGACCAATAGAAACTGGCTTTTACCTTTTGGGGCCAGCAGTACACATGGACCGGACTCCCTTCGGATACCTTAACTCCGGTAATGAGTTCAATATTTTCCTACATAAGGCCATGGCCGACCTGGGTGCGAGGGGTAACCTGGCTTATGTAGATGATGTCCTCATCAAAAGTTCATCTGTGGAGGAACACATAGCGGAGATCCGTTATGTTCTGACGCAGTTGGGGCCGCCGGAGCAAAAACTTTCCTTTCAGAAAGCACAGTGGTGTAGAACCCGTGTTATTTCTTGGGGCATGAGATTACTGCTCAGGGCTTCTGTCCCCAGGAAAAGAAAGTGGAAGCACTTCAGAAACTGAAAGACCCCACAACTCTGCGGAACTAAGGAGCCTCCTTGGACTGACTAATTACAGCAGAAGTTCATTGAGGGCTACGCAGAGATTACGAGCCGCCTGATTCATCTCCTGAAGGGGGGGTCAAGTGAGAATGGGGTCCAGAACAATCAGAGGCAGTAAGACAACTCAAAATGAGCCTCTCACAAGCGCCTTGCCTAGCTTACCCTGTCAGAACAAGGAGTTCTTCCTGGAGACGGGGTTCTCTAATACGTGCTTGATGGCAGTATTATACCAAAAAGCATGACAAGGTCAATAAAGTAATTCCTCTATGCGAGCAAAACTTTATCCTCTGTGGAGGAAAAATTCAACGATTGTGAGAAGGCACTCCTGGCAACGGTGTTGGGCATTGAAGAATTACCGCCCGTTTATCCAGGGGGAACACATCATAGTGGAGACTCCACACCAGCCTCGCAATATCTCCAAAGTGACAGAATCCGGGCCGGAAATGTGAGTAATTCCGAATTACTTCCTGGATTCTGTCAATGCAAGGCTTTCCTGTGGAGGTCAGTTATGGCCAAAACAAGAAGAGCAACACTCGCGCAAGGTCTGGCTGACTTGCAATGATTGTGCCAGAGAAAACTGTCTCGAGGACGAAGTCTAAAAGTCAAGGACAACACGGGAGGCATACCTTAATTCCCCACACAAGTCTTTGAAGAAGACAAGTGTGAGGAATGCCCACTGTGTATGTGGATGGATGCTCTTACCATGTTGACAACAACGGGAGAAAGAACTGGTGGCCGGCGTAGGGAATGCATGGGTGAATGAGTCCCCAGACCCTCGCTGGATACAAAATTGGTCCCCGAAGTAGGTCAGGTGGCAGAATTGATGGCTGTGCATCAGGCCATCCTCACTGCTGTCCAGCATCAACTCCGCGAAACTGGTCGTAATCACAGATTCGGGATTATGTACGGAACGGGTTCGTGGAGCACCTGGTTAATTGGAAAACCAGAGGCATGTTATGTGCTAATAACAAACCCTTGAAACATGGGAAGTTGATCCAAACATTGATGATCTGGTCACCTCGAATGAGATGACCATCTATTGGAAAAGATCAAGGGTCATTCCAAAGTAGAGGGACCAGACAAAACTGGAAATGACTTAGCTGATCAGCTGGCCAAAACCGGGGCCATTCAAGGGGATCTAATTGAGATTGAGTCCCTGTGGGGGGACATCCAGTTCACTGCTATCACTAGGTCCAGACCAAATGCTCACAACGGACCTTTCAATTACACAATGGAGTAAGGAGACCCCTGATTGCTGATTTGATTACAGCTCAGAAGGGGGATCCAGTAATTGGTAAATTTTACCAGCACCTTGAGGACCCTGAGAACTTTCCTGTGACGGATACGATTACATTGGGAAAGAGGACCTAAGAGTGTTGATGAAATGTCCAAAAATGTTCCGAATCCAAGACGGTTTGTTGGTAAGGAAATCCAAAGCTGGCCACGATCAGTGGGTGGTTCCTACCTCATTCCGAAGCCTGATGTTTAAGTCACGCCCCATGATGCGGCCACCGCCGGTCATAGGGGGGTTTCACACAACATTGGAAATCTTAAGAGAGGTTGCATACTTGGCCACACATGGGGCAGGACCATCGACAATATTTGAAGGGTGTCTTGTGTGTGCACAATTTCAGCCATCATCCCTCACGCACCGCGCGCCTCTCCAAAAGAGGTGGGGTGACACTGCCATGGTCAGATTTACAAATCGACTTTGTAGGCCCCGTGATTCGCTCTGCTAGGGGGAATAAGTACATGTTGTCTGTTGACATGCTTGTTTACCAAGTGGGTGGAATGTCTCCAGCCCCGGAATTGCAAGGCAGAAACGGCAGCTGCCTTGATGATTAACCACATACTTTTCCCGTTTTGGTCTACCTCAAAGGATTGAGTCAGACAGAGGTAGCCACTTCACAGTGAAGTAATGACAAAGATGTGGGAGATACTGGGGGTACAAAGGAAGTTGCATATTGCTTACCGGCCAGCTTCTTCTGGGGCAGTAGAGAGATATAACCGAACCATTGTGAGCATGTTAAAGAAGTTTGTGGCAGATTCTGGGCCAAGTTGTGGATATCGATTACCTCTGGTTCCTAATGGCCATCAGATCTACCCCTTCATCTGCACCAAAATGTCACCATTTGGAGTGATGACTGGCGCAAGATGGTGCTTCCGCAGCATTTGCTCTACAGGACCCAAGAGCAGGACACTGATAAATGCCTCCACACTCATGAGTATGTGGAGAATTTAAGGAAACACCTTCAACATGCTTTTGCTTATGCTCAGCGGAATCTAGAAAGATCAGCTGATAGCATGAAGACCCATTATGACCTGAAAACTTCCAGAAGGAATAATCAGGTGGGAGACCGGGTCTATCTATACAACTTCCAAAGAACCAGGCAAACAGCGGAAATGTTTGCCTACATGGAAGTGACCCTTTGAGATCTATCGAACAGATCTCCCCTGTGGCCTACAAATCCACATCCCCAAGGTCCTTTGGCCAGCGGGGGAAGACAAGTGGGGTCCACATAAACCAGTTGAAGTGTTGCCATCCCAGGCACACTCTGCAACAACTGGAGGAATCCTCTGGATCTAGCGGGTACTGTCTCAGACTAATTCAGTTCCAATCATAAAACATACCACATCTAGTCTCTAAAATATTGTGATTTGCATGAAACTGTCTCTTAGTTATACTGTTTTTTATCTAAAATAAGAATGTAATGTTTCGTTATGATGAAATGCATATGCTGTCTCCCACTATCTCAACAGTGGTGAAAACGTTCTATGAGTAGGTATTGCCGCTCTTTCCTTTGTCGTCCTAGGAGAAAGAAAACCTGGAGACGGGCCAAGGAGACGATCCGGAGACCGGGGAGCAGAGACGCAATGGGCCGGGGTACCGCCCATATTCCCATCAGGACCGGCGAGGAAACCGATCGACTCAGTACCGGATGGAGAAAAATTGCTGAACTGTGCCATCTACCGAAGAAGATGAGACAACTCCACAGATCTTTGCGGTCCACCAGTGAAGGATCAGATGGCCACCGCAAGAAGGGGGGCTTGTGGGATGTATTTACCCATGCATCCGAGCCCTACCTCAAAAACTGTGCAGTACTGACATGGAAAACATCATGATGGCCAGAGCTTCCCAGAAATGCACAGGGAATGCATGAAGAATAGGCTGCCACTCATTTTTGCCGATGTTATGGGCACAGAAGGGCACTGCCCTAAAACCACCATTGGACTACCCCGCCCAGTAGGTCTGAAACCATTGGGAATGGCAATGCTGATTGCCAAAAAGCCACCTAGAATTGTGGGGATTCATTTTTCTTGAATGTCAAATAAGGCAAAATCATGGGCACAGAATTACTTTACTTCAGAAACACAACCAATGCCATGTCCTGAACATGGACAATATATCCATGTAATATCACTTGCTGAAATGAATCAATCTAAAAAAAATCCCAAGGAGGGATGCAAGTAACCACACAAAATACTGAGGTGGCGCTGGCGGTTTCTAACCTCTGACAGGAGAGCTGTCTTGCAAAACTGTCTAGTGCAAAGAAAGGGGTCTCATTTCATCAAAGTTCAAAGGGGTGCCTGTCCTGAGAACTCTTGACACTTCAGAACTCAACACAAGAAGCCAGGAAATCACAGGTTCTGTTAATTAAATGCAAAGTGGCTCCCTGGCCTCCTGATGTCAGCTTCCCAGAGACCACACAATGGCCCCTCTTCTCTGAAAGAGATATGTTGATTTTTACTGTTTTACTGTCAACAAAGGCCTGCCTGCCAGAAGACATGTGACTGACCCACCCAAGTCTTGGAGGCGGACTCCAACACTCTGAGACTGAATTGAAAGTAAAAATATATATTTTACAAAACACTGATAACTCTTTGTAATCAAATGACAGAAATGTATAACTTTGAGAGACTTAATTTAAAAAATGTACCTATTAATTCAAGCCCAAACTCCAAATTGTGGGATATTCTGGGACAAAACCCTGCTGTTTATTAATATTACAGACACCCTGTTTCAGCTAGAACAAACGAAAATGCATTGGTATGTGGGTAGATATGTGAGGAACAGTTGTATAAAATTTAATGCAAGATCCAATGTTGTTTAGCACATTAAAAAGTGCTAAAAGTTGCCATTTTTGAATGCAAGCCTTAGAAACAGCAGATTTGGGACGAGTATACCTCATGTGATATGTGACATGGGTATGTAATTTTCAACAACTGTGGTAACTGTGGAATATGTATTTTGATCATATATAGATTTGGGTGCACAGATGACAGGGGAGTTTTTCAAGAGATCATAAATGGCTGACATCCTCTGACACAACTTAGCTCCCCCAATCAGGGGAGAAATGAAAGCTGGACCAATGACAAGTAGAGGGGCAAGTTTAGTTATGACCCAACACACACACCCACTTGGCAGAACATATAAATGGACCACTGAAACTTGGGTAGAGACATTCATTTCCATCTGCAGCGGGACGCTCTGCCGGAGAAAATCCATACTTACCTCCATCAACCTTCAAGGAGCCAAACTTAGACTCCAAGATAAACAGAGACTACAGAACCTTAACCAAAAAGGCCACTGCCAGCAAGAGTATTTGTCAACAGGCCTGAAAATCTTTTTGCAACTGAACTCTTCAGACAGCCGGCTGACGCCATCTGAATTTTGCCAAGAACTTTTGCAAGAACCCCGGTGACAGAAATATCCAAAGAGAAGGCAGGACCCGACCCAGAGAACCGGTGCCTAGCAGAGACCAGGCCATTGTATATCCAGAGTGCTGACCCGATGCTGTGAGCAGTTCCAGAGGCCAGGCGCTGTGAGCGGAACTCGGGAAGACCTGACCAGACTGAAGTCCGTGACCAAGTCGCTTTCCGGTTCAAATATCTCTTGTGAGTACTCAGCAAAACTCAGAACACATCTCTTAGTTAAAATCATATAATTCAATCCATTTTTAATCTAAGTAGAACTGCAGCTTAGCAATTGTGTTATTCTGCCATCATTTTTAAAGCTGAAAAAAGTGTTGCGTTTAAAATTTGCAAAACCAAAACGACCTTCACTAAATCGCTCATATCTCCGCGACCGTTTGTCTTAGAGACTTGCAGTAACTTTCATCTGAAAGCTTAGCATCTTAGCTTTTAATCGCACCAAGAAGCATTCGCGAATTTTGCCGCGATTTGCAAATTTCTTCACGTGTAAAAATCTGCTGCTGCTTGCCTTCCATTTGCCAGAAATTCGTTTAACCTGCTAGTTACTCCTAGATACTTGCTAAAGTGAGCCTGGACTAATAATAACTTGATTTCAGTCACCCTGAACCTCCTAGAGGGAATTAAAAGCATTTTAGCATATTTTCACTCCATTGCCAGCACATATCAAAGCATTTTGCCTGTGTTTTCAACGTCTGTAGTCTAAGTTGCTGGGTGAACTGAATCACATTTAATTGCATTTCTGAGAACTGTGTGCCTACCTTCCATTTCCTTGCATTGCATAAAAGGGGGGGGTGAATTGTACAAGAAAGTGATTACATTGTTTTTGCTGAAATCCTATCAAGTTATTTTCTGTACTGCATTTCATTCCACATTGCATCCATTGGAAACCATAAAAGTATTGTTGCTATCTTTTCCCATCCTATAACCACTCATCATTGATTATAAAGAAGTGTGCTAGTGCCAGACTATCCATTATTGATTACAT
The DNA here is from genome assembly GCA_002915635.3 of Ambystoma mexicanum. Lineage (NCBI taxonomy): Eukaryota > Metazoa > Chordata > Amphibia > Caudata > Ambystomatidae > Ambystoma > Ambystoma mexicanum. The sequence goes on from CM030325.1 coordinate 969,178,010, forward strand.
ATCAGATTAAGTGTGATATTCAATTATTAATTTATTATAAAGTGTGATAGATATATATTGCTTTACTTCTTAATTAAACCTTTTAACTTGCAAAACAGAACTACTTCTTGGCTCAGTGGGGTCAGGGGGATTCTGAGAGAGGGGTGTTTATATAGGGGTAGTCATCCAGAACGCATGAACTGGACATAAAGATATATCAATAAGGGTTTTCATTCAGTATTATAGACTGGGCGTTGACTTAGCTGTAGTGTTGAATTGAATCCTCTTACAGATGGGTTCACATATTGCTTACTGTGAACTTTGCTTGAGATATACAAATGTGGTGCACCAAATACAGCACTCAATTCCCCTGGCCATGGTGTGGGTACATGACCACTTTGCAGTGGATGTGTTGTGCATTTGTTGTTCACAGATGATTAGAAACAGAAATGCACAGTGGACTTGCAGATTAACTGGACCATCAATGTCTAGAAAGCTTTTCTGTCGGGTTCCCTCTCTTGCATTTGATCTTCAGTCATGGGGATCATATTCTAGTGTGTTGCCCCTGATGATTTTTCATCCTGGTATGTGATTGGCTACTTGGGGTCATACTGTGGGTGATCTCTGCTTGGTCTGCTGCAATATACATACTGTACTTCAGCAACAATATACTATGTTGTCTTATCCTATGCAGTTATCCTGCCTTGTATGAGTTTGAAACCAGACGCCTCCCACATCAATGCTCCCAGCATATACTCTGTAAGCAATCACATAGGGCCCTTCTACATGAAAGTTAACGAGAACCCTCGTTCTGATCACTGATGCTGTTAAGGGGATTTTACCCATATGCAATATTGCTCGGCCTTTGCTGTGACATTCTCACAGCTGCCAACAGCGTGCACTACCCAATGTTACTCGTGCAAATCTTGTTTTGACACATGTTAGTGCTTCTCACAGTGGATGCACACATTTTGTTCTGCCAATGACCTGTCTCCATTTTTGAGGTGCAACGCCATTATTCTGCCACTGAGGAAGGGGTACAAACGTCATGAGGGAACCTTAGAGCGGCGAGAATCTCGGAGCATCTTTCCCACTTAAGATTTTAGAAAAAGTGCTTATCACGCAATGTCCGGGATGTGTTGAGGTTCATAACGGCCTAGGTGATAAACAGTCCGTGTTTCAACATCCCTAAGGCACTGAGTTGGCCCTGATGGATGCTCAAGAAAATGTGTTCTGGAACAAAAGATGCCCAACCTGTCAGTGGCTTGTGCAACCCTACATCGCCAAATCATTTATATAAGACTTTAATTGGTGATCAGGGTTTATGACACTGTTTTAATGCGATTCACCACCTACATTTTGAATAGAGAAATATGTCTCGGGTTGAACAATTTTACCTCAGCATGCAATCCAATGCTTTGCGAGTTCCCTGAAGGACCAGTGATCTCCTAAATTCTCCTTGATATATATTTTAAATGTCTGCTCATTCTTTTAGTGGATGTCCATGGGGTTATGCCATTCATATGGTCTTCAGCAACACTGTCCTCAAACAATAATTACAGACATGGAAGTTCTATTTTAGGCAGCCCAGCCAAGCTTCTGATTCCACCTGTCAGTCAGTCCTCCCAAGAATGTAATCGCTGAGGCTCTTTTATGTGTTTTGCCTTTGAGCGTTGATTTTTATGATTTTAATTGTATAGCTGTGCCGTGATAATGTATCTAATTGTTTGAAATTCCTAAGGGTCTTTTTTTTTTTACCCAATTATGGCTATGTCCCCACACATTAGCATTGCTACTTACATAAGAAATTACTACTCGTCTCTTTAAAAAGTCTAACTCCCACTTGTCTGCAGAGCATCTTGGAACCATTGCAATTGTTAGTACAGGTGCACTGGTAGCCAACTACAGCAGCCTGTAAAATAGCTTTCTCACAAAATAAAATAACTGGACTGCAGGGGCTTGCAACATCTAATCGGACAATCCACAGTCGATACAACTGCTTGTATTCATATCACCTCAATACTATGCAGATAACATTACCTCCCAGTGCATGCAACTATAAACATTAAGATAGCACGTTTAATGTGATTGTCATACCATATTATCCCAAAAACGTTGAGATCCTCAAAAGCACATCTGCTGGTAATCCCAACGTTCAACCTTAAATTAGTAGGCGGCAGTACCTCTGTGTTCCACAGTTCTCATAATTACATAATCTTTCCTCATGCCCTGAGAAATCAAGTAGAAATAAATCAGTTCAGGAAACAACTGCGAACTCCCCTTTTGCAAACATGTGTCGGCGGCCCATAATCCTTGACTGTAAGCTACTTCTGTGTTAACCTCATTGCCTGGATATGAACCTTCTGTTATAGTGCTTCAATACCTTGCGAACTTAGTGCTATATAGCATAACATAACGTGACTACAGCATTGTAGTGTAATACTCTATGTAGCGAGGATTCTTCATCAGGGCAGTCCACTTCTTAGTAGTGTGTGTGTACATTGTGTACATTGTCAATGATTTGCGAGCCACATTTGATCTCAATCTTCAAACATTTTTTTTTTTCCTCTGATCTGACCTCAGACAGAGAGAAATCACACAAGGGATCCTTTTACAATTCCAGTAGTGCAACAATTAGGTGAAAAAGCACAGTGTTAGCCATTTCACCATTACTTTTACACCGTGGGGGCATTTGGAGAAGGAGGAGCATAAAACAACATTGCGATCTCATCCGGTCCTTTCACCTACTGCTTCAAAGGGCGTACACTTTTATGCCTGCATAGCGTAGAAAATAATGGATTCCAATGGTATCCGCCTGTTTTTAGCACCTGCCAAATGCAGGCGGATTACATATGAATCCATTGGAAATGACATCAGCAAGGCATTATTTCCACTTGGCATTTATATCTTTTAAAGAATAGATAGTAAAAATAAAGATTCAGTATGAGTTTGCCTGTCATTACTTTTTACTTTTGCATGCCATTTTGTAAAAGCTGAACATTGCTTGCAGAGAACACACCTTAAATGCTAACATGGTTGGGCCTCGGTGTGAAATTACAAATGTGTACAAAATGACTAAGAGAGTTTGTTTACATTTGTTGACATATATTTGGCAGTACGTATGTTAACAAACTGAATTACATCAGCACTGACGTACCCAGGTTTCAGTCGGTGGGGTGGTTGGTTGAGGGTAATGCTGTTTATGTTGCAGGGAAATGTTGGTGGAGCCATTGAAAATTGAAGGAACATGTGTTGAGAGAAGGTCATGAGGGTAAGACTTGGTGGACTTGGTGGAAATCAGGGGTGACACTAAAAGCTGGCACTGGGATGGCCAGAGTGTCTGTCTTTTTTTCCCTTCAATTTCAGTGCTGTAAGTGATTACCTTTAAAACACGAGTGGAAAAATGACAGAACCATGGCCCACCAATTAAGAAACAGGTATGACCTGTGTCTGAGCCATCAGAGTTAACTATTTTAACCATTGCTGATACTGGTTGAACCTAATCAGATGTTAAAATAGAATGCAGACCATCTCACCTAGACAGTGTTTGTAGCTGCACACAGTTACCTTGCTTATCATCTGTAGTAGTAATGGCTATTAAAAAGTAGTCAGCCAATATAAAAACACCAATGCTCTTTTTCCTTGCAACCATGGGGCAGGATGATGGACGTGTGCTATTGGAGGCATCAACCTGGACAAGATGGTGTGTAATGAAGGAACAGATTTACTGCTATGCCTTTGTCCAGATCACATGGGAATGGTGGTGCGTTGGGAATGCTGTCATGGGTAATGCTGCCTAGAGTAGGAAGGGTGTCAAGTGTGGGAGTGAATGTGGTGAGGAGCACTGTCAGGATGATGGACATACATGTGGAGGAGCATGCAGTCTGAGGAATGTTTGCCGTTATCTTTAGGAGTGCTGAGATGCTAGAGAGCTAGGGGTGAAGACATTGGAGAGTGGGATGGAAGAGTTCCTCCTGCTCCTATTCATCCTCCATGATCCAGTGGATGTCAGGAGAGGTGACCCCTAGCAGCACCCCTGCAGATTCACCATGCTGCTTGATATGAGCGACCTGTATCCCAAGAGACACAAAGCTACTTATATGGTGCCAATGCAACTTCTGGATGCATAGTTTATCATACATTCCAAGCAGTCAGGAGCATTGCAACAGGGATAGCCTTGTAGGTACCGAGCTCTTTTGCTGAAACAAAAAAGTCCCCCACCCACTGTTTCCTCCTGCACTAACGGAAATTCTTCTCCAACTCAACTTAGTGGGCAGGTTGTTCTGGTAACTGGTACCTGCTCTTTCCCTTACTCAGTGGCATCAGTGGCTTGCTTACAATGTGTCCAACAAGCTGCTTTCTGGTTAGAGTTCCATCATTGTTTACATTGTCCAGCGTGTTGGTGTTGAGAAAAAATACAGCACGTTATTGTCATGGACACAGTAGTACAGTTAGTGCAGTAGCCATATTATCCACAACACATTTTACTGAGCATACTTTAAATTAGGGTAAAGTGCTCTTGAACAGCAACCATCTACCTCTTTGCTCGCTAAGAAAAAAGGATGGGTGGCTGTTAGTGGTCTTACAGGATAGACAAATGAGAAATGTATCTTGTTAGGGGTGCACATTGGAAGTACATATGTGATGGTAAGATTCTGTGGGACTGACAAAGCCACTCCTGACAATATTATCTGAATGTGACAACCCAAGACCAAAAGGCTAAGCGTTGGTTAGGTAAAGTTAACTACTAATTTGGGGGATTGAGATAGGACTATAGAGGACAGTGTCCCAGTTTATTACACGGTCACTCTCAACTAAACTCTGGGAGTTCACCCCGTCCCCCAGCAAGGTGGCACGCTACACAATGCTTAACAGATTCAACTTTAGAGAGGCCTGCACTTCTATCTTACCCTACTTCAAAATACCCTCTTTACCATCAATCAGCTAGGAAAGTTATGAGACTGGCCGGTGTATATAAGAATAAATATTTATTTAAGTTTTTGCAAAGAATCATAGGCAATCACAAAAACATCTATCACCAACGCTGTGGTGCTACAAAATATCACCAATTCAAATGTCTTGCACCAATTGACTAACATAGGTTTAAAGGAATCTCTGTTACTATAAGACACAGGTAAAGTGTTGAAGTTGGCAGTCACAGTTTACGCCAGATCTCTTGCAAATTAACCAACTGGAAAAACAACACACAGTGGGGGTCATTACAAGATTGGAGGTAGTCATGGCGCTATTTGCTCTATGACTGCCTCCAATAACGGGACTGAGTCCGGTGTGGTGCAGTGGGGACTTACCGGTCTAGTCCGACCCTGGTGGGACTGGTAAATCCCCATTGCACCAACCATTCCCCATTCCCATTGAGCCCAATAGGGCTCAATGGGGATGGGAAAGGTGCTATTTACGGGCCTGCTAATGGCAGGCCTTAATTAACGGCCTGGTCCCCTAACGGGACTCGTAAGGGACGTGTGGTCTGACCACACGTCCCTTGCGGTTCCCGTTAGGGACCTCGGAATCAGCGTAGGCGGATTACCGGCACCGGTCTCCTTACCGGTGCCCGGTATCCCCTACCGTCTGACTCGTAATGATCCCCAGTGATTGCTTAGTTTGGTACAATACTCCTTTCTCCAGCAACCCCACCCTCCAGGCACAAATTAGATATGACCCCACTGATCTGAAAGCAAGGTTTGGGTGTGGGAAGACAATGGAAATCTTTTGGCTTTTATTTTAGGTAAAATGCCATGTTTGGGAATTCTGATTTGGGATGCAAGAGAATAAAAGGGGAATTTTGTGTTGCATCACTCCTACAATGAAAATGCAAGATTTTGAGATTTTGTTTGGACTGAAAGGGAAAATTCATTTTCCACAATTTGCTTTCAAACGGAATGCAAAGTGTTGGGATTTTTGTTTTGGGGACACTATCACGTTCCATTGAACAGCAGGGCTATCCAATTACATTACAGACTAGAGTAATTTACAGTGCACTGGGATAATCCTTTGTCAAGTTCGAATTTTGTCAAAAACATCACCCTGTTATAAATGACCCTATGGGAATTAATTAAATTATATTTTCAGTTAATTGTGCTAAGGAATACAAGCTTTCAACCTCCCATCCCCCTCCCACTAATCGAGCATGCACCAATGCAAAGTTAAGGGTTAAACAGGTTCCAACATGATTTAAGGTAACTGGATAAAGTTTGTTCTATAGAGGCTTCATTGGCTTAACTTTATAGTTCAGTATGGACAGGTGTTCCCAGGTTTGCCCATCCTTCACACACTAAGGGAGGGTAATTAAGCCTTGGAGCTCCCCACAACAATTTGGGATATATTTACTTACATGGGACATCTCTGTTCTTAGCTCAGGAGGCCGCCAGATCCTAGGCCCCTCTCAGCTCACACCTCAAGCCTCTATCCACCAGCCAGGTCTCTCCAGCCACAGGCCTCTCTCAGATAGGGCTGCCAGATTTCCAAGCAAAGTCCTTGGGTCTCATTTTCTCCCCCCTTCTAGGTAGGCCTTGGTTTAGCTTTGCTCCCCTGGCAAGATAGTGTCCCGGTGGATTAGGCAGCTCTCCTGGTATCTCTCCCTAGTTGTTTTCTTGCATGTTGCCTCTTAGATTAGAAATTGCCAAGATATCGTACTGATGACACGCACATATTATCATAATTCCGACAATATGGATTGGCTAGTTCTTTCCCTTCATTTCCCACTAAGACGTCCACTGGCTGCTGATAGGACCAGAAGTTTGGAGGTATGGGTTATGGAAGCTGGGGAGGGTGGAAATACATAATTTCAAAATGAAAGGTAGTTTACACTTTTGGTTTCTGAAAATCTAACAACATGACAGCTACCCTAATTTTTCAGATAATTGCCGGCACATATATATATATTTCAGTTCTATATTTTATGGCAAGTCAGAAAATACTAAATTTATTTCGGCACACCCTTTCCTGGGCGGAGCTACTGTTTTTCGTGATATGATCCTGAGCCAAAATAGTCATAAAATATGCCCTTGCCTGATTCAAACCTTACTTCCATAACCTATCATCACAACAACTTTCTAGTCCCTCAGAATTATGAGAAGGCCACAATCATAATTTTACTCATAACTCAAGTTGTACCCATCACACAAAATTCATTTTAATATGGTCCCAACAGGCTTTTTATCCCCTTTATTCTGAGTCCAGTGTGAGCTCACTGGACAAACAATTCTATTTCACTTAAAAAAAAGGTGGCCCAATATTAATCAATGGAAAGGCATCACATGGGTCCCTCATTTTCACATAGCCCCCACTAATTATTAGGTTTCATTTCTTCTATGACCTGATCATGACATCTGGCTGGCCCATGTGATCATGCCCTCCACTATTTAGCTTCAAAGGTTTTGTTAGAAGCTAATGCAGAGGTAATGGGGAGACCTGACCTTAAAGGTCACTTATGTGGCTATGTTATCTGCAAATCCGATAATTCTGATCTAATTCTCTGTATATCTTAGCATTTAAATTGAAAATTAGACCTTATCCTAGAGGTCCTCAGCCAAATGTCTCGAGGTCAGAGTTTCAGATGCACAGACCTTTCAGTTCAATGGGGAAAAACAAGCTGCATACATAACTCTAAATGAATAACATTTTACATTGACACAGTTTGTTTAACATGTAACAGTTTATATTACACCTAAGCCTGCTGTTCATAAATACAACCATTCTTTTCTACTATATTACAAACAAGTTAGATTCATTATTAATCTTATGCACACAGATAGTCCACAGTTAAACATAGGACACCAGTTTTCACTTCTACAAAAACGAAATAGGCCTTTCACTTTACAGGCTATCATTTTATATGATGGAAATTAAGTCTCTTTATTCCTGATAAACGCAATCTGTCAATTGACTTTATTTCTTAAATGTCAGTCATCATTCGTACTTTTTATCTTCCAAATGTGCAGTGTTTTAAATGTATCTTTTCTTTCCACATACACTGCTTCATTTTTACATCTGTCAAAAGTGCCTTTTCCCAGTTTACAAAAAGTCAGCAGCTATCGCACCACATGTTTCTTTTCGTTTGCCTCCATTGGACAAAGTTACAATAATACAGTAGTAAGTCACACTCTCCTTCAACTTGGTGTCTTTGTTTTTTACTAAAGTTGAAATAGGCCCATGTGTGTTAATTCACTAGGCCTTATATCGGAATACACTGTTTTGTACTGGCTTTTATATTTCAATGGATCTCCACATCAGCCATTTTCACTCTCACAATAGGGCTTAACATTGCCTCTCCATCTCTGTCACTCTGGGCTGTCTTTTCACCCCACAAGAGCTTAGTTATCTCGCAATAAATGTTCAAGTGGTATTGGCTAAGATGGTGGGAGCCACCTCTGGGCAATTTGTCAATTAAGGGTAAAGTGGGTGTAGGCTAGTTGAAGAGAAGAGGGGAAAGATGAGACGGATGTGAATGTTGGGTAGAAGAGAATATCAGTGCCCCCTTATAGTGAAAAAGTAAGCATCACCTCATGGTGTGAATAGGTGATTTGTTATGTTTGTGGTAGCATTCATTTGTTTCCATTTCAGTTGTGTTAATGTCCAGCTTATCCACAGTTTGTTTTGTTGGAAAGTTGCATCTTTTTGGGCAATAAAACATTTTGGGTGAACTATTCCTTTAAGCATTTTGGCGTAAGGTGCTATAAAACAAAAACAATAAAATACAAATACCATGGACAGAGTGATGAGCAATGCATAGAGCTTTGGAAGTGGATTCTCTTTTTGTTTTGGAGCCAGCAGAGTGGTAATGTGTTTGAAACCTTTCAACCTTATGAGTAATATGACCGCAGTGTTTGTAGTTTTTGTAGTTTTGTGGACTAGGTATTCTGAAAGTCAAAGTTAAAGGCTATTAGAATAGTCAAATCTTGAGAATACTTGTGAAATATCTTCCACGTGTCCTGAGTTTGAAGGTCAGACAGGACATGGTGCATTGTTAACTACATAACTGGAAGAACCAGCTCTGTATGCAGCCTTAACCAAAGGATCTAGTGTCTATTGTGATTCTGGGGATCATTAGAGTCAAAGAGGGTATTTGACAAAGCCCATTGCAGATGTATGGTGGATGGCTATGGATTAGGGGTGTTTGCACTATATATCAGAGTTTGGTTTGTTTGGATTAAGCTAACATCTGTTTGAGGTCATCCAAGGCTGCACATCTGCAGGAAATGTGTTGAGAGATGTTGTGAATTTGTAGATGTCTAGCATGTCATCTGCATGGTTGCATCACGTGAAGCAAGTGTTTCTGATGAAGACCCAGGATTTGTAATTATAATGTCAATGAGAAGAGACAAGAGGATGGGTCTGTGGGGTACTCTGCATGTCACGTGGCATTGAAATGGCGAGTCAGATGAGTGCACTCTATGAGGTTGCTTACATTGTTCTACATCATATACAGTATCAAGTCAAGTGTGAGTCTGTTCCTCTCATTGTCCTGGGGCATAGTATGTCTAGGTAGTAGGTTGCGGATCTCAACCTATTGCACTTAGTTTCATTTTAAAGATTTTGCTAATGAAATGTGTATTACAGATTATGTTGTACTTAGCTGAGTTGTTTGGATCAACTGTGAGTTTTTAAGGAGAGGTTTACCGAATACTGTTTTAAGTGCTAACATGGTGGTCTATCACCTGTTTATTGGGGTGATGATAACTAATAGGAAATCAGTTATTAGTCACCTTTGCTTTGTTGTCATTTGGTAGACATTGGGGGAATATAATTTACCCTCGAGAAACTCCTTAAGTTGGATGGCCAGAAAACAGAATATGGTGGGGTGGGAGGTTATGCCAGAATTGTTTCCATAGTTAGGTAAGACTGGATTTGTTCTTTCCTGTCCATGTGGTTTTGGATCTCTTGAATTTTGTTGCAAAGTGTGTCATGACGGAGTCACAGAGTTCTTGAGTAGGTGTTAGGGGCAGTGTCAAAGGCTGCAGAAATATTGGATATTTGGAAGATTTCAAAGACATGATTAGTGCTGTGCTGATTCAATACAATGGGGTATTTGTATGCTTTGATAATTTTTGTTCTATAGTACTATAGTTGTTGGGTGTCTTCCAGTTTGTCTGTTGGAAGGTTGCTCCTTTTCGAGAGTTCCCAATGTTCCTTTTTCATGCAATTCATGATGGGAGTAAACCAGTCATGCGTTCTTTGTTTGGCGATATTCTGGATGCATGTATCGATGATACACTCACCAGCGTGGTGTTTATCCAAATGTGAATGCTGTTGAGCTGTTCCTCATTTGCTGTGGTCTGTGTTTCAGATTTAACCTAAGGGGTGGCTGTCAAGATGTTTCTCTTTTCATGATGTGATCACATTGGAGGTTCTATGTATGGCTTTCAAGTGGGTGAAATCAAATGCTTTTGGGTTAAGATTCAAATCAGTGAATGTAGATGGGCAAGTTGAAGAATTGACAGTAATTTAAGAAAGGCATGTACACAGCTGGGCCATGTACGTGATTCTTTCCATGTCTTCTGAAGCACAATGTGACATTCACCAATGGAATCACAACCATTGCACCTGATTTATCTTCTACCCATTTCAGTAGTTTGGTATGCTTAGCCCATTACTTCAAACAGACATTGTTTACTCGCTCTACCTCTTGTACATATTCTGGCTTCAGTAGATGTACTGCACTGGACATCAATCCTTCCTCCCATTCCTTCTTGGATTTCACTTGTCCATAGACTAAAACTTAAGTTCACCCATATGCAAAGTTGATGTACTAATCATGAGGCAAATCAAAAGCAGTTCTCCCAGTAGGGAGAGCCATATGGGCCTTTGTCTCAGCAGGAGTTCCAACATGATAGAGAGTTAATGTTATGTTAATGTTAAAGGATATTTATACCAAGCACTATCACCACCGGAGTGGTCCCCTGACACTCTGGCGGATCTGAACAACGTGGGTTTGTTGGGGTACGTTAGTAGGACAATGTTTGGAGAAAGAGCAAGAGAGCTATGATGTGCTGTTGGCAGCTCCAGTTCGGTAACCCCATTCGCTGAGCTTCTTGATGTGGTATACGGTCGGTATGCATTGTGTGCTGTTGTGTAAGGCTATGTGTGTTTTGTTTGTTGTTGCAGTCTAGTGAAGTGCGTGCGGTTTGTGTGAAACATGAGGAACAGAAAGACAAAAAGACTAATCGTACAGGCATATATTATGCATAAAAACATAGGCTTCCACGTTCACGCTATCCTGGTACTTGTTGCACTTGTTCATTCTCTAGAACTGTGCAGGCTTCTACATTTCTCATTTTTAATACAATCATCACATTTCTTAACACTTGCAACTGTAAAATGTGCTTCATTATTGCAATGAGGAGTCTTCTGATCACAGGGCCAATTCTTGGGATCCTGTAAAACAGTGTGAATATCAATGTCTCTTCTGACAAGAGCAGGATAAGCTTGAAGTATAAATACAAAAACAGCAAGCACAAGCCGCTGCACATCACTATCAGTAAGTGCTATATGTCTAACTGCTTAGAACAAGTATGCTCTACAAAATGAATCTGGATACTGATCTCGTTTGAAATTTCTGATCAAGAACTGACATTTAGGCATGACTTTGTTATGTCAATATGTTTATAATGTTCATTTTTTGGCTTACTAAAATTCTCAGCAAGCCTAAGCACTCGTGCGAAAGTATCTATAAGGAGTGTCCCATGAATTGTAGTCCAAGCTAAATCTGCATCATCCACTGGTTGTTGATTTATCGTCCTTCTTCTTCGTCATCAATCGAGTCTACACACGCTGAAATTCTTGTTCTTGCCTTGCTTCTGGATCTACAATGGTGGGAGGGTGGGTCTCACCTTTATAGGATTTCACATCCCCTAAGTGAAGACAAGTTTGCCTTCCTTGGACCTTCACAGCGGAAGGGGTTATATTCTCGACGGAAAAGGGACCATCAAAACGAGGCTCATGCCACTTTCTAGTAAAATTCTTGATCAGCACTAGGTCTCCAACATATAACTGAGGTAGAGATAGAAGTTCAGTTGGGTTGGTTGTTGAATTGTCTTCTACTGTCTTCTGAGATCAATCCCCCTTGTGTCTTGACTTGATCTGAAATGAGAGAGATGCTAGAGGTCATACATGTCAAAAAGTCATGCAATTCATCGCCTACAGTTTTAGCTACACTCTGGGCATCACTTCTGCTTCTAGGTGGGGAGTGAGGGGTGTTTGCATACATCACCCTGTCACCGGTTGTGAGGGGTGAGGTGATGGTCTGATCATGGCTGATCCCGAAGGGCATATAACCCTAGGGGTAGGCATTATAGCCATCCCTTTTCAATGTAGATTTAATCTTGGCAAACATTTCTTTAAGGAGTCTCCTGAGTCTCTCACAAATCCTGTTCACTTGCGGGTGATAAGCAGAAGAAAACGTGTTCTTTATATTCAATAGAAGCCCTTTTTGTTGAAATACCTCATTAACAAAATGTGGCCCATTATCAGATCTCAGCACATCACACACACCCCTCTCGGGACGGCTTGTGCACTAACATTTTTGCTGCGAAAGTGGCTTCAGGGAGTGTACACAGACCTTCCTTGATCCAACTAGAGAAGGGGCACACACCACTAATAGATACCTATATCCATTACACACCCTGCATCATATTGACATTGTCACAACCTTAACCCCATGGCCCCTGCCTCAGTACTTTAACAAGGCTAGAAAGGCTCACTTCAGCCATTGCCGGTGCCTTGGACGCAATCTTGGCGTTGTTGGCATCATGCTCACTTGGCAAGTATGGGTTCCAATAGACAATGGGTGAACATGGCTGCCCCACAAGGATCGTCAGGGGAACTGCAACAAGCAGTCTAGCATCAGGGCGGAGTCTGCCCGAAAGGCACCTGGGATACCTGCCGGGTATTTTAAACCACGGCCAACCCGAAGCATGCGCTTGGTGTTATTCTGCTCTTGCAGCGTGACGTTCACTGGGTCCTGCTCTGCATCCTGGCCTACACGGGCAAGAAACTTTAAAGAACACTGCTATCCTTACCTGTTCAGCTCCATCTCCTCCATCCAGTCAGAGCCTTCAGGAACTTCTCCATTGTTCTTACGTTACATCCCTAGAACATAGAGGCAAGAATCAGAAGCTACTTACCAGCTCTCCTGGAAGGCCTCCGCCATCCGAACATCACCCTCGGCGTTTGGTCCCAATACATCGCCGCCTCCAGGAATCCTCTGAGACCTGCAAAGAACAACAGCACAGGTCAGTCGACTTGCAAGGACGTTTTCAGCGCTGCATCTAGCACATCCTTACCTTCTTGAGCTCAGCCATCAGCCTCGGCTCGCTCCATCAGCCCCTGCAAGACAAGAGAAGAAGGTTATTGGAGCATTCATCAATATAGACACTACTCAAAAAACACTAAGAGACTTACCTGAAAGGTGGAGTCGCAGCCGGTCTGGACTCCAGGCTATCGCCAGTGAAGTAACTCGGCGGATCAAGCCAACACAACAACGACGCACCCCTGCCCAGCACAGCAGGATGCAGAGCGCAACATTCCAAAAATCAAGGGAGAGAAGTCCCAAGAGGAAACTGCCAGGGGAACGCAGGGAGGTGGGTCTCTCGAGGGAAGGAGAAGTCGCTAAAATCCACCTCCTGTCTTCTAGAACTGATTCCTGGCAGAACGAAACCTGGGAAGGTGCAGTGAACGCAGAAGCGTCCCAGACCAGTCGAGAGGCGCCCCTGTGGATGCAAGGTGAGCGTTACAGACATATGTAAATGCTGAAATGGACCATTCAGTTGAGGTAGCACCCCCTCAAATTGTTCTCAGTATATCCTCAGCAGCAACCTTTTAACACATGATGCAGGTTACCATAAATAGTGCAATTTGCTAAAATAAATTCGGAATGGAACCAGTCTTCCGCAAGGGTTGCAGAAAGACTCTACCTCATTACATGCGCGGGGTAATGCAGCTGTTCAAGCGCAACCTTTAATAACGCTACTGGCATCACCACATTTCCAGTGCTAGCTTGTCACCATAATGCTTCTGTGAGGGATAAAGAACAACCCCTTTGGTTCCATAATTTCTGCTCTTCCTGTGGCACACGCCCTTGAATCTACATTAAGTTGTGTTATCAGCAATTTATTAAACCCTTCTTGCACTAACATGGCAACAACTAGTTTTTCTTTAATATTCTCAGTATCAAAACTTAAAATATCTGGGGAATTTGCAACCCTTTTGGCTTCTTCGTCTGTGACTTTGTTCCTGCAAGAGATAAAATCTGTTTGCTTAGTGTGTGCTGTGCATTTAACAACCGCTCTGGCTACTGGGAGTTGTACTGCCTTAATAGCCTGTCCAATAAGGATGCGTGCTGCACTGCAAGTGCTCGTCCGCACGGAGGTAGCCCTCCTTTTCCAACGTGCTAAACCTGCGTGTACGGTTGACGTCACATAGGCGAATCACTGTACAGCGTCACTTCCTGACCTTCTAATAATTCTGCTGCTTGCGCTGAAAATGAGACGGTAGCCTTGCACTTGCTACAACTTCAAATTCTCCATTTATCTGTGCTCACTACCAGCTGCGCCTGAATGCCTTTCCCCACTGTCTGATCAATTTTGGAGAACCATCATTAAAGAGAATTTCCCTCCTGCCAAAGCATTTTCTTTACACTGGGTATATCATCATACAATTCAACATAATTAGCACAGTAATGCACCTGATCACCTTCTGCTATCGGCTCAGCTATAAACGTGGCAGGATTCACTATTTTACACTTACAATTCTAATCGTGGGTTCAAAATCATTACCTCATAAGCTGAAAGCTCTTTAAGTCAATGTTTGGTTTCTCTAAAATAGCAAATAGAGCATGTTCCACGAAGAGAGTCATGGAGCAGCCCATGACAATACTTGTAGACTTCTCAATTGCGAACGGAGGCAGCTGCCAATGACTGTTTGCAATGAAAGTGTCCTCTCATAACTGGGTCTAAAATCCCACTGTAAACGCTAAAGACTTGTACCCCAATGTAGTTCTCTGTGTAAGCTCTGCTGTCATGACTGTCCCATTTGTGTACGAAAACAAGTAACATTCCTCAGCATAATTGGGAATTCCTAAAACAAGGGCTGTGCAAGTAGCTTTTTCAGCACCTCAAACCCTTCCTCCATTTCCTCAGTCCATTCTATTTTTACTTTGTCCACTTGTGCTTTCTATAAAGCTTGGAAAAAGGGCTCTTGTGTATGTACTGTAATCAAACACCAGGCTCTAACATAGTTGCATAACCCAAAAACTGATGCATCTGCTTCACTGTATTCGGCTTTGAGGTTTTCATAATCGCCTCAGCTCTTTCAGGTGTCATCTTCTTTCTTCATGTGAAATCAACTGCATATGTATAACACCTCTTCTTGGTAGTATTGTAACTTCTCCTAGTCTACCTTTATCCCTTGTCTGCTAGAAAATTCATGAACTGAATAGAATCTTTTCTGCACTCATCTTCCATGGTGCTACAAATCAAAATGTCATCTATGTATTGTATCACCACACTCTTTAGATAAATATTGCCTAAATCCATCTGTGGGACTCTGTTAAAGATCAATGGGGACACACAGTACCCATGGGCAAACAGGTATTTTTCAGTCAAGTTAGGCGGAACATAAAGGAAGACAAGTCTTGTGAGTCCTAGTGCAACGAGAAAAACGCATCTTCAAATCAATGTAGGAATATCGATCTTCCACCGGTTACTGCATTAGTATCGTCGCAGGGTTAGGAACTAGCGAAAACTCTGCATCTACAATTGGTTAATTGGTCTCATATCTTGTATAAATCTCCACAACCCTCCTTTACGATTTTTTGATCGGATACACCACAGTGTTACACAATGATTCTGAATGGCATCAGAATCCCTTGTTTCATCAGTGCTGAAATGGTCTGAAATATACCTTCATCAACCTCTCGAGACATGGGGTACTGTTTTGTTCGAGGTAAAAATCGCTCCTGGCTTAAGCTTTATTTTAACTTCCCTATTCCTTCAATAAACCTACGTCATAAGGGCCTGTGGTCAAAGGCACTTGGCACCTTCTCCAAGTCTTCCTGAAAAATGCTGGACGTTGCCGCATTATCGCCATTCACTGTGGGACTTCCCTCTTTTCTATTCCTTATCCAGTATGTGATGCTCATAAAGAACACCACTTTATCATCTGTTCGGTCTTCCCTGAACATGTCGTCATGAGTGTTGTCAGTCAATTGAACCCTTCTCTGACAGCTATTACTGTCCTCCCATGTCTACCCTCATCATCTATTCCTTTGAGCATTGCCATTTCCCTTCGTACTATGGCTGCTTCTAATTCTATGAGAATAGTCTGTCCCCCCTCTTCGTCCATAGGTATTTGTGGTCGAAACAATATTCATCAGGTATCCTCACAATCTTTCCCACTAAGCCAGGTAGCTATATCAGTAGAATGCTCACCCCATACAGAAACATGTCTGGATCTACAGGAACACCTCGCAGAGCCACTTGCCTGTGAGTGCCAGTATACATTTTCCCACATTTAAATAGTGTATTCCTGGAATGGAACACACTATTCCTTGATCAGTAAATGAAATTGTCATGTTAATTTTGTCATCAAATCTCTTCCCAAAATGTTAACCAGTGTCTGTCGTGAATATAACAAAGGAACAGTCATGTCACACTCTCCTATAGAGACTGGCAATTCATCAGTAAAAGGAATCGACTCGTAGCTACAAAGAACCCTTGAGCATTCATGGCAATTCCTCTGACATTGGATATTTTCCCTCTTTTATACATGAATGAGTAGCTCCAGTGTGGACTAAAAAAGAGAAAAGATTGCCTCCTATCTTCACGTCGACCCTTGGTTCCTCTTGGTCTGGTGTCACAGATACTACTGAACACATCATGTCACCCTGTGAGCTGTTCTATTGAATGTACAGGTTCATCCCCATCCCTGTGAAAGGACACCTCCTTATTCTGGGTGTCAACACATGTCCTGTGTTTGCATACTACTGTGTCTGCATGGGGCTTGTTGTGACTGCACTTGTGGTGGATTCATTTGCACTCATTCTTGCTGCTGTACCGCTGCACTCACAGCGCTTGTGTCTGATACATTGTCTGATCTTGACAAACCCTTCCCTAGTTTGCGCGCTATATTGTGGAGGATAAGCTGCCCCCTCTTGAAAATTGGTCATTATGTACATTCCCTTGGCTCCCACATATGAGTGCTATGTGCCCTGTCATCCCACATGTCCAACCATACTGGAGTGCCCTTCTGAAAAGCCCCCTTGGTTACACCCTCAGTGGGTACACTGATTCTCATTCTGTGCATTCTGAAACCCATCTTGATTATTTTGCAATCCTCTTCCTCTTCCTCTTTATCCCATACCTCTGCCTCGTGACACAAACCCATATCCACCTTGTCCATCGGGTGCTGATTAGTCACCTGCGATGCACCCACTGCTTCCTGCATTCCCAAGCCTTCTCCGCTTGTCAATACAGCCCTTTTCTATGGCAAATGTTGTCATTCTTTCTGAACTTATTTGGCTTCCTCTATTTTCCTAGTCTTATCGTTCTTCTTATTTTTTCTTGTAACAACCGACAGTGATCCACTATTGTCAGCTGTATCTCGGCCACAGTTTCACTTCCATTCCCACTTGTTTTCTTCATCTGCCTCTGCACTGGCCCGCGGGTTTCAAGTTGCCATTTCTCTGAATATCCTGAATATAAGCAATAGGGTCTTCATCTTTTTCATCTTAACATGTCATAATTACACCATGTCTGATGTATGGGGACACTGTACCCTGAGAGCCCTCCAAACATCTGCTCTGCAATGATTAAATGGTGCACCATCATGCACTGTGTTTGTGATGTCACACTTGAATACCCTGCTCTCCTCCATATGTCATCAGCCCTGAAGAATAGTTGCCAGGCGACCTTTTATGTGTCCTAGGGCCAGAGTGTTTCCTCCTGTCATTTTTTCTAACTCATATATCCATTCCCAGTGCCCAAAGTCAAACTCAGGAGCTTGCAACTTAGATTATTCATTGCCACGGAATATACTGTGGTCTTGTGCCACCTTTTTCAATAAGGGAAACTGTGTAAAGCCCAACCCACAGTCGGCTACCATCGTTTATCTATCCATGGCAGGGACTATCGTCCCGTCCGTCTCCCTGTTGTAGTGACCTTAACCTGCTCACATATGGTGGCAATGCTCCCTTCTCACTATACAATCGTCCTCGGGACACTCTGGATATGCTATGGGATTTGGCGTCCTATCCTTAGGTTGTTCCAGATCTGACCAGCTTACTTCTTTATATATTTGCAGCCTTCCTTCAGGGTGCACATGCTCCACCTCCTAACCCAAGGAAGGATTCTCGTTCCTCGTCTGATATGTCTTGTCCCAACTAGTGTGACTATCAACCGTTCACATTTGTCTAAGATCAGTCTGCTTAAGGACACATTCTACGTACGTGACTGAACAGATTTTCCACTTTGCTTTTTGATTGACATGCTAGGGATTGATCCCTCCTCCCTCAACTTTCATAGTTGCTACCTTCCTTTAATTCTTGATAGGCCTTATCAATTCTGTCTCTGATGCTCGCTGCATCAAAGTTGTCTTCTTCCAATACTACGGCGTAGCTTATTTTATTGGAGGCACTCTTCCACCCTTTCCCATCGTATTTCTGGGCTTGGCCCTACTGGTTCCTTTCGAATGAGACTGGTATCAAACCCTGCTGTCTCCTTCTTTGGTCTATTTCTTCATCTAGTTCTCTTTGCTTTCTCGCATCCCTTCTAATTTTCTTCCACTTGCCTTTGTTCTTCTCTCCTTACTCCTTCCCTTCTTTCCTCTTCTTCCCCTTGTCTCTGTAATTCTTTGTCCCTTCATTTAGCTTCCGCCTCTTCTGTCTTCCTCTCTCTTCTATCCCTGTCTTGTATGTTCTCTGTCTATTATCACATTCCTGTTCTTTCTGCACGTTCTTCTTTTTTCTCCTGCTCTTCCTGTTACATATGTTCTTGTCGCTCCCTTCTCTTCCTTTTCTGCTCACTCTTTAATCTCTTCTCTCATTCCTTGTCTTTTCTATTTGTTCGTCCTTATCTATCTTTTCCTAACTTCCTCAATGCTATTCCCATCTATTTTAAGTAATATCTGTCCGCCCATTAATTTTCTGCACAAGCACTATCTTCCTCAGCTTTCTGCTTCTCTCCTTTCCATCTCTTAATCTCCCTGTATATTTTCTGTTGACAATATTGACGTCTCTTATTTCTATTTCTTCTTGTCACTTATTCTCCTCTGGACTATCAACACTGCTATAAACTGGAGGTTTGTATATTAGATTATTATACCCCATTGCCACTTTTCAACTCTATAATGGTACAACCTTTTTTCTTCTGCACTAGCACCTTTCACTTTGAGCGAGGTAAGGGGAGCTGAGGGCTCTATACCTTCCTCCTTACGCTGATTAAGTATCCACTCCTCAAGTGGCAGATCTTCCCTTTCTTCCTGGTACATTTTCCAGAGCTCTAGGATGGCTAATCTTTTCTCTAATGTCTTCCCATGGATGCAACGTGCAAGTATGTAGCCATGTATTGCAATAATGCTTTTGACAATGACCCCTTTATGGCCACGGCATGAACATTTTATCTGCAGTGCTTTTCACCCATTCCACACTACACTGTTTGAGCTTGGGCATGTGCTCTGGTAACGTCTTAAATAAGTGCATCAGAGGAGTATCTCCCAAATGACAAGTCTCAATTGACTGTCAATACTTTTCTGTACTAGACTTATAAAATAACCTTTATACTTTTGCTTAAATCACCACTTTTTTCAATGCCTATAAAACAACAAATATGAGCACACACCATCAATTGCCGCTCAAGCCTCCCATTTTTCTATTAACTATGTCTACCTTTGTATTGGTACCAACCACTTTGCTTGGTCTGATCACTATTTCTCCTCCACTTTTCTCAATTATTTCACAACTTCTTTCGCTCTTCGATATTTTTACTCAACAAATAACATAGAAACTAGTTGACTTTACACACCAATAAACACTGTGATTACCTTTTTCTCTCTCACCTTTACTTGTACCCTGTACAGGGTGTAATATGTCACCTTACAAGAACCTGTTTATGTGTTATATATTTCACTCTACTCCCATTGTCGTTCTTCTGAACTCCCTTGAGCTACGACTCTATGCGCTATCTCTTTTCGTCACACAATATTTCCCGTTACTCAAAAATTATCACAACCCATCCCCTTCATTTGCCATTCCCCTTAGTCTATTCACCATTTGTTTGTTAATCAACTCGAGGCCTTTGGTATCATCTCCTCCTCCAATCTGACCACTCCGCCTTCCATCCGCAGAGCGCCTGCAGAAACCGGGCACGGAGATCATCAAAGGGGGACCTGGCCACCATCTTGGTTCTTCTTGTAAGTACATTTCTACCGCCGCTCTCCACAAGTAAACCCCAAGTTCTTCTGGCTAATGGCATTGGATACCCAATCTTCCGAAACTCTGGATACAAACCAGTTTGGATCTTTTAACCACACGCACCGCTACCACGTGAGTGTATGGCCTTTGGGTATCTTGCATGCAATGGATGGGGATGCAGAATACCTCTGACACAAAATATTCAAACCAACTCAGGAAGATGGTAAAGGTTGCTGTTTTATTAACAATTATCTAAAACAGGGAGTTACACTGGACATCAATGGATGCTCGCTCGAGCTCTCAGTGAACTTCTATAAGGGGTGGATTGTGATTGCTTATCGACTGTCAGGAATGCAATGTATGCCTACCTTTAAAAATGTCATCTTCAACACTATTAAGTACACAGTATATCATTGGCTTTCAACATAAGGCACTTCCTTATACGGCCCTCTATAATTGGTTGGCACGCTCTTGCCATATCTGGAACATTCGGCTCACTTAGCAGCACGTAAGCTCAGATCCAGGTGCCAGGAGGTGGACTTGACTGTACCTCCCCACCCAATTATTCCATCATCTCTCATCACTCATGCCTTCTGCCATGAAGATTGTTTTTGAAATTGTCCTTGCAAAGTTCTTTGTCTCTCGGAATATATTTGAGAACAGGCTTTCACTATTGTTGTCATAGAACTCCATGCTAAACTCTATTTCCATCATTGGCTCACTTGACTGGAGACCACGATTTGGTCCATTTCATAGCATTTAAATGTCTTAAATGAATAAAACTTGACACGCTTGGTGTTCTTTCTTAGCACCTTAACAAGGGATGATTCAGCTTTGTACGTTCACTGCCTACAAGAATAGATAACCAGTCTTGGCTGCTTTAACTTTGACACCAGGCCAAACAACCTTGCCATTCGTGTCCCCGAACTCAGCCTCTTTTTGCTTTGACACAGCTCTCGCCCTTTCTCTCCATGGGTCCTGGCTTGATAAATTCATGACACTGACGTCCAGCTTCTATACAATGGCAGCTCTGCCTGCAGTCCATTCACTACTTATAGCAAGCAAGTTTACTTGATCTACTTGCGTTATAGCATCTGTAACAGTTATTGAACGGCTTGAGTTTTCTGCAGT
>CM030325.1:969199558-969215533 GCA_002915635.3 Ambystoma mexicanum
TGTTGAGGTGCACCCTGTACCTCCCCCTCCTGGGTGCCCCCACCCCGGTCATATGTGGCCATTTTTATTTTTTATTTTTTTTTTCCTGCAAATTTTTTTTTTTTTGTCTATTGTGCATCATGTGACAGTGTGGTGCTTTGTGGCATTTGAAGGCATCCACTGTGTGTTCCAGCAGGGCCCATTCAGGCTTGTCTCGTGTATGTGTTTTGCTTGGGGTCCTGACACATATGCTACTCCTGCTTCCCCTTTCCATGGGCTCGCAAGGATGGCTCGGTGTGACAGCATCTCACACAGGGACATTGGGCTTCCATCATATCTGTGGCCAGCCTGCAGTCCTACTTGTGTGTACACCCCTAGTGGGTATTCCGGATGGCTTCTCCAATGCATGTCTGCACTTCATTTTGGTGAGTATTCTGTTGACTGTGCATTTCATCATGTTGCTTATGATTTTTTTATGAATTGACTGTCTATGTTCATTGCACTTCCTGCTGTAGGGGTACCATGCACCTTTGGCTGTGTAACACACACTGATGGTGGGAGGGTCTGTGTGCTGACAATGTTGCATTGGGACACTTGGCCTACAGTCATTTTGATATGCCACATCAACGCTGCATGCTGAGTTATCCTTGTGATCACGTGTTTTATCGACCCCCAATTTCTTGCTTCCCCTGCTTTGGCCATCCTGCAGCCCTGTCTGGTGTTTTGTTGTGCCATTTAAAATATGGCCGCATTGCTTTTGACTTGACTGTCCTGTTTGTGGCCTAGCCCTGACCCCCCTCGCATTGGTTGCACTTGGCCCTTGAGACAATCCGGGCAACCAGGAGGCTGGGAGCCTGCCACCACTACCAAAGACCCACAATGGAGGCCCTGTCTACCCCTGTCCACCCAGTCACCACCCTTCTGGGTCCTTGATTGTCCCCTGTCTCCCCTGCCCCTGCCTGTCTCCACCTGCCCCCTGCCAGTCTCCCCCTGTCTCCCTTGCCCCGCCAGTCTCCACCTGCCCCCGCCAGTCTCCCTCTGTCTCCCCCTTCACCATCACACCCCTCCCCTTCTGCACCCTCTTCTTTCCCTCTGCCCCCTGTGTGTGCTTTCTTTCCCCTCTCCCCTTCCTGCCTTTACACCTTGGCCCCCTCCTCCCTTCTCTCCTCCCTCTCCCTCTCCACCACCCTTTCCCCTCCTCCTTGTCCTCTGTCTGTCTTTTTCCGGCACTACCCCAATTGCCGTCAGGCATGGTGATACGTAGCCGCTTGTTCTTTGCAGACACTTCCCCTCTGCCTCCGTCCATCCACCCCCCACCTTCACCTTTTTGAGTTTTATTTTGGCACTTACTTTTATCATCAGTCCCTCCACCACTGATTACAGCTCGTCTGTTCCCCCTTTCCCTTCTGTGTTTCTTCTCCCCCTCCCCAGCACTATCTTGATTATTCATCGACCTTCCATTGTTTGTCACTTGTTTTGTTACTCTCCTCACCTCTTCCCTCCTCTTCCCTCACCCCCTCCTTATGTGACTCTTGCACTGCAACTATTGCCGTCAGGCATAGCAATGTTGATGCTAGTTTTGTTTTCCCACATTCCCTCCTTAGACTCTCCCTTATTGTTACAAGCACTTGTACTATCTACTTTGATTTGATTGTTATTTTTCACATTCTGGACTGTTTGAAGGACTTGTAGGAATGCACAGTTATTCTCCCTTGTTCCCTCCCTTGTTCCCTCCCTCCATCAGGTGCTTTGGTGCACTTTGTGTGTAGGACGTATACAGATTTACAATCAAGCAATCAGTGATTGCTCACTGTCTGCCATTGTCGATGTAGGGTACGCTGTACATGATATGTTCTGCTGGTCAACTGCTGATCCTATGTTGGGTTTGATTTTGAAGTGTCAGGGGATTGGTGTGGTTTAACACAGTGGGGGGTCCTTGAGTGCAATGTTCACATGTGCTGTGTACAGGACGCTGAGGCTCACTTCATTTCACATGCATGTATTCGATGCATGTCCCTACTGACACAAACACTTAGCCAACGCCCCCCCACACCAACTACAGCGACACCATGCACACACGTGCACCCAGATTGCCTTCTCAGGCATGTTGTGTCCCTACAATCCATGTTCACTTCCAATTCATTGATCGTGTACATGCATCACAGGGTACTATTTTGTTGATTATACTTATTGTTCATGATGCTCAAGGGGTTTCCCCAATGCAGTACACACTCACTGTGCTGTCCGGTGAGCGGTGTGTTGCAGGGGGGACACACGCAGCACACAGTGTTTGTAATGCCAATTTGCTATTGCTCAATGTGCATGGCAACAGGTATTCTGACTACTGTTGCTTGTACCACTGGTGGCATGCATTTGTGCCACAGTTTTCAGGGTGTGAGGTTTTGGTCAGTCATTTCTTCAGATTCCATGTCAGGTGTGATTGTCTGGTGCCTATTTACATTTCTCACGTGGCACTTCATGATTATTGTGTCATGTTGTGTGCATATGGTTTGATGTTTTGCCATTGCATACCATGGCATGGTGTGGCAGACGGAGGTCATGGGGTTGGGAGGGTTTGGGTGGCATACCAGTACTTTCATGGCCTGTTTTGCAGGGTGGTGGGTGGGATATGCACCTTGCATGTGTTCCTTTTGGTCACACGGGATTGGTTGTGTTTAAGTAGCTAGGGATGCACACAATGTGGCACTTCCGTGGACACATTCTCAGGGTGGTAAAGTTGTGACAGTTAACTCTCCCTTTCTCATAATCGATTGTGACCTGGTATGTGCCAGGCCTGTGTGCACTTTGCAGGGGTTGGAGTTTAGGTGAAAAATGTGGTCACAAGCTGGGTACGAGCTGCCTCGCCACGTGCCTGTTCCCCTCCAATGCGCAGCGGCCGTGCGTGTGGTTGAGGAAGTGGGGGCACCACCATGTCCACCAGTATGCCCAACCGTGTTGCAACGTTGTGCAGGACACATGCTGCCACAATGATCCTGCACACTACTGGGGGTGCATACAGTAGCTGTACGCTAGAGCGGTCAAGGGAGCGGAAGCGTGACTTGAGCACTCCGAATGTGCACTCCACTATGGCCCTGGTTGCAATATGGGCTGCGTTGTATTTTACCTGGGGTGGTGTGGTGGGGTTCCATATTGGCATCATCATGTAGGTGCTCAGAGGGTAGGCACTGTGCCCTGGTAAGGTGATAATAGTTGTCATTAGTTGGGCTTGTGTATTTGTCTGTGTGTGACTGCGTGGGCTGTGAGATGCCCCCCACTATGGCAGTTGTCCGCTGAAATTACCCAGTGGCCAAAAAATGCAGTACATTGAGCACCGTCTCCAAGGGGCTCAATGCTTGGGAGCACAGGGTGAGTAATGTGAGTTCATCCTCCCACTCAGTGCCCAGCTCTAGGATGATATGAGGTGGAAACCTATACCTGCCACAGACCTCATCATCAGGCATCCAAAAAAGGTCCTGGACACAAAAAAACGGGACCTGGCTACTCTCCTCCTGCGGTGTCCCACGATCATTGATGCGAGGAATGGGACATTCATCGTACCTGTATATGCTTGTTTGTTGTTTGCGTGCACTTTTATGCTATGCGGGGGCGCTTCCGCCTGCTTTCGTGTGGCGGACGTATTAGTGCGTGTGCATGTGTTTTGACGTGCGCAGGTTTTCCCTATTCGATTCCATGAATACGTGTTGTTCACTAGCGTGTGGGCATTGCGTGTGTTTCCCAGCAGTACTTTGCACGTTACGCCTACATTTTCACGCATTGTTCTCCATTCCCCGTGTTCCTCCCCCTTTTTAGGTGTGTGCGTGAGAAGTTGTGTGCTTTCCACATTCCTGTCGCGCACGCGTTTGGAAAGTCGCAGTGACGTGTAAGGTAAGCACGGATTTAGCACACATACCGGGAAAAACACGCGTAGGGCCTTCCATGAATCGCATGCGTGCGATTCGCATGCGTGCGCTAGCTTTTTCACGCTTGCATCACAAATTTCGGCACACAATTATTCCATGAATTACCCTGAACATTTATAAATATTTACAACATTGATATCTTTGCATTTACAATGTAAACACCATATGATACACTAACTACAGTAGTATATAAACCTCTTAAAACACATCTGTAATCACTCCTCTCAGTAATAAAATGAATCACAGAAAAATATAAAATACACTCATTCATTATTACAGGAGACTTGAATATAAACATTGCAGAACAAAACACACAAACTATTGCATTGCACTACTTTATGGTAAACACAATGTTATGCAAGCAGGTAATAACAACGTACACTACATATTACTTAGCAATATTAGACCACATAAATACAAATGTAGCACAAAATCATTACGGGACATTAGAATCATACTACAGTGATACAAACCAATATGGACAACTTTACCCCAAAACAAATAACACGGTTTTTACGCCAATCTTGTTTGTTTTCATGAAATAAGCAACAAAAGAAATTTTGCTCTAAAAATAAATATGCAAACTAATATCTGTACTTTTTCTAGTTTCAGAAGAATACTATTCAGGAAATCCATGAGGCCCCAGAAACAAACAATCCCATATCAATTACCAATAATAGCAAATGTGATTAAATGCACATTTTAAACTCATTACAAGAATTCAAAACAAGAAAATAAAATTCGATATCATTTGGCTTTAGCAGATACAACAGGTGCCATTAAAGCTAGATGTTGTAGTGAAAACATGTACTACACCACAAAAGAAAACAACTGATTTACTTATAAGAAACTATGTTATCAAAAACAAAATGATGCTAATCAGCCATCAGACAAAGGGGTTTAGTTTTCACACTTAGATTTCGATATGCATACGGCCCTTACACCATATTTTTCCAACCAAATGCTTTTGTTTTATTCGCATGTAGAGTAGAGGTCCCACCCATTCAGGAGACAGGGAACGCAGGCACGAATTCACTATCACTGCCCGTGCTTTCTTGGAATCAAGCGGCCTTCCCTCGGCTCTGCCATTCCTTTGGCCTGCCCACCCACGAGTCTATCTGCCCCAACACCACAAGGCCTCCCACCTGCCCCGCGATTGCCATTCCAACTTACCTTTTCCTGCAGTTCTGCTTTTTCTGTAGTTCTGTGCTCGCTCCATGCTCCCTCCCTCACTGTAGGCTTGCCATGGCAACAGGAAAAGGACTACTCACTTTTCCATTTTCTATGACAGCTGTCATCTTTGCCTTGTTTCATGGAAATTCGGAACTCACAATATGCGCAGAGGCGATTTCCTCTAAATAGAAATCACTTACAAAATATTTGCACCCAGGGGCCCCAGGGAGCAAATAGCTCTCGCCCCAAACGTTCGGGGCCATTCAAGGCCGGTAATGGCTCCACATCCAGGAGTGTCATCAACATGGGCAGCCCTAATAGAAACTGCACATAATTGTGTGCTACCAGGGCCTGCTGGCAGTCTGATTAATAAATACACATAAGCTATATCTGGGTTAATGTGGTTGCCATGTGGAATATTCATTTGTCAACTGGCCAAAACCTTTATTGCCAGTTTAGTTTCTGGTGACACATTTCACTGGCATGGCCATTTTGAGTATCCAGCTGCCTGGGGCTGAGTTTCACCCAAAAGAGACCATTTGGGAGCGGTCACAGAAGCGCTTTTGTCTGGGAAAGGTTTGTCATCTTCTCGAAAGGACAGGATATACTCCAGAGTGGAAGGAAAGGGCCCATAATGAGAATTACTGGAGCCTTTTTGACGTAGGCAGACAGGGGTGGAGGGAGGAGCTACATAGCCCGGGAGGGGAATCACCAGCAACAGAGGGGTTCCTCCTTCTTAGGATTTCCTAGGACTCCCAAACTTCCTTTGCTCTCTCCCCAACTTCCTACAGACAAAGCATTCAGGGATTGACATCACCAGACAAAGGGCCCGATTACGAGGCTGGCGGTAGCCGTGCCTGTAATACATTTAAGCCGCCGGTATTCATTTTTTTCCGGCACCCAGAAACGGGCAATTACCGGGTCATTACGGCCTTGCCGGACCCGGTGTTTGTCCATTCCTGGGCGCTGGAAACAATTCTTCCCCATTCCCATTTAAGCCCCATAGGGCTCAATGGGAATGGGGAGGTCGGATGCACCGGCACAGTTTATAACATGCTCTGCTTGAGGGTGCCTTTCATTCACAACTCGGAGTTTGCCGATCCAGATACAACAGAACCAGCGTGTTTACTGGTACTGTTGTATCTGGACTGGCAAGCTCGTAATGAGGCCCGAAAGACTCTTGTCACATCAGCCAGGATTGGACTCTTAAAGAGGCTTGGAATAGACCAATCTACTGTGCTGATGTGTGTACACAAGGGGGTGACACACCCTTGTAATTGAATCATCTTTGTTCATCAGAATTAGAAAGTTTCATCTGGAACTTTATTGCGGCACAGTCTGCCTAACGTTATCTTTCATAGAAGTGAAGATAATGGGCCTCATTACGAGGTTGCACCCGGGAAAGGGGAATCACTGGGCCATCCGACCTCGGCGGACACAGTAATTCCCCTTGCGCGGGTACCGGAGCCGGTACGTCCCCATTCCCATTGGAGCCCCCATTGGACCCACCAGAGGATGGTAGCTGCGGTACCGTTCATAATGGTACCGTTGCTACCATCATGTTCTGCTCGTGGGTGCTGGTACGGCTACCTGGTTAGACTAGGTGGTGCTAGGGCACCCGCGAGCAGAACTCGTAGTATGGTGGTACGGTAACGCTGGTGATGGTAGCGATACCGGCGCCGTTGTTACCTTACCGCCATACTCGTAATGAGGCCCAATGACTTCCAAGGAGGTAGAAAGGCCTTCTCATCAACATCCGAGAGGAACATTTTAGGTGATGTGTCCTCTCGACAAAGCCTACCTTGTTGGTCCACTGGCCCCTTTGAGATGCCGACTTAACCATCGTCTGCCCGTTCCTCATCTGATTCAAGTCGATCACTGCTGCAGGACGACATTACATTGCTGGACAGCTGTCTCGAGCGTCTCGATGCACTCAATCCATTGGGAACAGCCGACTCGACCTTCTCTGCACTGACTCAACCCATTGTAAGTCTGACTTGACATTCATGAGCCCCAAGATCAAGCCTAAAAGGTATTTGAGGTTCTGTTCCCCTTTAACGAGCCCTTGTGACATTTCCCCCCTGTTATGCTTTAAAGGGCATTGTGACACTTAAGAACCCACCCCTTACCTTTTTAAAGACATCTTTATTAAAGTTGACATCTTCATTGACATTGTCAATGCAGTTGACTTTGCTGCTTAAAATGTGTCTGTTCCCCTGCTTTCGGATCATGGGTGCCCTCTTTAATTGAAAGTCTGCCTATTTGGTTTATTCTTTCACTGGGGTGGCTTATTTGTGTTTGTAATCCGTGTGCATACTTTTAGTTTAATCAAAGTCTCCTATTGTTTATGGAACCTTGGTTGGACGTTCTTTTGTTTTGGTACCATAACACTATTGTTGATTGAATGCTTCTTTAGTAGCTAACGCCCTCCTGAAGAGTATTGCCTGCCTGCCAGCATTGTGGAAAGAGGCAGAGGAGATATACATGTTGTTCCTGTTTCACCATCACCCCTGAGATCATTGCTGGTTTAGTAGGTCAGTAGTCAGTGTAGCTGAGTGTGGTTCGGCATTTGTGAGCTCATGGGCTAGGTCTGCACTGGTATGGAAGCATTCAGCTTTCAGCTCTGAGTGTTTGCCGGAGAAAGGTAGCAGGCTTGCAAAGGGGTGAGGAGCAGAGGTACAGAAGCGGAGGGAGGAGAGAAAGTGGAAGGAGGGAAAGCAAACTGGAAGACCAGGAGGAGAAAGTGCTAAGAGGAGGAGGTGGAGGATGGAAAACAACTGTGGGAAGAAAGAGGGAGAGGAAAGAGTGCAGGAGTGTGAAGAACGAAAAGAGCAGAGGAAGGATGAAAAAGAACGGTCAGGTAAAGAGTGGAAGAGGAACAGTAAGAGAGGAGGAGATTGGAAAAAGAGGAACCATTAAATGGGCAAAGGATTGAAGGCAAGCGTCCCCAACCAGCACGATCCTCCCCGCAATGAGAGACAATGAAGGACTCTCCCAAAATGGGAATAAGGCCAAGACAGAGTGCGGGTGAGCGTAAATGGGAGTTTATCAATCAGAATAGGGCATGCAAAGAACTCTGCAAACTCCGAGAGCGCTCTGTCTGACAATAGCAAAGACAGGCGTATATATTTACAAAAAACGTCATCAGAACCTACATACTATACATACCTACATACATTCACAAGTTCAATGGGATTGGGTGGCGATGACTAGCTATAGGCGCTGTTGCGATGTGGTTGGCCTTGGCTGGAGGACGTCACTGGTCAGCCTTGTGGGTTGGGCTGGGCCTGGCAGGTCAGCTGAGTTCATCCGGGCGGTGTTGTTGTGCCATTGTGGCCAGTGTCAGAGATGAATGTCTTTTCCTGACTTATTTGCCCTAGGCCATGCACACCGCAGTCATTCAGTTATTGTAATATTATCTTTTTTAGTAAATCTTTCAATAGGTTATTCTACAGGTTAATGCAACACAGGAGGAATGCACCTTGAGAGGGGTTTGATGGTGATTCATCAGTGCATGGTTACCAGTGTCCTGTTGACCGGTACCATAGGTCGGGGGGCTAAGTCTCAGGGCATGGACGGGCGGTACATGTCTTTCTGTCTTGTTAGAAGTCGTTATGAATGTGCTGCTGTATGTTGCCACAGTATTGGTGTCCTAATTATACAGGGCCATAAGTCTAAGGTGATCCAGTGGGTTGTGGGGTTTAAGAGGGGGCGCCTTTGGATTTGTGTATTCAGGCGGAGGTTTACTGCTGGGCTGTAAATAATGCAGGTGGCGGGCCATGGCCTTGGATGCTGCAGAGGGGACTACAAATCTTTGAAGCGGCTCCAGCCTAGTTGGGGAGGTGGAGCAACGCAGCGCGGGCCTCTGCTCTCTTGTTTGGCAGTCTTCGCAGGGAGGGAGGGGGAATGGCCTTGCGCATATTCATAAAGGTATCTTCCTCGCGTGTTGCCAATTTTAGGTGAAAACATCATAAACATTCAACTACTATACAATACTCATTTGAATCATATGAAGACGTACGTTTTAACTTTGCTAAATGTGTCTCAAATATACCCAGTCTGAGCACGTTTATTTGTACACCACGTTTTAACAACTACAACATTGAGTTATATGCATACACATTTACAGTAAGTGAGGTAGTAGTGAGGTTGGTGGAGCGCAAAGAAAATGACTCGCCACCATCCGTGACGGTAGTGGCACATAAGGGATTTTGATATACACACATGAAGGGTGCATTCTCGCGCGTCCTTCATATGAGCCCTCTGTGTGGTTACATCTGTCTTTTCTTTGCACCTTAGCAGCATTAGTCCGGTTATGGCACGGGACCATGGGGTGTAAGCTCTTCAATGATACACATAACGAATAGTCCCCTAGAACGCTTTTTTATTGTTAGCACACAACTGCAGCGGTGTGGGTTCTTCATTGCTAATGTCATGTAAGCATGCATTCTACCATATTTATACACTTTACAGGTTTCTTTAATACAAGAGGTGTTGTGAGGAAAATGTGCCAATTGCAGGTAGTTTTGGCATTGGCCGGGAACTTTTGCTTTTATCCGAGGACTGTTTTACAGTTCTCTTTTTCACCCAGGCCTCGCTGGCCTGGTCATGCTGGGAGCAGTGATACACTGCGGAAGGTGAAATGTTACAGTGTTAGTATCTTACACTAGCTCATGTCCGTCTTGTTCGTGGGAACGGGCTCACAGCGGATCTGCCAGGGAGCTGCGGCCACAGGGATAATTGAAACTCTCCGAGGGTGGGGGCCGTGCTACAGTGCGCTGAGCTCACACCATCTTTATTAGACAAAATGGTTTCTGAGGCCTAGCTAAATTCAATACGTGTGGGCAATGTCTTCAGCAGGTGAGCCCTCCACCACCTGGGCCCGGGACGCCCGATGAGCCATGGCCCTCACCTAGGGAAGGGATGTAGGCAAGGGGGGTCTTTTGGACCAGTCCTCCCCTACATTTCCCCCCTTTCGTTACTTAAGTAACAAATTCTTTAAATCTTTCCACATCTCCTACACTCCTCTTCGTCAATGATTGCGTCATCCCATGCTGGTGTGCCTTTTATGGGCATCCACGCTCTGCACACCCCCTTAAGCTCTCACCCTCCTGGCATACTCATCTGGGGTACAGGTCAAGTATATACATCCGCTCTCTCCTTCCAAGTCTACCCACACCTCCTGGTACCATTCTAGTACACGGGGCTCTCTGATGGTGGTATGCCACAATTTGTCTATGATACCTTATCATGATATACCTGGGCACTAGCTGATACCCTGGGTGTGTCATCTGTCCCTGTTTGTACCTGCACTTCCTGCATAGTTTTTATTGTACCACGGGTGTTGCCCATTGTCACCATCATCATTGCACCATTAGGTACTGCGTTAGCACAACATCGAAGACCCACCTGGCACAGGCAAAAAATAAAGAGGAGGAACACCACAGCCGGCATCAAAAATTTCACAGTCATTCCCAGCCATGATGGAACCCAGTAGAAGATATTGTCGAACCACGCGCTTTCTTCTGCTCCGCCTTCCATTTTCATTCTTTCTCCCAGGTTGTGTACTGCTTCGATCACATGGGACAGGGAGCCGTTGTCTGCGTCTTCAGAAGGTACGAAAGTGCAGCAGGCACTTCCGATTTTTCGGCAAACACCTCCATCCATCGCCGTCAACAGGTCCAAGACAAACCTGTTTTGCATGGTCGTCAACCGTAAAGCTCTTAGCTCCACTTTTATTACGTTGAACCCTTCTTCAGTGTCATTTTCCAGCTGGATCAGCTCCCAACGTGTTATCTGGAGCCATTTTGCGTTTGCTCTGGCCTGGATACTTGGGACGAGTGAGGCAAAGAATGTTTCTGCTGAGCTGAATAATCGATATCTGTCTGGGATCTGTGCCAGCAACTCTGACGATGCCTTTGATATGTAGTTTGATGCTCGTCTGTTTCGGGACAGCACCTTTGTTCCCGGAAGACAGGACATAGATTTGTGACTCTGCAGTCGGCTGGGTCGCACTCTGTTGGGTGTTTTCTCGTGTCCTTTTGCTCCCATCATGTGGCTTTCTGGGATTACCATTAGGGCTGACTGCAGAGTGGCATTGAGCAGCTGCCACTCCATGATTGGGGGGAGTGCAGGTATGCCTGGTTGCCGGCATACCAATACGTGTCCATCAGGGTCGCTGTCCCTTTTCTCAGATCTGGGATGGTAAGGGTCTTGTTTACAGTTCTTGTTTGTCCCCATGGAGGTTTTCCCCTCTCCTTTAAAACATAGTTCATAGTCTATTTCGTTCTGCAGCTTGAAGGGTTTTTCAATGGCTGTTACCCAAGTTAGTTTTGAAATGTGTTCCTTCCATACTGGTGTGCACGTTTCTTCTATCCATTGCAATTTCTCTGGTGCCACACCCCTCAGCGCTTCAGCTTTACACATTACTTCTTCGTCCTTACACTTGTTGTCCGAAAAAAGTGTCCCTTGCATCACAAAAAATGGTTCTTCCAGACATACCACTCCTACCGTCTTTGGGTAGCAAGTTTTCTCGTTCTGCAGCATTCTAAAAGTAACTTCATGTGCCTGAAGGTGTTCTTAATTCCTGCACAACGTGAGATGAAGGAGACATTGGGCATCTACAATAGGCAACTCTTTGGGTAACAATACCTTGGGTGTGCCTGAAGCATGGGGAATGAGGGAGCAGACATAGCAGCTCTCATTTGTTGTTTGTTTTAGCTGTTGCACTCATGTCCGCATACCATTTATTCGTCTGGTGGGGGTGTCGTGGGTCTCCATTTTATATAGTCCTAACCCATAGTACTCATCATACTTCCTCCTCCCCGCTTCCCTTTTTCGTCTCTTTATTCTTGTTCCTCATGTACTTCCCAGCCTTAGGGCGATGGACAAAATGGGCCCCCCTTCCTCCTTCCCGCCCCCTTTGCCCAATAATCATATAATAATTTCGTGCGTTGCTCTCATCCTTTCTTTTCTCCTTTACGTTGTCTGTCAGTGTGTTTTTTGCTATGGGGGCAGGCGTGGCTGGTGGGGGTGTTATACAACCAGGATATGGCGGACGGGTTCCGGTCATTTAACTGTGAGCATTGTAATTAGATATTTTTGGCGGAGACACTGTGTTATTTTGCATTTCACCCTGTAGCCCTTCATTTTTTGAGATGATAGCATTGATGGTGTGGTATAATAACCCCATACAAGTTTAGTTCCGTCCCATACCAAAAAATCACTTCCTTAGTATTTACACTTGTGGTTGCATTGATCACAGTAGTGCTGTTAGACCCTCCCCCCTCGTTCATCTCGATAGAGATGAACGCTATGAACAATATGTAACAGGCCAAACATTATTGTAAAAAACAATGTAATGCACACAGATAATCCACACTCATAGGAATATCTGCATCTCTCAGTTAACAACTCTCTAAACTAATAAATCTAATCCGTTGCAGGCTGCCCGTTAGATGCCATGGTAGCTCCTGTTTGAGATATAAAAGTGGCATTTAGTGCATGAATGTAAACATTTTGTTGGCACCATTAGTGCCATTATATATTGACGGGTAATGGAAGCGGGTAGGGTTGTAGGGAGGGAATTCACAGACAAGGGTGTTAACAAGTTATAATTTGATCATTTCATTCAATCACATAATAGGATAAAACACAACAAAAAACAAATAAACAAGAGAATGCAACAATACTTCATCAGTCACTTTCCCATTCGTGTTCATTGCTGACGCACACACACAAGTCGATGTTCAGACATTTTGTTCAGTTGAATCGGTTGCTGTTGTCTGTGCCTCCTCATCTGCCTCCTCTTGCACATTATTATAAGCTCTTCGCACATCTGTCAAGTGTATCCAGTACCTCAAGCCCTTCACTTTTACAGCTGTGGGCGTGCAGAACACTACCTCGTATGGGCCGTGGAACCGTGGTGCATTCCATCGACGCACAAAACTCCTGACATAAAGAATTCACCCGGCATCAGCTGTAGCTGTTGTTCAGGCTCCGTGACAGACCTGTTTGTTTCCTCCTCTCTCGTGAAGGGTGAGAGAGCTGCTTTGATATTGCGCGCGCTGCCCTTGTTAATTTCTTCAATAGTCTGTGAACTCTTCTCCAATATCGCAGCGCTTCTGTGTGCATCTGAGTGTTCGCGCAGTGGGAGTGTGCTGTGTGCATTCGTCTCCCAGTCACGATCTCGTGCGGGGACAAATGGTGGTCTTTGCTTGGCTGATTTCTCAGCTCAAATAGCGCAAGGGGCAAACAGTAAATCCAGTTCTTTTTTAATGAAAAGCATAGTTTTGATAACCTGCCCTTTTAACAGTCCGTTCATCTTTTCCACTACGCCATTACTTTGAGGATGATAAATCGAGCACAATTTATGTTTTATTCCCAACATGTAGTTACTTCCTTGAAGAGCTCGTTTACAAAGTGAGTGCCGTTGTCGAGCGAATCACGTCACAAATTCCCAGCGCGGAAACACTTCCCTCACTAGGAACTTGCAGCGCTTTTGGCATCAGGTCGTGCACATGGGCCTGCTTCCACCCACCTTGAAAATGGGCATACAACCACGATCATGTACGTGCCCCATTACACCTTTCTCCCATGTCCGCGTAGTCGATATGTAGCTCTCTGAATGGCCAATGGTTTTGGAATTGTTCCCCGGAGCGTACGTAATGTCATTCCTGAATTGTATATCTGACATGTTGTGCATTCCATCGTTAATCGAGATAGTGCTCCTGGAGACAGGGCACGAACCATTCTTCCTGTATTCTCTGCTGCAATGTTGTTGTTTGGTATTGTGTGCAGGGAAGTGTAGTTGTTGAAATGCAATTTCTAGTAACTGTATTGGCATTACCACTTTTCCTGAGTTATTTTGCCGCCACAGTAAGGTCTGTTCCCGACTTGCTGCACCCTCCGTTTTGTCCACATCAATTTTTCGTCTGCACTAGCTCCTTCCTGTAATTCTAGTATTTGTGATATAGGCATCATGTTGTACCCTTCTGGGAGCTCTTCGTTTGTCTTGTGCTGCAGCATGTACTCACCTGCTTCATATTTCTGAAAATAGGAAGCTCCTTGGCGGCAGCGTCCGCTGCCGCGTTTCCCAAAGACACAACGTCTGTGTTGGATGTATGTGCTTGGCACTTCACTATTGCTACCGCTGTGGGTTTTGTAGGGCCTCAATTAACTCTTCAGCAATTCTGCATGCTGCACTGGTGTTCCATCTGCTCGTCGAAACCCCCTCCGCCCCCATCTTGCTAGACCCCATGTACTGTTGTCGTCATGTAAGCTGAGTCTGTGTATATTGTCACTGCACAACCTTTTGCTGCATGTAGTGCTTCTATGAGCGCAATCAGTTCTGCTGCTTGTGCGGAGTAATGTGATGGGAGGCGGTACTGTACTAGTGTTTCATACTCACCGTCTTCTAATCTCACCACTGCCATACCCACATGTTTCTCTCCTGTGTCCATGTCAATTGATGCTGACCCGTCTACGAAGTACACTTCCCCCTCATTCAGAGCATTCTCACACACCACTGTGTCCCCCCTCTTTCTCCTGTGTAAGTTGCACAATCGTGTTCCTGCATGTCTTCTAGTGTGCACGCTTCTGTAATGAATGTTGCGTGGATTCACTGTCTTGCATCGCACCACATGGATATTGGCGCTGGACAATATATCTCGTAGGCTGTTGCCCGCTGTGTTGTCAGTGTGCTTTTTGACCTCTCAAGTATTGCAAATAATGAATGTTCCACAAACAATGTCACAGGGCATCCATTACTATTGTGGCACTTTTCTCAATCGCGAACGCGGCTGCAGCGAGTGATTGCTCGCACGCGAAATGTCCTTGCATCACGGCATCTAAAGTACCACTATAGTAAGCCAAGCTTGTGTCCTAGGGACGTCTTTGTGTCAGTACAGCTGTCATGAGTGTTCCTTGCAGTGTGAGAATAGGTAAAATTCGCGTCCATAATCAGGGTTTGCTAGCACTGGAGCGCTTGAAATTAGCTCTTTTAATGATTGAAATGATGTGCTCATTTCTTCTGACCATTCTATTTTTTTGTTCTCCTGTTGTGCTTCCTTGAGTGCTTGTAGGAGGGGTCCTCGTGTATGCTGCATAGTCCTAATATCCATGCTCGGCAATAGTTGCACATCCCAAGAATTTCTGCATGTCTTTCACTGTTGTGGGTTCTCCTACTGATCTTATTGCTTCTACCCTGTCGGGAATTATTCTTTTTCCATCTTTTGATATTAGCTGTCCCAAGTATAGACCTCTGTCAGACAGTACTGTAGCTTTCCCTTGTCTACTTTGTACCCCTTATTGGCCAATAGGGTCAGGAGTGTTATGAATCCTTTCTGCATGTTTCTTCGTCTTGTGCACAGACTGAGTAAATCGTCTACGTACTGAATGATTGTACTCTCAACTGATAGGTTTCCTAAGTCTTCATGTAATATGCGGTTGAATATGCTCGGGCTCTCACAGTATCCCTGCGGTAATCTGCAATGTTCATATCTCTTTCCCCCAGTGTAAATGCTGTCAGGTATCTACTCTCTTCAGCCAGGGGGATTGAGAAAAATGCGTTTTTCAAGTCGACTACTGTGAAGTGTGATGCCGCTTTTGGGATGCTGCATAATATTGATGCAGGGTTCGGGACCAAAGGGAACTCTTTCTGAATTACATCATTTAGGGGCGTAAATCCTGTATCATCCTCCAAGACCCTCCTTTGCTTTTTTGATTGGATAAATACATGTGTTACATGGGGAGTTTGAAGGCACTATTATCCCTTGTGCTAGTAGTGCATTTATTGTCTCTTTTATCCCTTCTTCAGCTTCACGGGACAATGGATACTGTTTCACTCGGGGTAGAATTGCTCCTTGCTTTAGTTTTATTATCACAGGTTGTACTCCATGCAACA
>CM030325.1:969215553-969308016 GCA_002915635.3 Ambystoma mexicanum
TCTGTGAGGTTTTGTCTGTCATCCTGATGGTCTGGGGCTGCTCTGTGAGGGTTTGTCTGTCATCCCTGATGGTCTGGGCTGCTCTTGTGAGGTTTGTCTGACAATCCTCGATGGTCTGGGGCTGCTCTGTGAGGGTTTGTCTGTCATCTCTGATGGTCTGGGACTGCTCCTGTGAGGGTTTGTCTGTCAATCCCAACTGGTCTGGGGCTGCTCTGTGAGGTTTTTTTCTGTCATCTCTGATGGTCTGGGGCTGCTCCGTGAGGTTTGTCTGTCATCTCTGATGGTCTGGGCTGCTCTGGGAGGTTTTGTCTGTCATCCCTGATGGTCTGGGGCTGCTCTGTGAGGTTTTGTCTGTCATCCCTGATGGTCTGGGTCTGCTCTATGAGGTTTTGTCTGTCATCCCTGGTGGTCTGGGGCTGCTCTGTGAGGCTGTGTTTGTCAACCCTGATGGTCTGGGGCTGCTCTGTGAGGTTTTGTCTGTCATCCCTGATGGTCTGGGGCTGCTCTGTGATGTTTTGTCTGTCATCCCTGATGGTCTGGCGCTGCTGCTCTGTGAGGTTTTGTCTGTCATCCCTGATGGTCTGGGCTGCTCTGTGATGTTTTATCTGTCATCCCTGATGGTCTGCGCTGTGCTCTGTGAGGCTATGTCTGACAATCCTCGATGGTCTGGGGCTGCTCTGTGAGGGTTTGTCTGTCATCCTGATGGTCTGGGCTGCTCCGTGAGGTTTGTCTGTCATCCCAGACTGGTCTGGGGCTACTCTGTGAGGTTTTGTCTGTCATCTCTGATGGTCTGGGGCTGCTCCGTGAGTTTTGTCTGTCATCCTGATGGTCTGTGGGCTGCTCTGGTGAGGTTTTGTCTGTCATCCCTGATGGTCTGGGGCTGCTCTGTGAGTTTTGTCTGTCATCCCTGATGGTCTGGGTCTGCTCTATGAGGTTTTGTCTGTCATCCCTGGTGGTCTGGGGCTGCTCTGTGAGGTCGTGTTTGTCAACCCTGATGGTCTGGGGCTGCTCTTTGAGGGGTGTGTCTGTCAACTGATGGTCTGGGGATGCTCTGTGAGGTTTGTCTGTCATCCCTGATGGTCTGGGGCTGCTCTGTGAGGTTTTGTCTGTCATCCCTGATGGTCTGTCGCTGCCTGCTCTATGAGGTTTGTCTGACAATCCTCGATGGTCTGGGGCTGCTCTGTGAGGGTTTGTCTGTTCATCTCTGATGGTCTGGGGCTGCTCTGTGAGTTTTGTCTGTCATCCTGATGGTCTGCGCTGGCTGCTCTGTGAGGTATTGTCTACAATCCTCGATGGTCTGGGCTGCTCTGTGAGGTTTTTTCTGTCATCTCTGATGGTCTGGGGCTGCTCCTGTGAGTTTTGTCTGTCATCTCTGATGGTCTGGGCTGCTCTGGAGGTTTTGTCTGTCATCCCTGATGGTCTGGGGCTGCTCTGTGAGGTTTTGTCTGTCATCCCTGATGGTCTGGGTCTGCTCTATGAGGTTTTGTCTGTCATCCCTGATGGTCTGGGGCTGCTCTGTGAGGCGTGTTTGTCAACCCTGATGGTCTGGGGCTGCTCTTTGAAGGTGTCTGTCAATGATGGTCTGGGGACTGCTCTGTGAGAGTTTGTCTGTCATCCCTGATGGTCTGGGGCTGCTCTGTGAGGTTTTGTCTGTCATCCCTGATGGTCTGTCGCTGCTGCTCTATGAGGTTTTGTCTGACATCCTCGATGGTCTGGGGCTGCTCTGTGAGGTTTTGTCTGTCATCCTGATGGTCTGGGGCTGCTCTGTGAGGGTTTGTCTGTCATCCCTGATGGTCTGGGGCTGCTCTGTGAGGTTTTGTCTGACATCCTCGATGGTCTGGGGCTGCTCTGTGAGGTTTGTCTGTCATCCCTGATGGTCTGGGGCTGCTCTGTGAGGTTTTGTCTGTCATCCCTGATGGTCTGTAGCTGCTCTATTGAGGTTTGCTGCCATTCCTGATGGTCTGGGGCTGCTCTGTGAGGTTTGTCTGACATCCTCGATGGTCTGGGGCTGCTCTGTGAGGTTTTGACTGTCATCCCTGATGGTCTGCGGCTGCTCTGAGAGGTTTGTCTGTTTTCCCATGATTGTCTGGGCTGCTCTGTGAGGTTTTGTCTGTCCCCCTGATGGTCTGGGGCTGCTCTGTGAGGGTTTGTCTGTCATCCCTGATGGTCTGGGCTGCTCTGTGAGGTTTTGTCTGATCATCCTCGATGGTCTGGGGCTGCTCTGGGAGGGTTTTTCTGTCATCCCTGATGGTCTGGGCTGCTCTGTGAGGTTTTGTCTGTCATCCCTGATGGTCTGTAGCTGCTCTATGAGGGTTTGACTGCCATTCCTGATGGTCTGGGGCTGCTCTGTGAGGTTTTGTCTGACATTCCCCGATTGTCTGGGGCTGCTCTGTGAGGTTTTGTCTGTCATCCCTGATGGTCTGGGGCAGCTCTGTGAGGGTTTGCCTGTCATCTCTGATGGGATGGTCTGGGGCTGCTCTGTGAGGGTTTGTATGCCATCCCTGATGGTCTGGGGCTGCTCTGTGAGGTTTTGTCTGTCACCCTGATGGTCTAGGGCTGCTCTCTGAGGGTTTTGTCTATCATCCCTGATGGTCTGGGGCTGCTGCTCTGTGAGGTTTTGTCTGACAATCCTCGATGGTCTGGGGCTGCTCTGTGAGGTTTTGTATTTCATCCCTGATGGTCTGGGGCTGCTCTGTGAGGGTTTGGCTGTCATCCCTGATGGCCCGGGGCTGCTCTGTGAGGGGTTGTCTGTCATCCTTGATGGTCTGGAGCTGCTCTGTGAGGGTTTGTCTGTCATCCCTGCTGGTCTGGGGCTGCTCTGTGAGGGTTTGTCTGTCATCCCTAATGGTCTGGGGCTGCTCTGTGAGGGGTTGTCTGTCATCCCTGATGGTCTGGGGCTGCTCTGTGAGGGTTTGTCTGTCATCCCTGATGGTCTGGGGCTGCTCTGTGAGGGTTTGGCTGTCATCCCTGCTGGTCTGGGGCTGCTCTGTGAGGGTTTGTCTGTCAACATTTTAACCTCACCCTTCTTTGGTGTCGCTGCCTGATCATGAGGGCTCAGGTTGAGTACCCCACAGCCTGTGTCTCTGAGCTCTTTGCATAGCCTGCATAGCAAACTCTGCACTGTTGGCGGTTTCTGGTTTGTCCTCGGTGTTGCCAGGGGAAGTGAAAGAGTTCCCCACTTCCTGTCATGGTCAGTTTCTCTTGCGGGTTCTCTTAAGGGGTCCGATGCTTCTAGGGGCTGCTTCCTGGCCCTCGGACTTGCTTGGCGAGGCAGCTGTCCTTCCAGT
This sequence comes from Ambystoma mexicanum, assembly GCA_002915635.3. NCBI lineage: Eukaryota > Metazoa > Chordata > Amphibia > Caudata > Ambystomatidae > Ambystoma > Ambystoma mexicanum. The sequence goes on from CM030325.1 coordinate 969,218,841, forward strand.
CTTTAATAAAAGGGCATTATTATTAAGCAGATGCCTTCCGGAACGGAAATCTTGACTGGCCCTGGGGCTACCGGTCTGCTAGGAATAGTGGGGAATGGGCGGGTATGGGGGCGGACAGGCGAATCTTTCTGGAGCCAGGGTGCCTCAAAGGACGAATGGCTTTAGGAAGTTACCTTTGAGTGCCCTTTGCCCCACGGCGGGGGCTAAGCGGGTGTGACTGAGGGATCTTCCCTCGCTCTCCATCGACCCAGCATCCTCTAGCTTGTGGAGGTATCCAGCTTCCTCGTTCTCCCCCCTTTGCACCCCACGAGAAGCCCCCATAACCAAACAAGGCATATTGTCCCACTCCCCATACGGCGCAAATCCCTTTTCCTTCTCCCAGAGGAGCTCTTCATGATTAAATAGTTATAATTTTGATCAACCTATTGTCGACCATTTTATTTCTGTTACGGTAGCCCCACCCTATGTCACCCCCCCCCCAATGCCCATTAAGAACGCCCAATCCACAGGTCCCTACTCCACTAATGGGGGACAAGAACAGGTAGTGTGAGGAGATTGGGGTGCACTGACAGATAGTGGGAGCGCCTGGGAATGTGAATGGACCATGTTAGGTGCGTGGGGCACATGTACAGGCAGTATGAGTAGCCTGGGCAGAGGCGTTGCTAGGGGGTGGGGGGGCTAAGCGGGCTATAGCCCTGATCTTTTGGTTGTAGCCCCAGATAGAATCTCAGGAGCTACAACCAAAAGGCTAGTGGTCATAAATCGCGTGCATGTGGTTGGGCGCGTGTGTGATGTTCGTGCAGGTGATTGTGACGTGAATGGGTCTGCAGCGAGATACTGAGAGTGACAGTTGGAGCTTGAGTGAGAGAGGTAGCTGCAGGGGGTGGGGAGCCGGTGTATTTTCCTGTCGTCCCTTCGTGTCTCGTGTAACCTGGTGTGATAACTGAACTTCAACAATAAACGTAAATACATAAGTACCGGAGCAGCAGTACCTTATTTACGTCAGCTAGCTAGCCCCGAGTCTCAACAGTCCCGACATCAGCGTAGCCCCAGGTTTTTTCCAGACCTAGCAACACCCCTGAGCCTGGGTACATGGTGTAGAGGCAGTTTGAGTAGCCTGTATACATGGATGTGCTGTGTGAGGGGCGTGGGGCACATGTACAGGCAGTGTGAGCAGCCTGGGTAGCTGGATGTGCTGTGTGAGGGGCGTGGGGCCCATGTACAGGCAGTGTGAGCAGCCTGGGTAGCTGGATGTGCTGTGTGAGGGGCGTGGGGCCCATGTACAGGCAGTGTGAGCAGCCTGGGTAGCTGGATGTGCTGTGTGAGGGGCGTGGGGCCCATGTACAGGCAGTGTGAGCAGCCTGGGTAGCTGGATGTGCTGTGTGAGGGGCGTGGGGCCCATGTACAGGCAGTGTGAGCAGCCTGGGTAGCTGGATGTGCTGTGTGAGGGGCGTGGGGCCCATGTACAGGCAGTGCGAGCAGCCTGGGTAGCTGGATGTGCTGTGTGAGGGGCGTGGGTCACAAGGATAGACAGTGTGTGGGGTCTGGCGTATAACGACGGACAATGTAAGGAGCCTGGGGAACATGTGCAGTTAATGGGAGGAGATTGAGGTAGCTGGACGGACAACACGAGTAGCTTTTAGGCCTGGACAGATAGTGTAATGAGATTCAGGTACCTGAACAGACAGTGTGAGAATATTAGTGTACCTGGAGAGACAGTGTGAGGAAGTCGAGGTACCTAGACAGACAGTGTGAGAATATTGGTGTACATGGAGAGACAGTGTGAGGAGGTCGAGGTACCTAGACAGACAGTGTCAGGAGATTGGCGTACTTGCACAGACAGTGTGAGAAACTTGAGGTACCTAGACAGACAGTGTGAGGAGATTGGTGTGCCTGGAGAGACTGTGTGTGGAGCTCGAGGTACCTGGACAAACAGTGTGGGAGGAGATTGGCTTACCCGGAGAGACAGTGTGAGAAGCTTGCGGTACCTGTGCAGGCAGTGTGAGGAAATTTGCTTACCTGGAGAGACAGTGTGAGGAGATTGGTGTACCTGGAGAGACAGTGTGAGAAGCTTGAGGTACCTGTATAGGCAGTGTGAGGAGATTGGCTTACCTGGAGAGACAGTGTGAGGAGATTAATGTGCCTGGAGAGACAGTGTGAGAAGCTCGAGGTACCTGTACAGGCAGTGTGAGAATTTGCTTACCCGGAGAGACAGTGTGAGGAGCTCGAGGTACCTGGAGAGACAGTTTGAGAAGGTTGAGGTACCTGGACAGACAGTGTGAGGAGATTGGTGTACCTGGACAGGCAGTGTGAGGAGATTGGTGTACCTGGGAGACAGTGTGAGGAGATTGGTGTACCTGGCAGGCAGTGTGAGGAGATTGGTGTACCTGGGGAGACAGTGTGAGGAGATTGGTGTACCTGGACAGGCAGTGTGAGGAGATTGGTGTACCTGGGCAGGCAGTGTGAGGAGATTGGTGTACCTGGGAGACAGTGTGAGGAGATTGGTGTACCTGGACAGGCAGTGTGAGGAGATTGGTGTACCTGGAGAGACAGTGTGAGGAGATTGGTGTGCCTGGACAGACAGTGTGGGGAGATTGGTGTACCTGGACAGGCAGTGTGAGGAGATCTGTGTACCTAGAGAGACAGTGTGAGGAGATTGGTGTGCCTGGACAGACAGTGTGAGGAGATTGGTGTACCTGGACAGGCAGTGTGAGGTGATTGGTGTACCTGGACAGTGTGAGGAGCTTGAAGTACCTGAACAAGCAGTGTGAGGAGATTGGTGTACCTGGGCAGGCAGTGTGGGGAGATTGGTGTACCTGGGCAGGCAGTGTGAGGGGATTTTTGTACCCAGACAGTGTGAGAAGCTTGAAGTACCTGGACGGGCAGTGTGAGGAGCTTGGTGTACCTGGGCAGGCAGTGCGAAGAGATTGATGTGCCTGGACAGACAATGTGATGAGATTGGTGTACCTGATGAGACAGTGTGATGAGCTAGAGGTACCTGCAGAGACAGTATGATGAGCTCAAGGTACCTAGACAGATAGTGTGAGGAGATTGGTGTACCTGGATAGACAGTGTGATGAGCTAGAGGTACCTGCAGAGACAGTATGATGAGCTCAAGGTACCTAGAAAGATAGCGTGAGGAGATTGGTGTACCTGGGAGACAGTGTGAGAAGCTTGCGGTAACTTTACAGGTATTGGGAGGAGCTTGAGGTACCTTGAGAGACATTGTGAGGAGTTTGAGGTACCGGGAGAGACAGTGTGAGGAGATTGGTGTACCTGGAGAGACAGTTTGAGAAGCTTGCGGTACCTGTACAGTCAGTGCGAGGAGCTTGAGGTACCTGAGAGACACTGTGAGGAGCTTGAGGTACCTGGAGAGACAGTGTGAGGAGATTGGTGTACCTGGAGAGACAGTGTGAGGAGATTGGTGTACCTGGAGAGACAGTGTGAGAAGTTTGAGGTACCTGTATAGGCAGTGTGAGGAAATTGGCTTACCTGGAGAGACAGTGTGAGGAGCTTGAGGTACCCGGAGAGACAGTGTGAGGAGGTCAGGTACCTGGACATATAGTGTGAGGAGATTGGTGTACCTGGATAGGCAGTGTGAGGAGAGTGGTGTACCCAGACAGTGTGAGACGCTTGAAGTACCTGGACAGGCAGTGTGAGGAGATTGGTGTACCTGGACAGACAGTATGAGAAGATTCGTGTTCCTGGAGAGACAGTGTGAGGAGCTAGAGGTACCTGGAGAGACAGTGTGATGAGCTCATGGTACTTAGACAGATAGTGTGAGGAGATTGGTGTACCTGGAGAGACAGTGTGAGAAGCTTGCGGTACCTGTACAGGCAGTGTGAGGAAATTTGCTTACCTGGAGAGACAGTGTGATGAGCTTGAGGTACCTGGAGAGACAGTGTGAGAAGGTTGAGGTACCTGGACAGGCAGTGTGAGCAGATTGGTGTACCTGGACAGGCAGTGCGAGGAGATTGGTGTGCCCAGACAGTGTGAGAAGCTTGAAGTACCTGGACGGGCAGTGTGAGGAGATTGGTGTACCTGGACAGGCAGTGCGAGGAGATTGGTGTACCTGGACAGGCAGTGTGAGGAGATTTGTGTACCTGGAGAGAAAGTGTGAGGAGATTGGTGTGCCTGGACAGACAGTGTGATGTGATTGGTGTACCTGGACAGGCAGTGTGAGGAGATTGGTGTAGCTGGACAGACAGTGTGAGGAGATTAGTGTACCTGGACAGTTTGAGAAGCTTGAAGTACCTGGACAAGCAGTGTGAGGAGATTGGTGTACCTGGACAGGCAGTGTGAGGAGATTGGTGTGCCTGGACAGGCAGTGTGAGGAGATTGGTGTACCTGGACAGGCAGTGTGAGGAGATTGGTGTACCCAGGACAGCGTGAGAAACTTGAAGTACCTGACGAGCAGTGTGAGGAGATTGGTGTACCTGGCAGGCAGTGTGAGGAGTGTTGGTGTACCTGGAGAGACAGTGTGAGGAGTTTGGTGTACCTGGACAGGCAGTGTGAGGAGATTGGTGTACCTGGAGAGACAGTGTGGGGAGATTGGTGTACCTGGACAGGCAGTGTGAGGAGATTTGTGTACCTGAGAGACTGTGAGGAGATTGATGTGCCTGGACAGACAGTGTGAGGAGATTGGTGTACCTGGACAGACAGTGTGAGGAGATTGGTGTATCCTGGAGAGACAGTGTGAGGAGATTGGTGTACCTGGACAGGCAGTGTGAGGAGATTGGTGTACCCGGAGAGACAGTGTGAGGAGATTGGCATACCTGGACAGGCAGTGTGAGGAGATTTGTGTACCTAGAGAGACATGTGAGGAGATTGATGTGCCTGGACAGACAGTGTGAGGAGATTGGTGTTCCTGGACAGGCAGTGTGAGGAGATTGGTGTATCTGGAGAGACAGTGTGAGGAGACTGGTGTACCTGGACAGGCAGTGTGAGGAGATTGGTATACCTGGACAGGCAGTGTGAGAAGATTGGTGTAGCTGGACAGACAGTGTGAGGAGATTGGTGTACCTGGACAGGCATTGTGAGGATATTGGTGTACCTGGACAGTTTGAGAAGCTTGAAGTACCTGGACAAGCAGTGTGAAGGGATTGGTGTACCTGGACAGGCAGTGTGAGGAGATTGGTGTGCCTGGACAGACAGTGTGAGGAGATTGGTGTTCCTGGACAGGCAGTGTGAAGAGATTGGTGTACCTGGACAGCGTGAGAAGGTTGACGTATCTGAACAAGCAGTGTGAGGAGATTGGTGTACCTGGACAGGCAGTGTGAGGAGATTGGTGTACCTAGGCAGGCAGTGTGAGGAGATGTGTGTACCCAGGCAGTGTGAGAAGCTTGAAGTACCTGGACGGGCAGTGTGAGGAGATTGGTGTACCTGGGCAGGCAGTGTGAGGAGAGTGGTATACCTGGGGATAATATGTGAGGAGATTGGTGTGCCTGGACAGGCAGTGTGAAGAGATTGGTGTACCTGGAGAGACAGTGTGAGGAGATTGGTGTGCCTGGACAGACAGTGTGAGGAGATTGGTGTATCTGGAGAGACAGTGTGAGGAGATTGGTGTACCTGGACAGGCAGTGTGATGAGATTGGTGTACCTGGAGAGACAGTGTGAGGAGATTGGTGTACCTGGAAAGACAGTGTGAGGAGATTGGCTTACCTGGAGAGACAGTGTAAGGAGATTGATGTACCTGGAGAGACAGTGTGAGAAGCTTGAGGTACCTGTACAGGCAGTGTGAAGAAATTGGCTTACCTGGAGAAACAGTATGAGAAGGTCGAGGTACCTGAACAGGCAGTGTGAGGAGATTGGTGTACCTGGGCAGGCAGTGTGAGGAGATTTGTGTACCCAGACAGTGTCAGAAGCTTGAAGTACCTGTACGGGCAGTGTGAGGAGATTGGTGTACCTGGGCAGGCAGTGTGTGGAGAATGGTATACCTGGGGAGACTGTGTGAGGAGATTGGTGTACGTGGACAGGCAGTGCAAAGAGATTGATGTACCTGAAGAGACAGTGTGAGGAGATTGGTGTACCTGGACAGGCAGTGCGAGGAGATTGGTATACCTGGAGAGACAGTGTGAGGAGATAGGTGTGCCTGGACAGACAGTGTGAGGAGATTGGTGTACCTGGACAGGCAGTGTGAGGAGATTGGTGTATCTGGAGAGACAGTGTGAGGAGACGGGTGTACCCGAACAGGCAGTGTGATGAGATTGGTGTACCTGGAGAGACAGTGTGATGAGCTCAAGGTACCTAGACAGAAAGTGTGAGGAGATTGGTGTACTGGAGAGACAGTGTGTGGAGCTAGAGGTACCTGGAGAGGCAGTGTGATGAGTCGAGTTACCTGGAAAGATAGTGTGAGGAGATTGGTGTACCTGGAGAGACAGTGTGAGAAGTTGAGTACCTGTGACAGACAGTGTGAGAGATTGAGTGTACCTGGAGAGACATTGTGAGGAGTTTGAGGTACCGGGAGAGACTGTGTGAGGAGATTGATGTGCCTGGATAGACAGTGCGAGGAGCCTGGGGTACCTGAGAGACAGTGTGAGGAGCTTGAGGTACCTGGAGAGACAGTGTGAAGAGATTGGTGTACCTGGAGAGACAGTGTGAGGAGATTGGTGTACCTGGAGAGACAGTGTGAGAAGTTTGAGTACCTGGAGAGGCAGTGTGAGGAGATTGGTTACCTGGAGAGACAGTGTGAGGAGATTGAGGTACCTGGAGAGACAGTGTGAGGAGGTCAGGGTACCTGGACAGACAGTGTGAGGAGATTGGTGTACCTGGAGCGACAGTGTGAGGAGCTGAGTGTACCTGGACAGGCAGTGTGAGGAGATTGGTGTACCTGGAGAGACAGTGTGAGAAGATTGGTGTACCTGAGAGACAGTGTGAGAAGCTTGAGGTACCTGATAAGGCAGTGTGAGAAGATTGGCTTACCTGGAGAGACAGTGTGAGGAGATTGATGTACCTGGAGAGACAGTGTGAGAAGCTCGGGTACCTGAGCAGGCAGTGTGAGGAGATTTGTACCTGGAGAGATAGTGTGAGGAGCTCAGGTACCTGGAGAGACAGTGTGAGAAGATTGTGTACCTGGAGCAGGCAGTGTGAGGAGATTGGTGTACCTGGGAGGCAGTGTGAGGAGATTGGTGTACCTGGAGAGACAGTGTGAGGAGATTGGTGTACCTGGACGAGACAGTGTGAGGAGATTGGAGGTACCTGGAGAGACAGTGTGAGGAGATTGGTGTACCTGGACAGGCAGTGTGAGGAGATTGGTGTACCTGGACAGGCAGTGTGAGGAGAGTGGTGTACCTGGGGAGACAGTATGAGAAGATTAGTGTTCCTGAAGAGACAGTGTGAGAAGCTTGAGGTACCTGTATAGGCTGTGTGAAAAGATTGGCTTACCTGGAGAGACAATGTGAGGAGATTGATGTACCTGGAGAGACAGTGTGAGAAGCTTGAGGTACCTGTACAGGCAGTGTGAGGAGATTTGTTACTGGAGAGACAGTGTGAGGAGCTTGGGTACCTGGAGAGACAGTGTGAGAAGTTGTGGTACCTGGGCAGGCAGTGTGAGGGATTGGTGTACCTGGGAGGCAGTGTGAGGAGATTGGTGTACCTGGGGAGACAGTGTGAGGAGATTGGTGTACCTGGACAGACAGTGTGAAGGAGATTGGTGTACCTGGAGAGGCAGTGTGAGGAGATTGGTGTGCCTGGAGAGACAGTGTGAGGAGATTGGTTACCTGGACAGGCAGGTGTGAGGAGATTTGTGTACCTGGAGAGACAGTGTGAGGAGATTGGTGTACCTGGACAGACAGTGTGAGGAGATTGGTGTACCTGGACAGGCAGTGTGAGGAGATTGTGTACCTGGACAGCAGTGTGAGGAAGATTGGTGTACCTGACAGGCAGTGTGAGGAGATTGGTGTACCTGGACAGAGCAGTGTGAGGAGATTGGTGTACCTGGACAGACAGTGTGAGGAGATTGGTGTACTGGCAGGCAGTGTGAGGAGATTGGTGTACCGGAGAGACAGTGTGAGGAGATTGGTGTACCTGGACAGGCAGTGTGAGGAGATTGGTGTACCTGGAGAGACAGTGTGAGGAGATTGGTACCTGGAACAGGCAGTGTGAGGAGATTGTGTGTACCTGGAGAGACAGTGTGAGGAGATTGAGTGTACCTGGAGAGACAGTGTGAGGAGATTGGTGTACCTGGAGAGACAGTGTGAGGGAGATTGGTGTACTTGGACAGGCAGTGTGAGGAGATTGAGGTACCTGGAGAGACAGTGTGAGGAGATTGAGTGTACTGGAGAGACATGTGAGGAGATTGTGTGCCTGGAGAGACAGTGTGAGGAGGCTTGAGGTACCTGGAAGACAGTGTGAGGAGATTGGTGTACCTGGAGAGACAGTGTGAGGAGATTGGTGTACCTGGAGAGACAGTGTGAGAAGTTTGGGGTACCTGGACAGCAGTGTGAGGAGATTGGTTACCTGGAGAGACAGTGTGAGGAGAGCTTGAGGTACTCGGAGAGACAGTGTGAGGAGGTAGGTATACCTGGACGTGCAGTGTGAGGAGATTGGTGTACCTGGACAGGCAGTGTGAGGAGAGTGGTGTACCTGGACAGGCAGTGTGAGGGAGTGGTGTACCTGGGGAGACAGTATGAGAAGATTAGTGTTCCTGGAGAGACAGTGTGAGGAGCTAGAGGTACCTTGAGAGACTGTGTGATGAGCTCAAGGTACCTAGACAGATAGTGTGAGGAGGTTGGTGTACCCGGAGAGACAGTGTGAGAAGCTTGCGGTACCTGTACAGGCAGTGTGAGGAAATGTGCTTACTTGGAGAGACAGTGTTATGAGATTGGTGTACCTGGAGAGACAGTGTGAGAAGCTTGAGGTACCTGTATAGGCTGTGTGAAGAGATGGCTTACCTGGAGAGACAGTGTGAGGAGATTGATGTACCTGGAGAGACAGTGTGAGAAGCTTGAGGTACCTGTACAGACAGTGTGAGGAAATGTGCTTACCTGGAGAGACAGTGTGAGGAGCTTGAGGTACCTGGAGAGACAGTGTGAGAAGGTTGAGGTACCTGGACAGGCAGTGTGAGGAGATTGGTGTACCTGGGCAGCAGTGTGAGGGGAGTGGTGTACCCTGGGAGACAGTGTGAGGAGATTGGTGTACCTTGACAGGCAGTGCGAGGAGATTGGTGTACCTGGAGAGACAGTGTGAGGAGATTGGTGTGCCTGGACAGACAGTGTGGGGAGATTGGTGTACCTGGACAGGCAGTGTGAGGAGATTTGTGTACCTGGAGAGACAGTGTGAGGAGATTGGTGTGGCTGGACAGACAGTGTGATGAGATTGGTGTACCTGGACAGGCAGTGTGAGGAGATGGTTGTACCTGGGCAGTGTGAGGAGCTTGAAGTACCTGAACAAGCAGTGTGAGGAGATTGGTGCACCTGGACAGGCAGCGTGAGGAGATTGGTGTACCTGGACAGGCAGTGTGAGGAGATTGGTGTATCTGGACAGGCAGTGTGAGGGGATTGGTGTACCCAGAGAGACAGTGTGAGGAGATTGGCATACCTGGACAGGCAGTGTGAGGAGATTGGTGTACCCGGAGAGACAGTGTGATGAGATTGGCATCCTGGACAGGCAGTGTGAGGAGATTGGTGGACCTGGAGAGACAGTGTGAGGAGACTGGTGGTCCTGGACAGGCAGTGTGAAGAGATTGGTGTACCCGGAGAGACAGTGTGAGGAGATTGGCATACCTGGACAGGCAGTGTGAGAAGATTGGTGTAGCTGGAAAGACAGTGTGAGGAGATTGGTGTACCTGGACAGGCATTGTGAGGAGATTGGTGTGCCTGGACAGGCAGTGTGAAGAGATTGGTGTACCTGGGGAGACAGTGCGAGGAGATTGGTGTACTGGACAGACAGTGTGAGGAGATTGGTGGACCTGGAGAGACAGTGTGAGGAGATTGGTGGACCTGGAGAGACAGTGTAAGGAGATTGGTGTACCTGGACAGGCAGTGCGAGAAGCTTGAATTGCTGTGTAGAGCTTGAGCACCCACTGCATCCACTCTCCCAGGGGACTGAACCCCAGGGAGCCTATGGACCAGTTTGTTGCTGTCCAGTATCATCAATACCAGGGGTCCCCAGTGAGCGTGATCCGATCTGGAGGGGGGGTCCTCCAAGTGGTGCAGGCGATAGAGATGAGGCGCAGCTACCCGATATTTTTAGTACTCAAGCTGCCATGGCTCTGCTGTCTAGGGACCTGGCTTCAGTAGAAGGGGGTGCAATAACCATGTGTATGTGCATGCACAAGATGTGTACAGCCCACACCTAGCTGGCTAGCAATGGAAGGCTATTAGTAAATGGGGGGAGGGAAGGAAAAAGTTAAAAAGTGAAAGGAGGGTGATTAAGAGGCTCTCTTGGGTAAGAATAGTGTGATATGTGACCCTCTCAAATGTATTGCCCTTTTAATGAAATGTGTCCCTCCCACGTGTGTAGCCCTTTTAAGATGGGCCATGACTGTGTCATGGCCCAAGCTAATTAAAGGAGCAACTGCAGGCACGTGCAGCAGAACGGCTGCATATTCCAACCATGGAACACCTGTTGTTTCTGTCTCTCATTCTGGGCATGTAGGCCTACACCGTGTGATCACGATCCTGCAGCCCTGGCCTGCGGCCCCACGCCGTGGGATCACGGCCTTGCAGAATCCCTGCTGGTCTGGGCCCCCACCCCAGCCTGGTGCCTTGGGCCAGCTCAGGCACTCACCATCCAGGATGCTGCTGGCATCCGAGTAGCTCCGGCACCCAGGCTGTTTCCCCACAGCCTCACAGGGTCCTGCCCTGCAATACCTGTAAATCCGAGTGACCCTGGCATACCAAGAGGGTACTGGGCTCCTTGCACCAGTGAGGCCGGCCGCGCGTCGGGCCCAGAATAGATAGGGGTAGGCCCACACAGTGTGATCATGGCCCTGCAGGTCACTGCTGGTCTGGGTACCCAGACAAGCCTGATGCCCTGGGTCCAGCCCAGGCACCCACCATCCAGGATGCTCCGGCGCCATGGTTGTTTCTCCACAGCCTCACAGGGCCCTCCTGCAACACTATAAGTCTGGGTGACCCCAGCCACACCAACATGGTGCTGTGCCCGTGACCGCCTCCAGGGCCATAATAGATAGGGGTGGGATCTGTTATTCAGCATACAGTGCAGTGGTCTTTGGAAACCAGTATTCTCGGTCTTCGTCCTGAAGTGCAGGAGGAAGGGTGCCAGCCTCACTGACAGAGGTCCTTTCTTCTGAAGTCCTGGCGTGTTGCAGGAAAAGGGCCGTTTTCTCTTTCTTGCACTTCTTGGTTTCTAGTTAACGCATGTTGTTGTTTCCGGTGGAATGCGACCTCCAGGGTGGGGAGCCTTACGGCCAGGTATGATGTTGCCTCGGTCGCCAGTGTGTTGTAGGGGATGGAGGCTGTTTTAAAGAGGATGCAAGCCTGCAAGGGGCAAGTGCAATTCCTTGACGGTGCAAGTGATCTGGTCAAACCTCTGAGGACCTGTGACAGTGAATGCTGTGGTGTGCTTGACGGCTTCTAGCCCCACCAAGGTAGCTGCTGGCACTCCTGCTAGGAGGGAGTGGCCATCATCTGGGTCAAGGGGCTTTTCTGAAATCCGTGCAATAAAGTGTTTATTCCACAGCAGGGTGATACCTGGTGCCAAGCTCAAAAGAGAGGTCACAGTGAATGGTGGAACTTTGTGATTTCATGTAGGGGGACAGTTGGGGGTGAGCAATTGCCAGCTCAATTTCTAGACCAGAGCTTGCTTGGTGGCGTTTGCCAGTAGGATGAGCTCCTGGGGATTCAGCTTCAGCGAGACGCCTGATGTCCATGAATGGAGATAGTGATGTCGATGACTCAATGGACGGTCAGGAAACGCTCTGAATCATCTGTGTATTGGTGGATCTTAAAGTCCAACCAGGGAGAAGTTGCCCCAGTAACTCCATGGAGAGGTTGACTATGGCTGTGTAGAGGATGGAACCATGCGGGATGCCACGGGTTGGTCGGTTAGATAGCACATTGACCTAAGTGCTCGCCCTGATATCTGTGCGCACTCAGCTGTGGCAAGTTCGAATCCTGGCAGGTTCAACTCAGCCATTTCATCCTTCCAAGGTCGATAAATTGAGTACCACTCAGTGGGATATGATATGAGATGAGATGGCATTTATAATGCGCCTATACACAAGTGTTTCAAGGTGCGACGAGGCAAGGAGGGGAATCAGAGGGAAGACACAGACAACAATCCTACTAGGCCAAGTGACATTGAGATTGCACAAGTGCAGGGGGAAAGGGGAGGGGCAGTGCAGTACATCAGGATAACATTAAAATAAATAAAGACAATAAATAAAAGTGCAGGCAGCAAGTGGCAAGTGCAAGGGTAAGTGCAGACATCAGGTGTCAACTGCTAGTATGGGGCTGTAGGGATACAGAAACAGTCCAAGTGCAAGGGTTGCCAGGGGGGCAGTGCAGGGGTGCAACTGGTGGGGGTGGAGCATGGGCCCTAGATCAGAGGGTAGCCAGGTAACCCGTGCAGTTTCAGATTCCAACAGGAGATCAGCAGGGGAGAGGAGGAGAGAAAGCAGAAGCAAAGAGGAAGGTCTTGAGGTGCGTCCGGAACCGGAGATGGTTCTCCTCAAGTTTCCGAGAGGCGGGGAGGCTGTTCCCGAGGGAGGCCCCAGGATAATATTCTCTTCTGTTATTTCAGCGCCCCGAGACCTATGGGTGTGTAGCGCTGTATAAGAAATACATCATTATTATTATTGCAGGTCAGCATTGGGAGCTCTTAGTTCTATTTGTGACTTACGAGGTGGACCACATCAGGACCATGCCGTCGAGCCCCATGCGATTGTCTAGGATGGGGATCTTCTTGTGTAGTGGTCAGAAGGCCATTTTTTCAATTATCTTGCCCATGAAAGGTGTTTTGGGGCTGCAATGGCTAGGCCATCTCGGTCGCCTTTGGATGGTTTCTGCAAGGGGACCATTTGGCCACTCTTAAAAATGTAGTGGAATGCGCCTTGACTGAGGGAGGCACTGTGGGTGTAGAGGACTGGTATGAGTGCTTCTCCTACAGTGGATTTGTTGATAATGGCGGGGAGAGTGTCATCTTCACTGGTAGGAATGTGCTTTGAGGGATGTAGGGGTGCTGGGCAGTTCTTCCCGGGTGATGATCCTGAACTCACTGCACCTTGAGGTCCCTCATAGAGGGATACGAGGGAGTTCTATGTTATGATTGGAAAAGTCTGATCGTGTCTATTATGTCTGTAAAGTGCTTTTTGACGCTGTTGCATTCAGTTGTGAGTTCTGTGGATGGATTGAGAGGTTGAACACCTTGGACTGCACCGCTGGAAAGATGCAGCAAATATGTTGCTTTATACTGACTTGTTCACCAACCTTCATCCTGCATAAGGCCATCAATGTGGACAGGACCCTGTAATGTGTTGCCTGAAAGGAGGCCCTTTGCCTATGATGATTAGGGTGCCACAAAGACCCCCTGTTTCCTGTCAGCGGCAGGGATGAAGTATCGGTTATAGGTCAAATGTTTGAAAACAAAAGTCTCGAATGCCTTTTTTCGACAGTAAAAGGTTCGAAAAAAAAGATAGAATTTTTTTTTTAGGGGACCAAACAAAAATATAAATAAATAAATAAAATAAAAAATGTTATCCTTTTTTTCGGTCCTTTTACTGTCGATCAAAAGGTCATTCGATCCCTTTGATTCAAACATTTGACCGGACACCTGAAGTATCTTCTGAAACTGACCTCTTGGTGCGGCTTCAGAACCTGGTGAGCAGTGACCAGTGAGGTCGCGGGGCATTTTCATTTTGGCTTGTGGCTGTGTGGAGAGTTTGGGGCTTATGGGAGAAAGTAGTGTAGATCTGTGGGGGAAATGTCGTGACTACCTGACAAACACCTTGCACCCCCTCCGCCGAACACGGCCTAACAGGCAAAAGTCCCAGCAGGCCACTGGGCACAGCAGTGAGGTTTGAGGGTCTCTCAGACTTCCAACCAACATACAAAGGAAGGTAAAATGGGTCCATGCGGTCCTCAAATTTCAAGAAGCCATCTCTCTGACCCAAAATTTCTTGCCTCATTAACCCCTAACATGTAGCGTATGGTGATGAGTAGAGGTTCCACACTGCACTCCTTTCCCTCCCTCATCTGCTAACTTGATGATGCTTGTTTCTTTTCATTGGGCACAATGTATCTATTTGACAGAGAGAGAGAGAGAGAGAAAGAGAGAGAGGGATAGAGAGAGAGAGAGAGAGAGAGAGAGAGAGAGAGAGAGAGAGAAAAGAGAGAGAGAGGGAGAGAGAGAGAGAGAGAGAGAGAGAGAGAGAGAGAGAGATAGGTAGAGAGAAAGAGAGAGAGAGAGAGATAGGTAGAGAGAGAGAGAGAGAGAGAGAGAGAGAGAGAGAGAGAGAGAGAGAGAGAGGGAGAGAGAGAGAGAGAGAGAGAGAGAGAGAGAGAAGGATAGAGAGAGAGAGAGAGAGAGAGAGAGAGGGAGAGGTAGAGAGAGAGAGAGAGGGATAGGTAGAGAGAGAGAAAGAGAGAGAGAGGGATAGGTAGAGAGAGAGAGAGAGAGAGAGAGAGAGAGAGAGAGAGAGAGACAGAGAGACAGAGAGAGACAGAGAGGGATAGGGGAAGGGAGAGAAACAGAGAGAGAGAGAGAGCAAGTGAGAGAGTAATGGAAAGAGAGAGAGCAAGCGAGAGAGAACGACAGTGACAATGCGGGCTAGTGAAATGGGACCTGTCACAAGAGTCCATTAGTCGGAGTGCAGGGCTGCTGGATGGTTTGCCTTGTAAGGCGTCCTTCTAATTCCCCTTGACTAACTGACTCCCATCTTGGACTTCCTACCACCTTACGCTACACATACAATTCCCCCACCGATGGCAGCCACAGACGTAGCCATTAGCACATCAACACTAATCAAGCCATGAGTACGCTCTATCACACTCTCCCAGATCAGACCAAAAGTGATGAAGTCTATCTGATCTGTGGCTGTTCCCTATGGATAACAAACTCTCAAGTCTCTCCGCCAAACCCATAGAAAGCAGATTGTCAAACAGGAACCAGGCACATCCAGCCTGCACCCATCAACGCTATAGGTTTTGCATCTGTCTCTCCCACGGTCCCACTAAAGACCCCCCTCGTACTTACAGAGCCACCTGCAGGGAGTCCACCATAAGTGGCAGAGGGTCGCTATACAAGAACTCTTAATGACATTATATATTTAAAAAAAAAGATAATTATGTGTATTATAAGGGTATTTATTGAACGTAGACCTAGGTTCCAGAAGCAACAGAGCACTTTACAATCACAGGGGGAAGAACAAGGGAGTGGGGAGCTAAGAACAGGGGTGGGGGAAGGTGGCAACTTGCCAGGGATCTACAAGCAATCAGTAGAGGAAATAGAGTTACACGGCTACACTTCATTCCCTGCAATTGATTGGACCTCTATGTTGCCATATATGGTCATGGCTTCTCCTGGCCTTTGATCAACGAGGGCTGCAGAGCCAACACATGTCTGATTGGCTACCCGAATATTACCTGGATTTCCGTGAGGAATCCACATCTTTAGTGAAAGTGTGAAGACAGCGATCTCCAGTGATTGGGTTGTCCCCAAAAATTAGAATGGATGTTCTGAATGGGTTTGCCCTGAGTAAGAGCAGACAAATCCTGGCTACCCAACTTCAACAAATGTTGGAACCTCCTGAAAATTCGATTACAGAAAAATGAAATGAATAAAAGAAAGTGAATAAGATACTAATTATGCTGATTAATCTAAAGGGCTGTTATCCTGATATGGATCTCCATCGCCAAATGTTATGCAATCCCTCAGGGACCTCCCATGTTCATCTTCTAATGTTATAAATTCCCTAAACGATGCTAAATTACATCAACACCAAATAGCTTTGTGAGTGGACACCAATAAGGGTATATCATTGCAGAATTGTTTCAGTGAAGCATTGGGGCTAATACATATGTCTCGGGAGGATAGCTCAGGGGCAATGTGCTCGCCGTGGAAGCAAGACAACACGGAGCAACACGGGTTTGATCCCCGGGTCTGCGCTTAGAAACCTCTGGGTATTCATAACCTATCATATCATATCTAAGGGTCTGGCTCCTCGTGGGTTTTGCGACCACCAACAAAAAGAGCCCTCAGCAGATACCATCAATGTCCTGAGTGGGAACTAACCTATAGCACGGGTTATTTGACCGCGTTCGTTCTCCGTCAAGGGCCTCCTGTACTTCTGAATACATACATACATAATAGCAAATCCAAAAGTATATTTCTCAATGACCATTGATTTCTTTTTCTTCTTTCCTCTTACAGAAAGATGAACAGCTCCGACGGACAAAATGGCACTGGCAGTGAGGTGGAACCATGCGACGTTGGCGACCCAACGCAGTTCTTCTTTTTGCCAATGGTGTACTCCATGGTCCTTTGTGTTGGCCTTCCAGGAAACACCATTGCCTTGGTGGTGTTCTTCAACAACGGGAAGATTAAGAAAGCCATACGGATATATCTGATCAACCTGACAATTTCAGACATTCTCTTCAACCTCACCTTGCCGCTTTGGATCTATTACTACTTCCGAGGAGGCGACTGGCCCGCGTTAAATGGCTCGGTGGTGTCGGAGATCTTGTGCAGGTTGTCTGGAGCCACGTACTACTTGGCCACGTACAGTGCCATCACCTTCATGACCCTGATTAGCATCAACAGGTATTACACCATTGAAATGTCCAAGTCAAGGCTGCTCTTGAACACGCGGCAGGGGGCACTAGCCATCAGCCTCGCAACATGGCTTGTGTTGCTCTGTTGTGCCCTTCCATCCCTGTTGGAGCAGCAGAGCTTCCAAAACAATCTCTCGGTGACCAAGTGTTTTGAGCAATACTCCGACAGCGAAGGCTATTGCTATGCGACCATCGTATACACTGTTACGTCATTCTTGATTGTGTTGGCGTCCTACATCTCAATTATTAAGTCCCTATCTTCACCGCAGAGCCGCTCCCGCAGTGCCCACCGCAGGTTAGCCAAAGCCATGGTCCTTGGTATGCTACTTGTGTTTCTAATCTGTATTGCTCCGTACCATCTCACCATTGCGGCTTGGCTGGTCAATCGTCCTTCCTCGCCAGTCTGCAGGTCACCTTCTACTTTGGAAGTCTGGCACAGGTTCAATGTTGCTTTACTAAGTCTCAACAGTTGCATTGACCCTGTGATCTACTGCTTCTCTGTCAAACGTTTCCGGACAGATCTGCTGAAAATGTGGCGCAAGATTCTCCGCTGGCTCCCGCTACAAGACCATGTCCAGGAGGTTCAAGAGTCTCATATCAAGTCATCATCCTTTACTTCCACCTAGAGGCTCTAAGAGGAAGAGAAGGACTCTGGAAGGAACATTCCATCCTGATTTGACCACATTGACTTGAGCCTAGGGTGGAGGCTCAATTTGGAATTCAGTGATTGGATTGGGAGTTAGAAGGTGCTGGGAGAGGTGAGCCAAGTCCATGTCGGTAAATGGAAGAAAATCCCACCCTCCTGCATTAGAGTTTTGACTGAAGCAGCTTCAGCTCTTGGATTTTGTGAAATGGACATGATGGGCTGAAGACTCTTTGTGTATATGAATGGTTGCGCAAGAGACAGGACCATAACCTGGACTATTTCATCAGATGGTTTCACTTTTGTAGACTTGTGATAGCGGACAGCCCTTGAATGTAACTCCAAATGTCTGTCTCTTCGGCGTCCCATGGGGATTGGCTCACACTGGACAATCCAAGACAGCCTTGAGAACAAATCTCTTCAGGGACATGCCACAGTGTCCCTTTTGTTGACCTAAAATCTTCTGGTTGTTTTGGGGTATCATAATGTTTACTGTACCTAGGGACAGGGCTGCTTGTCTATGACAACATACTTCCATAATAACCAGCTGTCGACTTTTGGTCTTCGATCAACTCAAGCTGATAAGACTTAGATGGAGGTTGGTGTGCAAATATATTGCTTTATGTTCTGTAGTTTGTTGGAAAGGGAAGAACAGCCCTGGTGTCCCCTTTAGCCACAGCCTGAACTGAGCGCCCAAGTAGACTTCACTGAGAGGGTGCATTTTCTTATTTGTTGAGACTCAGGAGCTCATTTTGCTCTCACACGTAATTTGACGTCGGGGACCTGGCTCGTTTGCACTGAGGCATAGCATGGTCTCCACTGCTACATTCTCCTCATTTGCAATGTGGGGTGCAAATGTAAAGGGCAAAAGGCGGCGTTCAAGCGTGTACTCCGCCTTTTCCCTGTCATATTTGCTCTCTGCAGTACATGCTGGCATGCCAGGCAGCGTTTACTTTTCATTGTGAGTGCCGCCAGCTATGCACGCATGGTAAGAGGTGTTCACAATTGAAATTAAGCCCTCCCCAACATGCAGTGTTCTCAAATACAATTACACCCTGCCCGACATGCGAGCATGTCAAGGAGGGTTTAATTGTAACTGTACGCGCTCACTGCCATGCTCGCATTGGCAGGCAATGTGTATAATGGCTCACTATGGAGTCTGTCTATTTTTTACGCTGATGCCTAAACCTGGCGGAATCCATAAGGGTTCTCCAGCATGTGCACTGCCATGAAAACCCATATGGGCACAGATGCTGGAGCAATTTTATGGCGGAGGGGAAGAGAGCAGCAGAAATGCAAGTTGCGTACCTCCCCTCCACTCCGCCTTACAAATGCTTGAAAATGAGTTGTGACGTATTTGAAAGGCGTTAAAGCTTTTCTCAAGGTTTATATGTCTTCCATTCACGTTATGGCTCTTGTGAATGTGAGCTCCCTTGTGTTTTGCACCTCCAGTTGCCAGCTCTGATGCTCTAGCTACCTTTGTTTTGATGCCATGACTGTGATTGATTGACCTTGACTGTGGATTGGAGTTGACTGTGGATTGGCCTGCACTCTGTCGAGCTCCCTATATACGAGAGGGCACCAGTTAAGAAGAAAGCAATAACTCAAATGACTGATAAGCTCCAAGCCGCATGGTGTGCCCATGTGACCTGGTGGTCTTCTGCATCTGGGTACATTTCCCTACCATGACCCTTCAAGCTTTGCAAGCTCTTTGCCTATCCCTTTGAGAGGCTATTCCTTATGTCCTTGGCATGGGACCTGCAAGCTAAGGTTCCAGAAGAGAGTTCATTCTTTTAGATCAAGCCTGTTCAATACAACAATTGCAGAGAGGGAGGAGGGTTAGTGGAGAAAGATGCCCCTAAGTGCAACTCTCTGGGTGGGGATCCCTTCTGTTGCAGGAGACCAAGTCCCTCAATGGTCTGGTTCTCTTACTAGACTGCTTCCTTTCCCTTGGCTTCCCTTCTGATAATTTTATATAGATTTTATTTTTTATATTTGTCTTTGATCTACCTTGCACTACAAGGCGTACAGATATCCTCTTTAGTGGTATGGAGGGTGGGAGGTCAGAGAGGTCGCTGAAATCCAGTTTGAAGGTGGGGGTTGTTTCTCGCAAATTTCTCATTGGAGGAAATTGAAGGAGAAGAAAGCCTTGCCACACCCATTTGTCTTGGTGGGAAATATTCCCTTTAAAGAGGATGGCAGTGAAGTTATTCACCCAAAACAATGTTCAAGGTCTCTGCGGAAAAGGGTCCTCCTACTTTTCTATTTGTAGAATGGCAGTGCCTAACCTTCCTTAAACTTAGACGCATACATTCGATTAATTTTAGTTGGAGTGCTTCAAGAAGGGTCACATAGAATCAGAAGGCAGCGAATCCACTGAGTGGCAGAAATGTTGCTTTTTTGTATAACACATTTGATGGATTTTAAACATATAACAAATTAAAACACTGATCATCAATTAGCAGTTCGACAAACAAACGCATTAGGTAGGCTAGATAATAGAAGGAATTGACTATCCCTTTCTTGGATGAAAAATTTGATTAGAGCAGCCATTGGCAGCTTCCCACTTGCCCAATATTTTCTGTGATTTCATTGGGCACAACCTAGCGTTGTAGATTCTTTTTCAATTGACATGCAAACATGCATATCTGCGACCCACTTGCTCTATTTGGATTTTCTGGTTTTCTCAACATCATGACAATATGCATTTCATTAAAATAATTGTGGTAGACAAAAACAGTTTCCCAAAGTGAGAATAGGATGTTTCCCCCCAAATCCCCAACAACACTTATTTCGGTTCATGAGGCATAGCCTCCCCCATAATTGTAGCCAATCTGCCCAGGGTCACTCTCCAGTAACGGAATATCGGTGCAATCACATATTATATGAAAAAAAGTTCCCCTGTGTTCTTACATCGTATAAGTCCCATGTTTTTTGTGCTGCACTCATTGCAACAACGTTATAAAAGGAGATACAATCTCCCATCCACAACCAGGCAAAAAAAAAAAAATCAAGCTGAGGGATTTTGCAATCCTGCCTCGCCTCAGGTGTGATTTAGCTATAAAACCCCTGTGGGAAGCTCTACATTGGACAGACAACGGGACTTGTCAAAGAACGATGGATGGAGCACAAATCGAACATAAGATGTAACAACCCTAGATCTCCGGTGGCTAGACACATCTCGGAGCAATAGCACACCATTGGCCTATTGAAATTTCAAATATTGGAAGGGGGGGCAACTACCAATCTCTTCTTTTACAAAGAGAAATGTACTGGATCCACTTATTGGACACGGTCTCGCCAAAGGGTTTGAATGAGGACTGCTCCCTGAACTGTTTCATATAATGTTAATTAGCTTGATGTAATTGTTTAAAGTGCACTCATCCATCGTCTTACTGGACACTGCAGGGTGTCTTTTACTTGCTCTATAAATCACCTGTCATCTTTGTGGAACTACCTGAATTTTTATTATCTGACTGGCATCCATCTATGTGGCATCCTCATATTTATCTGGGAAGAAATTGTCTCAATAATCACACGTTGGAGAGAGACTGTAAACATGAACAACCGGATGCATATTTGTGTATAAATGTACAATTGTAGTGCACAGAATGTATACACTTATAGCACTTGATATCTAGTTCACATAATAAAAGCTACCAATTGGTCTCTTGATATGCACAAGTGAACAGAATTGAATGAAAAGTACATGACGATACTTGGGGATGCATTTGACAAGGGGAACCACTCAGTGTGCAGACCGAGCCATAATGATGAATACCTGAGTGTTAAACACGGCTTGAGCCCATTGAAACAAGAAAAACGTGAGGTATCTTGGTTAGATACAAGTGAGCCATCTGGCTGTCGACCCGTTAAGTTAACATGAGCTATTTCAATGGAATGAACGGGGTAGTCATTATCCCCTAAAATTCCTGTTTTCAATAATCAGCCTTCTTTCTAATTATTTTTTCACAAATAATTCAAATTTTTAGAAAAATGTCTTTTTCGCTTACTGTTGCCTATTCTGTGCCTATACTTCAGATTGAGTAGACTATGAGTTTATAAGGGATGTCAGACATCTTTTGGAAGAACTCCTTTTGGAAGTAACTGCACGGGGATTAGGGATTAGTCATCATTTATTTGTGTTAAGGACACCACTCCAAGATGGAGACCAGGCTGGGGGAAGGCATCACAGTAAGTCCTTCATCGATGTACTAGCACTCCAAAATCCACATGCCAATCAAAGAAGTCGGGAGTCACAAGCATACAGCGAGTGCTGTTGCCGAGGTCAGACGCCATTGAATACTCCACTAATTGTAGCAGCGGTCAGCAGCTTGCAGGGGTGAGTTATATGGTCGCATTTAGATGGACAACACGGATCTGTATGTGAGAACTGGCCATAGAGTGGAGTTGGGACAACTTGTTATTACATCATATGCCGATATCCTTTACAGTATTGGCTGACACTGGGTGATCGGATCGCACAGCGAGTGCTATTGCCAGGGAGACGGACGCCATTGACTACACCAGACGTTGTAGCAGCGGTTACCAGCACATAGGGGTGAGTTACACGATCGTAGTTGGATGGAAATCACTGACATTTATTTATGAGAACTGGCTATAGTGTGCAGTTATTCTAACTTATTCTAACAACATACACCAATATCCTTTACAGTATTGGGTGATACGTATCGTGAGTATTTCAACTATGCTGTGATTCATGTTGATCGGCAGAACGATATCCTCCCATTCATAATACACTAGTTGAACGCACAACAACAAAGAAAACAACCGCAGAGGTGATAGAGGACCAATCTATATTTCATTATAATTTATTTCCTCTGTCGTTGTACCTACGGCATTTCTCGAGTCTATTAACACTATATACAAAGCTAGATTGTGACGGTTGCTTGTGAAGCATATGAGACGATGCTGTATAATCTAAAATCATTTAAAAGGCCTTTTTTGCTTGTAGGTGTTGACTATTTCTGACAGTTCAATTGAACATATAAATGATGAAGGTCCATAGGTGCACTTAGAACACGGGAATACTGAGGTGACCCTGAGGAACGGGATGGTCCGGTGTTATATCTCTACCCACTCTCTTTAGGTGAGACTGATACGAAACATTGGTGAGCAATATTGACTTATATTGTCTAAACCCACTGGGTCTATGGGATCCAATAATGGTGATATCCAGGTCATGTGCACCTATCTTTGAATAACTCAGCTAGATTGGCCATTGAGTGGCTTCTGGCAAGTAAATAGGGTCACATCCAGATGGCTCCATGATTAGAGCATTGTATTTGAGCAGATTGAATCGAATCATGCATCGATAGTGGCTCTCTGAATAAGATACCTTGAAATATATTAAATGTATCAGTTTCAAAGACTGTATATTATTTCTGAATGAACACAAGACTTACATGTCCTTTTGTAGATATTCTCTTGGCAGTCCGTAAGGCTCAAGAATAAGAGGTACATACCTCGAAACGCGCCAGCCAAAAAAGCGGACTTGTACATTGTTTTGTTTGGCATCGTTTGCTATTAAAAGTTTACTTTTTGCTACAAGAATTTTGGCAATTGCTTGCACAAGTGTGCAAGTGGGGTAACCTCTTCCATTCACCAACAATGATCACACAGTGTGTCAATTTTACACTATTATGAGCGAGCACCACATACGCAAGCTCCAATCCAACTTTTCCACAAACTTTTTACACCCACAGTTTTGCTCGAGACACATCAATTCAGTGGCGATTCCCTCTCATTTACAGAATCACGAAAACCAAAATGCATTGCCATCATTTAATATCACAATAATTCCACATTCAGCATACACAGAACATGTATGACAGACTAGACAGACACCAGCTGGTCAACGTATACCTGCCTTCTAATTATTACCCCGTCATGGGATTTCAACTACCCCTTTATGATGTCTTTAAACGTCATCATAGACTAGCGTCCCCCTCTCTGTGGGCTCTGGGTTCAAGTTCCTTCTGACCACTCTTTAAAGTGCAGGAACAAGGCGAATTTACAGTTTTCTCTCGGGTGCCCCCCCGGTATTCTTTACAGTTTTTAAATCTCGGGTGCCCCTTGGTATTCCTTACAGTTTTTAGTCTCGGGTGCCCCCCGGTATTCCTTACAGTTTTTAGTCTCGGTGCCCCCCGGTATTCCTTACAGTTTTTAGTCTCGGGTGCCCTCCCGGTATTCCTTACA
Source organism: Ambystoma mexicanum (assembly GCA_002915635.3). Taxonomy (NCBI): domain Eukaryota; kingdom Metazoa; phylum Chordata; class Amphibia; order Caudata; family Ambystomatidae; genus Ambystoma; species Ambystoma mexicanum. The sequence continues at coordinate 969,242,436 of CM030325.1, forward strand.
GTTTTTAGTCTCGGGTGCCCTCCTGGTATTCCTTACAGTTTTTAGTCTCGTGTGCCCTACCGGTATTCCTTACAGTTTTTAGTCTTGGGTGCCCTCCCGGTATTCCATTATATATGTCTTCCTTTTATACTCGAGTCATTAATCCACTATATATATACCGTCTTCTCTACCTCTAACTAATTTATCTTTCTCTGCCACCCTCCGTTACCTTTCCCCCACTTGCTCTAATGCCTATGAGTCATTTGCCAAGGTAACGAGTTTTGTTGTTTCACTGACCGATCGTCTCTTTTCCTCTCTGGATCTCTGGGATCACCGCCCCTTCCTCTTTCCGCTTTATGGTTTTCATCCGATCTGCTTCCCGTGGGAATGAAAAGGGTTATGCTTGGAAAAGCGGGTTCCTTCAGACCCACTGCAGATTGTTTGGGGGTAAATACACTATCACTGTCCACGGGAAGCTTCTCGGCCTACTCAGCCGGAATAACGAAAGGACTCGCGATGTAACCGAAGATCCAGAGTTACTTCGCGCCGTCGGTCTAAGGGTGTCTTATGACTATATTAATCGTTTATCAATAATCGATGGCCGAAACCATCCTCACGCTACCAAGTGTTCTCGGGGAGAGGAAATTACTGACGGGCCCATTGGTCAGTACTCAACCCCCAAAACTTGTGATACAAGTAGCTGCACCGTGTGAGGACAGGGTGCAGGACTTACATACTCCAGCACAAATCAATACTAGGGGCTCAGTAAGTTGGCAAAGGGAAGTCCGTTTAATAATACATACATCAGCTTATGGAAATCAGCAGCATCTCGACCACCTGTCTCGCCCCGACTTCCTCGAACTTCAGTACAACAGCCTCTTTTATGGGCAAACTTCGTCATCATTGACGTCTAATTCTACAAAAAATCATCATGCAATACAATTGGTTGGGAAAGGTAACTTAAGTATAGGGTTATATCTGTATATGACAATAGAGTATGCGGATTGGATAACTCTTATCGGGTGGGCGTCTACGCCCATCCCTCTACAACACACGTGATTGACATCACTGAAAGTACGACGTCCTATTGGTTACAGTTTCTATAGGACCCTAGATTACATGGTCCATTGTGATTGGGCATGTTACACCCCAAAACATAAATCTGCACTTTAAGTAGGAGCATGCAGAATAGACACCCAGGTGCCTAGTGTCCCAAGATTCACCCTTCCTCCCTTCCATCAATCAGTGTTTTAGGGCTATGTGTCAATTAGTTGGCTGGGTATGGCCTCGGATCTGTATTCTCTTATCAGGAAAGGTATGGCATCCTCGGGTTCTGGATGACATCAGGCGGTGGTACATCTTCGCGCCTGTCTGGTCACGTGCTTGTTCCTCGTGAATCTGCTTCAGTTCGCAGTCTTTTCATGCATTTGATTCTGTGTTCGCTTGGCCACCTGCATGGGCCTCTCTTATCTTGACCTTCACGGGCGGGCTGGCGTGCTCTGAAGTTGGAGCCTCGTGAGCTCATGCTCACCTCCCCTTCTCTGGTTGACCTCGATTTCCCGACATGAGCCATCCTTGTTAAGTTTCAATCCCGCTCTTTTCCTCCGCTTGGGCCTGGATATGACACTTGGCCAGCCAGGCCTTGGCCGCCTGGGAGTACTTCTGTTTATACAAAATGTTGTTGCACGTGTACATTGTGCTGTATTGAGGTAGACATATATAGTTGGCGCATGCCGCTCTATTCTTCGACTTAAGCATTGCAGGCGGTATCGATTACTTAGCTTCTTGCGTTTCAAGCTTATTTATACACGTTCAATAAGGCGGTTGCTTCCGTCTTGTCTCATGGTACCATTCTCATACGTTTTTCACAATGTCTCTCCCCTTCGTCCATTACAATTATCCTTGCAGTTGTCGGTACTGGCATGCGTAGCTTTCAGTAGCCACTTCTGGTTGTTCTCGGGGCTGCCTAGGCCCTTAGTCTATTTCCATTGGCCTTCCATTAAGGCCTTCGGGGTTTCCTCATGGACAGTCTGTAAATACTCGTCGTTTCGTACCAATGGCAGGTACGGTTGTCTGATTGGGTACCGTGCTGCCCAGGGTTGCCTGGTTATGGGCATTTCAACAGGTATTGATCTTCTAATGTACACAGGGCAGCGGCCCATTGCAGCCGTTTGTTGGTTCAGCGGCTCCTCGTACGTTATATACCACGGCGAGTACCTTACTGGCAACTTGCAATGGGGGCAGGGGTGCGGGTCATATCTGGGACCTCCTCTACACTGCTGGGTCAGGTGTAGACTTGTACAGCAGTGCCGTCCCTCAGGTTACATTGATATTATGGACTGTGACTCTGTGAGCGGAGCTATCATTCTGGTTACACTGCTGGGTCAGGTTTAGCCTTGTACAGCAGTTCTGTCCTTCAGGTTACCTTGATATTGAAAGCTGGTGGCACAGGCAGCAGAGCAAGACACTCAGGGTACATGGCCAGGCTTTAACTAGCCGAGCTATCCCTCCTACATGAAGAGCCCTGCATCTTAAGAAGGTCAAGGAATGACCAGACAACCAAAGGAAGCCGACATGGACAAAACCTATATCTTATTGAAGATTTTGGAACTAGCTGCATAACTATGTAGGCATCATTTTCTCACACTGTTGTTTAGCTGCTGCACACAGCTTTGTAAGGAACTCGGACAGAGGCTGTTCCAGAGATTGAGATGTTATTGGACTGCCCATACTATACCCCTACCCCCAACCCCTTCTTTCACTGCCAGCATTCTCTCATTACCTTCCTGCAGCCGTAGCGCCCACTTAGGCTAAGGGGGTGCACTTTGATGAATCCACATGACACCTTTTAGCTTTTCTGCTCCTTGTTCCACCACGAAGGACCCCATCCCACCCTCCCCGCAGTGTTGCAGTGTCACTCTGAAACCGAAGAACTGGTGAGTTGTGTCATTTGGGCGAGGTCTAGTTTCTTTTTGGCCTGTGGCTGGGTTCCCTGTGTCAGAAGAGTGTGGGGCTTGTGGGAGACAGCAGAGTAGGCCTCTGGACAAATGAGCAGCGACATTGGTGCCTGCCCGACCAATCAACAAACACCTTGGCCTGGACGGCCCTGCCGTAATGAGCAAAAGTCCCAGCAGGCCACTGAGCACAGCACCCGAGCATGTAGTGCATACAGTGAGGTTTGAAGCGTCTCTCAGCCTACTGGTCAACATACTAAGGAAGGGGAAATGGGTGACTGCGATTCTCACACTTGAAGGAGCCCTTTCTGTGAATCAATAGTTCTTGTCTCCACCTCTCAGATGGCCTCAAGAACACACCAATCCTCGACTCGGGTCTCACTAAGGGCCATCCCGCTCTATCTCCCGTGGGCTTTGCCTTCCCTAGCCCTGGCGTCCCTAAATCCCAAAGTGGCTTAACCTCTGCCACCCAGGTTCTGACTGGCTACTAGAAAGGGCCTACAGGCAATCACTGCATCTCCTGTGCTTCCTCCATGAATATCTGGGTGGATCCTGACCTGGATTACCACAAGAATTCATCCCAGGAAGTGGTGACTTTCAATCACCAAGGACTCACTTGGTCTTTCCCTCTCACACTCTCGCACACCTCACCATGATGCTCTCTCCTTCTCTTCCCTTCCTTCTACTCTCCTCGCTTTGCTCTCTCCTTCTCTCTTCATCTTTCTGTCCCTTCGATTCTCTTCCATCTACTACTACCCTACCTCACTCCCCACTCTCCTACTCTCCACTCTATTATTCTTCCCTCTCACTCTACTACTGTTTCCTCTACACTGTACTACTCTACACTCCTCTACTCTTCCCTCTCCACTCTACTACTCTCTCCTCTACACTCTACTACTCTACAGTCCCCTACTCTCTCCTCTACTCCTCTCTACTCTACTATTCTCCCCTTTACACTCTACTGCTCTACACTCCCCTACCCTCCTCTCTCCACCCCTCCACTCTACTACTCTTGCCTCTACACTCTACTACTCTTCACCCCCTTACTCTCCTCAACCCTCTCCATCTCCAGTTTACTTCTCTTCCCTCTATTCCTCTACACTCCTCTACTCTCCCCTCCCCACCTCACCCAGCTCCATTCTACTACTCTTCACCACTCTACTATTCTCCACTCCTCTATGCTCCACTCCTCTACTCTCCACTCCTCTACTCTACACTCCACTACTCTCCCTTCTCCACTTCTCCCCTCTTCACTCTACTACTCTTCCCTCACAATTCTACTACTCTAGACTCCTCTACTCTCCCCTATCCATCTCTCCTCTCTCCACTCTACTAATCTCCTCTACACTCTACTACACTACACTCCTTACTCTCCCCTCTTCCCTCTACACTCTACTACTCTCCCGAAATGCATCTCTACCCTCTTCACTCTACTAATCTCTGCTCTACACTCTACTACTCTACGCTTCTCTCCTCTCCACACTCTACTACTCTTCCCTCTACTACTACTACCCTATCCATCTCTCCCCTCTGCACTCTACTAATCTCTGCTCTACACTCTGCTACTCTACACTCCTCTACTCTCCCCTACACACTCTACTAATCGTCCCTCTACTACTCTAATCTCCCCTATCCATCTCCCACCTCCACTCTCCACTCTACTAATCTCTGCTCTACACTCTACTACTCTATACTCCACTACTCTCCCCTATCCAGCTCAACCCTCTTCACTCTACTAATTTCCGCTCTACAGTCTACTACTCTACACTCCTCTCCTCTCCACACTTACTACACTTCCCTCTATACTGCACTACTCTACACTACTCTACTCTCCCCTATCTCTCCCCCTCCACTATACAAATCTCTGCTCTACACTCTAATACTCTACACTCCTCTACTATCCCCTCTCCACTCTACTACTTTTCCCGCTCCACTCTACTACTCTCCACTCCTCTACTGTCCCCTTTTCACTCTACACTCTACTACTCTATGCTCCTCTACTGTCCCCTCCCCAACTCTCCACTCTACTACTCTCCCCTCTACTACTCTCCACTCTTCTGCTCTTCCTCCTCCACCGGTCCCCTCTCCACTCTACTAGTCTTCCCTCTACACTCTACTATTCTATACTCATCTACTGTCCCCTCCTAGCCTCCCCACTCTACTACTCTCCACTCCTCTCCCTTCTCCACCTCTCCCCAATACTACTCTTTCCTCTACACTCTATTACTCCATACTCCTCTACTCTCCCCTATCCATCTCTTCCCTCTTCTCTCTAATCTCTGCTCTACACTCTACTACTCTACACTCCTCTACTCTCCCCTCTACACCTCTTTCCTCTATACTCTATTAATCTACACTTCTCTACTCTCCCCTCTCCACTCTACTACCCTTTCCTCTACTCTGTACTACTCTACACCCCTCTACTCTTCTCTCTCCACCTCCCCCCACTACTACTCTCCACTCTGCACCCTATTACTCACCATGCTCCACTCCTACTATCTAGTACTCCATCCTCCCATTACATTACACCCTCCTTTCACTCTTACTCAGCTTCAATTACTATGCAATACTTAGTGTCACTCACTCACCGTCTCCCACCATACACTCACTTTCACCCATGTACCACTTTCTCTCACCAACCAATCCCTCGCTTTACTATAATCTTTCCCACTTTCTGCTACATGGTCCTTCCTCCGCCTCATCTCTCAGTCCTTTTCCCTTGACCTCATCTGAACAACCCACCACACTGCCCCATTTACCGTGTCTGCTTTCATGCTCCTCCCCCTCCCATTGGTCTGGCACCCACCTGGTACCCTCTGGCCATTCGCTAGCTTGTTCATGTCATACAGGTGAAAGGCTTTAAAACATTTCTGAAGCCCTGTCTCCCTCCAACGCGGGTCCTCCCGAATTCTGCAATGATGTCCAATGACAAATAGTCTCTCTCAAAGTTTTTAGGAATGTGATCCTTAAAGGTGTGTCCACCGTAATTCTGAAACAGCGGCAACCCGAGACAAACACACTCAGCCTCATTACGACCCAGGCGTTAAGGGTTAACGCCGTCGTTAACCCTTAACGCCTATTCTGATTTTAACGGCTGCTTTAATTAGCATCATGGCGCTAACCTGCCATGATGCTAATTACGCCACCATAATTTACGGTGGCGTAATTAGCGCCTTCCCCACTCCCATTATGCCCTATGGGGAAAAAATGGGAATGGGGAAGGGAAAATGGGAAATGGGGATTTACCGCCCCACTCACCTTGGAATGGGGCGGTAAATCCGCCATCCACCATGGTGTAAACTTAGTTTACACCATGGTGGTAAAGTTGCCGGAATGACCCCCTCTCCCTAAGTTCCTAAGCGTGCGGTGTGGAGCTTCCTGGCTGCAGCTCCAGCAGTGCACTGCCAGCTCTCTCGCTGTTGGGTTGCTCATTCCCCCCTCCACCACAAGGACATCTGGGTGATGTAGTCCTTGAAAGGAGGAAAGAGAACACTGTCCAGAAAAGTTCACGGCAGGTATGGGGTGATAACAAGTGGTAGATGACATTTACCGCCAGATACAGGTAAGAAGGGCAGAACTGGGACCCTCCCAACATTGATGGTAGCAGCTGCAAAATGGTGCGAGTAACTGGGCATATCATAGCAGTGGCTGGCAAATGCCTAATACGTATACACAAGCCAAAACTGTTGGCTTTGCCAATGCTGGTTTTTAACAGGGCTTTAGTGTAGGACACACATAGCACTTCTAAATCGGGTGGTTGATGGCAGACCAGGTTAAGACATTTGTATTACACCAATGGTGCTTTTACAGCTCCAATGAAGTAATTGGGGCTTATTACAAGTATGCTGGTATCCTGGCAGTAAATCTGCCAGGATACCGGCAAACTATTACCAATACCAGCACTCGGTCCGGTGGAATGTTTATTGGATTATGAGTGCCGGTATGCAGCATTAGTCCCATTCCATGAAGTCCCTTAGGGCTTCAGGGGGTACTTTGCCGGTAGTACAGGTGCCGGTATTATCGGTGTTGTAATACGAGCGATTTTTTTTGCTGGTAAAGCGGTGGAAGGACGTGCCAGTATACTTTAATGCCAGCATGTTATTAGCACACCAGCCAACTTGCAATGAGCCCCATTAACTTTCAGAAGACTACTTTTAAAAAAAAACACTGGCAGGCACTTCGAGCTATAGTTTGATTGTGCGGCTTGATAAACCTCGAGATTTTAGGAGTGTCAAAAATCAAGCTGAGTGTTTCTTTCCCACAGAAAAGACAAACATGGGATCCTAATTTAACTCCCAAATGAATGTTTGTTATTTGAAACATCTTATCATCAGAGCAATACATCTGACACTATGAAGGACCAAACGGTGCAAGGATTCTTAAAGTGGGACCAGAAACAAAGAAACCTTATCATTGGGTAGAGTAAACCTGCGATGTAAGATTTAAAAATACAAAATTTTAAAGTAGAAATTGCTGTTTTGCATTTCCAGTGCTCCACACAAAGTCAACCCAGCCTCAGAGGTTCGAAATAAAATGCGTGTCTGGATCTCAGTGGCTCTATGTGACACGCCCACACGAAATAACACTAGGGCGTTGGCAAAGATGATTGGAGGGGGGGCCGTCCCATAAGATAACGTCCTGCTTCACTATCAACTTGGGCAGTGGGCTGTTACCAATCTGGTATGGACCTCCCACTGTCTGTTGGGTTACTGAGAGATGTGACCCCAGTACAGATTACATTGAAGCCAGGTGCTTAGCACAATCATACAGTATGTGGATGATCGGTTGGTATGTAGTGAAAATGAACATCAGTGCAGGAGGGATTCTGTTGCATTATTGTAATTGCTGGCTCACAAAGGGTACAAGGCAGATACAAAGAAGCTACAGTACTGCCAGCAGGAGGGACTATACTTGGGAAAACTAATTTTTTGTAAACAGGTAAAAATATTATCAGATAGGGCGGCGGCAGTACGCACCGCCCCTAGGCTCAGTACTATGTAGGAAATGTAGCAGTTATTTGGGCTTATGTAATTATTGTAGGGCATGGATCCTAGACCATGCAGTCTACACAAGGCCACTGTTACAAAGTCTCAGGGAAGGACAGAGACTTAAAAGTACATTTGAATGGACTGACAAAATGACTAGACAATTTGAGGACTTAAGTTATTTGCACGGCCCCTGTTTTTGCAACCCCGGATTACATACAGTTGTTTTATTTATTTTTCCACTCTGATGAATGGCTCATGCATTGACGGAAGGAGACATATTATATGTTGATGGGTCATAGATAATTGACCAGGGGACGGGATGGAGGCACACAAGGGCGGTAGTGGGGCACAGTAAAGGGGGGGAAATAGTGACCAACCCTGTAGAAAGCAAGACCATAGTTCCATACACAGCATTGCCCATATTACAACTGGACCATTATTATCTTGGGAATTGATTAACCCCAGGTTTAACGGTCCATATGAGGTGGTCTTCTGTACTCCTCTCACCGTCCGTGTGAAGGAGTTAGATATTGGGTGCATCTCTCAGATGTCGGAAGAGCACCTGAGACGAGGCAAAGTTTAGTAAAGGGCATAGCCAAAGAAGAGACATTTTTTAGGATCCGTGCCAGGGTGGTGTGCAGTGGCACATACCTGATTTTTTCTTTCTTTTTTCATTTGTTATTGTTTTTTCTTCCATTTTTTTTATTTTTACATTTTTTGAAGGTCCAGAACCCAGTCGGCCCTGGTGGAAAAAGGGTCTCAATCTTTCCCTCTCCCTCTCTTTCTCTCCCTCTCTCCCTCTCTTCCTTTCTTTCTCTCTCTCTCTCTCCCTCTCAATCTCCCTCGCTCTCTCTTTCTCTCGTCCTCTCTCTCCCTCTTTCTCTTCCTTTCTCTCTCTTTCTCTTTGTTTCTCTTTCCTTCTCTTTCCCTCTGTTTCTCTCTCTCTTTCTTGATAACCTTTTTTCTCCTCTCCAGGAATAATCAAAGATGGCTGACTGACCTCTCTGTTATGTAAGGACTAAGTTAAAATACATTACATTTGTTTTAGAAATTATGTAGTGCCTCTTTTTAGTACTATGTTGTTTTGGTTTATGGTCTTTCCTTCTAATGCCATTCCATCAAATTTGTTTCCATCTAAAAACTTTGCTTGTAATGCATTTTTTTTTAAAAATTGTTATGTTTTGTTTGAGGGTGTGGGGGGCCTCCCCCAAACACTGTTGTTTACCCTTTATAATGAACCTAAACAAAAATTAACCTTTACCCCCAAAATGCATTAGATGCAAGTTTTTAGATGGAAAAAATTGGATGGAATGGCATTAGATGCAATGGCATTAGATGGAAAGCCAAGATACCTATTGTTTTGTATGACACTGGTTGTGGTTGTAGGAGTGGATGAAGGGATGTCGGTTATATGGGGTGGCCATATAAAGGGGGATACAAAATGGCTCACTTTTTGCTGGCCACCCCTCCAAGTTTTCTTAGACAAATGAAACAGGAAGTATGAATGACGTATATGATTTATATAAGGTGATGGGCTTTGACGAAATTTCTGATATCGAGTACCCAGAATCTTCTAATAGCTGGTACTCTGATATACGCATTGCAGGAAGGAAATCAATGAAAGCTGTTACGTGTGTGGCCTTATCCCGCACACATCTGGGGCTCATTAGATTTTAGTTCCACATCCAGTCCCAATTATAGAGGCACAATGCTTGGTACATCTTGCACTATAGGGGGAAAAGGGCATATTCCAGGCACACAGCGTGCACTTGAGGAGCATGGATCTATACCCAGCGTTATGCAATGGCAACACGAAATACCACCAGTGTCTACAAAGACCATATTTCTCATTGGGAGGTAACTCAAATGGCAACAACAAATGGCAGGCACCACAGTGATGTGCCCGGCAGATGGACTGATTGAGAACAGTGGAGAAGCAATATCCCAAATAGAGACTATGTGTGTGCAAATATGGTCTCAACACTTCACACGGCTGATTTGGATTGCAACAATGAAGAAGCCAGTGCAAATACATAGAGCCATAGACTCAATGTTCCTGGTGGCGCAAACACACAGTGCAACCACACTCTTGTGATCCCTAGTATGATGGAAAGTTACAGCAGCAGTGATGGATTACTTCTGGGTTTGTTGCCAACAATCCCACCTGCACATCCTACCATCTTGGGAGGGGGCAAGCGTTCACTGGCCACCCTGCACGCAGTGCTACTAGTAATCCTGGAAAAACACCTAAAGGGAGAAGAAAGGCCTGTCATGGTGCTAACGGCCACTCTAGCACCTAAAGAAGCAGAAAGAAACTGGCAGATCACACAAGAATTTGGTATGCTGCCAGAAAAAGTACTATTTCAACGGCAGAAAGAAGAGATCAAACAGTCTCCAAAGACTGTTCCACACTGCTCAGAGGAATACCCGATGAGTATCAGCCTTTTAGCACAGCAGAGACTTTCTTTTTATCTTTTTTGGCTCCTGGGGTACAAGCAGCTGCTGCACTTTTATACCCCCGGGGGATGCTGAGAATGGGTCACTATCCCACGTTATGAAGGCGGTGCAAAATCTAGGTGTCAAATGAAGAAAAAGGTGGAGTTCAGAACACAGATTGGCTATCGATTGCCTTTGATTGGGTCCCATCATGGCTGGGGGCAGTAGTAAAACTAGTGGTGCCTGTGATCGTGTTCTTCTTAGTTCTCTTCTGCACTTGCCAATTGGGTCTCCAATGATGTGTTCGTATATAATAGTGCAAAAATGATGGTATCAATTGGGAAATCTAAAACACCTTGCCATAAAATAAACAGCTAAACTCAAACTAATATTTCTTGGGTTGTAAATATGTCGGGTGGGGATGAGTTTGTTACTGTAGAAGTAACGAAAGAGGGGAATGTTGGGAAGGAGCTAGCGCCTTCCTTCATTCCCAAACTTCCCAAGCACTTTAGAATTGGGCAAGACTTCTCTTAACTGTTTTCTGAGCACTATAAGAGTCCAGGGTGGAGGAGGGTCACTAAGTGAAGATAGTTAGTATTTAAATATAAGGTGCAAATAAAGATTTAGCTGAATATATTTGTAAAACTGTTAAATTATAGTTAGCTTTTCTCAAAGCACAGTGGGGGTCATTCTGAGTTTGGAGGTAGCCACGGTGCTATAACCACCATGGCTGCCTCTAAACTCGGGTCCAGGTCCCGGTAGGCGGAATGGGGACTTACCGGGACATTCCGACCTATGTGGACCCAGTAAGTCCCCATGCCGAATACCATTCCCCATTCCCATTCGAGCCCCCATAGGGCTTAATGGGAATGGGGAAGGCGCTAATAACGGGCCCGCAAATAGCGGGCCCGTTATTTTCTCCCTGGTCCCCTAACGGGACCCGCTAAGGATGTCTGGTCTGACCAGACGTTTTCAGCGGGTCCCTTTAGGGAACCTCAGAATAGGGCGGTAAGGGGTTACCGGCACCGGCATCCTTACCGGTGTCAGTAACGCCTTACCGCCCACCTCGGAATGACCCCCAGTGAATGCAGCCTGTGCTAAAAATAGACTACAGGCATTGTATCACCAAGGCTAAGGCTGGCAGAGAGCACAAGGTAACTCAGCAGCTGTTGGCTGTCTGTCAAAAGTCCATGGCCCTCATTACGACCCTGGCGGAGATCGTGGTGCAATATGCACCATGGAGCACGGCGGAAAGCTGCCGATACCGCCATGGGGGTTGGCGGATTTACCGCCCCATTCTGACCTTGGCGGGGCGGTAAATCCCCATTCCCCATTTTACCCTTCCCCATTCCCATTTCTGCCCCATAGGGTATAATGGGAGTGGGGAAGGCGTTAATTACGCCACCGTAAAATACGGTGGCGTAATTAACAACAAGGTCCCGTAGCGCCATGGATATCTCCGCCCGGAAAAACCAGGCGGAAACCGCTCCATGGCGCTACGGGAACTCGTAGTAGGGCGGACGGGTCCGCCGCGAATACCGCTGGCGTAAACCCACTCCGCCAGGGTCGTAATGAGGGCCCATGTATTCTAAATGGAGACTAAAAGATTCAATGCACAACATACAGAGTACTAAGGAAACAAGGTTTTTTAGGAGAAATACTGGACCAGATAAAATATAAGAATATTGGGTGAAGTGTTGAGAGTATGGCGGGAAGGTGTGTTTATATTTAACTGTTTATAATATAGAAAATGATGCTAAATAAGAGCTACAATGTATTTTTGCATAGGCTAGCATTATGTTAAGTAGCCTGTCCCAAATGGAACCCTGGTCATGCAAGAAGGGTGACTGCAGAATCCCTTGTTTGACAAGAAGGACAGTTTTGGATGAGCTATGCCAGTATCCAGTGACCATGTTGAAGAGTATATAAATGCCCCTGCTTGCCATCAGTCTGCAGGAGCTAGCCATGGAAGACAGAACGCTGGAGGGGGGAAGTGGGCAGAGTCCTCTGCCGCCCCATCCTCATCTTTGTACAGATTAAAGTTTGTTATCCTTGCAAGATGAAGACTTGTGGCCTTAACTCCCTAGAGGGGTGCATTTACTCTGGTGTGAGCATGATTAGGGGTACCTGTGTTTAAGGTGTACCCCTGTAAGTTGGGCTACCTTTCAATAGTCTAGAAGATATTCCAGCCATGGAGGTCACTGTCAAACCTCAGTTACAGTGAAGGCTAGCTGCATACCTGCTACTTTTATTTACTTCCATAGTGCTTTATGCCAGAGCACCTTACACACATTAATGAATCGGTGCAAATAATGAAATGATGACAAGCAGTATACAGAACACTGAGAAAACAGATCAAAAGAATACACATGATATGATGTGGCATTTATAACACACCTGTACACAAGTGTATCTAGGCGCGAACATAGGCAGGGATACAATCATGTGATTGACCATACTAACAGCAAGTAATGAAAGTCAAGCACAAATGTTATTTGCAAGACAAAAATCACGCTATCCCCTCATAAACACATAATAATGTGGTAGGGGCCAAACTTTAAAAGCTTTAAAAGTTCCAAAGGACTGATGAAGAATGAATAATGCAGTGGCCCGTTTACTCCCGTAGTTCACAACCACTCCACATAGCAAATGATTCAAACATGAACTTGAGTCAGTGATCACATTCAGAATGGGTTGTGTGGATAGCCAGAACAAGGACTCGGACCAGAGGACATAGGCTTCATTCTCTTTGCCCCGGGGGTTATCCTTTGTTTTGCCACTAAGAGAGACAAAGGTCTCCAGATAAGTCTCTTCCTTTGGGTTGGGTCTAATGCGAAAGGGGTTTTCGGGTCTTCTATATGCTTTGACAGAAGAGACTCTACTGGATGGCTTGAGCTCCTTTCTGGGCTCTACTGGATTTCCTGTATTTTGTCACTAGAGCATTAATAAACAGCTCCAGCGCTACTGCCTCTAATATCTCTGGTAGGGTCTTCTTCTCTAACCATTGGCTAACTCCATTGAGATTTTGTTGGGAAGCAATACGATGTTTCGAATCTTCATTTGGAATAATCTATCGGTTTGTCCCACCCTTTCCATAAGGGCAGTTCTTATCTCTTGAAAAGAGGCGGTTCCCAGGGGATCAATGTTCTGATAGGATAGTTGTAATTTTTCCCTCAGTAGAGGGCCCATATAGCAAACGTAAGGGGTCTCGTCCCATTGGTACGGGCATCTAGAATTTTGAAATCGGTAAAAAAGTAGTATGGTTGTTAGACCTTGTGTGAAACAACCCGATGACTTTGGCCATATTCGACCAAGGCTCTCCTGGTGATGTTGATCGGTCCTGGCTTGATTTTCAATAATCCTCTTCAGGAGTGTCTTGAGTGACGCCATTTTGATTCTGGGGTCAGGAATTTGTAAAAACAAAATTCAGAGAGAAGGGTCTTAAGCTCTTCTTCAGCCGCTGAATCAATTGGGAGTTTCGCAGAGAGGCATGAAGGCCATTGTTTCTCCAGGGTAAGCAATATGGGGGTTGCCCCAAAGGATGGTTTTATACCCCAGTGTCCTATTGGTGGAAGATGTTTGATGGGGTTGGCTATGCGATCTGGCCAAGGGTCTGACTCTGTCGGGTCCTTCAAAACCCAATCCTGACACCATATGTGGCAAGTCAGATGAAGGACTCTGACCAGGGGACATAGGTTTGAAGTAACTTTATTCAACTTAAAAATAAAATGCCTCACTAACCCTATTGCTAAGGCAGAGTTCCCTTCCTATGAAACTAAAATAAGGTGCTGGTCAATAGTCCAAAATCAAAGTAATCCTCTGTCCAAACTTATCAACTAAACTGGCACTATCTCTTAGCAGAAGTAAAAGAAAATAGGTGGAGTGCACTGCAATTTTGGTTCTCCCCAAAGGTGTCTCTGGTTGTTCCAGGATTCCCTCCACGGTCTGAATCCAATGGTTAGAAGTAAACAACAGGTCAAAAGTGCCTTAATGTTTCCCCAAATTTCAACAACAAAATGTCTCAAGTTCCAGCAAAACCCAAGTGCCCAAATTTCTTTAGATTGAGGGACATTTTCCCAGAACCAAATCCACCACTTGCCCACTTGAAGTATTGGGTGTGTCCATGTTCCAATGGCATCTGTTCTTAGAATTGCTTCTGGGTCCTAGTGACACCTTTGGATCCTTGGTTGCAATGTCTCTCTTAAATATCTATTCCTTCTGACCTGAGGCAGGGCACCTCCATGCAGCCCTCACAACGCGTATTGATCCCTGTGGCTCCGTTGGTTTCCTCCGGCCCAATCTCCAGTGTTATCCCTCTGGAGTGTGGGCAGCCCCTCTTTCCATCTGGTTCTCTTAGTTCTCAGGGCCCTGTGACTTGTTGGGAGGTTTAAACTGCTGGGATTTCTCGGGTCTCCACAACCCTGTTCTTTCACTTGTACTTCTCGGATATTGGTAATCCCCTTTTCTATTTGTTTCTTTCAACTCTCAGTTCAGATGTTGGGATCCTATGTGCTCCCTTTGTATCTGTTCTGCGCTTGACTTACTGGGCCCTCTGCCTCACCTGGGTTTCTCTGCCCCAGTGACATACTTACTTCCTGGGGTATCAGTAACCCCTCTCTTCTTGTTGCTCTCTTAGCTCTGGTGCATTTCTCTGACCCTTCTGGAGGTTTATCCTATTCCGGTTTCATGGGCTCCCATAACCCTTCTGCTTCTCTCATTCAGTCTCTCTCTCTCTCTGGGCATCCGTGACCTGGGTATGGGGTTCGGACAATCCTCCCTTCTTCCCCACTTGCTCTTTTCTCTCTCCACCTCCCTGTGATCTGGGCTACCCATGTATCGTCAGCAAAGAGAGACTGGTCCAGTGAGCGTGTATCTCTTCAGCTGCAGTGGCTGGTCTGGATACAAGCATTTTTCAGACTCCGCTTATCTTGACGTTCTCTCGCCATTCTCTTCACTCCTCCCTCGGTTCCTGGTTTCAGCGTCATTTTGCGGGCACCGATCCCACCATGTCCTCTATGTTGTCATGCCTCCAGGTAAGTTTGCTTTGGCCGGCCTTGACTTCTTAGGTCCTGCACGTCTGTGTATCTGGATGGCAGCACCTCTCTTCTGTGTTGGTCTCTCTGCGCAACAGCAGGCTCTGTTGTTCAGCATGGCTACGCCCCTCGCCGACGTATTCACGTCGTTGCCTCACTTCTGCGTGTGGTTTCCCCACCTCTGTAATGAGAGGGGGCGTATTGTTCACCACAGGTTGTCAAGCATGTAGAAAGTTCAGCATTCCTTTAAGCCAAGTACATCGATGTATTGTCAGCATTACCTTGAGCTAAAAACATGGATGTATTGTCAGTATATCTTTTTCCCATCTAGGCAGACAATACCTTGTGTACAGGGAGTTTCCCATGGGAATGGGAGTCCGTGTCCCCTAAAGGGGTCACTCCCAGTGAGGCCCCACTTTCCCAATCCCCTAACCTACAAGGGGGTGGGTCACCACAAGGTAGAAGTGACACATTTCTCGGATTCGTCACAGTAAGCACACAATTTCCCCCGGAAACAAAAATGGTGTCATTGAGCTGCTCTGGTACTGCACCTTTTATGCTTACAAAATTGAATCTGAATTACACACCTTTTTGATACAAAGACAACTTGCAAACGATTCACAGGTTGCACTTAGTAGCAGGAGGAGTTCCCTAGGATGAGTAGCAGTGAACTCCTCTTCCCAGTATGCACTGGAAAGTAGCAATGGATGAACCCAAGGGAGAGCTTAAGGTAAGATAAGACAACGATAGCAGCCAGAGCCGAAGCGGTGAGAAGGCAGCAAAGCAGAGCGGAATGAGCCGCAAGGAACAGGCGATAAAGTGGGAGAAAACAGAACTGCCGTAAGAGTCTGGGGGAATTCAGAACCGAAAAGCAGACACGCGTTCCCCACAGCAGAGGAGTGACCAACGTTTCCAGCTCTCCTGGGCACACTATAAATAGAGGGCCACCCCCTTGACAGGAGGCCCACCAAGGCCTTGGACACATTTGGTAGATGTGAGCCAGGTGTGAGAAAGCAAACCAAATTGGCAACAAAACGCAACGGCACCCAAGCAAAGCCACATGGATAATGAGCAGCCTGAGCATCCGGCTACTACCGTGCAAACCGAGACTGAAAATGGGGGGCTCAGAGGAGTTTTTAAAGTCATGATCCTGTGTAACCCACCCGATGGGGTGAAAAAGGGCACACATTGGCCACAGAGTCAGGTGAGTGCTAGAACCAATGGAAGGGGTGGCAGTGAGAATCAGGAAGAGAACAGTGTATAAGGGCAGTGAATGGAAGACAGAGCGTGCATTGTTGGGTGAGAGCAGGAGGTGTGGAGGTGTACCGAGAGACCAGTCAGAGTAAGAGCAGAGTACAGGTGAGATATTGATGGTGAGAGAGAGTGGTGCCAATTGTATGTAAAGTAGTGTGTGGAAGGATGTGCATGTGTAAGGTGAGTGTGAAACGTAAGGAAACATAGAGAGAGAGGGAGGGAGGGAAAGTGCAAGGGAGTGAGAGAGATTGACAGTAATAGAGATAGTATCGTGTGACGGTGTGTGTAGAGAGTGCAAGACAGTAGTGGGAGTACTGGTGAGGGCAGCGTGATGCAGAAAGGGGGGGAGTTAGCTAGAAGAAATAGGCAGAGTGAGTGTGGCAAGATTAGGGCACAGGTGTAGATAAAGGAAAGCGGGGCCGAGGAGCGGGGTGAAGAGTAGGGAGCAGAGTGGAGAGGGGAGAAGTATATAGAGTGGAAAGAGAAGAGTAGAGTATAGAAAGGAAAAGAGATGGGTGAAGAAAGAAGAGCAGAGACAGAGTTCGTTGGAGATGGAGAGTGAGAGTAGCAGTAGTACAATCATGGGAGAGGAGAGAAAAGGAGCACCTAAGGACAGGATGAACCAAAGTGACTGATTTTGGCACCATTAAACCAGGCATTCTTACTGAGACTCCTGGAGAAGGAGTAGGGCAGGGAACATCTAGAGCACTTCCAGAGGGAGACAGGTAGATAGCCATTCTTGCTTTATGACACCACAGTAGCCAGAATATTAGACCGCAGGGCTTACCTGTGTTTAGCCTCCAGCCTGGGCTATATGAATACCTGGGTTAGGGGGCCGGGACGCACTCGGACATGAGAGAGGGATGGCTCTTAGTGTCACATTTCAGCCTGCTGCCACCTTATTTGAAGAACTGATATTATCACAACACACGACGACTACCGACCGTAAAACACCCCAAGCCCGCCACGTACCCACCGGGCTGAGGCTGCCAACAGCACATAACTGCTCTCTTGCACTTTTCCATCTTATTCCCACATAACTCCACCCACCTTCCCTTTTTCAGAGCCGCCAGAGTGCCAGGGGACCACTGCGGCAGTGATAATGCGCGGTACAAATATCCTTTAACATTAACTAAATATGTAAGGTAGCTATATTCTGCATTTAGCCTAACTACATAAGGTGCCAGATTCTGCATTTAGCCTGACTGTGTAAAGTAGCCATATTCTGCATTTAGCCTAAATATATAAGGTAGCAATATGCCACATTAGGCTAACTTTGTAAGGTAGCCATATTCTGCATTTAGCCTAAATGTATAAGGTAGCAATATGCCACATTAGGCTAACTTTGTAAGGTAGCCATATTCTGTATTTAGCCTAACTGTATAAGGTAGCCATATTCTGCATTTAGCTTAAATATGTAAGGTAGCAATATGACACATTTAGCCTAACTGTGTTAGGTAGCCTTATTCTGCATTTATCCTAACTGCGTAAGGTGCCAGATTCTGCATTTAGCCTAACTGTGTAAAGGAGCTATATTCTGCATTTAGCCTAACTTTATAAGGAAGAAATATGTTGCATTTAGCCTAACTGAGTATGGTGGCCATATTCTGCTTTTAGCCTAACTTTGTAAGGTAGCCATATATCGCATTCAGCCTAACCTTTTAAGGTAGTCATATCTCGCATTTAGCCTAATTGTGTAAGGTAGCCATATGCTACATTTAGCCTAACTGAGCAAGGGTGCCAGATGCTGCATTTAGCGGAACTGTGCAAGGTAGCCATATTCTGCATTTTAGCCTAAATGTGTAAGGTAGCAATATGCCACATTTAGCCTAACTGTGTAAGGTAGTCATATTCTGCTTTTAGCCTAACTGTTTAAAGTGCCAGATTCTACATTTAGCCTAATTGAATATGGTAGCTATGTTCTGCATTTAGCCAAGCTGTGCAAGGTAGCCATATTCTGAATTTAGCCTAAATGAGTTAGGTAACAACATGACAAATTTAGCCTAACTGTGTAAGGTAGCCATATTCTGCATTTAGTCTTACTGTGTAAGGTAGCCAGATTCTGCATTTAGTCTTACTGTGTAAAGTAGCCATATTATGCATTTAGCCTAACTTTGAAAGGAAGAAATATGTTGCATTTAGCCTGATTATGGTAGCCATATTCTGCACTTAGTCTAACTTTGTAAGGTAGCCATTTTATGCTTTTAGACTAACCGTTTGAGGTAGCCATATATCGCATTTAGCCTAACTTTTCAAAGTAGTCATATCTCGCATTTAGTCTAATTGTGTATGGTAGCCATATTCTGCATTTAGCCTAACTGAGTAAAGTAGCCATATTCTGCATTTAGCCTAAATGTGTAAGGTAGCAACATGACACATTTAGCCTAACTGTGTAAGGTAGCCATATTTTGCATTTAGCCTAACCGTGTAAGGTAGCCATATTTTGCATTTAGCCTAACTGTGTAAGGTGCCAGATTCTGCATTTAGCCTAACTGTGCAAAGGAGCTATATTCTTAATTTAGCCTAACTTTGTAAGGAAGAAATATGTTGCATTTAGCCTGAGTATGGCAGCCATATTCTGCATTTAGCCTAACTTTGTAAGGTAGCCATGTTCTGCTTTTAGCCTAATTTTGTAAGGTAGTCATATCTTGCATTTAGCCTAATTGTGTAAGGTAGCCATATTCTGCATTTAGCCTAACTTTGTAAGGTAGCCATATTCTGTATTTAGCCTAACTTTGTAAGGTAGCCATATTCTGTATTTAGCCTAACTGTGCAAGGTAGCCATATGCCACATTTAGCCTAATTGTGTAAGGTAGCCATATTCTGCATTTAGCCTAACTTTGTAAGGTAGCCATATTCTGTATTTAGCCTAACTGTGCAAGGTAGCCATATGCCACATTTAGCCTAACTGTGGAAGGTAGCCATATTCTGCTTTTAGCCGAACTGTGCGGGGTAGCCATATGCCACATTTAGCCTAACTGTGTAAGGTAGCCATATTCTGCTTTTAGCCTAACTGTTTAAGGTAGCCATATATTGCATTCAGCCTAACCTTTTAAGGTAGTCATATCGCACATTTAGCCTAATTGTGTAAGGTAGCCACATTTTGCACTTTACCTAACTGTGTAACATAGCAATATTCTGCACTTTACCAAATTGTGTATGGTAGCCATATTTTGCATCTAGACTAATTATGTAAAATAGCAATATTCTGCATTTAACAATTTCAACGACTAGCCAAGCGTCACACATGGGTAGAATTGTGAAGTCTAGCCATGCATCACACTTAGAATTATGAAGATTAACCACACGTCACACTTAGATTTGTGAACATTAGCCATGCGTCACACTTAGACCGATCTGTAAAGATCACTCACGAGTTACAGTAAGATTGTGTAATTAATCATGCAGATCACTAGATAGTATTGTGAAGATTAATCATAAATCACATTAGATAGAATTGCGTAGATTTGTCACCTAGAAGAACTTGGAGAGTAGACAATGTACTAACCACGCCACTCCTGCCCCCCTCCTACACACCAGCCAAGCACTATACACGCCCACTGGGCTAGCCAAATAATACACAAACACACATCCAACATAAGTAAGACTTGCATACAACAAACAATCTCTGACATTGGGCCATACCCATATGGAAACACCAAGCCAGTTTGCACAACTACAACCTTAAATACCAGCCAATCTACACATAAACCATACAGACACACCCCAACATAGCAGGTATTCACATAGGACACAATCCAGGCATTGCGCCTTACCTGTACCGATGCAAGCCAGTGCCCGCAACCAACCATCTGCAAGCCAACACACACACACACACACCAGTTTCTCCTGGTTCTGGACCTATCCTATCACTCTACCCTTACTCACCAACCCTGTCTTCTTTCTTGCAGTGCCACGTGAGTGCCTGGAGTCTGCCCCTGGGTGGTAACGGTGCACGGTATAAATCAACATAACATAACTTGCATTACATTACATTATGGTACATTACTTCATTAGGATTTCCAGCGTATTATCCCGCTGGGTGGTTTTACTTGGATATTGTCTCCTTCAACGCAGGAACTATCTACCTGACTTTTCATTTACTGAGTGGGTAATACCTTAGTCAGCAAGAGAGTTAACGAAAAGTCTTGCCACTCCTTAACTGTATTTTATTGGCCCTGAAGAAAGCAGTGGCCCGTGTCAATTTCACGATGGTGGACTGCCGAAACTAGTAGGCCGTCACAATGGAACAACGTTAAAATAGTTAACTATCCAAAGATGATCATGAATAATTAATTATGAATATAAGTAAATGTTATGTATAGACATCTACAGCTCTGCAATGTAGCATTGCAATGGTGATAGATTGTTTGTTTTTGTTGGACTCTAAACATTTCTTCATATGTATTTTAATACTTGATAGATGCATATATTCTAGATCAGAGTTGAGGAGATTAAAAGTGCTGTATTAGCATCTTGACGTTGCCAAGGGAATGTTTCCATACAAAGTGTTTTTGCTCCAATTCTCTGTAGGTGTATATGTTGGGGGCATTTACCATATCCTGTATAGACAAGCGGGCTCAATGCGAGTTGGGCGGTATTCTGGCAGTAAATCTGCCTGAATACCGCCCAATGGAATTACCCTCACCACCACTTGGTCCTGCAGGATTACAGCCGGATTGGAAGTGGCGGTGGCAGAGTTAATCCCCATTTTTTGAGAGTCCATTGGACTCTATGGGGATGTTTTGGTGGAATTACCGCTGTGGTTTTTCTGGCGATTTTGCTGATTTGGGGCAGAAAGTTGGAGGATTTACCTCAAGCATGATGCTGGAGGTAAATCCCCCACTCCAGGGCCATACTCGTAGTATGACGGGCGGAAAAAGTGGTGGTAATTGCGATACTGCCAATTATTTCCCACACCGCCATACTCGTAATGAGACAAGTGTCTTTTTGTCAGATATTTGAATTTTAAAAGTGTAAGGTATTTTCAGCTTTCTGACAGAATAAATCCATTTCATGTCTAGATCAGAATAAAACACTGGCTTTGATATTTCGTCTCCTTTTCATCTTTATTTGTGCTCATATGCATGTGGAAAGCCAGGAACTGTGAGTACTGCCGCACCTTCCCTCCTGATCATATGCACGCCGAGAGCCAGGAGCTGTGAGTAGTGCCGCACCTTCCCTCCTGCTCATATGCACGACGAGAGCCAGGAGCTGTGAGTAGTGCCGCACCTTCCCTCCTGCTCATATGCACGACGAGAGCCAGGAGCTGTGAGTAGTGCCGCACCTTCCCTCCTGCTCATATGCATGACGAGAGCCAGGAGCTGTGAGTAGTGCCGCACCTTCCCTCCTGCTCATATGCTGCGAGAGCCAGGAGCTGTGAGTAGTGCCGCACCTTCCCTCCTGCTCATATGCATGCCGAGAGCCAGGAGCTGTGAGTAGTGCCGCACCTTCCCTCCTGCTCATATGCATGCCGAGAGCCAGGAGCTGTGAGTAGTGCCGCACCTTCCCTCCTGCTCATATGCACGTCGAGAGCCAGGAGCTGTGAGCAGTGCCGCACCTTCCCTCCTGCTCATATGCACGTCGAGAGCCAGGAGCTGTGAGCAGTGCCGCACCTTCCCTCCTGCTCATATGCACGTCGAGAGCCAGGAGCTGTGAGCAGTGCCGCACCTTCCCTCCTGCTCATATGCACGCCGAGAGCCAGGAGCTGTGAGCAGTGCCACACCTTCCCTCCTGCTCATATGCACGCCGAGAGCCAGGAGCTGTGAGCAGTGCAACACCTTCCCTCCTGCTCATATGCATGTGTAAAGCCAGAAACTGTGAGTACTGCCACACCTTCCCTCCTGCTCATATGCACGCCGAGAGCCAGGAGCTGTGAGCAGTGCCACACCTTCCCTCCTGCTCATATGCATGTGTAAAGCCAGAAACTGTGAGTACTGCCACACCTTCCCTCCTGCTCATATGCACGCCAAAAGCCAGGAGCTGTGAGTAGTGCCACGCCTTCCCTCCTGCTCATATGCATGTGTAAAGCCAGAAACTGTGAGTACTGCCACACCTTCCCTCCTGCTCATATGCACGCCAAAAGCCAGGAGCTGTGAGTAGTGCCGCACCTTCCCTCCTGCTCATATGCATGACGAGAGCCAGGAGCTGTGAGTAGTGCCGCACCTTCCCTCCTGCTCATATGCATGACGAGAGCCAGGAGCTGTGAGTAGTGCCGCACCTTCCCTCCTGCTCATATGCATGACGAGAGCCAGGAGCTGTGAGTAGTGCCGCACCTTCCCTCCTGCTCATATGCTGCCGAGAGCCAGGAGCTGTGAGTAGTGCCGCACCTTCCCTCCTGCTCATATGCATGCCGAGAGCCAGGAGCTGTGAGTAGTGCCGCACCTTCCCTCCTGCTCATATGCATGCCGAGAGCCAGGAGCTGTGAGTAGTGCCACACCTTCCCCCTGCTCATATGCACGTCGAGAGCCAGGAGCTGTGAGTAGTGCCGCACCTTCCCTCCTGCTCATATGCACGTCGAGAGCCAGGAGCTGTGAGCAGTGCCGCACCTTCCCTCCTGCTCATATGCACGTCGAGAGCCAGGAGCTGTGAGCAGTGCCGCACCTTCCCTCCTGCTCATATGCACGTCGAGAGCCAGGAGCTGTGAGCAGTGCCACACCTTCCCTCCTGCTCATATGCACGCCGAGAGCCAGGAGCTGTGAGCAGTGCCACACCTTCCCTCCTGCTCATATGCACGCCGAGAGCCAGGAGCTGTGAGCAGTGCAACACCTTCCTCCTGCTCATATGCATGTGAAAGCCAGAAACTGTGAGTATGCCACACCTTCCCTCCTGCTCATATGCACGCGAGAGCCAGGAGCTGTGAGCAGTGCACACCTTCCCTCCTGCTCATATGCATGTGTAAGCCAGGAGCTGTGAGTAGTGCCACACCTTCCCTCCTGCTCATATGCACGCCGAGAGCCAGGAGCTGTGAGTAGTGCCACACCTTCCCTCCTGCTCATATGCATGCCGAGAGCCAGGAGCTGTGAGTAGTGCCACACCTTCCCTCCTGCTCATATGCACGCCGAGAGCCAGGAGCTGTGAGTAGTGCCACACCTTCCCTCCTGCTCATATGCATTGGAGAGCCAGGAGCTGTGAGTAGTGCCACACCTTCCCTCCTGCTCATATGCATGCCGAGAGCCAGGAGCTGTGAGTAGTGCCACACCTTCCCTCCTGCTCATATGCACGTCGAGAGCCAGGAGCTGTGAGTAGTGCACGACCTTCCCTCCTGCTCATATGCACGTCGAGAGCCAGGAGCTGTGAGCAGTGCCACACCTTCCCTCCTGCTCATATGCACGTCGAGAGCCAGGAGCTGTGAGTAGTGCCACACCTTCCCTCCTGCTCATATGCACGTCGAGAGCCAGGAGCTGTGAGTAGTGCCACACCTTCCCTCCTGCTCATATGCATGGTAAAGCCAGGAGCTGTGAGTAGTGCCACACCTTCCCTCCTGCTCATATGCATGTGTAAAGCCAGAAACTGTGAGTAGTGCCACACCTTCCCTCCTGCTCATATGCATTCGAAGAGCCAGGAGCTGTGAGTAGTGCCACACCTTCCCTCCTGCTCATATGCACGTCGAAAGCCAGGAGCTGTGAGTAGAGCCACACCTTCCTACCTGCTCATATGCACGCCAAGAGCCAGGAGCTGTGAGTAGTTTATGTTCATGTTTATGTTTATTATTTCTATTGCGCACCAGGTACCCAAGGCTTAAAGACCGCATACAAAACAAAAAGCACACAATTACAAACAGCTCTTAGAACAGGAACAAGACTCACAAAGGGAAATATATGTAAACATAATACATAAACAGGCACAGAAAAAAATAACATAGAGAACCGCTAAAAACCGCATAAAATGATCAAATAATCAAGTTAACAACCAGTGGATCCCCTAGGCATATATTTACATAGTCTATAGGAAGGCCGGTAGGAGAAGCGACCCACACCCCACCAAGACTACAATCTTTATTGTCTATCTGTATTCCAGTCTCTCAAGTCCAACCTACGGAGCGATTTTAAGATTGATAGCCTGACTACACCATGCCCCTTTTCTTTGTCTGAGCCAGGCAAAGACTTTAAGACGTAAGCTTCTTTGCTGTCATGCCCCTCAACCTTGATAATATTGGTGATGATCAAGTTTCTCGGTCTGAACAAAAAACTGAATGTTCGTATCTTCTATCTAGCATCCAACATTTTCTAATACGCAGGTTCTAGGGAGAGGCCCTAATCGAGGAGCATTCGTGTTTGATTGTGGCTTCTTGACCCAATTTCTTGTGCCACTGCTGAAAAGCCTAGCAGCTGGTTCCACAAGCGGAGAGACGATGAGAGGGACTTATGTAGATAGCGCTACTTTTATTATCGGAGCACTGAAGGTGTCTCAACTACCTTAACACAATGGTCCGATTGCCAGGCCTATCTAATAGCTTTATTTGAGGATTGAACTGACAGGCCTTATCCAGCTTATATGTCCCATTCCAGCATGTAGGCAAAAGAATCTTAGTTAGTTGTGAAGCCATGTTCTTGCTCAAAGAGCTTGGACCCCCACAAGTTTACTAAGAGAGTTCACTAGGAGTCCAAATCCCTTTGGGCACCACTTCCTCCTGCTCATATGCACGCCGAAGCCAGGAGCTGTGAGTAGAGCCACACCTTCCCTCCTGCTCATATGCACGTCGAAAGCCAGGAGCTGTGAGTAGTGCCACACCTTCCCTCCTGCTCATATGCACGCCGAAAGCCAGGAGCTGTGAGTAGTGCCACACCTTCCCTCCTGCTCATATGCACGCCGAGAGCCAGGAGCTGTGAGTAGTGCCACACCTTCCCTCCTGCTCATATGCACGTCGAGAGCCAGGAGCTGTGAGTAGTGCCACACCTTCCCTCCTGCTCATATGCACGCCGAGAGCCAGGAGCTGTGAGTAGAGCCACACCTTCCCTCCTGCTCATATGCACGCCGAGAGCCAGGAGCTGTGAGTAGTGCCACACCTTCCCTCCTGCTCATATGCACGCCGAAAGCCAGGAGCTGTGAGTAGTGCCACACCTTCCCTCCTGCTCATATGCACGCCGAGAGCCAGGAGCTGTGAGTAGTGCCACACCTTCCCTCCTGCTCATATGCACGTCGAAAGCCAGGAGCTGTGAGTAGAGCCACACCTTCCCACCTGCTCATATGCACGCCGAGAGCCAGGAGCTGTGAGTAGTGCCACACCTTCCCTCCTGCTCATATGCACGCCGAGAGCCAGGAGCTGTGAGCAGTGCCACACCTTCCCTCCTGCTCATATGCACGTCGAGAGCCAGGAGCTGTGAGCAGTGCCACACCTTCCCTCCTGCTCATATGCAAGTCGTAGAGCCAGGAGCTGTGAGTAGTGCCACACCTTCCCTCCTGCTCATATGCACGCCGAGAGCCAGGAGCTGTGAGTAGTGCCACACCTTCCCTCCTGCTCATATGCATGCCGAGAGCCAGGAGCTGTGAGTAGTGCCAACACCTTCCCTCCTGCTCATATGCACGTCGAGAGCCAGGAGCTGTGAGTAGTGCCACACCTTCCTCCTGCTCATAGCACGCCGAGAGCCAGGAGCTGTGAGTAGTGCCACACCTTCCTCCTGCTCATATGCACGCCGAGAGCCAGGAGCTGTGAGTAGAGCCACACCTTCCCTCCTGCTCATATGCACATCGAGAGCCAGGAGCTGTGAGTAGTGCCACACCTTCCCTCCTGCTCATATGCACGTCGAGAGCCAGGAGCTGTGAGTAGTGCCACACCTTCCCTCCTGCTCATATGCACGTCGAGAGCCAGGAGCTGTGAGTAGTGCCACACCTTCCCTCCTGCTCATATGCACGTCAAAAGCCAGGAGCTGTGAGTAGTGCCACACCTTCCCTCCTGCTCATATGCACGCCGAGAGCCAGGAGCTGTGAGTAGTGCCACCTTCCCTCCTGCTCATATGCACGTCGAGAGCCAGGAGCTGTGAGTAGTGCCACACCTTCCCTCCTGCTCATATGCACGTCGAGAGCCAGGAGCTGTGAGTAGTGCCACACCTTCCCTCCTGCTCATATGCACGCCGAGAGCCAGGAGCTGTGAGTAGTGCCACACCTTCCCTCCTGCTCATATGCACGTCGAGAGCCAGGAGCTGTGAGTAGTGCCACACCTTCCCTCCTGCTCAATGCACGCCGAGAGCCAGGAGCTGTGAGTAGTGCCACACCTTCCCTCCTGCTCATATGCACGCCGAGAGCCAGGAGCTGTGAGTAGTGCCACACCTTCCCTCCTGCTCATATGCACGTCGAGAGCCAGGAGCTGTGAGTAGTGCCACACCTTCCCTCCTGCTCATATGCACGCCGAGAGCCAGGAGCTGTGAGTAGTGCCACACCTTCCCTCCTGCTCATATGCACGCCGAGAGCCAGGAGCTGTGAGTAGTGCCACACCTTCCCTCCTGCTCATATGCACGTCGAGAGCCAGGAGCTGTGAGTAGTGCCACACCTTCCCTCCTGCTCATATGCACGTCGAGAGCCAGAGCTGTGAGTAGTGCCACACCTTCCCTCCTGCTCATATGCAGCCGAGAGCCAGGAGCTGTGAGTAGTGCCACACCTTCCCTCCTGCACATATGCACGTCGAGAGCCAGGAGCTGTGAGTAGTGCCACACCTTCCCTCCTGCTCATATGCACGTCGAGAGCCAGGAGCTGTGAGTAGTGCCACACCTTCCCTCCTGCTCATATGCACTTGCGAGAGCCAGGAGCTGTGAGTAGTGCCACACCTTCCCTCCTGCCCATAACCACGTCGAGAGCCAGGAGCTGTGAGTAGTGCCACACCTTCCCTCCTGCTCATACGCACGTCGAGAGCCAGGAGCTGTGAGTAGTGCCACACCTTCCCTCCTGCTCATATGCACGCCGAGAGCCAGGAGCTGTGAGTAGTGCCACACCTTCCCTCCTGCTCATACGCACGCCGAGAGCCAGGAGCTGTGAGTAGTGCCACGCCTTCCCTCCTGCTCATACGCACGCCGAGAGCCAGGAGCTGTGAGTAGTGCCACCCTTCCCTCCTGCCATACGCACGCCGAGAGCCAGGAGCTGTGAGTAGTGCCACGTCTTCCCTCCTGCTCATACGCACGCCGAGAGCCAGGAGCTGTGAGTAGTGCCACGCCTTCCCTCCTACTCATACGCACGCCGAGAGCCAGGAGCTGTGAGTAGAGCCACACCTTCCCTCCTGCACATATGCACGTGGAAAGCCAGGAGCTGTGAGTAGTGCCACACCTTCCCTCCTGCTCATATGCACGCCAAAAGCCAGGAGCTGTGAGTAGTGCCACAACTTCCCTCCTGCGTCTTGACACTGATTTTAATCTTTGGACAGAAAAATAATGGCCCGGTTAGCCTGAACTCGACTCATGTATGTCTAGGGTAACCAGACGTCCCGGTTTTGCTGGGACTGTCCTGGTATTTGGTGGTCTGTCCACCTTTGTCAAGCTTATTTCCATTGGAAGCTGCAGTGGTCCCGGTTTTTGGTAGTAGGTCTTCATAGCTGGCCGCCAGGAATACACAATCTCGCACAAAAGAAATTCTGCATTTTACAACTTAAGGTGTGTTAGTGTGTGATAAATTAATTGCAAGATGTGTTTATTTGAGCAGTAACACTTAAACCCCCTTGTCCTCCAGACGCTACTAAAGTGTGTAGTGCAATGACAGACACTTTCATGCTAGTTGCCCTGTCCGGGATTTTTACTTTTTAAATCTGGTCATCCTATGTATGTCCCCCACCGTCTCAAAAGTTAGCAGTTTATGCACGCCTTCCTACAGGTGCGGTAGCCAGGCCAGGCACGATCCAGCTCTGGCCAAACGCCTAGCTGTAGCTCGTCTGGAGTTTACAGCCAGGACTGGCAGAACACACGCGTCTAGGCCAGAGCGTCACCTGCTAAAAACACAAGCGTCTAAGCCAGAGCCTCACCCGTTAAAAACACACGCCTCTAGGCCAGAGCGTCACCTGCTAAAAACAGAAGCGTCTAAGCCAGAGCCTCACCTGCTAAAAACACACGCGTCTAGGCCAGAGCGTCACCTGCTAAAAAGACAAGCGTCTAAGCCAGAGCCTCACCCGCTAAAAACACACGCATCTAGGCCAGAGCCTCACCTCCTAAAAACACACGCCTCACGGCCAGAGCCTCACCCGCTAAAAACATACACCTCTAGGCCAGATCCTAACTCGCTAAAAACACACGTCTCTAGGCCAGAGCCTCACCTGCTAAAAACACACGCCTCTAGGCCAGAGCCTCACCTGCTAAAAACACACGCCTCACGGCCAGAGCCTCACCCGCTAAAAACATACGCCTCTAGGACAGAGCCTCACCCGCTAAAAACACATCTCTAGGCCAGAGCCTCACCTGCTAAAAACACACGCCTCTAGGCCAGAGCCTCACCTGCTAAAAACACACGCCTCACGGCCAGAGCCTCACCCGCTAAAAACATACGCCTCTAGGCCAGAGCCTAACTCGCTAAAAACACACGTCTCTAGGCCAGAGCCTCACCTGCTAAAAACACACGCCTCTAGGCCAGAGCCTCACCTGCTAAAAACACACGCCTCACGGCCAGAGCCTCACCTGCTAAAAACATACGCCTCTAGGCCAGAGCCTAACTCGCTAAAAACACACATCTCTAGGCCAGAGCCTCACCTGCTAAAAACACATGCCTCTAGGCCAGAGCCTCATCCGCTAAAAACACAAGCGTCTAAGCCAGAGCCTCACCTGCTAAAAACATGCCTCTAGGCCAGAGCGTCACCTGCTAAAAACACAAGCGTCTAAGCCAGAGCCTCACCCGCTAAAAACACACGCCTCTAGGCCAGAGCGTCACCTGCTAAAAACACACGCCTCTAGGCCAGAGCCTCACCCACTAAAACACACTACGCCTCTAGGCCAGAGCATCACATGCTAAAAACACAAGAGTCTAAGCCAGAGCCTCACCTGCTAAAAACACACGCCTCTAGGCCAGAGCCTCACCTGCTAAAAACACACGCCTCATGGCCAGAGCCTCACCCGCTAAAAACATACGCCTCTAGGTCAGAGCCTAGCCTGCTAAAAACACACGTCTCTAGGCCAAAACCTAACCTGCTAAAAACACATGCCTCTAGGCCAGAGCCTCACCCGCTAAAAACACAAGCGTCTAAGCCAGAGCCTCACCTGCTAAAAACACATGCCTCTAGGCCAGAGCGTCACCTGCTAAAAACACAAGCGTCTAAACCAGAGCCTCACCTGCTAAAAACACATGCCTCTAGGCCAGAGCCTCACCCACTAAAAACACACGCCTCTAGGCCAGAGCCTCACCCGCTAAAAACACATGCCTCTAGGCCAGATCGTCACCTGCTAAAAACACAAACGTCTAAGCCAGAGCCTCACCTGCTAAAAACACATGCCTCTAGGCCAGAGCATCACCTGCTAAAAACACAAGCGTCTAAGCCAGAGCCTCATCTGCTAAAAACACATGCCTCACGGCCAGAGCCTCATCCGCTAAAAACATATGCCTCTAGGCCAGAGCCTAACCCGCTAAAAACACATGGCTCTAGGTCAGAACCTCACCTGCTAAAAACACACACCTCTAGGCCAGAGCCTCACCCGCTAAAAACACAAGCGTCTAAGCCAGAGCCTCACCCGCTAAAAACACACGCCTCTAGGCCAGAGCGTCACCTGCTAAAAACACAAGCGTCTAAGCCAGAGCCTCACCTGCTAAAAACACACGCCTCTAGGCCAGAGCCTCACCCACTAAAAACACACGCCTCTAGGCCAGAGCCTCACCTGCTAAAAACACACGCCTCTAGGCCAGAGCCTCACCTGCTAAAAACACACGCCTCACGGCCAGAGCCTCACCTGCTAAAAACACACGCTCTAGGCCAGAGCCTCACCCGCTAAAACACACGCCTCTAGGCCAGAGCCTCACCCGCTAAAAACACAAGCCTCTAAGCCAGAGCCTCACCTGCTAAAAACACACGCCTCTAGGCCAGAGCCTCACCTGCTAAAACACATGCCTCACGCCAGAGCCTCACCCGCTAAAAACACACGCTCTAGGCCAAGCCTCACCTCGCTAAAAACACACGCCTCTAGGCCAGAGCCTCACCCGCTAAAACACACGCCTCTAGGCCAGAGCCTCACCCGCTAAAAACACAAGCGTCTAAGCCAGAGCCTCACCTGCTAAAAACACACGCCTCTAGGCCAGAGCGTCACCTGCTAAAAACACACGCCTCTAAGGCCAGAGCCTCACCTGCTAAAAACACACGCCTCAGGCCAGAGCCTCACCCGCTAAAAACACACGCCTATAGGCCAGAGCCTAACCCGCTAAAACACACATCTCTAGGCCAGAGCCTCACCTGCTAAAAAACAGCTAAGGTGCCGGTTACAAAAGACTTGAGGCCACCCTTGTTTGCGTCTTGCAAACTTTGACTGACATTCAACGAATAGAGTGCTTTCGGCACTCAATACTTAATGCATTTTACTGCGCAAGGTGAAGGTAGGCCTTCGCTTGCGTAGGCCTCCAATATAGCAATTGCTCCAGATACGATTTTGAAGTGGGAGTATTTTACTCCCTATTTTTTAAAGTTGGGAGTCAAATGATGTTTTAGGGAGTAAAATGTAAGTCCTATTCCCGATGATAGTATTTTATCAGTGAATAAAAATATGTTTTAGCTGTGAAACGAAAATGTTTTTGCAATAAATATTTCTTTGCACCTAGTTATTTATGCACATTAAAAGATACATTGTTTGGTCCTTAGTTTCTCTCGCGGTGGCATTACGTGTACCACTAGTCCACACAAAGCTGTGTGGGTGAAAGCAGGGGGATAGGTACCTTGTGTGCCTCTTCCTATTTTTATGGGGGAGGGACGCATTTTTACTCACTATTTTACTTTTTTTGCGAGTATTTTTAGGGAGTACAAGGGGCTGGTACACCTCTTACCTCTGGGACCGGTTACAGTACTGATACTTTACAAAGCAGCCATAGGCTCTCCTTGCACGGTAAGGGTGCAGTCTCAGTACGTTCGCCACGATAAAATACTATTTCCTTTCACAGCTGCACATGCTGCCAACCAACACCCAGATTAGATGAAATGTTACCCAGGTTTTCAATCTGCTTCCTGCAAAGTAATTTTATGTTTTTTAAACTCTGGGACATTGTCTAACTCCAGTCCTCGAGGGCTGGGAGTCTGACATATTTTCAGGATAACCCTCAATAATATTCCTGAGGAAAACATTGGATACATTTAGAGTCATTGTATGCAAATGTATCTCATGAATATCAATGAGGGGTATCCTGAAAACCCAACATGGATCTGGCCCTCGAGGCCTGGAGTTGGACAACCAGCTTTTTAAATGCAGAAAAACATGGTCACTTTTCGTGACATTGTGCATTTCTTTCATGTGAAGCACAGGAACAAGTTGCAAAACTGTGTCAAAAAATGACGTGACTTTCTGACACAGGCTTCTCTTGGCTCTGCCTCCTTTGTATCTTAAAAGTACAATGACCTCGAGGGCAGTTCACAGCAAGCTCGAGATATCCCAAATCAGGAGGTGTGACGTAATCAGTAATCAGCCAGTCCTGGATTTTAGGCTCACTCACTTGTATCCCAGCATTTATAATCTGCACCTTATGCAAATACTGTCCAAGAATGCCAGGTGCCAGCTCTCCTGCCTGCTGTGCCACCATCAACATCCCGATATTCAGGTTAGGTGGGAAAAGTAGGCAGTGGTTTGTGGGCGTTATTAGCCCTCAGTTGTGTTTTGCTACACAACAAACAGATTTCTGTTGTGTGGCCAAACTTGCGCATACTAAGGTATCCTCTGCCTGTATGGTGGTACAAGGCAATGTGGGCCCTCAGTTAATGAGTGTCATTAATGAAATAGTTAAGCTGATGCTTGTGGACACCCCTAAGGGACATTGGGTGATCACTCAGAGCACCCTTAGAAGGTGTCCCGTAAGACCCCTGGTGGCTGGCTCTGCCTCTGTTCATATGCCTCTCATTATTTAGCAATAAGCTCCGCGCTGGGGGGCATTAATGCTTCAGGTAATGCCCCGGGGCCCATAGTAACGCAGGTCCCAGCCAGTGAGGGGGTTCTTGGTATTAGTACCACGGCCCGTTGGGCCTGGCTACTAATAGATCCTTTGAGGAAGTTGTGAAACACTGTCTCGCCTTTTGTCGGGCCCTGAAGCCCTATCTCTTTTAAACTAAAGTCTTCTGTTCTAATGAGCAGAGCCAAATACCTTTGTGGCGATCGTGCGCTATATAAAATAAATTAACATCACATTTTACTAGCACTTAGAATCGCATACATCCTTTCATTGCACTGGTTCTAAGACCTGTATAAATCGGGTAGCTTTGCCTGGCAAGAAGGTAGTTACATGTGCAATTGATACACTGATAGTGATGTGGCAGATCATGGCATGTCATGACATGGAATGATACTCATGCTATGTCATATGCCATGCTATGTCATGTCATGATAGCTCATGTCATGACAGTTCATGTTACATCAAATGACTGCCCACACTAAAGAGGTGGTGACGTTGCATCATTTAGAAAGATTCACCCGCACCCAGAAACCTTGTGCACCCACTACACAAATCTTTTGAAGCCCTTTCTCTCAGCTGCTCCCCTCCATCACACCCCTCATTCCCCACCTCATTTACCACCACCCAACACAGAACTCCAATTTCTACACTGAGTCCAACCTCCTTACTAGCAACACGGTTCCCGCTACCCAAACATCTACCTGGCTGATTTTAACCCAGGTACCAACCACATGGACAATAACCACACACTAAATAGTTCCTCAGTCCACTCTCCTGTACAATCTTGCCCAACACATCACCACACCCACACCCGCAGCTGGCACACCCTTGACCTTCTGATTTCTTGGTTTCTGTTCATAATTGAATCTGGGCACTGTGGTCGGACCACTTTGCAATTCCCTTCATGCTCACTCTGCCACGCATCACCCCACCACCTACCACATGCCCGCGCCCAAGTTTAACAAATCAAAAACATCACAAACACATCTCTCACAACACTCATACCATCCTCCCTCTACACCCACCCCACCTCACTTCTCAGTCATTACAACACTACAATCACCTAAGCACTTGACTAAATAGATCCCCTTAACAATACAGAAACCCCACAACCATCAAAAAAGGCATTGCTCAGAAATTCCTTCCTCGCCAGCCAGCAGGAAGCCAGACACCCGGAAAGAGCCTAGACAAAAAACATGTGCACCTCCACATCTAGAAAGCCCTCAAGGACAGTCACTCCCAATACAATACGGCCATACGCAGTCCCAAAGGAGCCTCAAAACTCCAGGATCTCTAGTTCGCACCCAATCACACATAGAAGCGTGTTAACATCATCAAGTCATTCTCCAAACTACTATTCCCCATCTACCTCCGTAGGCAACTCCCTCATGCGCGACTTCAAATCCAAAATACCTAACATCAGAGAAGGCCTCTCCTCCAGTGTCCCTCTTCCATCCCCACTCTCCAACCCTCCCACACATGAGACATTTTACCCACCGACCAAAACACCCTTGTCATACTCACAGCCTAAACTAAACAAGCCTAGTTCCTGGACGATGCACGCCGAGCCCAGACTCATCTGACTGCATCACAACCTTGGCTCCACACTGGGTCAACACAATCAACTCATGTCTCTCCACGGCACCATCCCCTCCACAACAGAAAACCGGTCTAATCTCCCCCTCCCAAGAAGCAAGCCCTCGATCCCACTTTTCCTGAGAACTACCGTTCCCCTTACAATCCTGCCTTACTTCATCAGTAACTTGGAACACTTTGTCATAAGCCCACTCAAACAGCAAATTACTACAAGAAACCTCCTTAATCCCTTCTAATCTGGTTTAGGTCCTGGACACAGCTCCAGAACTGCCACACTTCACACACTGGATGACCTTCACAACATTTCTGACAAAGAACACACAGCCTTTCCAGTCCTCCTTCACCTCTCTGCAACTTTCAACACTATTAACCACAAGCTCCTCCTAAACATCCTTTCTTGCACAATGAAACTGGCAGGCGTTATTCTCAACTGGTTTCCCTCCTTCCTCACTGACAGGACAGACTTTGTCTCCATCCCTCTCCTATCAATCAGACCCCACCTCGGTCACATGCAGGGTACTCTAAGAAGTCACCCTATCTCCCCACCTCTTGACCTGTTTGTTGAATCTGTTAGATAGACTCTTAGCAACCACAACATCCACATTTACCGACATGCAAAAAATACCCAAATATACATACAAATATCGTCCCACTCCCAACTCAACACCCTCAAAAACGGTCTCTTCCACCACCACAACCACCTGGATGGCCATGCATGTCCACAAACTCAGCCCATCCAAAACAGAAATACCTCCTTAACCCAACCTCACCCCCAGGTTCAAAGAACTCACCATAGACAACCCACACATATCTTTCTTGCACCGGTCAAGTCCCTAGGCTTCACCATTGAACCCCCCCACCTATTCTTCACACACCGCAGAGCCACCCGATCAAACCTACGGCTCCACCTCATATGGAGGATAACACACATTCTTCCTCCCAGTTCCATTCAGTCCACGTTGAACGACAGAAATACTCACTGGACCCAACAACAGTCTTGCCCTCCTGCAAGCCACACACACCTCAGCAGCATGACACATTCTACACACCTACCCAAACACTAACGCATCATCCTAGGTCTCTCCCAGCTCCACTGGCTACCAATACCCCAGA
The DNA here is from genome assembly GCA_002915635.3 of Ambystoma mexicanum. Classification (NCBI taxonomy): domain Eukaryota; kingdom Metazoa; phylum Chordata; class Amphibia; order Caudata; family Ambystomatidae; genus Ambystoma; species Ambystoma mexicanum. The sequence continues at coordinate 969,277,830 of CM030325.1, forward strand.
TAATCTGCATGCGTACAAGGCAGCCACCAACAAGAGCACGCCCTACTTCAAAACACAGAGAAACTCTTCGCCCGGACAGACACCGGACAGGCCAACCAAATCTCCTACACAGTTCCACTCAGCAAAGCTAACCTGCACCCAAATACAAGCCTTCTCCCAATGGCCACCAGAGCCTCCAACACCACCCACCCACCCACAACCATGACACACCTTCTAACATCACCTGCCGCAAAAAAAGCCTCAATACCTCCATCTTTACCCTACCCTAACCAGCCAGACACCAACCTGTGCTGTGTTTTGCCTAACCTCATCTTCCCATCCTGTTCTGAAAACATTTTAACTTCTCTATCACCTCCTACCTTTTGAATTTCATTTTGTAAGGCACTCTGACACTCTGATGACCTCTGGGTAGGGATAGTGCTGTAGAAAGGTTTAAATTAAATAATAAAATAATATATGCCATGACATGACAGGTCTTGCCATGATAAGCGATGAAATATTTCATGTCATGATATATCACGATTAAGGGCCTCTGATCTTTGGCTTTGACTAGATGTTCAGTGAATTCTGCCTGTAAAAACCATTTAGCCATGACCCAGGGCTTGGTCTCATTTGAGGCCAATGCAGCAGAGACAGCGGCAGAGTGCAGACTGCAAACCTGTAGGGAATTATAAATTGTGTGGCAGAATTTCTGATAATTTATCAAATTAGCCTTTGTCTGAGTTTGCTGACGAGGTGTTAGAACAAAGAAGAGTAGAGGGTGCACACTCACGAATTACAAGATAAGGGGTAACAAGCTTTAAGGAAACAATAACAATACCTTCTGAGTCCGGGGGAGGAAAAGTGGCCCTGGCATAGGGCTACCTAGATAAACAAAGAAAGAGGATCCAATCTGGAACCCTCCCGTCCCCTGCACACCGTAATGATGCGTCAAAACGACGCCTTAATTGCAATTCAAGAAATTTATGGTGGATATCCACATTGCATACATTGTAATGAAAAGGAGCAAATTTAACAAGAGCTAATAATGCAATTCATTCTTTAAATGTAGAAAACAAGTGTTTTTTAATTCCAAACGCAAAAAACAGAGAATATTCAGTACAGTTCTTTGAGGATGGCTGACGCGTTTCGAGAAGTATATTCTCTTCTTCATGAGCCGGAGTTCATATGTAATAGCTAGATGAGGAAGATGTAGAGAAATATAAAAAAAGAACAATCAGGATAGTGTTGCTACCAGGTTGTTGCCCAACCTATCTAGAATTCATCATCAAATAGTCTTCCAACAGAAACAGTGACACACACAGTGTCCAAATAATCATATTGTCAATAACTGAATCGTATTGGTATTGAGATAACCCAGTTGTTGATTAAGTAATATCCAAAGCCACAGGCAACTAGAATAAAAAAATTGCCAAATATCAAATTGCCAAATATAAAATATGAGTAAAAAGGTTCAATGGGGGATGGATGTTTGTTAAGAAACAGCAAAAAGAAGAACGAAACCAAAAGGGGCTCACCATGACTGAATAGGTTCTTTATGCCAATGCAATAAAAGGTGACTCTGAGAGAACTATGGGTTCTATAGTACAGTGAATACTGAAGTAGTTCAGCGTGGAGCGGGTGACCAATAAGCTGAAATAGATAATGCCAGTGATCTATAGTGAGTGTCATTTAATGAAGTGATGACTCGGGTAGTCTGAAATCGAGAGGCAAAAACACTCACCCTGACGAAGTAAATGTCCGTCTACGATCATCAGAATCTTTAACAAGTGGGTGCCGTGGTCGGCGTGCGCTCGTATATCCAGTGTTTGTTAAAGCACAGTAGCAGGATCTGCGAGGAACCAAGAGGTGCTGCGTGTTAGGCTATGAGCGCGTATTGGCACAATGGCGTGTTAAACGTTGATTCTATGAACGCAAGTAAAGCTTACTCTTAGTCCAGCGAGGAGCGATCTACAAAGCAGGTGACTTAAAGCAGGCGTGCAGTTGTGTTCCCATGTGGATCGCGCTGCTCGATCGTCGTTCGTATTCAGTGATGGAGATAGTTGCTAGGGGAGAGACGCGTCCCGCGAAGCAAAAAGACCCTCCTGCATGCATACGGCAATCTGTATAGTGCGTGGTGCATCAAAATAGATTAGATGATGGACTACCAGTGAAGTTCATGTTAGGATCTAGTGCAGCCTGGCGGCCATATTGGAAAGAACATCCCATGAAAAATGCTTGGGTAAAGGTACGGGGAAAGATGTAAATTAAAATGGAGACAATATAAATTGGGTCACCCAGAAAGAGAGATCCAACTATCAAGGTTTAGGTTGGGTGGCTTTGAATTTACAAGGTGTATAAAGAGATTGAGTGGCTGATATGACAAGTACATATACATTATGTAAACAAACTCTACACAGTGGAATGCTTCATCTATTCAAAAACTTAGAAGGGCAATCACTGTCTGCATGCTAAAATACAAAAGTTAAATGGCCCAATAGGATTCATAAACCATAATGGAGTGCAGTTGCTTGTGATCTGTGGTGGGCGAGGGTAGACTATACACATCCAGAGTCTGATGGAAAAGGAAGGGGGAGAGAAAGGTTAGATGTGAAAACCTCTTCAGACGAAGCATTTTAGGGAAAATTCATCATTGAGACCCCTAGGGAGTAGTGTGTTCAATGCATGAATCCAGTATTTCTCTCTGCGAGAAAGAATTGAATGGTAATCACCACCTCTATAGGGTTTTTTGACAACTTCTAGAACTTGAAATTTAATCTGAGCCACAGTGTGGTTGTTCTCCATAAAATGTCTCGAGAGGGGTGATTTCATGTTTTTGCATCTGATATTGGATATACAGGTGGCATAGTGTCGTAGTTTGATCTTTCTGCCTGTATATGGATGGATAATGTGGTCACCTCTGGTGACATTATTGCAGTGTGAGCAGCAGAGGCAGGAGAAAGTACCCATTTTATTGGTTTGTAGTACCATTTGTTTGTCTTTAGGAGGGATCTCTGCTCTAAGAAGCTTATCTCTGAGGTTCTTGCCACGTCTGAAGGCAATCATGGGTGCTTTAGGAAATAGTTCTTTGAGTGTCTGATCATTGTGAAGAATGTTCAAATGCTTTCTGATGGTTTTGCCTACTTGGAAACTCTGTCTGGAGTATTTGGTGATATTCAGTAGTGGTGTTTCCTTATTTTGATTTTTGGGGACAAGGAACTGTTCTTTACTGATAAGTTCTGACCTTTCTTTGGCTCCCTCTAGGATAGCCTCTGGATATCCTCTAGCTTCAAATGTCTCAAATAATCTGCTGCTTTCTGTGTCCAGGCCTGCAGGGTCTGAAATTATGCACTTCAATCTCAACATTTGACTCTATGGTAGGCTTTTCAACATTTATTTTGGGTGATGACTTGTGAAGTGCAACAAATTATATGCATCGGTCTGTTTATGGTATACAGTGGTCTTAATGTGGTTATCTTTAATTTCCATGTCTACATCCAAAAAGTGTAGATGTGGTGTTACCACCTCCATGGTGAATTTGATGTTAACGTGGATGGTGTTCATGTAGTTGAAGAAAGAGTCCAGTTCATCGCGTGTCCCGCACCAGATGCCGGAAATATCATCAATGTATCGTTTCCACATCAGGATCTTGTATGACCATTCAGGGTGGTCCAGTAGGTGAGCAGGGGTTGTGCCTATGAGAAAGGACTGTGGAACTCTTGAAGACTCCACAGCAGTTAGTGGAGATTAGTAGGGCTGAGGTAAAGTCAGGCATAGTGAAAGTCCACTCCTAGGAGACATCTCACAGGAAGTTCATTCTGGAAAGTTTCATTTGCTGCCCTGTGGGCGAGTCTGCCTGAGGGGGTATGGTGCATAGGTGTGAGACCCCTGGCTCTTCAACAATATTCCTCAGGTGCCGCACTCTCGCTTATGAGGAAGGGCTTGTTGCACCAAAGATAGGCAAGGAGAAAATTGTATGGCTTGCCTATGCAGATGACCTCCTGACTTTTGATCTTACTAAGGTGGGGTTACAAAGGTCTCTTAATAACTTCAAGACATATGCCACAGATAATGGGTTATTCATCAATCCTTCAGAAAAGCGAGGGTGAAGACCAACAGGCCTGTTGGCAAAGTTGGTAGCAACCCCCTTCAGCTCTCAGAGTCTGTTCGATAGCTGGGCTTCAACTTTTCGGCTTACCAATGCTCTAGGGTAGTCATTGAGCCTCTGCTACAAAAGGCGAAACTGTTGGAAGCACAGATTGTTAGGACTGATACAACATTTGGAAAAAGTTCTCTCAAACCTGTCGTGATGTTTTTTGAAGGTAAAATCGTCCCCAAACTGATCTACGGCCTAGAACTAAAGTCTGACTAACTATTTAACACTCTCAACAGAAATGAGGGCTCTGCTAGAGGACGCTGTTGAGCAACAGATTGTTTTAGACTGATACAACATTTGGAAAAGTCTCTCAAACCTGTCCGTGATTTTTTGAAGGTAAAAATCGTCCCCAAACTGATCTAAACGGCCTAGAACTAAATCCGACGAACTATAACACTCTCACAGAATGAGGGCGATTTGGGTGTATGGGAGTCCGATGGGTCATATCGCTCTGTTGTGGGGTATGTATCCTTAGTGACACGGTTGGTGTCATTTCCTTTTATCATGGCCCTCACTCATCTTGGGTATGAAACTCCTCTTGCACAATACTCTTGGCGTCGCGGGTCCTTGGCTTGGTAGTGTTTGGGCTGATATGTGTGGAGCCCGCCTTATTTGACTTTGATTGGACTCAGTCATCGAGGATTTCCATGCTAAACCCTCCTCTGAGCCATTTGAATCATAAGCACAGATGTAGAGGCTCTTTAACAAAGATTCTGCTCCAATTCCTAAACAGATTCTATAGAGGCATTCTACTCAGGCACGGTGGACGTGCTTCCCACCAGGGACATTGAAGCAAGGAGGTTACTAATTCCGGTAGAAGCAGCGTACTGCAGTTTTGCAATAAGAAACTGGAGACCTTAAGGCACTTAGTTCTTGAGTGTGTGTCACTTGAGAGCTTAAGAGCAACATTTCTCACGCCCTTGAATGTGAAATGTATAATCTATAATGAAGAGTGGGTATGGAAGCCTTGCCTCTGCGTTCATTATATTCATGAGGGATTGGCACTTTCGGGTTTCATCAAAAGTCTGAATTTATAGAGCCGAAGCATCAAAATGTGTCTGCTCATTGATTCTATTGGCCATGGGTCATGATTCATGCGATGCTAATGTATCTTATTCTAAACATTGAGTTTTTGCTTGATACCTTTTGTATATGCCTCTGTGTTCTCATTTCTTAATGTTTTCTTTTCTTTTTTTTTCTTATCACCAAATGTAAATAATTCCGATTTTACTAGTTATGCTCATTATTTATTAATGTATGTTCTGATTTACTTATGCTTTTATTTGTTCTTCTTGTCAAGGTTAAATCAAAACAATAGCAATAAAAATAAAAAAGAAATACAAAATAGGTGTGCGACCTGTTGGTGAAATTGGTAGGACTTTGATGTTTGTCAAGTGGTAGATTTCTCAACAGGACGGTTTCTTTTTTTAGGTCAGTAGGGTTGGTGAAGAGTCAGTCACATGCAAGATGTGCCTGACATTTTCACACCCATATTCTCACATATTGACATATGCCATGACATGTTATGCCATGGCATACATTATGTCATGATCTGTGCCATGAACTTGCCTATGAAAAAACTCTCCATTGCAAGATAAACCAGTGTGCTTCAATGTAAAGGTTGTGAGCGATGAGGGTCAATCACACAACAAAACACGCATTGGCAATGCCAACAGTTTTGGCTTTTGTGTAGGCATGCGAAAGGCATTTGCCAGGCACTGCCGTAGTGGTATTAACTGGCCATTGATAGTAGCAGCTGCAAAATGGTGCGAGTCCTGGGCATAAATAGCAGTGCCTGGCAAATGACTACTACTTATACACAAGCCGAAACTGTTGGCTTTGCCAATGCTTGTGTTTAAAAGGACTTCCGAGAAGGACATGCAGAGTGCTTATAGCTAGAGTGGCTGAAGGTAGACCTGGTTGACATTTGTGTTACACTTGTAGCGTGCTTACAGCTCGAATTAAGTCATTGGGCCTCATGACGAGGTAGGAGGTAGCCATGGTGCTATTAGCACCATGGCTAGCCCCTTGCCGCATTCCGGGTTCTCGAAATAGGGACTTACCGGGTCATTCCAACCTTGGAGGACCTGGTAAGTCCCCATTCCGAGAACCTTTCCCCATTCCCATTCGAGCCCCCATAGGGCTCAATAGGAATGGAGATGGAGTCCTAATAGCGGGCCCGTTATTAGCTCCCTGGTCCCTTAGCGGTTCCCGCTAAGGGACCTCGGAATAGGGTGGTAAGGGTTTACCGGCACCGGTTTCCTTACCGGTGCCCGTTAACCCTTATCACCCACCTTGTAATGAGACCCAGGCTACTTCGGGCACATAGTTTGATGGCGAGGCTTGATAAAGCCAGCTCAAAGAGATCTCAGGAGGATGTGTTTGGGTCAGGGAGGGGCAGGAAGTGGGTGGGAATGGCCATAAGGATTAACACGGTCATGAGCAGTCAATGGGTGGGTAAATAACCAAACAACACCTAGAAGCTTTGATTCCCTCCTGATATGCCATTTCTCCATAGCTGCCCTCTAATGGAATAGTCTCTGGCTTAGAGGTGGCGCGAATAGCCAAAACTAAAAAGGCGAGTGGGGCAACTGGCACATGCTAACAAATGTGCAGGAAAACCAAGGAAAATCACTGGGTCTGGAAAAAATCTCATGGAACACAATTCTTCTCTGGTGACGAACTCTAATTTCATTATGAATAACCCTTACATTGAAAAACGAAGTTTATTTTCACATTTGACACAAAATATTATGCGCCAGTAGCTGCTGAGTGCACCAGCGTACATCATCTGCCTGTTTCCAATCTTCTCACATGTTGTGCCAAGCATCCTTGCATGTATTTATTTATTTACTTGCTTACTTATTTATTTATTTATATTTATATAGCGCGCCGACAGCCCAGGAGCATTGAGGCGCTGTTACTTGCAGGAACTTAGTTACAGGGGGTACAGGATTGGTAGCAGTCGTTGGCACATTATGATTGCTACAAACAGATTAGTCATTACAGCTCATGCATCTGTATGCTAGAGCCACAGCTTTCAGACACATTGTAAATGTAACTGAATTCATTACAGCTTCTTCGTTTGATGGAGCGGCCTGTCTGACATGTTTCGCTCCTTAGCGCTAGCAAGGGAACTTCTTCTAGAGACCTACTGGCATCTGTTGGGCGGATGCAGTCTCCTATAAGTTGATAAACACTTTAGTAGAGTAAAGAAAGTGTATTTAACTGAAGTAGCATGAGGCAAATGGGTAGTGTACATATAAAGTGGGGGCTAGAGAAGGGGTTTACTCATCCCTACCTTAAGCTGCCTCCAATGGAATTCCTCTGTGCCAGCTCTTATGGCCGAGCTGCTCCCTAAGCAGCATATTAAAGGGGGGGTGGGGCTACTGTCCTGAACATGGATGCTGTACCTAGAGGCGAGTGAGAACATGTCTTGCTTCCTTTACTTCACTGTGTTCCTAATGGAAAGATGACTATATCTGCTTATTCCAGAGCCATGGCACAACTGACCTGTACCTGGATGAGTGGTAGTGGGTAGGAGACACGAGAAAAGGACCCCTAGGCCTCAGATTGGAACTGCTTCATTCCTAATGTGGGTCTGTACCATTACGTAGATACTATAAAAAAAATGAGCAGAGCAATTGTAGGCTGACCTTCTTAATAAGGATATACTGATCTTAGACGTGTTATAATGGTCATTCGCGCAGCCCGGGGGCGTTCTGCCGGGAGTCTTCCAGCGTCCGGAAAGAATAGCGAAATTCATTTGCCCACTTTTTTTACATGCATTATTTAATGCCCACATAGGCGCCTGAATGTGACATTGTTGCCCATGGGCACATGATGTCGCGATAGTGTGCATGAACATGCATACATGGTCTTACTTACATGATGCACGATTGTGCGCAAATTGCTCTCCAATGACGCACTGGCCCTGGGTGGCCTGGGCGTGCGTACGTACTTAATAACAATACATATTAATACATATAGAAATTAAAGTGTTATTCAATTATTCCAATGTACATTCATCCTATGTTGGATCCCAAGGGTATTACATTGCGATTAACAACTTTTAATGGTTGACTGTACGTACATGATCCGTGACTTGTGCAATGCTTCCTTATCAATTATGTTCCTGTTCCCATGGTTACCTATCATCTACAGATCGTCATCACGTGCTTCCACCTGACGTCACGCTCATGTATTTTCTACCACAATGTTTTCTTTTACGATCAGAACAGAAGGCGTGGTGTGTTATTATTGAATTATTGTCATACATATTGTTTACATCTCAATAACTTGGGTAAATAGTCTTAACTTCCCATGCAATGGTTTAATGCCATCCAATTTCACATTATGTGCGGTACTTAAATGCTAAATTAAAAATAACATTGCAATTTGAGATGAGGAATTTAATTTATTATTTATTTATTTATAACGTACCGGGAACCCACGGGCATCTGGGCGCACAAGAACACAAATGAACAGACAAATAGTACGGGACAAAGAATTCACCTAAAATTATAACCAGGTTGCAACTCTGTAAATTTGACTGAAGGAATCATTTTTTGGTGACAAGCATTTTTTGAAATCTCTGTGCAGTGCACATTTAGCCTAAATGACTTCTTCGATTCATTCTAAAATGTCTGATTAATTGGTGGTTCATCTGCATAGGTTCCTTTCTATGGAGTCATTCGGCCTAGTGATTTGGTGCTGTCTGTAGCGTGGAGATTCCCCTGGTTTGTGTCAGCCTCGCTCGTATTTCTGGATGCACTGGTTTGAGAATGCCCATCTACGCTACTGCTGATGTATAAATACTGGTGTGTTGAAATGACGGTCTGGCACCAAGGGAAGCATTGCTGTTGTTTCTTGAGAGAGGAGACGCCCCTCCTGTGTGGACAGAGGGCGATCCAGGGCCCTGCACCTACTGGTGCCTTTGGATGGAGTGATGACGAGTGAGAGCAAAGAGAAAGCCATAGGGACCTGGATCATTTAATGGGATGGAAAAGAGAAGGGGCAGAGGATATAGGATGACATAGGATGCCATTGACACATTTCCCAAAAGTCGAGCGACTTCTTAGAGCCCATAAGGTTTGGGAAGAGTCACGCCTAGGTCAGGCTCTGCAGCATTGGACTGGCCCTGATCCGAGCATACCAGACTCTCTGGGTGACCCTCCTGTTCAGAAGTTTGAGTCTCCCTGGAGGGCAGAGGATTTCGAGAGGGGAGTGCTCTGAGTGTGCTGACGGTGATCCCAACATCTGGGCCTGTGTCCTGTTCAGAACGCACCCATGGGGTGGGTGGCAAAGCAGCCGCGTGCAGCGAGGACCACCCCATGACTATTGATGAGGCCGCGTTTGCAGGTGTGCCGTATTGCAATCTACAGGTGGATAACACATCTCCAGCCCTGCCTTTGCATTCAGATGCCACCTTCCCGGGGACCCCTGTCAATCGAGAGGAGGGAGTCACTGTGACTCAGTCACAAAGAAATGTATCGCAAAGAGGATTCCAGGTATTCAAGGGGTGCTGCTTGTACACCTGGCGCCAGATGGGGCTATTGGTCACCTCTTGACCTGAACATACGGGTACCGTTCAATCCTTCGAGGACACACGAGTGCAGCCAGAAACCATTGCTTGTTTCCCTGTGAGCTGCAAGGATGAGAGATGTGCACTTTCCGTCTGATCTTCCTCCTCGTGCCTATTTCCTCTGCTGGGAAACCTGCCTCTCGGCGTAGCACGGGCTTTGCAAATGCAGCATCCTTTCATACATGTAAGCGCCTGCCTTGCATTCTGAAGATAAGGATGAAGTGTTGACAGAGACGTCATTTCATCAGAATGGCAGGGGTAGCGGAAGTGGACGTCACACGACCCTTGACCTCTGATGACATCACAGGAAGTGGACATCACGGAAATGATGGAACATGACCTTTCACCCTGTGACAAAGCAGGAAGTGGCATCACATAGCATTGTTCCTAAGTACACTACGAGAGATATGGTTACGATATCACTGTAATGTGATATACATTTCATAAAAGAATGGATCGCCAAATGTATCATTAAGATCAGTGTGTATAGGCCCATATTGCCAAATTACTGTGAATGGAAGCATATTTCCAAGGACAAATGAGAAGCGCTTTACATAGAACAAATGTGCATACAATATCACCCAACCTGTGTTGGTACTCGTTTATTGACCTCTGAAGGATGAAAGGCTGAGTTGAGGTGTTTAAGAACAGACTAAATCAGGGACTCCCCCCTGAAGTGTGCCTGAAATAAACCTTTAATGAGTCTAGCAATATTCTATAGATTTCCAAAAAGACAAATTATTCGTTTTTCCTATTCCTATTTCGGGTCACTGCTCAAGGTGGAACCCATGTTTTTTTTAAGAGGCCTGAACAAGAAAGCCAGCCACTCCAGAAACAACGAGCCACATGGTGCCGGCCACAGCCCAGGAGCTTATATCTAAAAAAGATGTCTTCTGTTAATATTTTTTTTTAGGGTTAGCAAGAGAGACCCCAGGGTAGCAAGGAAGACCGGCGATCCCAAATGACGTCCCTGAGTGTTGATGAACACGGGAGCAATATAACAACCCATCGGTCTCATGCTCCCCTTCAGATAAACACTTGTCAAGCTATTTACTATTCAGCTGAATAGTAAATGTACTATTGAGTACTGTCCATGTCATGATATTGCATGTGCACATATCTACAGGTAGGATATCTGGCCTAGGGAAATGGCCATTGGATTAAACAATCTATTCTCTAAACCTAGTGGTCATTCCCTTTTGTGGAACGTTTGTATTTGATGTTATTTCTACACTTTGACACCTTCTCAATTGCCAGCATTTTCTTTATTCAGCATTCATTAGTCTTCATACGATGAACATAAAACATTTAGTTGGAAATATATTATAATAAACATTCTTCATAAATGTGTTCTCAACGTCAAGTGAACTGTTATAAAGGCTAAGAGAGGAGGCAACTGTTCAGAAGGGTCTGCTATGTCTTCCTCCTCTACTGAAGACTCCGTCTCTCCCTCCTCCCCTTCCACCTCACCTCTGTGTTTCCAACAAAGTGCGGCTTCTGGTTTCCTTTGGGTCTGGTTCTCTCCTTTTTTTGTGCAGATATGGGCGACCGTGGAAGGACGGCACAGTGTCACCTTGTAGGTAAACTGTGGCAATCTTCCGCGGCCGCCTGAGGATGGGGAAAAAGCCAAAGGCACAAAAAACCCAAAGCAGTCGAAGTCGGATGAGGAAACAGAACTAGGTTGCTCTGGAAGAAGATCCGTGGACTGTAGCGATGGTCTTGGTATGTCAGCGGACCGGGGAAGCGGAGCAGAAAGGAGGCCACTCTGAAAGGTAGATTGCAGAAGAAGACGCAGCAAGGAATAGCTTGCCACAGTACAGGACACCAGAGGAAGCAGTCCAGGGACAGGCAAGGACTGAAAACTGGATGGCAATCCGAAAGGCAAAGGTAACGCAGGGCGAGGCAAGGCAATCCTAATATAGGCCGAGTCGGTACACAGGAGGTCAATCCAGAAGGTGGGAAAGAAGAGAATAAGGATAACAACGGAAAGACTAGAAAGAGAAACAGAGATCAGCAAGAAAACAACAGAAGGCAGGCAGAAACGGGAGGTAGGGTAAAGGGAAAGGGTTCAGCAGCAAGGTGAGAGAAAGTAATGGAAAAGCAGGAAAGCACAGCAGAACAGGGGTAAGGAGGGAACGAGCAAGGGAAGAAAACTAGCCAAAAGCTAGGAGTAAACAGAGAAAGCGCCAGCAACAGCAGATGCACTGGAAAACAGGACGTTGCAACGCGCCCGATGCCAGAAGTGACGAAAGATAACAACCGGCGTCGGCAGCGTCGCACGAAAGACTAGACCTGTACTCTGCGTTTTGCAGAACGTGATGGAAACGGTAATGGAGGGCGCCGTTTCCATCTGTTCCAAAGTCGCCAGGTAGCCAAGGATGTAACAGCAACATTAAGTGCACTAGGAAGCCTATATATAATCTTAAGTTATTCTAATTGAGCTTTTAAAGAATATATTTGGTCTACAGTCCATAATCTTTAATTCTTTTACTAGATTATTGGACATTTCTGTTCTGCTGCTACTTTGAAGGTACATTGCATGCCACCATCAACATGTTTCTGTTCCCATATCAGAGTATAGAACATTCTTCAGGATATTGACCATTTGTACCAACTGTATCCAATGTTTGCTGAAACCATTTCACTTTATTGTCTGACAGCATTAAATCTACAATATTGAAAATAATTGATAATATTACTTGTGATGTTATACTCACACCAAAGGTCTCCAATTTATTTTGGGATTGCAAAGGTATGTATTACTAATAGATATTTTCCACTGTATTTTGGCCAGCACCCCTTTTACATTTATGAATTAATGTTCGTAGGCAATAATGTAATTTCTTTGCCTTACAGTGCATTGCTGCACATAGGCAAATTATGATATGTCATTTTGTCAATCAACAAGCTGTTGCCCTGATGAATTGTTAAGAGAAATGAAAGAACATGAAATATATGTCAGCAGTTCTGTCATTGTACAATAACTGGAGTAAAAAGATATGCAATTCATTTACTTTTGATATATTCTAATGGGTGTATTTCTACATGTTGTAAATAGATGAATTGAAAAATTAAATTGTAATGTCTAGACAATGGCTAAGTGTGATGATTCACGGGTTCTCATCACTTCGCCTCTGGGAGGAGCCCTTCCCTATGAGGCCTGGGAGGTGAGGCCCCTACCAAATAGTCCCCGTAGGGTGGTAATAAGCGGGAGGACCTCATAGGGAGATATCCCCCCCTTGGGGATAAGGACTCCCTTTCCTTTGCAGAACTCCCTCATATCCTCTTACAGGACATCCTTATACCCTCTCACCCTTCGAAGGTATCAGCCCCTCAAGTCTCGTTTTGTTATTGTGATACTGCACCATTCACACATACACTCTTTTAAAGTACTGAGAAGAGAGGAAACATGAGAAACCATAAAGAGTGCTGCTTTGTTGGCAGCCAACCACACTGAGACAAAGAAAAAGGAAAGAAGAATGAGATTAACCACAAAGACAAAAGAAAGACTGTGTGTTCATGCTGGTGAGGGACCTGCTATACACGATCAAAAGCGAGAAAGGGCAAACCTTCAGAGATGGAGAAGGAGCCTGGGAGATTCGAATGCAGAGAAGCAGTGAAACCAGAACTGAGAGCTGGGCGAATCACAGACAGAGAGTGGCCTATCCCAACCCTATGAGTAACGGGGAGGCAAGCTGCCAACCCGGATCGAGGAAGAAGAACTCCAGGCAGTGGCGTGACCCATGGAGGGTGGACTGGCTGATCCATAAACGATGCTGATACAGCCAAGGACTCAAAGGAAGAGGCATAGTACCAGGAAGAAGACATTGATCAAGCCACAGAAGTCCCGCGGTGGAAAGAAGATGCCCGCACCCTACAGAAAGACCTGGTGATGCTCACCCTCAAGACAGAAGATAACGGTCAGAGCAGGAGACCTGTTAGGGGGCCAGGATATAACCCCATCAGGGTTGCATATCCTCATCATAGTATTGACCCCTTTGAAGTTGAAAGCCAAGAGAAGTACAGAGTGCTCTACCTCGTCACGGTAGGGACTCATTTGAAAGTCAAGAGAAGTACGGGAGTGCTCTCCCTCGTCACAGTGATAATACTGAGTGAAGCCAAAGAGAAAAAACACGCTGGAGTAATCTCCCTCATTACAGTGATAATACTAAGCAAAGCCAAAGAGAAAAAACACTCAGGAGTAATCTCCCTCGTTACAGTGATAATATTAAGAGAAGCCGCATAGAAGAAACACTCAGGAGTAATCTCCCTTGTCACAGTAATAATATTAAGAGAAGCCAAAGAGATAAAACACTCAGGAGTAATCTCCCTCATTACAGTGATACTATGAAAATAAGCCGAAGAGAAAAAACACTTGGGACTAATCTCCCTCGTTACAGTGATAATATTAAGAGAAGCCAAAGAGGAGAAACACTCAGGAGTAATCTCCCTCATTACAATGATGATAGTAAGCAAAGCTAAAAGAAAAAATACTTGGAGGTAATCTCCCTCGTTACAGTAGTAACACTGAGAGAAGTCAAAGAGAAGAAACACTTGGGAGTAATCTCCCTCGTTACAGTGATAATACTTTGAGAAGCCAAAGAGAAGAAACACTCGGGAGCAATATCTCCCTCATCACAGTGATAATACTAAACAAAGCCAAAGAGAAAAGGTTGTATACGAATTGTTCGACTACAATTGTTCGAATTACAATTGACCTTTGCACAATTGACCGAATTTTGAATTGTTACATATATGCGGGGGAAACCCCCTGCAACCCCACACTCAACCCTATATATATATACATTACACGGCCATGGTAGTGGCCGTGCAGTTATGGTTAAGTTGCTGTTTCCATAGGAAGAGCACTTTTTGGGCAGCTTATAACTCCGTCCCCCCGGGACACATCCTCACCAAACCTTGCAGAGTGAATGGGGGAAGAACTTTGCGCACGGGTACAGGTGTTAGTGACCATTGACATTTGCGTTCATGTCGTTATTACATTACATTTTCCTATGGGTCTCTTATTGATTAGTACGGTACCATGGTTGTGACATGCTGCGGTGGTTGTGGGCAGGGCCTAGAGTCTTGGATGCATGGCCGTAGGCCATACTTCCAAAACTGTAGGCCCTGGCCACAACCACCGCAGCATGTCACAACCATAGATACACCTGTAGTATTGATTATGGATTATATGGTTGTGGGAGTGTGTGCTTTGTTGGTGCTTGGCTGAAGGCCATGCTCCCAAAAACAAAGTTATAAGGGCTGGAGGTATAAGCCAGTGCACACCAAAACATTGCAATATCTATGGACATACAGCTAGGCATGCAGTCTGTGGCGAGATGAGGTGAAGCATACCACTCCTATCAATACACCCCTACCACTGTAATACACTGAGGTGTTGTGGGCAGGATGTAGAGTTTGGCTGCATGCTTCAGACTGAGGGCGATATACAATACTTCTAAAACCCAAGGACCTGTCCAGAACCACCACATCATATTACAGCAATGCATACACCCGTAGTATAGGCTAGCATGTTAGATGGTTCTGGGAGGGTGTACAGTGTTGGATGCATGGCCGAAGGCCAAGCACCAGAAACGACCTTATCAGCAGTGCAGTTATAAGGCAATGTACACGTATACATTCAAATGTTTGTCGCACATACCAAATGTGTAGGTCAGCACAACCACTGCATATTAGACAAGCACGTTAGTGGCTGTGTTGTTATGGTGCAGTTGCTGTTTGCATAGGAAGAACACTTTTTGGCAGCCTTATACCTGTGGTACCCTTGGACGGTTCGTTACGAAAGTTTCCAAAAAAAAAAAATCTAACACTCTGACTTTCTTTGGAACATTTGTTGATGTTTCGTGCACGGGGGACGAAAGTTATAAGGGGCAGAGGTTCTCAAAACGTCTTTTATCACCTTAAAGTGATTGGGGGAAATGTTTGTGAACGCAAACATGTGGCTCTTTCTCTGATTGCATGTAGAACAGTGTGAAATATGTCAGGTGTCTTCTGTGCCCCCTATCTTTATTCATGTTTAGTGTACGGCATATCACCAGAAACTCATGTAAAAGAAGACAGCATTGGACTTGTCACATTGATGTAATAGTATTTCAGAAGGACATGGTTGAGGGGGCCACAATGGATGTGGAAGCACAAACTGAAAAAGTGCAATATTGTTGTCACAAAGTGATACGTTAAATGCAAGCTTCTGCTCACTGTACCACGACCAATTACGGCGTGGAGTTACAATGTTTTTAAATTAAATTGCGGTCAGACTGGCGTAGTTAGTTTACAAAACTAAGGCCACCATCTGCAGTGTTTGCAGGAAACAGCGCTTCTGAGTGTATGGAGTAGCAGTTCTCAAATTGATTGCAATATGTTCTTCAAAGAAAAATGTATTGGTTTCTCAGTGAAGGCCAGATGAGTTGCTTTTTCGGTTGACCGCTCAATACGCCCGCGCATCGAGTGAATGTATAAGGGGCAATTGTTTTTTGACCTTTGACTGAAAGCGAAAGTTACTAGCAATTCACGGAATGAAAGGGACGAAAAAAATAGCAATTGATAAGTTATTTTAAAAAGTTTGTAGGGGACTTGCAATATCAGTATACAAAGACTCTTCGCTGCGAACACATTGGCGTGTAACTTGCACAAACAGAATGAGGCAGTAAATATTATGTAAGTTTATTTTGCACACTGTACAGCGAACCGCGCTTTATTGTACCATTACTGCACATCTAATTGTGCTAATGTACCTGCCGTATTACCTTTATGCACTGTTACATTTTTCCTGTAACGTTGCAGAGTGCCCTGTTGCACTTTGTAGCTTATGAGTGCACTCATCCATTTTAGCATTATATTTTTATTTGAAACAGTAACTTTGTCCACATAGTTTGGGTGTAACATTGCACGTTTTTTGGTATTCTTTGAAATCAGGAGACGTAATTTTTTAAAATTGTCCTTTATATTTAATTTCATAAACCATTTATCCTCTTCCTGTGTACTTGCTATTTTTTTTACTCTTACGGCTAGGGTGGCCAACTGTCCTGGATTTCGGGGATTGTCCCGCAATTAGGTGCTCCGTCTTGCGCTTTGCAGAGTGGCTGTGCGGGACGCAGGTTGTGCCGACTTGCGTCGGACCAACCTGCCTCCAGCACAACCACTCTGCAAACTGAAGGGCCATGTACACAGCACGGCGCTGCCGCCTGCTGCTTTTTTGTCCGGCGCGGCTCTGCAGCCTTGGCTCCTTTTGAGCCTACAGTTGGAACTGCAACGCTCTGACACCTGGCTTCATTGAAATGGTAATGATTTGTTCCTGGGGTCGTGATGGGCATGTTTGCAGTTAAAAAACTGTGATTATTACCTCCAAGGACAAACCATTTGCATTTCAATTAAGCCAGGAATTAAGAGCCATTACAAAAAATTACATTTAAAAAGGGGCGGACAAGTGAATGGGCGACGTCATGACCGCCTTGTGGCAAGTGTCCTGTGACAGACTATCAAAGAGTTGGCGACTCTACTTACGGCGCATGCAAAATGTGCTCGTTTGTAGCCTGCTACTATAGGTTCTCCTGGAAATTAGTAACATTTTACTAACATATAATGTTGTGAACACGTAATTTGTGTTGTACTTTGCACATTTTCTGTGTCTTTTTGAAAATTATTTGGTAGAGGTTGGTTATTGACACTTACTTTCTGTAACTTTTCCCCCATAGGTATATCATGCCATACTGTGCTGCCATGGTTTCAAATGCCGAGTGAGGCTTCTTCGGACGGCAAATGCAACGCTGGTGAGCGTTGCCTGTCCATAATAATTATGTGGAATGAGTCTGTAAGCCCGATTTGTCCGTACGCTGAACTCGCTATTCGGAGCAACGTCACTTCATTTATGGTGCTGTAAGCTCCAGGTCATGACGACTTCTGGGAAATAACTGTGGAAACAAAGCGACTGCTTCAACGAAGAGTTAAATAATTTTGTATGCCAGAAAAACAACATGTTCCCATTCTTCACCATTTCCTCTGCCACCATTACAAGCAGTGTTGTGAACGTACTGAAAATGGGCTTACTCAGATGGACTCTGCTAGTTTGTTGTTAAATAAACCTACTTTGCAAATTCTATAATGTTCACGTTTTCTTTTATCTTCCACTGTATTATTTCAAAATGTAAGTTATTAGGTTGAACATCGCTGTATGTTTATTTACAAGTGTTGCGTCACGTCACGTACTTGTGCTTTGTGCAGCCTACCATGGAAAGGGAAGAGGCCTATGTATGCAATAACCGCCTTACTTTTCTATGGCGACATATTGAAAGAGGATTTGTTTTGTAATCTAAACTGCCAAAGCCGCCCCGGATTACAACAAGTAAGCATACTTTTTAGTAGCACACGCTACTGGTTTTGCTAATTTAGACTATTACTGGCAAAGATTATTTAGCCTATGTACTTTACTGAGAGATATGCAGTACTTGGAGTGTATGCAAAATTGTTTTTTTTTCCTTACAATGTGAAAGGCCGTTATTAACGCATTATTTCCTTACTTTACGGGCGCCTTTCTTTTTTGGCACGGCAGGTAATAAGGGAATTGCGAACGGCAATGAGCAAAAAGGCAACAAACGTAATAGGGTTGGTGGAGTACAGGCGACACATTTATCATCTGTTATGTGCAAGGTAGCGCCACTGTTTCTTATGCTTTCACATCACACCACTGCTGCTGTTCTTAGGGAGGAAGGACGCCTTCAGCTGATGTGTTCTTCAGATAAGTACAACTTTTGCTACCGATATAATATGTGTAGTGCATTGCTAATCGCTGCATACCAATACATGTGGCATTGTGTACGGCAAATGTTGGAGGTGGACATTCCTACATGATTATAAATGTATTCCACACTGCCCACGAGGTATAGATCGTACAGTTAAGTGTGTACTGATTCTGGGACATGTCACGGGGCAGTATGCCAGCATACCTTCATTGGCATTTTCGCAAGTGTATACTGTTTACCAAACGACCTTGGTAAAGGGACGTTATGGTTACGTTGGTCTCCTGAAAATCTGTGACATGCAGTACACAATTATTTCTTAACAAGACCTTATACTTACATTGTCCTACTAAAAACCCGTACAATTCACTTAAAAAAAACATTGTTAAGGGAACGTATGGTTAAGTTGTGCTACTAAAAACATGTGAAATTCACAATTTTTTTTATAAACGTGACATAATACAAACGTCACATTATATGATGATGGTTATTATAATGCGTTTAATACTCAGAGGTTTCTAAGCGCGACCCAGGGATCAAAACCTGTGGTGCTCCATGTGTCTTGCAACCAAGGCGAGCACGTTGCCCCTGAACTATCCTCCCAAGATAGTTCCAAGTAAAACCGAAAAACCCCCGAAATTCGCCAGTTATGGTAGCCTATGCAACCATAACTGCCCGCACCACTGTGCACTGCTAGCACTAATACCCAGGAATCAAAGATGACATCACAAATGTCATTGATGACATCACTGATGACATCACATGTGTAGTCCCTTTGTTCTCTTCACTGCCATATCTAGGCAAGGTGGTTTATTTACTGACAGTCAGAAACTTAACTTTCAAAAGGTATTACATTTATAGATATTGCTATTCTCACATGTACTTACAATACTTTCCTTACATTTAATCCCATCTTATGATGTACATATAGGGAAGAAGCAGGCCTGCAACACAGCAATCATTTTGTGCGTGCATACAATCATGTAGATTATCACAGTGCTAATGACACTGCCTCCTGTTTGCTTACTTTTCTCTCCACATATAAGCCTCATATTTGCATGCATTGTACTCCATTTATGTTTTGTGGCTATTACTAGAGATATGTAGTATGTGATGAATTATTACCAACTTAGTACATTTTACAGACCAGAAAAGTCCATACTGAAGCCTTCACCGTTTATTATACAACTTTGGAAAATACAAAACATAGCACCTTTGTGGTGTATGCTGCAATCTATACCTACATTTCTGTATGAGTAGGTTCCTGTACTAGAAAGAACACTGTAAAGGAATTTGTTTAGAACACTACATTGCGTGATGAAGTATATAGTTTATTACACATGTCCCGATAACCTCTGATACATTTTTGCCAAACTTCATTCACAACCCCTTGTCTGTAAGGTAAATACACATGTGATGTCATCAGTGATGTCCATCAATGACATTTGTGATGTCATCTTTGATGTCCTGGTGTTAGTGTTAGCAGTGCACAGTGGTGCGGGCAGTTATGGTTGCCTAGGCTACCATAACTGGCGAATTTCAGTGGTTTTCGTTTTACTTGGACTTGAATATAATGTGACGTTTGTATTATGCACAGTTTTTTCACTGGATTTCATAGGTTTTTAGTAGCGCAACTTAACCATAACATCCCTTTAACAAAGTTTTTTCACTGAATATATATATATTGTTTACCAATGGTTAAGTAACCCTAACAAAACCTGTACACTTCACTAAAAAAAGACATTCCACCTCCCCTTTATGCTTCAAATTAAAACCGAAAAAACCCCTGAAATTCGACAGTTATGGTAAACTAAGCCCCCAAACCTGCCACCACCCCTGTACACTGCTAACACTAACACCCAGACCATGAAAGATGTCATCTCAAATGTCAATGATGACATCAATGACAACATCACTTGTTTAGCCCCTTTCTTTTCGTTCCCTGCCATACATATATATGTACATTCAGTAAAAAAATGTCACTAAAGGAATGTTATACTTCACAGTGAAACCAAAAACTCTGCACATTCCCCCATTATGGTAAGCTAAGCAACCATAACTCGCACCATCTACGTGCATTGCTAAGACTAACACCCAGGACATCAAAGATGACATCACACATATCATTTATGACATCACTGATGACATCACATGCCTGCCTCACTTATTTTGGTGCATTTAAAAATGTAGGCCAGGTGGTTTTATTCACTGACAATCACAATATAAAATTGTAAAAGGTGCTGTATATGAAAACGTTACCCTTGTCGTGTGTTCTTAAAGTACTTTCCTTAGGGTCAGGTCTGAGCTCATGATGCACATGCATGGGGCAATAGCAGGCCTCAAACACACAATTAATTTGTATTCAGGAAGATAAACTTCTGATGATGCTGTTCTTTCTTCCTTACTTCAGTTTCCCTGTATGTGCCTCTCATTTATATGCATTAGGTCTTCATATGTATTGTTTGTACTAGCACAAGTATTAAGTCTTGATTTGATAGCTAGTTATTACATATTTAACATTAGACAATCACCCCTGACATCTTGCTAGCAACATAATAGAAATAACGCCTTGTAGGTAGGGAATTTTCAGTATCATTATGTTCACATGTGATGTCATCAGTGATGTCATAAATGATATTTGTGATGTCATCTTTGATGTCCTGGGTGTTAGTCTTAGCAATGCATGTAGGATGGTGCGAGTTATGGTTGCTTAGCTTACCATAATAAGTAAATATGGAAACCTGAAAGATGGGAAAAGAAAAACGACACATTAATAACCATGTAGAATGAAGTGGATGGTACCATAAAAAAAAGGATGCCTCCAGCGTAATCACTTCACAGAAACTCGGCAGCCTGGAACGACAGTGGACGGACGCAGTAGGACGAAGGGAGATTACAGCAAAAGAGTGAGTGCAGGTCATTTTTTTATATGGGTGAGTGTTTTTTTGGTATGTGTGCAAAATAATAATTTCTTTCTGTTGTTTTGACTCAGAAATGGCTAGTACTTTGGAGTGGCTGGAGGAGTATTTCCCGCATGGGAAATGTCTGAAGACAGCGACAATAATGGTACACATTGCTCTGCATATGCAAAATAATGACCAGTATTTTAAGGCATTTAACTTATGTATTTTTTTTTGAACAGACCAGGAAAGAAAAGAAGAAAGGGCAACAAACGAGACAGAAGAAGACAGGATAAAAAGGATAGAGCAGAAAATGACATATTGAATGAGAATTTTAAAAGTTTACGGGAGTTTGTGGAGGACTGTGTGAGAGGAAAGTTCGTTACCATTGCCCCACCTGCACCTGCCCTGCTTCTCCATTCCCTAGTGACCCATCCCCAAACCTTCAAGAGGAAAATAGACGTTTTGACGAAATATCCATCCCTTCTTCCCCTCACAAATCTTCTCCTCATAACCAGCCCGTGTTGAATCCTAATTCCCCATATTTGTTTCAGTGTCTGCTTCCCCCGCTATTTCTTTAGAATGATGTGTGTGTGTGTGTGTGTTTGAATGTTTTTGTACAGTAGTTGTAGAGAAAGAGTTTGTGTAAAAATGTTTTTTTAAAAGATAAAACTACTCGCACGGAATTGAATGTGTGGTTGCTTGTTAAAGTCAGTTATATTCTTATCCTTACTAATGTTCATATTTATATGACGGACGGATGTGATGTGTGACTGCACCATCTGTTGAAATTGTGCGTACATAACAGAAAGGGGTGTCCAAAGGATATACTACCTCGGCGTACCGCTTGGAAACGAGATAATACATGTTCGTAGAACACACCAGATGTCCGGAATGGGTGTAAATGAGGAAAATGGGAGTGTGTGAAGGACAGTATAGCGGTCCGTATCGGCGCAGCCAAAATGGTGCCGTCCGTAGAACAGGCACGGTGGCCGGCAAGTTCGTAGGCAAACAAAATGGAGTTGTCCTAAGGACACTGGAACTGTCCGTACAGTGAACATAGCATGCGTGCACATGCGCAGTACAAACGTAAGTATGCGAACATCGCGCCTGTTCCTAACTGTCCGTCTCACTTGTGTCGCACTTTGAAGTAGTTTGAGAACCCGAACACTGTCCGTAGGACACTTGTGCGCATGCGCACGTTTGATTCTTTGCATTTGCTGTCCAGGGGACTTTCATTACTGGGGCGGATGTGTTGAGGACGTCATCATGTGACCGCACCTACGCTGAGCGTGGGGACTAATTTCCACGGTTGTGTGTCTTCCGCAACAATACAAATGACTTGTAGACACAAGGCAAAGTATGTAGTATTGTAAAATGTAATTTCACACATCCCAAACAATAGGCCACCTCAGGACTTGCTGTGTAAAATGTGTGTACCGCTTTGTAGGGATGAAGACGGTCACGAGGCACACCCCTGCACCTACAAAAGGCACACCCCGAGCGCATCTTCATTGTCCTTCTAGCTATAGCAGATTGAGGTGTGTTGCCTTTACTGCTGTAGTGACCAAAAGGAAACTAATGGTATGGCTTCCATGGCTGCTGTTGGGTCATTAGCCTCTGCACCACCCCCAAACCCGCACCACCACCACCTCACCAAGGGCCTGCAGAGAGATATATGGGTGAGGATGTAGAGATTGAGGAAGAAGAGGAGGAAGAGAATGAAGTGGAGGAACTCCGCACTAGGAGCACTCGCGGGAGTCGTGGGTGTGGCGGTTGTTTTCCGTTTATGGGAATGTACCAAAAGCATGTGCGAACCTGGTGAAGTGTAACCAGTGCGAGGTGGTGTTGAGTCGCGGGAGATTTGGTGCGTACAGTTTTGGTACGACAACCATGAAGCGACACCTCACTTCGTTCCACACTGCGGACATTCGCAAGGTGGTGCCATGTGAAGAGCGTAGTCGTTTGAGTTCCTCCACAGCATCCTCGGTATCCGATCCTCCCACCACAAGAGACACTCCTGTGGGGGAGCGCCTCCCTCCAGCTGCCTCACAAGCCATTCGCAATGCTGTTGACCCTTACCTTTCAAAGGTGACAGTAGTGTGCACGTATTGTGACGCAGTACTCTGCAGGGGGAGAGTTTTGAAGTGCTTTTGAGGCTGCAGTCACCGAGCACCAGAAGATCTGCTCCTTACCTAAATAAAGCTCACCCTATATATTTCTCTGTTCAGTTGCCCTTTCTTATCCCCGTGGCTGGTGTCCCTTCCTTACCCTCCTTTGCCTCTTCTCCTAGTGTGTCGTGTGCTGAAAGCAATAAACGTTAAAACAACAAAAATTACAGAAAAGGCTCTTTTCAGAGCCGCCTTTCTCAGTATAACAATAGAACTATGAAGTGACAGGCCGTAGACCCCTGCAGAGTTCTGAAAAAGTTTGCGGACAGTCGTAGAGGAAAAAAGGGAGGGTGCAAGCGGAGCAAACACAATAAAGTGTACGTTGGGAGTAAGTGGCGGCTCTGAAAAGAGCCTTTCGGTGGTGTGTGTGTGGGTCAAAAACTGTGGATTGGGGAAAACGATTGTCAGATAGGTTAGTGTGATTGCAAAGAGGTTGCAATGCATTTTGTACATTGCGAAGAAAAATCTGATTGCCAGCATATGTGAGGTGGACTCCATCTCTGCGGAAAATGAAAGTGCTGCGAAACAAAATGTTTTCATTGTGGAAAGAGGACATGCCAACATCTCTTAAAAATGCACACACAGCCTTATTCACATTGCGTCTCGCTTTCTCCATTTGTGGACCAAATGCAGAAGAACGCAGCCATATTTGTCTTTGGGCAATACGGGAAAAAGTATTTGACAATTTGGAAACATGTCCATGAGCTTCGCAGAGTCCTTCCTTCATTGCAAATTGCAAAGAAATTCCAGATACATGGCCTAAACTGTTTCCTCCACAATGAATGATCAGTATATCTGGAGGACGCTCTGTCAGTAAAGTAACACAAAGAGGTACCAAGTCCAGCCATCTCATGCCACGCACGCCATGCCAGTGCACTTCCGCATGTGGAAATCCGAGATTTGTAGATAAACTGCAGCTTTCTGCATGCACCTTCAACCAATGTATCCATGAGTCTCCCAAAATCCAGATAATCTGTTTTCGAGCATGGAAAGCCATGGCTGTGTGGTCTCCTGTGAGGAGAAGAGGGTCTTACTAAAGTACGTCGGTCAGAACACACCTACTGAACTTTATGGACCAATCCCTAGCTCCGCTCATTCTCATTTACATGCGGCTCCACCCTTGAATCCCCGGTGGTGATATGTGCTGGCTGCTAACTACCGCCATGTTCGCGGACATGTACAGGATCAGAGCGTGACGACGGTACATTAAAGTACTATCCCCTTTTTCCCCTTTAAGGTAGGCTCTGAAAAGAGCTGTTTTTTTTTATTTTTGGCCAGATACCGTACAGACATCTGGTATTTTATGTATTTTTTTGTATTTTTTGTCCTTGCTTTACTCTTGCAAACATTACAGAACCTTCTCTAAAGCAAGCCTTACGTTCCAAAAGAACATTGCATTTCCCAAAGAAGATAGCGCAACACCATCTCCTTCAAAGTAATGCGCATTGCTTGGAGCAATGTTATCGTGGCTACAAAAAAACATACCAACTCGTAGCATGAATGCACGCATGCCGCGATTGATGATACACCTCCCGATGCTTTGATCTGGACAGAAAACAGAAGTGTTGTTCCATTGTACTCTCGGGAGTAAAGCAGAAAAAATTACTTTCGTTGTTGGGAAGATGGTCATGAGTGCTTCAACCAACTGTGCCAAATCTGCCAACAAAGTACGTGAAGTCAGGTATCCCAAATGGCAAGCACCGTAGTGCAAAATTACCACATGAGGAGTGGTCATTCTACGCATGTCTCTACAAACTTGCAGAATTGCGACAGCATTGGCATCAGTGTCAGCGCTCCACACCACCTCCACTCCTCGCACATCGAAATGGTGTGCCACATGCCTACTCTCGGCATAGTGTTGTAAGCCTTGCACAAAAATGTCTCCAAGCATCAAAACCCTGACCCTCTCCACCTCTGCCATCTTCAGTGTGCGCACCGTCTTTCGACACAAAAGAGTAATGTGAACATCTGATTGGCTGATGCCTACAGTCGCCTTTCCATGCAGGATTTGCTGTAGAAACCCGTATGTGACACGCCCTACCAGCGGACAAGCGTTGCCTACGTGCGGCACGTAACTCTTACCCAGTCCTTCCACCCTTTCTACAGCGGTACCAAAGCGAGTCCCTCATTGGACACAACTAAGCGGTCGCACAATCATCCACCAATCACATAGAACATCGCTAATTTTAACTCCGTCATCAACATTGCGCACTTCAAAATTACTGTTGATGATTCTTAATGGAAATCGCATACCATTGCAAAGCACCTACTTCACAAGCTACTGTGCAAGGATTGCGAATTTCTACGTACAGCTCCATGCATGTCCACATGCATCAGTATAGAGTACAGGTATGTATATTTTAATCAGAGAACATGTGGAAGCCTTATGATTTAAATAGACAAAATAATGCCGCTAAATGTCCATAGGGAATACATAACAACGCTCCCCCTTTAAAGTGCAAGATTGCCGATTTGTCATTCACAAATCGCACGACTGCTTACTGTCTTCCGCATAACCTGTACATACGTTGCAAGCATGCCTATTTAGGGCAGACCTCAATTTTGTATGTGAAAATGTCGGAGTTCTGTACTCTGTACGGCCTACAGTAATGCTACTTGCAATGTGATCGTATGAGAATAGTAAGCGCTCCGATTGTAGTGCTGACATTTCCTTCTGAGGGTCTCCCGATTTTTCGACATTGTGCTTTTCATTAACAAGTACAAAATGTTTCCCCATCTAGTACTTTGCCCTATCGCTTACAAACCTCTCTCCTATGCATAGTACACTTTGTAAAGAACAAGGCATTTCCATACCCTTAAAAGATTTAGTTATTTTGAAGGACTTTCAAGTACCATATTGCAAGTACTATGCAAAGACTGCACAGAGTGAAGTGAAATGTGCACATGTGCACTGGGTTGAAATATGAAAGTTCAATCTCTGACGAAAGAAGCACAAGTAATGTCTGCAGTATCATCACTGCTGCAAACACACAAAGTAATTGATTTTGTTTTTTTAATTCGCAGTGAAGACTACTCTCCTGAGAATCAACAGCATCTACACTGCAGACGACATATCCGAAGAAACCTGGTCATCTTGCACAAAAAAGTAAGTACAGTACAACCTTTATATTGTAACCACTCCTTAAAGAGGCTGCGTGGGTTATTTATTTATTTTGGGTACCGAAGCAAGCATTGATTTGTAAACCATTCTACCTACAAATAGCCATTTATTGAACAAAGAATAACAGGCAGAATGGCGGACAAATCCCTGTGTGTTTGGTACTGAAATAACATAGGTAATCCTTAGAAGGTTAGATTGTGAAAAGAAGTTGATGTAGCAAGTTTTGGGCATTTCGGTTATTATTAATGGTTCTCGTCACAAGTAGCCCTTTGTACTCTCATCTGAAGCACATTGTAGTAGTATAAAACAGTAAAGTAGCCTTACCAAATGATGTTAGAGTTCACTGTACGTTGACACACCATGACAAAGAGCTTCCCCATCAGACTTATGCACACATGCACACTGCACACATACATTGGACAACAGACCAAAGTATATATTTTTTCTCAACAGACACCAAAGAATGCCTACCAAAAAGCAACTCCTGTAGAAAGGAACGCAGAATTAGAGCAAATAAAATAAAAGTGCCCAATGTAAGCATCCACCTGTTGTAGAGTTTGTAGAGAATCTTGGTACAAACCAGCTAATGCAGTTGGGTAACATAATAAAGGAAGTCTCAACTACCGAAACTGTACCTCCTCCATCAAAAAGTGTCACAAAACACAGAAATGTTGTCAAAAAAAGGCTGCCAGTACAGCTAACAATGTTCCTAATAATCCTGATAGTGTAAGAAGAACCCATAGTAAAAAAAGTATTTTAGCAAAAATGTTTCGTCACAGAGTCCTTCAGAATCTACTAAGAAGAGGACCAAAATCATCCTCACCCCTTAAAACGTACCGTAGAAAGTTAATTCTACAAGCACTCGTGGACAGTGCAATCCTTCTCAAAAGGAAGTTGTTCATATTAGTGTTAAATAGGATGAAAGCACTAACAAAACTAAGTACCAAACTACAAAAGAAACTCAGCAATAAACGGAATGTGAACAAAAATAATTTCTTGCATGTTTGTGGTGGTGAATGGAGTCACACAACAACCACAGAGCCATATTTTAATGAAGAAGCATACAAACAAAATCAAACAAACACAATTGCCATCCATAGCAGTGGACGAGGGTATGAGAAAATCAATACTACCATCATGGAACAAGAAACACTGCTTACAAAACTATCTCCTGAAAACTCAGAATTACCTCTCGATTCAGCAGAACCACACCGTCCAGTATACAATGGCGTGCACATCAATGTGTGCCATTCCAAACAAAGCTTTCAAATCTTTACGTCAGTTCCTCAATCAATATGTAAAAGGTAAAGACAAAAGTAAAATGAAAGTGCTGCAAAATATGGATATTTGTGCAGTGCGGAAAGACACAGGACTAAAAGGACATTCATTAGCCTGCATTTCTGGGCCTATTTGCAAAAGTACCTTCCATGATATCAAAAGAATATCAGTACATCATTCCAATGTAAGAAATTTAGTGTATAAAATATACTATGCAAAAAGTCCAGCTTCAGAATTAGGCAATTTAAATACCACTCTTCTGCATGGTACACCCAAATACTTACAAGAAGAAATGGACCGTATTCAGAAAAAGTATTTTGGAAGAGAGAGCCACGTAGAAAATGCAACAGTTTTAGAACATAGTAGCGACAATTCTGCACATAGCAACCTTCTATTACACACATACAGAAAAGAAATAGTAAAATTTAAAAGGTCATCGGCTGAAGTACCAAACCATGTGTGTGTGTGTTTGCCGCAGAACGTTTTACAAAAGGAACACAAAAAATGTGGACATAGCATACAAAATAGAAGACAATGAAGACTCTAAATGGTTTGAATTAGCTTTGTACCTTTTAGCTGAAAACAAATATGAAATAACTGAACGCCTAATATGTTGCAGTTACTGTACTGCAAAATTAGACAACAACCACACTCCTTCACGTGCTATTACAAATAATTTGGAATTGTTTCCATTACCAAAAATCCTGCAACAGCTCAATTTGTATGAGAGCATAATAATTCAAACAGTTCACCCATTTCAAGCAATTATACGCCTTCATCCAAAAACAGCAAAATTACCTTCCTCTGAATTGGTGAAAGGCATTTGTGGCAAAGTAGTTTATTTGCCATTAGATCTAACGGAAAATGTACACACTCTAGGAGTGGAACGTTCAATAGAGCATTCTTTAATAGTCTTGGTAAATGGAGTACCAACAAAGGACAAAAAAATTGGCAACAATTAGTGGACTTACACAAAGTTAGACAAGCATTGCAATATCTAAAAGACAATAATGAGTACTACAAGGAAATAAATATTGATGAAAGCTTAAGGCAAACAACTGAAATAATTCAAGAGCCATCAGAAACTGGACAATTCGAACTTCTGGATCCAGCTACAGTATCCACTCTTTTGGACCATTACACAATTCATCCATTGCATTCCAATGAAAGCATAGATGATGCACTAGAAACTTACCAAATGCGACAAACCAAAGGGTCACCAATGAGTATTTGGGAAAAAAGTATAGAAGCACGTGCTTTTCCACTGCTATTTCCTACTGGCAAAGGTGGAAGATACGATGATAGACCCACTCAGATTGGGCATCAGAATACCGCTCATTACGAATGTATTCGCAAGATCCCAGATTTAGACAAAATGTGGAATACATATTCCACCTACTCTATGAAAGTGAATTAGCAACACTATGTTATGGAGTTGCACACATTCTTAAATCTGGAACGCACTTTCAAAATATGTCAGCTACGCAGTTAATACAAAAAGTACAGGAAAAAGATGAGGTTTTACAATCAAGTATAACAAATTTGTTTGCAAACATGCGTGGTACAAAGGAATACTGGTTCAGACGGCACGAGACGTGCGTTGCATGATCAGAAACCTTGGACCACCAACTTGGTTTGTTACGCTAAGTTGTGCAGAATATGCATGGGAAGATTTACATGAGTTCCTACGCATAGCAAACAGCAACAAAAACAACATAGATATTATAACACCTGGAGAACTTTGCTCTCTAGATCCAGTTAATGTCTCAAGATATTTCCATCATCGTTTCATTGCAATGCTACACTTTATTTGCAATAAAACTGTTCCTCCCCTTGGAGAAGTGCAACACTTTCTTTGGAGAAAAGAATATCAAGCGAGAGGAGCACCACATATTCACATGCTGTTATGGATCAAAGGTGCACCGAAATTTGGTCACGACAGTGATAGCACTGTTTTGCAGTTTATCCAAAAATATGTCACTTGTGAAATCCTTCACAACAGACACATAGTGAGCTGCATGGCAGATTTAAATTTCAAAGACACAAATGGACAAATATTGTCACGAAATACAAACAACCAAACAATGCCGCTTTGGTTTCCCTAGACCAGTTACAGAAACAGTGAAGTAAACAACTTCATGTCTTCAGTTCGACATAGTGTTAAAGGTAAATCACCTAAAAACATGTATTACATAAAAAGAAGGAAGAATCAAAATATATCAATGATTACAATGCAATC
>CM030325.1:969308036-969330979 GCA_002915635.3 Ambystoma mexicanum
AGCGCTGTCTGTAGAGTGCATACACATAGCTAGGCCTGGGCTCGCCTTCTCTATATTATTGGTAATTAGTTTGCCTAGCGCTGTCTGTAGAGTGCATACACATAGCTAGGCCTGGGCTCGCCTTCTCTATATTATTGGTAATTAGTTTGCCTAGCGCTGTCTGTAGAGTGCATACACATAGCTAGGCCTGGGCTCGCCTTCTCTATATTATTGGTAATTAGTTTGCCTAGCGCTGTCTGTAGAGTGCATACACATAGCTAGGCCTGGGCTCGCCTTCTCTATATTATTGGTAATTAGTTTGCCTAGCGCTGTCTGTAGAGTGCATACACATAGCTAGGCCTGGGCTCGCCTTCTCTATATTATTGGTAATTAGTTTGCCTAGCGCTGTCTGTAGAGTGCATACACATAGCTAGGCCTGGGCTCGCCTTCTCTATATTATTGGTAATTAGTTTGCCTAGCGCTGTCTGTAGAGTGCATACACATAGCTAGGCCTGGGCTCGCCTTCCTATATTATTGTAATTAGTTTGCCTAGCGCTGTCTGTAGAGTGCATACACATAGCTAGGCCTGGGCTCGCCTTCTCTATATTATTGGTAATTAGTTTGCCTAGCGCTGTCTGTAGAGTGCATACACATAGCTAGGCCTGGGCTCGCCTTCTCTATATTATTGGTAATTAGTTTGCCTAGCGCTGTCTGTAGAGTGCATACACATAGCTAGGCCTGGCTCGCCTTCTCTATATTATTGGTAATTAGTTTGCCTAGCGCTGTCTGTAGAGTGCATACACATAGCTAGGCCTGGGCTCGCCTTCTCTATATTATTGGTAATTAGTTTGCCTAGCGCTGTCTGTAGAGTGCATACACATAGCTAGGCCTGGGCTCGCCTTCTCTATATTATTGGTAATTAGTTTGCCTAGCGCTGTCTGTAGAGTGCATACACATAGCTAGGCCTGGGCTCGCCTTCTCTATATTATTGGTAATTAGTTTGCCTAGCGCTGTCTGTAGAGTGCATACACATAGCTAGGCCTGGGCTCGCCTTCTCTATATTATTGGTAATTAGTTTGCCTAGCGCTGTCTGTAGAGTGCATACACATAGCTAGGCCTGGGCTCGCCTTCTCTATATTATTGGTAATTAGTTTGCCTAGCGCTGTCTGTAGAGTGCATACACATAGCTAGCCTGGGCTCGCCTTCTCTATATTATTGGTAATTAGTTTGCCTAGCGCTGTCTGTAGAGTGCATACACATAGCTAGGCCTGGGCTCGCCTTCTCTATATTATTGGTAATTAGTTTGCCTAGCGCTGTCTGTAGAGTGCATACACATAGCTAGACCTGGGCTCGCCTTCTCTATATTATTGGTAATTAGTTTGCCTAGCGCTGTCTGTAGAGTGCATACACATAGCTAGGCCTGGGCTCGCCTTCTCTATATTATTGGTAATTAGTTTGCCTAGCGCTGTCTGTAGAGTGCATACACATAGCTAGGCCTGGGCTCGCCTTCTCTATATTATTGGTAATTAGTTTGCCTAGCGCTGTCTGTAGAGTGCATACACATAGCTAGGCCTGGGCTCGCCTTCTCTATATTATTGGTAATTAGTTTGCCTAGCGCTGTCTGTAGAGTGCATACACATAGCTAGGCCTGGGCTCGCCTTCTCTATATTATTGGTAATTAGTTTGCCTAGCGCTGTCTGTAGAGTGCATACACATAGCTAGGCCTGGGCTCGCCTTCTCTATATTATTGGTAATTAGTTTGCCTAGCGCTGTCTGTAGAGTGCATACACATAGCTAGGCCTGGGCTCGCCTTCTCTATATTATTGGTAATTAGTTTGCCTAGCGCTGTCTGTAGAGTGCATACACATAGCTAGGCCTGGGCTCGCCTTCTCTATATTATTGGTAATTAGTTTGCCTAGCGCTGTTCTGTAGAGTGCATACACATAGCTAGGCCTGGGCTCGCCTTCTCTATATTATTGGTAATTAGTTTGCCTAGCGCTGTCTGTAGAGTGCATACACATAGCTAGGCCTGGGCTCGCCTTCTCTATATTATTGGTAATTAGTTTGCCTAGCGCTGTCTGTAGAGTGCATACACATAGCTAGGCCTGGGCTCGCCTTCTCTATATTATTGGTAATTAGTTTGCCTAGCGCTGTCTGTAGAGTGCATACACATAGCTAGGCCTGGGCTCGCCTTCTCTATATTATTGGTAATTAGTTTGCCTAGCGCTGTCTGTAGAGTGCATACACATAGCTAGGCCTGGGCTCGCCTTCTCTATATTATTGGTAATTAGTTTGCCTAGCGCTGTCTGTAGAGTGCATACACATAGCTAGACCTGGGCTCGCCTTCTCTATATTATTGGTAATTAGTTTGCCTAGCGCTGTCTGTAGAGTGCATACACATAGCTAGGCCTGGGCTCGCCTTCTCTATATTATTGGTAATTAGTTTGCCTAGCGCTGTCTGTAGAGTGCATACACATAGCTAGGCCTGGGCTCGCCTTCTCTATATTATTGGTAATTAGTTTGCCTAGCGCTGTCTGTAGAGTGCATACACATAGCTAGGCCTGGGCTCGCCTTCTCTATATTATTGTAATTAGTTTGCCTAGCGCTGTCTGTAGAGTGCATACACATAGCTAGGCCTGGGCTCGCCTTCTCTATATTATTGGTAATTAGTTTGCCTAGCGCTGTCTGTAGAGTGCATACACATAGCTAGGCCTGGGCTCGCCTTCTCTATATTATTGGTAATTAGTTTGCCTAGCGCTGTCTGTAGAGTGCATACACATAGCTAGGCCTGGGCTCGCCTTCTCTATATTATTGGTAATTAGTTTGCCTAGCGCTGTCTGTAGAGTGCATACACATAGCTAGGCCTGGGCTCGCCTTCTCTATATTATTGGTAATTAGTTTGCCTAGCGCTGTCTGTAGAGTGCATACACATAGCTAGGCCTGGGCTCGCCTTCTCTATATTATTGGTAATTAGTTTGCCTAGCGCTGTCTGTAGAGTGCATACACATAGCTAGGCCTGGGCTCGCCTTCTCTATATTATTGGTAATTAGTTTGCCTAGCGCTGTCTGTAGAGTGCATACACATAGCTAGGCCTGGGCTCGCCTTCTCTATATTATTGGTAATTAGTTTGCCTAGCGCTGTCTGTAGAGTGCATACACATAGCTAGGCCTGGGCTCGCCTTCTCTATATTATTGGTAATTAGTTTGCCTAGCGCTGTCTGTAGAGTGCATACACATAGCTAGGCCTGGGCTCGCCTTCTCTATATTATTGGTAATTAGTTGCCTAGCGCTGTCTGTAGAGTGCATACACATAGCTAGGCCTGGGCTCGCCTTCTCTATATTATTGGTAATTAGTTTGCCTAGCGCTGTCTGTAGAGTGCATACACATAGCTAGACCTGGGCTCGCCTTCTCTATATTATTGGTAATTAGTTTGCCTAGCGCTGTCTGTAGAGTGCATACACATAGCTAGGCCTGGGCTCGCCTTCTCTATATTATTGGTAATTAGTTTGCCTAGCGCTGTCTGTAGAGTGCATACACATAGCTAGGCCTGGGCTCGCCTCTCTCTATATTATTGGTAATTAGTTTGCCTAGCGCTGTCTGTAGAGTGCATACACATAGCTAGGCCTGGGCTCGCCTTCTCTATATTATTGGTAATTAGTTTGCCTAGCGCTGTCTGTAGAGTGCATACACATAGCTAGGCCTGGGCTCGCCTTCTCTATATTATTGGTAATTAGTTTGCCTAGCGCTGTCTGTAGAGTGCATACACATAGCTAGACCTGGGCTCGCCTTCTCTATATTATTGGTAATTAGTTTGCCTAGCGCTGTCTGTAGAGTGCATACACATAGCTAGGCCTGGGCTCGCCTTCTCTATATTATTGGTAATTAGTTTGCCTAGCGCTGTCTGTAGAGTGCATACACATAGCTAGGCCTGGGCTCGCCTTCTCTATATTATTGGTAATTAGTTTGCCTAGCGCTGTCTGTAGAGTGCATACACATAGCTAGGCCTGGGCTCGCCTTCTCTATATTATTGGTAATTAGTTTGCCTAGCGCTGTCTGTAGAGTGCATACACATAGCTAGGCCTGGGCTCGCCTTCTCTATATTATTGGTAATTAGTTTGCCTAGCGCTGTCTGTAGAGTGCATACACATAGCTAGGCCTGGGCTCGCCTTCTCTATATTATTGGTAATTAGTTTGCCTAGCGCTGTCTGTAGAGTGCATACACATAGCTAGGCCTGGGCTCGCCTTCTCTATATTATTGGTAATTAGTTTGCCTAGCGCTTCTGTAGAGTGCATACACATAGCTAGCCTGGGCTCGCCTTCTCTATATTATTGGTAATTAGTTTGCCTAGCGCTGTCTGTAGAGTGCATACACATAGCTAGGCCTGGCTCGCCTTCTCTATATTATTGGTAATTAGTTTGCCTAGCGCTGTCTGTAGAGTGCATACACATAGCTAGGCCTGGGCTCGCCTTCTCTATATTATTGGTAATTAGTTTGCCTAGCGCTGTCTGTAGAGTGCATACACATAGCTAGGCCTGGGCTCGCCTTCTCTATATTATTGGTAATTAGTTTGCCTAGCGCTGTCTGTAGAGTGCATACACATAGCTAGGCCTGGGCTCGCCTTCTCTATATTATTGGTAATTAGTTTGCCTAGCGCTGTCTGTAGAGTGCATACACATAGCTAGGCCTGGGCTCGCCTTCTCTATATTATTGGTAATTAGTTTGCCTAGCGCTGTCTGTAGAGTGCATACACATAGCTAGGCCTGGCTCGCCTTCTCTATATTATTGGTAATTAGTTTGCCTAGCGCTGTCTGTAGAGTGCATACACATAGCTAGGCCTGGGCTCGCCTTCTCTATATTATTGGTAATTAGTTTGCCTAGCGCTGTCTGTAGAGTGCATACACATAGCTAGACCTGGGCTCGCCTTCTCTATATTATTGGTAATTAGTTTGCCTAGCGCTGTCTGTAGAGTGCATACACATAGCTAGGCCTGGGCTCGCCTTCTCTATATTATTTGGTAATTAGTTTGCCTAGCGCTGTCTGTAGAGTGCATACACATAGCTAGGCCTGGGCTCGCCTTCTATATTATTGGTAATTAGTTTGCCTAGCGCTGTCTGTAGAGTGCATACACATAGCTAGGCCTGGCTCGCCTTCTCTATATTATTGGTAATTAGTTTGCCTAGCGCTGTCTGTAGAGTGCATACACATAGCTAGGCCTGGGCTCGCCTTCTCTATATTATTGGTAATTAGTTTGCCTAGCGCTGTCTGTAGAGTGCATACACATAGCTAGACCTGGGCTCGCCTTCTCTATATTATTGGTAATTAGTTTGCCTAGCGCTGTCTGTAGAGTGCATACACATAGCTAGCCTGTGGCTCGCCTTCTCTATATTATTGGTAATTAGTTTGCCTAGCGCTGTCTGTAGAGTGCATACACATAGCTAGGCCTGGGCTCGCCTTCTCTATATTATTGGTAATTAGTTTGCCTAGCGCTGTCTGTAGAGTGCATACACATAGCTAGGCCTGGCTCGCCTTCTCTATATTATTGGTAATTAGTTTGCCTAGCGCTGTCTGTAGAGTGCATACACATAGCTAGGCCTGGGCTCGCCTTCTCTATATTATTGGTAATTAGTTTGCCTAGCGCTGTCTGTAGAGTGCATACACATAGCTAGGCCTGGGCTCGCCTTCTCTATATTATTGGTAATTAGTTTGCCTAGCGCTGTCTGTAGAGTGCATACACATAGCTAGCCTGGGCTCGCCTTCTCTATATTATTGGTAATTAGTTTGCCTAGCGCTGTCTGTAGAGTGCATACACATAGCTAGGCCTGGGCTCGCCTTCTCTATATTATTGGTAATTAGTTTGCCTAGCGCTGTCTTAGAGTGCATACACATAGCTAGGCCTGGCTCGCCTTCTCTATATTATTGGTAATTAGTTTGCCTAGCGCTGTCTGTAGAGTGCATACACATAGCTAGGCCTGGGCTCGCCTTCTCTATATTATTGGTATTAGTTTGCCTAGCGCTGTCTGTAGAGTGCATACACATAGCTAGGCCTGGGCTCGCCTTCTCTATATTATGGTAATTAGTTTGCCTAGCGCTGTCTGTAGAGTGCATACACATAGCTAGGCCTGGGCTCGCCTTCTCTATATTATTGGTAATTAGTTTGCCTAGCGCTGTCTGTAGAGTGCATACACATAGCTAGGCCTGGGCTCGCCTTCTCTATATTATTGGTAATTAGTTTGCCTAGCGCTGTCTGTAGAGTGCATACACATAGCTAGACCTGGGCTCGCCTTCTCTATATTATTGGTAATTAGTTTGCCTAGCGCTGTCTGTAGAGTGCATACACATAGCTAGGCCTGGGCTCGCCTTCTCTATATTATTGGTAATTAGTTTGCCTAGCGCTGTCTGTAGAGTGCATACACATAGCTAGGCCTGGGCTCGCCTTCTCTATATTATTGGTAATTAGTTTGCCTAGCGCTGTCTGTAGAGTGCATACACATAGCTAGGCCTGGGCTCGCCTTCTCTATATTATTGGTAATTAGTTTGCCTAGCGCTGTCTGTAGAGTGCATACACATAGCTAGACCTGGGCTCGCCTTCTCTATATTATTGGTAATTAGTTTGCCTAGCGCTGTCTGTAGAGTGCATACACATAGCTAGGCCTGGGCTCGCCTTCTCTATATTATTGGTAATTAGTTTGCCTAGCGCTGTCTGTAGAGTGCATACACATAGCTAGGCCTGGGCTCGCCTTCTCTATATTATTGGTAATTAGTTTGCCTAGCGCTGTCTGTAGAGTGCATACACATAGCTAGGCCTGGGCTCGCCTTCTCTATATTATTGGTAATTAGTTTGCCTAGCGCTGTCTGTAGAGTGCATACACATAGCTAGGCCTGGGCTCGCCTTCTCTATATTATTGGTAATTAGTTTGCCTAGCGCTGTCTGTAGAGTGCATACACATAGCTAGGCCTGGGCTCGCCTTCTCTATATATTGGTAATTAGTTTGCCTAGCGCTGTCTGTAGAGTGCATACACATAGCTAGGCCTGGGCTCGCCTCTCTATATTATTGGTAATTAGTTTGCCTAGCGCTGTCTGTAGAGTGCATACACATAGCTAGGCCTGGGCTCGCCTTCTCTATATTATTGGTAATTAGTTTGCCTAGCGCTGTCTGTAGAGTGCATACACATAGCTAGGCCTGGGCTCGCCTTCTCTATATTATTGGTAATTAGTTTGCCTAGCGCTGTCTGTAGAGTGCATACACATAGCTAGGCCTGGGCTCGCCTTCTCTATATTATTGGTAATTAGTTTGCCTAGCGCTGTCTGTAGAGTGCATACACATAGCTAGGCCTGGGCTCGCCTTCTCTATATTATTGGTAATTAGTTTGCCTAGCGCTGTCTGTAGAGTGCATACACATAGCTAGACCTGGGCTCGCCTTCTCTATATTATTGGTAATTAGTTTGCCTAGCGCTGTCTGTAGAGTGCATACACATAGCTAGGCCTGGGCTCGCCTTCTCAGTATTATTGGTAATTAGTTTGCCTAGCGCTGTCTGTAGAGTGCATACACATAGCTAGACCTGGGCTCGCCTTCTCTATATTATTGGTAATTAGTTTGCCTAGCGCTGTCTGTAGAGTGCATACACATAGCTAGGCCTGGGCTCGCCTTCTCTATATTATTGGTAATTAGTTTGCCTAGCGCTGTCTGTAGAGTGCATACACATAGCTAGGCCTGGGCTCGCCTTCTCTATATTATTGGTAATTAGTTTGCCTAGCGCTGTCTGTAGAGTGCATACACATAGCTAGGCCTGGGCTCGCCTTCTCTATATTATTGGTAATTAGTTTGCCTAGCGCTGTCTGTAGAGTGCATACACATAGCTAGACCTGGGCTCGCCTTCTCTATATTATTGGTAATTAGTTTGCCTAGCGCTGTCTGTAGAGTGCATACACATAGCTAGGCCTGGGCTCGCCTTCTCTATATTATTGGTAATTAGTTTGCCTAGCGCTGTCTGTAGAGTGCATACACATAGCTAGGCCTGGGCTCGCCTTCTCTATATTATTGGTAATTAGTTTGCCTAGCGCTGTCTGTAGAGTGCATACACATAGCTAGACCTGGGCTCGCCTTCTCTATATTATTGGTAATTAGTTTGCCTAGCGCTGTCTGTAGAGTGCATACACATAGCTAGGCCTGGGCTCGCCTTCTCTATTATTATTGGTAATTAGTTTGCCTAGCGCTGTCTGTAGAGTGCATACACATAGCTAGGCCTGGGCTCGCCTTCTCTATATTATTGGTAATTAGTTTGCCTAGCGCTGTCTGTAGAGTGCATACACATAGCTAGGCCTGGGCTCGCCTTCTCTATATTATTGGTAATTAGTTTGCCTAGCGCTGTCTGTAGAGTGCATACACATAGCTAGGCCTGGGCTCGCCTTCTCTATATTATTGGTAATTAGTTTGCCTAGCGCTGTCTGTAGAGTGCATACACATAGCTAGGCCTGGGCTCGCCTTCTCTATATTATTGGTAATTAGTTTGCCTAGCGCTGTCTGTAGAGTGCATACACATAGCTAGACCTGGGCTCGCCTTCTCTATATTATTGGTAATTAGTTTGCCTAGCGCTGTCTGTAGAGTGCATACACATAGCTAGGCCTGGGCTCGCCTTCTCTATATTATTGGTAATTAGTTTGCCTAGCGCTGTCTGTAGAGTGCATACACATAGCTAGGCCTGGCTCGCCTTCTCTATATTATTGGTAATTAGTTTGCCTAGCGCTGTCTGTAGAGTGCATACACATAGCTAGGCCTGGGCTCGCCTTCTCTATATTATTGGTAATTAGTTTGCCTAGCGCTGTCTGTAGAGTGCATACACATAGCTAGGCCTGGGCTCGCCTTCTCTATATTATTGGTAATTAGTTGCCTAGCGCTGTCTGTAGAGTGCATACACATAGCTAGGCCTGGGCTCGCCTTCTCTATATTATTGGTAATTAGTTTGCCTAGCGCTGTCTGTAGAGTGCATACACATAGCTAGGCCTGCTCGCCTTCTCTATATTATTGGTAATTAGTTTGCCTAGCGCTGTCTGTAGAGTGCATACACATAGCTAGGCCTGGGCTCGCCTTCTCTATATTATTGGTAATTAGTTTGCCTAGCGCTGTCTGTAGAGTGCATACACATAGCTAGGCCTGGGCTCGCCTTCTCTATATTATTGTAATTAGTTTGCCTAGCGCTGTCTGTAGAGTGCATACACATAGCTAGACCTGGGCTCGCCTTCTCTATATTATTGGTAATTAGTTTGCCTAGCGCTGTCTGTAGAGTGCATACACATAGCTAGACCTGGGCTCGCCTTCTCTATATTATTGGTAATTAGTTTGCCTAGCGCTGTCTGTAGAGTGCATACACATAGCTAGGCCTGGGCTCGCCTTCTCTATATTATTGGTAATTAGTTTGCCTAGCGCTGTCTGTAGAGTGCATACACATAGCTAGACCTGGGCTCGCCTTCTCTATATTATTGGTAATTAGTTTGCCTAGCGCTGTCTGTAGAGTGCATACACATAGCTAGGCCTGGGCTCGCCTTCTCTATATTATTGGTAATTAGTTTGCCTAGCGCTGTCTGTAGAGTGCATACACATAGCTAGGCCTGGGCTCGCCTTCTCTATATTATTGGTAATTAGTTTGCCTAGCGCTGTCTGTAGAGTGCATACACATAGCTAGACCTGGGCTCGCCTTCTCTATATTATTGGTAATTAGTTTGCCTAGCGCTTCCTGAGAGTGCATACACATAGCTAGACCTGGGCTCGCCTTCTCTATATTATTGGTAATTAGTTTGCCTAGCGCTGTCTGTAGAGTGCATACACATAGCTAGACCTGGGCTCGCCTTCTCTATATTATTGGTAATTAGTTTGCCTAGCGCTGTCTGTAGAGTGCATACACATAGCTAGACCTGGGCTCGCCTTCTCTATATTATTGGTAATTAGTTTGCCTAGCGCTGTCTGTAGAGTGCATACACATAGCTAGGCCTGGGCTCGCCTTCTCTATATTATTGGTAATTAGTTTGCCTAGCGCTGTCTGTAGAGTGCATACACATAGCTAGGCCTGGGCTCGCCTTCTCTATATTATTGGTAATTAGTTTGCCTAGCGCTTCTGTAGAGTGCATACACATAGCTAGGCCTGGGCTCGCCTTCTCTATATTATTGGTAATTAGTTTGCTTAGCGCTGTCTGTAGAGTGCATACACATAGCTAGACCTGGGCTCGCCTTCTCTATATTATTGGTAATTAGTTTGCCTAGCGCTGTCTGTAGAGTGCATACACATAGCTAGGCCTGGGCTCGCCTTCTCTATATTATTGGTAATTAGTTTGCCTAGCGCTGTCTGTAGAGTGCATACACATAGCTAGGCCTGGGCTCGCCTTCTCTATATTATTGGTAATTAGTTTGCCTAGCGCTGTCTGTAGAGTGCATACACATAGCTAGGCCTGGGCTCGCCTTCTCTATATTATTGGTAATTAGTTTGCCTAGCGCTTCCTGAGAGTGCATACACATAGCTAGACCTGGGCTCGCCTTCTCTATATTATTGGTAATTAGTTTGCTTAGCACTGTCTGTAGAGTGCATACACATAGCTAGACCTGGGCTCGCCTTCTCTATATTATTGGTAATTAGTTTGCCTAGCGCTGTCTGTAGAGTGCATACACATAGCTAGGCCTGGGCTCGCCTTCTCTATATTATTGGTAATTAGTTTGCCTAGCGCTGTCTGTAGAGTGCATACACATAGCTAGGCCTGGGCTCGCCTTCTCTATATTATTGGTAATTAGTTTGCCTAGCGCTGTCTGTAGAGTGCATACACATAGCTAGGCCTGGGCTCGCCTTCTCTATATTATTGGTAATTAGTTTGCCTAGCGCTGTCTGTAGAGTGCATACACATAGCTAGGCCTGGGCTCGCCTTCTCTATATTATTGGTAATTAGTTTGCCTAGCGCTGTCTGTAGAGTGCATACACATAGCTAGGCCTGTGCTCGCCTTCTCTATATTATTGGTAATTAGTTTGCCTAGCGCTGTCTGTAGAGTGCATACACATAGCTAGGCCTGTGCTCGCCTTCTCTATATTATTGGTAATTAGTTTGCCTAGCGCTGTCTGTAGAGTGCATACACATAGCTAGGCCTGTGCTCGCCTTCTCTATATTATTGGTAATTAGTTTGCC
The DNA here is from genome assembly GCA_002915635.3 of Ambystoma mexicanum. Taxonomy (NCBI): domain Eukaryota; kingdom Metazoa; phylum Chordata; class Amphibia; order Caudata; family Ambystomatidae; genus Ambystoma; species Ambystoma mexicanum. Next base: position 969,319,183 of record CM030325.1, read on the forward strand.
TAGCGCTGTCTGTAGAGTGCATACACATAGCTAGGCCTGGGCTCGCCTTCTCTATATTATTGGTAATTAGTTTGCCTAGCGCTGTCTGTAGAGTGCATACACATAGCTAGGCCTGGGCTCGCCTTCTCTATATTATTGGTAATTAGTTTGCCTAGCGCTGTCTGTAGAGTGCATACACATAGCTAGGCCTGGGCTCGCCTTCTCTATATTATTGGTAATTAGTTTGCCTAGCGCTGTCTGTAGAGTGCATACACATAGCTAGGCCTGGGCTCGCCTTCTCTATATTATTGGTAATTAGTTTGCCTAGCGCTGTCTGTAGAGTGCATACACATAGCTAGGCCTGGGCTCGCCTTCTCTATATTATTGGTAATTAGTTTGCCTAGCGCTGTCTGTAGAGTGCATACACATAGCTAGGCCTGGGCTCGCCTTCTCTATATTATTGGTAATTAGTTTGCCTAGCGCTGTCTGTAGAGTGCATACACATAGCTAGGCCTGGGCTCGCCTTCTCTATATTATTGGTAATTAGTTTGCCTAGCGCTGTCTGTAGAGTGCATACACATAGCTAGGCCTGGGCTCGCCTTCTCTATATTATTGGTAATTAGTTTGCCTAGCGCTGTCTGTAGAGTGCATACACATAGCTAGACCTGGGCTCGCCTTCTCTATATTATTGGTAATTAGTTTGCCTAGCGCTGTCTGTAGAGTGCATACACATAGCTAGGCCTGGGCTCGCCTTCTCTATATTATTGGTAATTAGTTTGCTAGCGCTGTCTGTAGAGTGCATACACATAGCTAGGCCTGGGCTCGCCTTCTCTATATTATTGGTAATTAGTTTGCCTAGCGCTGTCTGTAGAGTGCATACACATAGCTAGGCCTGGGCTCGCCTTCTCTATATTATTGGTAATTAGTTTGCCTAGCGCTGTCTGTAGAGTGCATACACATAGCTAGGCCTGGGCTCGCCTTCTCTATATTATTGGTAATTAGTTTGCCTAGCGCTGTCTGTAGAGTGCATACACATAGCTAGGCCTGGGCTCGCCTTCTCTATATTATTGGTAATTAGTTTGCCTAGCGCTGTCTGTAGAGTGCATACACATAGCTAGGCCTGGGCTCGCCTTCTCTATATTATTGGTAATTAGTTTGCCTAGCGCTTCCTGAGAGTGCATACACATAGCTAGGCCTGGGCTCGCCTTCTCTATATTATTGGTAATTAGTTTGCCTAGCGCTGTTTGTAGAGTGCATACACATAGCTAGGCCTGGGCTCGCCTTCTCTATATTATTGGTAATTAGTTTGCCTAGCGCTGTCTGTAGATTGCATACACATAGCTAGACCTGGGCTCGCCTACTCTATATTATTGGTAATTAGTTTGCCTAGCGCTGTCTGTAGAGTGCATACACATAGCTAGGCCTGGGCTCGCCTTCTCTATATTATTGGTAATTAGTTTGCCTAGCGCTGTCTGTAGAGTGCATACACATAGCTAGGCCTGGGCTCGCCTTCTCTATATTATTGGTAATTAGTTTGCCTAGCGCTGTCTGTAGAGTGCATACACATAGCTAGGCCTGGGCTCGCCTACTCTATATTATTGGTAATTAGTTTGCCTAGCGCTGTCTGTAGAGTGCATACACATAGCTAGGCCTGGCTCGCCTTCTCTATATTATTGGTAATTAGTTTGCCTAGCGCTGTCTGTAGAGTGCATACACATAGCTAGGCCTGGGCTCGCCTTCTCTATATTATTGGTAATTAGTTTGCGCTAGCGCTGTCTGTAGAGTGCATACACATAGCTAGGCCTGGGCTCGCCTTCTCTATATTATTGGTAATTAGTTTGCCTAGCGCTGTCTGTAGAGTGCATACACATAGCTAGGCCTGGGCTCGCCTTCTCTATATTATTGGTAATTAGTTTGCCTAGCGCTGTCTGTAGAGTGCATATACATAGCTAGACCTGGGCTCGCCTTCTCTATATTATTGGTAATTAGTTTGCCTAGCGCTGTCTGTAGAGTGCATACACATAGCTAGGCCTGGGCTGCCTTCTCTATATTATTGGTAATTAGTTTGCCTAGCGCTGTCTGTAGAATGCATACACATAGCTAGGCCTGGGCTCGCCTTCTCTATATTATTGGTAATTAGTTTGCCTAGCGCTGTCTGTAGAGTGCATACACATAGCTAGGCCTGGGCTCGCCTTCTCTATATTATTGGTAATTAGTTTGCCTAGCGCTGTCTGTAGAGTGCATACACATAGCTAGGCCTGGGCTCGCCTTCTCTATATTATTGGTAATTAGTTTGCCTAGCGCTGTCTGTAGAGTGCATACACATAGCTAGGCCTGGGCTCGCCTTCTCTATATTATTGGTAATTAGTTTGCCTAGTGCTGTCTGTAGAGTGCATACACATAGCTAGGCCTGGGCTCGCCTTCTCTATATTATTGGTAATTAGTTTGCCTAGCGCTGTCTGTAGAGTGCATACACATAGCTAGGCCTGGCTCGCCTTCTCTATATTATTGGTAATTAGTTTGCCTAGCGCTGTCTGTAGAGTGCATACACATAGCTAGGCCTGGGCTCGCCTTCTCTATATTATTGGTAATTAGTTTGCCTAGCGCTGTCTGTAGAGTGCATATACATAGCTAGACCTGGGCTCGTCTTCTCTATATTATTGGTAATTAGTTTGCCTAGCGCTTCCTGTAGAGTGCATACACATAGCTATACCTGGTCTCGCCTTCTCTATATTATTCGCAATTAGTTTGCCTAGGGCTGTCTGGAACTAGGCCGGGGCTCCGAGTTAGAACGGGAGCGAGTATATCAGAACAATGGCAATTGAGTAGAGGTACCAGACAAGGCTGTCCGTGGTCCCCGATGCTGTATATCTTGGCACTAGAACCCCTAGCAGTGTGCTTGAGGCAGCAATATTGAGAGGTAGGGATTAGCACTAAGGGAGGGCAACATCTGGTATCAATGTATACAGATGATATGTTGTTGTACTTGAGATACCCCGAGGAGAACCTACAGTATATTCTGGAGGTTATGGAGCGATATGCGATGCTATCTGGTATTTTCGGTGAACCCTAAGAAATCCAGCATATTCCCGCTGGGTAGATATGTAGAAACACCAAAGCACAAGTTGCCGGTGTTACACATAAAGTGGGAAACCGAGACATTTAGATACCTAGGAAAGATATATATATAATAAGAGTGGAAGTCGAACATAGGCAGAACATGGAGGAAGCAGTGGCCAGAATAGCGAACAGCATGGCATTTTGGGCCAAGCTGCCGTTGAGCATGATGAATAGAGTGGCACTGCTGAAGATGGTGGTGTTACCCAGGCTACTACATTACTTTAAAACATCCTATATATGATACCAAAGCGATTCTTTGCCAGGGTACAGAGCGAGTGCAGGGGGTTCATATGGCAGAACTCAAGGAACAGAGCAGTGTTATGGAAGCTACAGAATCCATATGAACTAGAGGGCATTAGGTTGCCCAATTTTGAATTGTATTATTTGGCTATTCAACTCCAATATGTGGTAAGATGGTTATCAGAAGAGCCTACATCTGAAACCAAATTACTGAGAGCCGAATGGACTCCTTATTTCCTGAATGAATGGATGTGGTTGCCAAAGAGACAGCAAAGTGATGGGTCCAGATTGTTAGACTTGGGCGGGGAGGTATGGAGGAGAGCTTGCCAGATAATGAAGATCCCGTTCCCATTTTCCTCGCAGATACCGCTGGTGGCACTGAAAGGGATTGATGGGCAAACGAGGAAGACCATCAGGAAGCAATGGGAACCAACTGGCATAGTGACCTTTGGGGACGTAAGGCGAGATGGGAAGTTGGTGGAGTTTGATACACGGGTGGGAGAAGCGGGTTACACCGGGAACAATATATAACGTATGCTAGGCTGGTGAAAATGATAAAAGACGAGTGGCCCGAAGCAGTGTTGAACCAACAGCCCGACGCCACCATAGAAACACTTTACGATGTTTCAGAGGGGGGCCATGAGGTCTCCCGGATATATGAACTATTGTTGTCCAAAGTGGGAACAGAAGGGATCCAGACAATAGGAGGTGGGGAAGTCAATGGGAAGACGGGTTGTGGACCAAGGCACAGGGATACCAAAAAAAAGTATCTAGGAAAGTGAGATTACACCAGATCCAGTTGTATGTCACCCACAGAGCATACTTTACCCCTAAGAAGATAGCTAAATCCAAAAATGCTGGAGTATAAGCATGTCCAAAATGTGGGGAAGTAGAGGCAGGAATGGTTCACATGTTCTGGGCGTGCCCTGAAATAAGGAGGTTCTGGAGGGAGGCGGCCCACCTCATGGCGAGCGAAGAGATCAACTGAGAAGTGAACTCCCCATGGGCAGGCATGTTGGGGGGGTTCCCCAGGCCGCACATACTCAAACACGTGAGCAAACTCAAAGATCTGGCATATATACTTCATAAACGAAGGATAGCAATGGGGTGGAAGGCAAGCAGAGGACTGCAAGTTGAAGTCTGCTGGCATGACCTTCGGAAATGGGAAAATGCTGAAACTATGGTATGGAGTGAGGCTACAAATAGAGGCGGGGAGGAGGAAGCAGACACGTTGGCTTCCTGGAAACAAATGGAGGCGACTCTGATGGAGTCCGACCACGTAAGCCCAGAGGAGATGGTGGTTGGTGGTGGGCTTGGGAGTGGGAGGTGGGAGGTTGAAGGGAAGGGGAGTAAACAACATGGAAATATAAATTTGAATTGACATGTATATTTGTGGATATTGTGAGATGACCATGTCGAAACTGATAAAATTGTTTTAAAAATAAAAACTAGGCCGGGGCTCGCCGTCTCTATATTATTGGTAATTAGTTTGCTAGTGCTGGCAGAAGAGTGCATCCACATAGCTAGGGCTTGGCTCACTAGGGCTGGGCTCGCCTTCTCTATATTATTGATAATTAGTTTACCTGGCACTGTCTGTAGAATGCATACACATAACTATGGACGGGCTCGCTTTCACTATATTATTGGTAATTAGTTTGCCTAGTGCTGGCAGTAGAGTGCATATAGCTAGGCCTGGGCCTGCCTTCTCTGTGTTATTGGTAATTTGTTTGCCAAGCGCTGTCTGTAGAGTGCATACAGATAGCTAGGCCTGGGCTCGCCTTCTCTATATTATTGGTAATTAGTTTGCTTTGCGCTGTTGGAAAGTGCATACACATGGCTAGGCAGGGGCTTCCCATCACTGTGTTATTGGTAATTAGTTTGCCTAGCACTGTCTGTAGAGATCATACACATATTTAGCTAGCGCTGCCATCTCCTTCTCTGTGTTATTGTTGTTTAGTTTGCTGCCACTGTTTGTAGAAACTATACACACCTTCAGCTAGTGGAGGCCTCGTGTTCTCTGTACTATTGTTTGGTTTGCCTAGTACTGTCTAAAGAAACTATATGTATCTTTAGCTTGCAATTGCCTTGTTTAGTTTGTCTATCACTGTCTACAGAGTCCATACTCACTCTTTAGCGAGCGCTGGCTGTGCCTCCTCTGTGTTATTGTTGTTTAGTTTGGCTTGCACACTCTGAAGAGACAACATTCACCTTTAGCTAGCACTGGGCTCGCCTTCTCTGTGTTATTGTTGTTTAGTTTGTCTAGCACTGTCTATAGACTCCACACTCATTTTAAGCTAGTGCTGGCCTTGCGTTCTCTGTGTTATTGTTGTTTAGTTTGTCTAGCACTGTCTATAGACTCCACACTCATCTTAAGCTAGCACTGGCCTCGCCGTCTCCGTGTTATGGTTGTTCAGTTTGCCTAGCACGGTCTATAGAGTCTGTAATCATCTTTAGCTAGTGCTGGCCTCGCCTTCTCTGTGTTCTTGTTTTTAAGTTTGTCTAGCCCTGTCTATAGAGTCCATACTCATCTTTAGCTAGCGCTGGCCTCGCCTTCTCTGTGTCATTGTTGTTAAGTTTGTCTAGCACTGTCTATAGAGTCCACACTCATCTTTAGCTAGCCCTGGAATCCCCTTCTCTGTGTTATTGTTGTTTGGTTTGTCTAGCACTGTCTATAGAGTCCATAAACATCTTTATCTAGCGCTGGCCTCACCTTCTCTGTGTTATTGTTGTTCAGTTTGTCTAGCACTGTCTATAGAGTCCACACTAATTTTAAGCTAGTGCTGGCCTTGCGTTCTCTGTGTTATTGTTGTTTAGTTTGTGTAGCACTGTCAATAGACTCCACACTCATCTTAAGCTAGCACTGGCCTCGCCGTCTCCGTGTTATGGTTGTTCAGTTTGCCTAGCACGGTCTATAGAGTCTGCACTCATCTTTAGCTAGTGCTGGCTTCGCCTTCTCTGTGTTATTGTTTTTAAGTTTGTCTAGCACTGTCTATAGAGTCCATACTCATCTTTAGCTAGCGCTGGCCTCGCCTTCTCTGTGTCATTGTTGTTAAGTTTGTCTAGCACTGTCTATAGAGTCCACACTCATCTTTAGCTAGCCCTGGAATCCCCTTCTCTGTGTTATTGTTGTTTGGTTTGTCTAGCACTGTCTATAGAGTCCATAAACATCTTTATCTAGCGCTGGCCTCGCCTTCTTTGTTATTCTTGTTTAGTTTGTCTAGCACTGTCTATAGAGAACACAAATCTTTAGCTAGCCCTGGCCTCGCCTTCTCTGTGTTATTGTTGTTTAGTTTGTCTAGCACTGTCTATAGAGTCCATAAACATCTTTATCTAGCGCTGGCCTCGCCTTCTTTGTTATTCTTGTTTAGTTTGTCTAGCACTGTCTATAGAGAACACAAATCTTTAGCTAGCGCTGGCGTCGCCTTCTCTGTGTCATTGTTGTTAAGTTTGTCTAGCCCTGTCTATAGAGTCCACACTCATCTTTAGCTAGCCCTGGCCTCACCTTCTCTGTGTTATTGTTGTTTAGTTTGCCTAGCACTGTCTATAGAGTTCACACTCATCTTAAACTAGCGCTGGCCTGGCCTTCTCTGTGTCATTGTTGTTTAGTTTGTCTAGCATTGTCTATAGAGTCCACACTCATCTTTAGCTGGCGCTGGCATCGCCTTCTCTGTTATAGTTGTTTATTTTGTCTAGCACTGTCTATAGAGTCCACACTCATCTTAAGCTAGCACTGGCATTGTCTTCTCTGTGTCAATCTTGTTTAGTTTGTCTAGCACTGTCTATAGACTCCACACTCATCTTTAGCTAGTGCTGCCATCTCCTTCTCTGTGTTATTGTTGTTTAGTTTGCCTAGCACACTCTGAAGCGACCACATTCATCTTTAGCTAGCGCTGGCGTCGCCTTCTGTGTTATTGTTGTTCAGTTTGTTTAGCACTGTCTATAGAGTCCCCATTCTTTAGCTCACGCTGGCCTCACGTTCTCTGTGTTATTGTTGTTTAGTTTGTCTAGCACTGTCTATGGACTCCACACTAATCTTAAGCTAGCGCTGGCCTCGCCTTCTCTGTGTTTTTGTTGTTCAGTTTGTCTAGCACTGTCTATAGAGTCCACACTCATCTTTAGCTAGCCCTGGCCACGCCTTCTCTGTGTTGTTGTTGTTTAGTTTGTCTAGCACTGTCTATAGAGTCCACACTCATCTTTAGCTAGCACTGGCCTCACCTTCTCTGTGTTATTGTTGTTTAGTTTGTCTAGCACTGTCTATAGAGTCCATAAACATCTTTATCTAGCGCTGGGATCGCCTTCTGTGTTACTCTTGTTTAGTTTATCTAGCACTGTCTACAGAGTCCACACTCATCTTTAGCTAGCCCTGGCCTCGCCTTCTCTGTGTTATTGTTGTTTAGTTTGTCTAGCACTGTCTATAGAGTCCATAAACATCTTTATCTAGCGTGGCCTCGCCTTCTCTGTGTCATTGTTGTTTAGTTGGGCCTAGCATTGTGTATAGAGTCCACACTCATCTTTGCTAGCGCTGGCATCACCTTCTCTGTGTCATTGTTTTTTAGTTTGTCTAGCACTGTCTATAGACTCCACACTCATCTTGTGCTAGCGCTGCCATCTCCTTCTCTGTGTTATTGTTGTTTAGTTTGCCTAGCACTGTCTATAGAGTCCACACTCATCTTAAGCTAGCGCTGGCCTCGCCATCTCTGTGTTTTTGTTGTTTAGTTTGTCTAGCACTGTCTATAGAGTCCATAAACATCTTTATCTGGCGCTGACCTTTCTGTGTTATTCTTATTTAGTTTGTCTAGCACTGTCTATAGAGTCCCCATTTTTTAGCTAGCGCTGCCCTCGCCTTCTCTGTTTTATTGTTGTTTAGTTTGTCTAGCACTGTCTATAGAGTCCACACTCATCTTTAGCTAGCACTGGCGTCGCCTTCTCTGTGTCATTGTTGTTTAGTTTGTCTAGCACTGTCTATAGAGGCCACACTCATCTTTAGCTAGCGCTGGCCTCGTCTTCTCTGTGTTATTGTTGTTCAGTTTGTCTAGCACTGTCTATAGAGTCCACACTCATCTTTAGCTAGCGCTGGCCTCGCCTTCTCTGTGTCATTGTTGTTTAGTTTGTCTAGCACTGGCTATAGAGTTCACACTCATCTTTAGCTAGCGCTGGCATCGCCTTCTCTGTTATAGTTGTTTATTTTGCCTAGCACTGTCTACTGTCTATAGAGTCCACACTAATCTTTAGCTAGCGCTGGCGTCGCCTTCTCTGTGTCATTGTTGTTCAGTTTGTCTAGCACTGTCTACAGACTCCTCACTCATCTTTAGCTAGCGCTGCCATCTCCTTCTCTGTGTTATTGTTGTTTAGGCCTAGCACACTCTGAAGCGACCACACTCATCTATAGACTCCACACTCATCTTTAGCTAGCGCTGGCGTCACCTTCTGTGTTATTGTTGTTTAGTTTATTTAGCACTGTCTATAGAGTCCACACTCATCTTTAGCTAGCGCTGGCGTCACCTTCTGTGTTATTGTTGTTTAGTTTGTCTAGCACTGTCTATAGAGTCCACACTCATCTTTAGCTAGCGCTGGCCTGCCTTCTCTGTGTTATTGTTGTTTAGTTTGCCTAGCAGTCTATAGAGACCACACTTCATCTTTAGCTAGCGCTGGCGTCGCCTTCTCTGTTATTGTTGTTTAGTTTGTCTAGCACTGTCTATAGAGTCCCACTCATCTTTAGCTAGCGCTGGCATCATCTGCTCTCTGTGTCAATCGTTGTTTAGTTTGTCTAGCACTGTCTATGGACTCCACACTCAATCTTAGCTAGCGCTGCCATCTCGCTTCTCTGTGTTATTGTTGTTCAGTTTGTCTAGTCACTCTCGATAGCAGACCACACTCATCTTTAGCTAGCGCTGGCCTCGCCTTCTCTGTGTTATTGTTGTTTAGTTTGTCTAGCACTGTCTATAGAGTCCCCATTCTTTAGCTACGCTGGGCTCAGCCTTCTCTGTGTTATTTGTTGTTTAGTTTGTCTAGCACTGTCTATGACTCCACACTATCTTTAGCTAGCGCTGCCCATCGCCTTCTCTGTGTTATTGTTGTTAGTTTGTCTAGCACTGTCTATAGAGTCCACACTCATCTTAAACTAGCCGCTGGCCTGGCCTTCTCTGTGTCATTGTTGTTTAGTTTGTCTACATCGTCTATAGAGTCCACATTCATCTTTAGCTGGCGCTGGCTCGCCTTCTCTTTGTTCTTGTTTTTAATTTTGTCTAGCACTGTCTATAGAGTCCACACTCATCTTTAGCTAGCGCTGGCATCGCCTTTCTCTGTGTCATTGTTGTTAAGTTTGTCGTAGCCCTGTCTATAGAGTCCACACTCATCTTTAGCTAGCGCTGCCTCGCCTTCTCTGTTGTTTTGTGTTTAGTTTGTCCTAGCACTGTCTAATAGAGTCCACAATCATCTTTAGCTAGCGCTGGCATCGCCTTCTGTGTTTATTGTTGTTTAGTTTGTCTAGCACTGTCTATAGAGTCCCACTCATCTTTAGCTACGCGCTGGCCTCGCCTTCTCTGTGTTATTGTTGTTTAGTTTGTCTAGCACTGTCTATGGACTCCAAACGCAATCTTAAGCTAGCGTGGCCCTCGCCTTCTCTGTGTTTTTGTTGTTCAGTTTGTCTAGCACTGTCTATAGAGTCCACACTCATCTTTAGCTAGCGCTGGCCAAGCCTTCTCTGTGTTATTGTTCTTTAGTTTGTCTAGCACTGTCTATAGAGTCCACACTCATCTTTAGCTAGCGCTGGCCTCGCCTTCTCTGTGTATTGTTGTTTAGTTTGTCTAGCACTGTCTATAGAGTCCACACTCATCTTTAGCTAGCCCTGGCCTCGCCTTCTCTGTGTTATTGTTGTTTAGTTTGTCTAGCACTGTCTATAGAGTCCACACTCATCTTTAGCTAGCGCTGGCCTCGCCTTCTCTGTGTTATTGTTGTTTAGTTTGTCTAGCACTGTCTATAGAGTCCACATTCTCATTTAGCTAGCGCTGGCCTCGCCTTCTCTGTGTCATTGTTGTTTAGTTTGTCTAGCACTGTCTATAGAGTTCACACTCATCTTAAGCTAGCACTGGCCTCGCCTTCTCTGTGTTATTGTTGTTTAGTTTGTCTAGCACTGTCTATAGAGTCCACACTCATCTTAAGCTAGCGCTGGCCTCGCCTTCTCTGTGTCATTGTTGTTTAGTTTGTCTAGCACTGTCTATAAAGTCCACACTCATCTTTAGCTAGCCCTGGCCTCCCCTTCTCTGTGCATTGTTGTTTAGTTTGTCTTGCACTGTCTACAGAGTCCACAATCATCTTTAGCTAGCGCCTGGCATCGCCTTCTCTGTGTTATTGTTGTTTAGTTGTCTAGCACTGTCTATAGGTCCACACTACATCTTTAGCTAGCGCTGGCCTCGCCTTCTCTGTGTCATTGTTGTTTAGTTGGTCTAGCACTGTCTATAGAGTCCACACTCATCTTAGCTAGCACTGCGCACCTCCCTTCTGTGTTATTGTTGTTTAGTTTGTCTAGCACTGTCTATAGACTCCACACTCATCTTATGCTAGCGCTGGCACTCTCCTTCTCTGTGTTATTGTTGTTTAGTTTGTCTAGCACTGTCTATAGAGTCCACACTCATCTTTAGCTAGCGCTGGCCTCGCCTTCTCTGTGTTATTGTTGTTTAGTTTGTCTAGCACTGTCTATAGAGTCCACACTCATTTTAAGCTAGCGCTGGCCTCGCCTTCTCTGTGTTATTGTTGTTTAGTTTGTCTAGCACTGTCTATAGAGTCCACACTCATCTTTAGCTAGCAATGGCCTCGCCTTCTCTGTGTTATTGTTGTTTAGTTTGTCTAGCACTGTCTATAGAGTCCACACTCATCTTTAGCTAGCGCTGGCCTCGCCTTCTCTGTGTTATTGTTGTTTAGTTTGTCTAGCACTGTCTATAGAGTCCACACTCATCTTTAGCTAGCGCTGGCCTCGCCTTCTCTATGTTATTGTTGTTTAGTTTGTCTAGCACTGTCTATAGAGTTCACACTCATCTTTAGCTAGCGCTGGCCTCGCCTTCTCTGTGTTATTGTTGTTTAGTTTGTCTAGCACTGTCTATAGAGTCCACACTCATCTTTAGCTAGCGCTGGCCTCGCCTTCTCTGTGTTATTGTTGTTTAGTTTGTCTAGCACTGTCTATAGAGTCCACACTCATCTTTAGCTAGCGCTGGCCTCGCCTTCACTATGTTATTGTTGTTCAGTTTGTCTAGCACTGTCTATAGAGTGCACACTCACCTTTAGCTAGCGCTGGCCTCGCCTTCTCTGTGTTATTGTTGTTTAGTTTGCCTAGCACACTCTGAAGCGACCACACTCATCTTTAGCTAGCGCTGGCCTCACCTTCTGTGTTATTGTTGTTTAGTTTATTTAGCACTGTCTATAGAGTCCACACTCATCTTTAGCTAGCGCTGGCCTCGCCTTC
>CM030325.1:969330999-969356937 GCA_002915635.3 Ambystoma mexicanum
GCATGGCAGATCACTGCTTTCTTATGTTCTCAATAATTCAAAACTATGCAATGTTGGCAAAGATTAAGCTGTATCTCATTCTTTTGTATCTGAAAACAGCATTCGACACAGTTTCAAGAAATACTCTCTGGCGGGTGCTAGGTGAACACAAAGTACCTGTTCCGCTAGTCAAACGCATGAAAAGCTGTTTCAGAAACCAAAGGTTTCTGTCCGCTATGGAATAGGGGGGAACAATCAAGACCATTAGCTGTGAACAGAGGGGAGCACCAGGAGTGCATCTTGGTGCCTCTTGTAGGATGTATTGACCCACTCTGCTATACTATGTGGCATCACTCTGGTATCTATGGTGCAAGAAACAGCAAAATGGCGGCAAAACCCTTGAGCGCGCCAAAACCTCCAAAACCGCATTTTCAACACACAAAAAGATGGCTGCATAACCTGCCACCAATGCTGCATGTGTGGTGGAATAGAACACATGCTGCAGAAAAGTGCCAGTGGGCTCTGTGACAAGCAAACATAGAGTGCAGAGGGAGAAGCAGCGCTGTGCCTGTAAATGACATTTACTTTGCTGCTGAGACTTCAAAAATGCCTGTACATAACACTTCCCAACACTCAAAATCTTGCTTGGCACTAAAATTAATTTAACCTAAGGAAGCACTGTGAATGTACAAAGTCCTGAAATGTAAAGAGCAAAACATTTCTCAGCAAAAATGGATTGACTGTGACAGTTCCTGTTAAATATCTCTGTGCAGCCACTCTGGGCTACCTGTGAATGACAGCCCCTGTCAATTGGGCTGTCCTGATAAAACTTTAAAGTTATCTAAACTAAAAGCCTGCCGGATTAGCAAATATAAAAGGACTGTTACTGAAAGGAACACAGATTTCAATTGTTTTTGATTCCACAGGTTTAAATCTAAGAAAGTAATTTATATATGTCATCTGATGCAACAAGTTTGTTTTCTGCTGGAGTTCAAGTTAAAAAAAATAAGAATAAACTAGCCTGGCTGGGCCTGCCAGAAGTTGAAAAACAGGTTTCCACCCAAGTGGAGGGTATTCCTCTCAGCCGATACTCACCCGCATATGATAATTGTGGGGTAGGACAGAAATTTGTCTGCAGCCAGAGACTGAACAATGGCAGATCCTCCAGGCCAGGAAATGGACGTGTGAAGAGGTCATAAACTTGGCTTGCTGAAGAAAATCCCAAGGGTGGGGGCTACTCCTTGAGCTCCTGAGACAGACAAAGGATGGACCATTTGCTGCTAAGAACATGTAATGAACATTTTTTAGAGACTTATAACTCGCTATCCAAAATGGTGAAAAATATAAAAGGGCAGAGTTGTTAATTTAATATTTGGCCCTACATTTCAAACGTAGTGGAACTGTGTAGTATGTTCTGAACAGGAATGGCAATATATGTGATTTTATGGGAACTGTATTTATGCTACAATTGTTTTTTTTTAAATTGGCTTTATGCTACCATTGTTAAACTTTACACACACATTCCTATGGTAAACAATCATATATGTGGAAATTTGGGGAAAGTTTGGAAAATGTGTTCATGGAGAAATGGACAAAATGCTGCAGAAAGACGAAACAAGGTCTCACAGCTGTGGGATTTTGAGGAACAGATACTCCATAAAATATGTAATCTTTATGTGTGATTTTCATAGAGATTACAAATATGTAAATATGTATTTAGGACACAATTCGATTTTGATACTAGTGGCTAGGGGAGGTTTCTAAGGATTGTTAAAACCAAACCATAAATTTGCCATCATCTGTCCTTGATCCAATCACTAAGATGCAAGGTGGAGAAGAGGCGCTGATCCAATCAGAGTTCACCGGGGCAAGCTTAGTTCAGCTGGCCAATACACCCATTTTTCTGATGTTATTTAAAAGGATAAATAGAGACAGATGACAACACACAGGGACTCTCTCTTCTGATTCCAGCGAAGCACTCTGATCCAGCATTCAACATCCAGCATTCAATATCCTTCCAGATCCAGATACCAAGGACCAGGCCAAGCAATAGCTGAACCATTTTCAGCAAGGGCTCAATCCTCAACTTATCCTCACAACCCAGTGTAGCGCTGTGGTGTGGAAAAGCATCCTAAAATTAGCATCCTTGAAATTATCTGGCTTGCTGCCATAAATGCTTGCTTGATGAACTTGCCATCCCCCTGATTTGAAATATCCAGAACCAAGAAGGCCAGATCCTGTGCAGTTCCGGTGACCGGGCTACCTGATCCTACCTGAGACTGATGTGCTGTCCTTCCTTTATAGACTCGATCCATTGACACAGAATCTTGACGGCCCAAAATTCTTAAATCCCAGTGGATTGTGAGTATTAACAGGATGCTAGAGAATATTCTCTACTTGCATTATCTTGTTCCAACCCAATCTTTGAACTATCCTTACTTTCATAACCAGTAACAGTGTCAACATCTTTAGTGCTATTTTATCCTGTCTATTTGCTAAGTGTCATTTTCATAGTCATTTTTATTTGTGTAACTCTGATCCAAAAATCCTACTTCCAGTGTTTGGACTGGTTCTGCCGGGGAAGGTGATGGAGATCTATTACTGAAGTAATGAATCAGTCTCAGAGCTTACTTTGTCCCAACTTGGTTGTCTAGCCTGAATGCTCTAGTTTGAGTAAAAGCATAAGCCATATTTTCGGATTTTTGAACTGAAGTCCTTGTCCAACTTTGTGTCTTTATTTTCGAAAAACACCTCTCACTGAAACCTATGTACTCCCTCAGTTTTTAAGATAGAAACAAAATTTCAACTCCCAATTATACCTAACATCCTTAGCTACTTCCGCAACTCAGAATCACATTGCAAAACAGTGCAATTGACCTGTTTTAATAAAAAATTGCATAGTAAAGATTTGCCGCGAAGTGACATTTTGCAAAAGCTTTACACATGTGAATTGCCTTTAAATTATTTCCCACTTTGCCTTTGAGATTCAAATTGTTTTCATTTGATTAAATTATTGCTTTTGCTTATTTGTATCTGTTCAAAGCGGCTCCTGTAGAAATGTATAATAATTGAAGAATTTTTTACCACATTTAGTGTTTTTGCTCAGTCAGTTTCAAAGCCATCCTGACAGTTGAAAAGTAATAAAAAGGGTTTCATGACATAAAACTTGTGACAGGTCTAACACAGCATACTAGCCGGCCGGTGTACATACACCTTGTTGGGTCGGCATATTGATGCTACACTGTACAAGCACCCCTCAAAGAGATACTCAAAAGAATTGGGCCAGTTTGCAAAAGTAAATTAACCCTGAGATAAGTCAGAAGGAAATTAATATTTTTGAGATGGCAACCCCTGTGGAAATTAATATTGCTAGGGAACACTTCCTGCACAAACTGTGTGTCAGGGGTGAGTGGCCAGAACAGATGAACAGGTATGGCTGCAGGAGATCAAACAAGTCACTTCAATCAACCTTGATACCTGGCAGGACAAGGGTCCATTACTTCAAGCACTTAGCGACCTGTACATGGCCCAAAATAAAAGAGGGAGCAGTGCAAAATTACCAAAATAGTGGCTCACCAGTACCTCCACATAGGATCAAACAGGAAAAGCATGCAGACAACATTGATTTGGCAAAGAGGCAAGGGGAAGCACTGCAGAAAATCCAGACTAATCTGGACTCTGCAGAGCAAAGGTTCCAGGATAGCCAAGAATCTGAAACAGAGGCTAAGGCAGTATATCACAAATCAAGGATGATCTGCTCTCTTGCAGAAAAAGAATGTAGAACAAGTTCTCAAATTACAGATACTGCAAGATGAGTTCAGGAAAGAGTTGACTTTTACAACAGAGTCAACAGAACTGGCACAACAATTAACTTTAATAGAGCTTGCTCAGAACATGTGGTCATATACAGGACCAGATAGACAAATTAAAGAGGAAACAATACATTGATTATTAAAGACATAAACTCTCAAGAGGAGTTTGATGAGGAGTGCCAGAAATCTAGTGCATTAAAAAACAAAAGGATGACCTGGCTGCACAGAGGGGCACTCTAGCTCATGAGAAGGATGCCTTAGGCTGGAAGTCAGCCATTTAAAACTAAGTTGGAGGAAAGAAGCTGGCCCTTCAGGAATTTAGTGAAATTAAAACTGATATGAAAAGCTACTAGAGCACACCAGGCGGGTGGAGGATGCTCTGGCAAAAAACACACAGGCCAATAAGGACCAAACTCAGGAGGTGAGTCTCCTGCAGCAAAAATTGACCTAGTATTTCCAATCAGGTCAGTTAAGCAGAGAGAGACAATGAGGCTCTCTGTGAAAAGGGACAGGCTCCATAAACAGATAGCCGTACAGGAGCAAATATTGAGACAGTAAGGCCTTAATAGAGGAGCAAAAGGGTCAGATTTTGGCATGTCATCTGGGAATAGGGGCTGAAAGAGATGAGGTAAGAAGGGGCAGAGAAACCCCTGAGCATAACCTCAAGACCCCTGTCATCACTTTAATCCCTTCAGTTCCATGGACTCTGCCCACTCTCATGTCCACTGGCTCATATGAACCAGGGCCACGGGGATGGTAGACTTCAGCACAATGGGAATATAGGACCGACAGATCAGCGCCTCCCAGAAATGGATGGGCGGGCATCGCTGTACAGATTCCTAAATGTAAGGGCTAGACTCTCGGATCAGGAAGACTCCAGTGAGGGGAGAATCAGAGAGTTGGATCCTCAAAAATATTGCTTACAAAAGGAACAGTCTGTCAAATTTGGTGGGGAACTCCATGAAACTAGACCCATCAAGAGTATCTTAAAAACCTCTTCCCAGCTAGGGCAGTGGGGGGGGGGTAGTCAGCCAATCCTGGGAGCAAGGGAGAGTCAGAAGACTCTTAAAAATTAAGAGAGCCCTATAGAAAGATCCCCTGAAGCAAATCAAGGCCATTAGGAGTGTCATAACCCCCTATCATAAGAATGCCAAATATTCAGTTTCGGAGCAACCTCCAGTTGTACGAGCAAATGATGGAGACTTTCCACCTGAAGGATAGCCAAAGTTGCATTCAATATGTCAAGTGGACATTTTCCCCTGAATACTCCAGCTTCTTTGCGGGCTGGAGGATCAGAACCACTCAAGATGGTCCACCTATAGGGCGACCATCTTAAAGCATTTTCCCATACATAGAAACCCTCAAGAGGCCCGCAAAGCAGCCTACAATCTGCAATGTGGGGAAGACCAGGCCCCACAAGAATTTGTACAAGAGTTAAAACGTGCCTTTGCGCAGACCACCAGGAGGGTGACACAGACAGTAGGGAGTTCATCAATACCTTCTTTCATGCACTCCCTAAATACATCATGACCCAGCTGGTGAGGACTTTCATGAGAAAAGATCACTAGACTGGGTCATTGAACAGGCAACTCGCATTTATGAAGTGTGCAGAAAGCGATAGAAAATAAAGTACAACTAAAAACCCCAAACAACCAACACCCCTGCTGCTGCTAAGGGCAGAGGTGAAGGTTGCCCCCATTTTAGATCTGGAGATGGGGGCCTAAAAATATTCCTGTGCAAAATCCTCCTAACCAAAGACCCAGAAGGCCCTCGGCCAATCCCAAACAGGTAGTCAGGGAGGTAACCCCACAAATGGACCCCTAACTCCCCTGACTATATCAGCCCCCATTACAAGGGCAGCAGACCATCCTGGGCTATGTGTGGACTCCCCCAGCCCAAGGGGGGGATCCAACCAGACAGCTGCCAACCCAGGAAACTTCCCTCCTACACTTCCCCAGGAGGGCAGTAATCCCCAAATGCCGGGTTGAGTTTCTTTCCCCGGTACCCGCCAAACATCAACCCCCAAAACAACCCTTCTTTCTTTCCCCACTTCCTGAGCCCAGACAGCCCCAATCGGAGAGGGAGGCCAAGGTGGAGGGGTACCAAAACTATCCCAACCAAGGGTATTATGGGAGAAGGGACAGTTACCCTTCCCGTGATCAACCTAGGATGGACCAGAGAACCCCGTACCAGCCAGAGCGGGTGTCCCAACTGGAGCGCCAGGTCCAGAACTTGCACAGGATCTGGGTCGCATGTTGAGGGCTCAGCAGAACCCTCAGATGAACATGGCGACTCAGAACCCCTCAAATCAAGGGTCTGGTACTCCAGAGCAATGACGGGGAGAGAACCCCGACAACCCACCGGTTCCCAGGGAGGAGGCACAAGGGAAAGGGGGTTGTAAAGCCTTAGAGGAAGCTTCCTTCCCCACTTGTGAAAAGCCCCTGGAAACCCAGGAACCGGAACCAAAATCTCCTGCCCCCGAAAGTCTGCAACCTAAGGAACAGAGGGCGGGTAGGAGAAATAAAGGGCCTAAAAAGACCCATTTTGTGGAGGAGGTTGAATCTTCCAATTTGAAGGAGAGGGGTCCTCAGAGGATTCTGGGAAAAGGATCTTCTCCTTCAGGGATGGGGAACTCCTCCCAAAGAAAAATGGTCCAAGACTGGGTAGATGTGGGACCGAGTTAAAACCGCCCATCATCAAACCCCAGAATGACCAGCAAGAAAATCCCCTTGTTCCCAAACAATTCTGGTGACTGCCTCCAAAAAGGGGGCAGCCAGAATCCAGAACCAGGGGAGTCCAAAACTCTCCCCAAATCCAACTGTTCACCTTTTTCTTACAGGTTCCCAAGATCCCAAACAAATCCTGCCCAACTACCCTCTTGACCGAATCCAGAGCAAAGAAATTAACCCACCAATTGGCCAAAATGCGCATTATCTTTGCCCCCTTGAGGAAAAGGAGGGAAGATTTTATGCCCCGGTCCAAATACAGGGCAATGTACATTTTTGGCACTGGTGGACACTGATCCAAGCCACCTTCTGTCAAAAAGGGCCTTTGATCAGCTGAATTCAGGGAAGGGGGAGAAATACCAAATTCCTCTCACCCCTCTTCCTGGACAACTTCAGAACTTCGATGGGAAGGAAATTCCTGTCGAGGGGACTGCGGATTTAGACATTAAAATTGGGCGACACAAGGTGAAACACCGGTCATAGTTGTGACTCCAGAGGGCACACCATGTTTACTAGGGAATGACATCCTGCGTAGATTGTCTCCCCTCATAGATTGTGTAAACAAGGTCCTCTGGACCCAGACTAACCGACCAATAAAATTAAAACATAGTGTCAACCATGTTAGTTTAAATGGCACATGCCACATGGTTGAACAAAAACCTGACCAAATTGAATTCCATTTCCAAAACCACCAAATCCCTGACGTGACAGTAATTGCAGTAGGACAACAAACTGGTGATGGGGAGTCCTCTCTATTTCTGAAAATCAACCTTCCTTCCAGTCTCAAGTGCCATTCCACACTGGAAGGGAATACTTCACAATCAGAAACAGCAAATCTGCTATAGTTCAAAATGATGAGAAATCAGCTCAAAGCTTGGCTGATATTCAGAAAATTGGAGAACAGTTGTTCATCCCAATTCAGTTAAATGGGGGAGGACTCTGTTCTCGCCCGAGTGTGCGTGAACAACGGTAAGAGATTTATCAGCGAAGCCATGTTCCGAAAACTCCCAAAAGATCCAGCCATTCCCACATTTAAATGATAGACAAATGGGAAATGGACCTGGAAACACCCAATTCCAAACATCTCCTGCCAGCAGGTGTATGCTCAAAATCTCCATTGGCAACAAGAGCATAGTCCATAATTGTTGGGTCGTGCGAGACGTCCCTGCGCCTTTTACTTAGGCAGTGACATTCTCAATCGCTTTGCCATTAGTTTGGACCTAATAAACTTCAAAGCCTGGTCCGATTAGCGGGTAATCCCATGGACTTTGATGACCCAGAGAAAGCATTTTGGTCAGCTCAATTGCTGCCATATGCAGTTGAAATTCAGATTGGAGAGGAAGTCACCATCACAGGAATGGCTCAACAATTATTGATGATCTGGTCACCTCGAATGGATGACCATTTACTCGAAAAAGATCAAGGGTCATTCTAAAGTAGAGGGCCAGACAAAACTGGAAATGACCTAGTGATCAGCTGGCCAAAACCGAGCCATCCAAGGGATCTACTTGAGATTGAGTCCCTGTTGGGGAAATCCAGGTCACTGCTATCACTAGGTTCCAGACAAATGCTCACAATGAACTCTCAACTGCCAATGGAGTAAGGAGACCCCAGATGCTGATTTGATTACGGCTCAAAAAGGGGATCCAATAATTGGTAAGTTTTATCAACACATTGAGGACCCTGAGAAATTTCCCCTGAGGATACCGATTGCATTGGGAAAGAGGACCTCAGAGTGTTGATGAAATGTCCAAAAATGTTCCAATCCAAGACGGTTTGTTGGTGAGGAGATCCATATCTGGCCCTGACCAGTGGTTGGTCCCTACCTCATTCCGAAGCCTGATGCTAAGTCACGCCCATGATGCGGCCACAGCCGGTCATCGGGGTTTCAATATACATTAGAAATCTTGCGAGAAGTTGCATACTGGCCACACATGGGGCAGGACCTCGACCAATACTTGAAGGGGTGTCTTGTGTGTGCACAATTTCAGCCAACATCACTCACACACCGTGCTCCCCTCCAAAAGAGGGGGATGACACTGCCTTTGTCAGATTTGCAAGTCGATTTTATCAGGCCCGTGATTCGCTCCTCTAGGGGAAAAAGTACATGTTGACTGTAACATGCTTGTTTACTAAATGGGTGGAATGTCTCCCGCCCCAAATTGCAAGGCAGAAACAGCAGCTGCCCTGATGATCAATCACATCTTCTCACGTTTTGGACTACCCCAAAGGATTGAGTCAGACACTTCACTAGCAAAGTGATGACAAAGATGTGGGAGATACTTGGGGTAAAAGGATATTATCACATTGCCTACTGCTGTCCTCTAGTGGTGGAGTTAAGAGGTACAAAAAACTATTGTGAGCATATAAAAAAGTTTTGGCAGATTCTGGGCCAAGTTGGGACATTCGATTACCCCTTGTCCTGATTGCCATCAGATCTTCCCCTTCTTCTGCAACAAAAATGTCTCCATTTGAGCTGATGACTGGACGAAGGATGGTGCTACCCAGCACTTGATGAATGCTCCACAACTCATGAGTATGTTGGAATCTGAGAAAACACTTCAACATGCTTTTGCATATGCTCAGCGGAATCTAGAAAGATCTGCAGACAGTATGAAGACCCACTATGACCTTAAGACAACTAAAAAGGAATATCAAGTAGGAGACCGGGTCTACTTGTACAATTTCCAAAGAACCAAGACAAGAGCGCAAATTCCTCCCAACTTGGTGGGTCCTTTTGAAATTGTGGACAGAATCTCACCAGTCACTACAGAATCCGCATCCCCAAGGGCAATTTGACAGGAGGGGAAGACAAGTGGGTCCACATAAACCAGATGAAGAGTTGCCACCACAGGCATACTTTGCGGCAGATAGAAGAGCTTACCGGAAACCAAGAGGGGGAAAATCCGGACACCTATAAAAATTATTAAATATTCATTGAGTATACCCGAGAAAATGGGTAAATGATCACTGAATATAGACGGTGAATTTTGCTAATTGTTAGGGAATGCAAGTGTCTTTCCCACTGCTGAGATCCAAGGAATTCGTATTATCGTCCCATCTCAACAGGAACCAGCGAGGAGAGCGTGTCGCCTCAATCGCTGATGGGAGAAGAAACTGAATTTTTCCAAATGGACAGAAAAGAACACCCCACTCGCCCAACTCCCCCTCGACTGGAAGTCAAAACGAAGTGGGGGGGATTCTGTGGGATGTATTGACCCACTCTGCTATACTATGTGGTATCAATCTGCTATCTATGGTGCAAGAAACAGCAAAATGGCGGCAAAAGCCTTGTGCGCCAAAACCTCCAAAACCACATTTTCAACACACGAAAAGATGGCTGCACAACCTGCCACCCATGCTGCATGTGTGGTGTAATAGAGCACACGCTGCAGAAAAGTGACAGTGGGCTCCATGACAAGCAAACATAGAGTGCAGAGGGAGAAGTGGCGATGTGCCAGCTAAACAGTCTACCCTGAACTTCAATCTAGGCCAGATTTTGTGGCCAATCTTACATAGTACCCGGAGGGGTATTAAGATCAAAGTCTGTAGGAATTATTCCGCTATTCCAAGGGGATGATAGTGTCCCCACTGCTATAAATATAAAATCTATTGATTCCTTGGTAGCAATGGAAGGGTTAGAAGCTCTCTGACTAGGTTTTCGAAATGTTAGGGTCCCAATTGTTTCAATTGAGTCACATCCCACTTCAAGGGTGTTTATTAAACTGTTTAAATGGGTGAGAAAAATGCATAATATAAACATAATCTAAGATGAGAGCAAGCTATGACCATCAAATAATAATAAGGCAGTCTTAGTGGCATCTTGTAAATAAAAAGGCCTAGACCAAAAAAGAAACTATTGCCAATCCTACTGCTAATTACAAAAAATAGTGTGGGATACTTTTCACAAGAAAAAGAATGAATGTTCACAAAATGATAAGTCAGGATGTTATACCCGCAGTCTCCCTTCGCCAAGTTTTTAGCACGGGACAAGGTGGGACTCTCAAGCACAGCACACTCCTGGGCTTCTCCAGCACATGGTTACAATTCCTTTCAGCAATATCACGACCTTCGGTGGTCAAGTCTCTTTTCTACAAAGTCTTTTGCATCTGAGGGCCTGATGTGTCAACAGTAATAAAACAAAAAATCATTTTCGTATTCTTTATGTTAAGTGATGACTCTTCACCTCTGGATGCCCTCAACCAGGCTCCCATCCTCTTGAATGTTAGCCTCCCTCTGTAGGGGTTCACTACAGCCTTTAATTCAAATTGCCTTCACCTGTAGTATTCACAAGTCTCAATGTCCTTTTAAACAACCGTTCACTGTGGACATCCCTCTGCCGGGCTCACTCTTGTCAACACAATGTTCACAGGGTTATCGTGTTTCACCCTTTTTTGCAGGCATTCCTCAGCTGGGATCCCATTTGCCAGTCACACAGTTCGATTTGCTTTCTCACAATGCAGGATTCACTTCGCTTAGCGTTCCTCTTGGTTATCGGTCAAAGACTTTCAAATATACAAGGGGTTTTACTCAACCGTTTTATGAGCACTTTGACCTCCTATGTCTGACTTTCCTACAGCCTCCTGGTATCTGTAGTTTTAACAAAAGGGGACCAACCAGAGTCTTTTAAATCAGCATCCATGTGGTGCTGGACCACTCTGAAGGCGGTCTTCCCCTGGGATTCAAAACATCAGTAACAGACATTTCCTTTGTTCAAAACACGTTGCTGTTTGCAACCTTCGCTCAACACAGCTTGCTTTATAATCGGTTCTCCCTCCTACTCTGTGCTAAACTCCTTGTTGTTTCTTGTCTCTGGAGTCAAGAACGGTACCAAAGTAGCAAGTGCCTCCTTCCACCTTGGTTATCAGTGTGGGAGGGCTTTGTACACTGTTGACATCTATTATACAACACGCTAGCTGTAGTTCACAGTCTTATAATTCCTCTTTCGGAAGCTTCACTGGTCTGGGTCATAAAGAGCAAGGGCACTTTCCTCCTTGACATCCTTTTCAGCCTCGACACCTTTCTCCTTCTCTTGAGCTGCCATCCTGAACAGCTGCCTACTCATGCGTTGCGTTTTACTTTGCTCCAAGTGTGCTCTCGTGCTCCACCTTTTATCCCTGTGGGGAAGGGAAAGGGCAATCAGGTGTGTGTTGTTATTGTCAGTTGCCTGAATCTGCCTGACCTTTGTGTTGAGACATGTCAGATAAACGGCCCTATTGTTAGTCCATCGTCTTTCATGGTGTAAGAAAGTGTTTGTTTCAGAAAGAGGGGTATAGCTTCTGTACACCATGTACACCTCAAAAGGTTTTTTCGCATGGGGGCAACTTGCTGCATGGCCACCCCAGACCTGGTGCCTCCAGACTCAACTTTTAGACCCCAGCCCTGCAATCTACATATCTCCTTTGAACATTGATTTCGGGCCTATTGCGCTCCCCTCATCCACATCCATCCCCTGTTGGCTATCGATGTGTAGAAGAGCAGACCAATATGTCACTGTTAAGCTCTGCCTCCTCACCCCCGCTGTGTTGGAGTGACAGTAAAAGAGTCATATTTATGACACCAGGCATTGTCTAAATGCTGCATTGAGTGTACGAGAGATGATATGCACTCAGATAACCATATCAAATGTACCCTTGTACTGAGACAGTAGACAGATGTTTACATGTTGAAAATCTAATAGCTGCAGAGTGACGTTTTGAAGTTAAGACACATGGACGCATTGAAATGATCTATGAATATTCAAAACAATAAAAGATGTAACTGAAGCGACAAGAGAAACATGTCAAGTCTGAAGAACACATGAGTATCAAAGAAAGAAGTGAGCAGAAGCAAAGTTAATGTATATGCGCCAACATTCAAGGTAGAGGAGAAATATAGAAGCTTGCTGCAATATAACCTATAATGTGATTAAAGCGGCCATGGGGAAAAGATGGATGTCGGACTTGTAATGACTTTAACCAAGCTACCTCAGAAAGGGACCAAGGCTGCAGCAGAGATGGGTGATGCTGTAAAAACAGCTCTGTGTGAAGGATGGAGTGGAGCCTCTTGTCTTGGGATCAAGGATGTCGATAAAGGAATAATTGCAAGGTACAAAGGGGTTCAGGAGGATAAACCATGGACAAGACACATATTTCTCTTTGATTAAGCTAAGAAGAAGACATCCACAAGTGGCAAGTATTGGATCATTAAAAATGTAGAAAACATATGTGAGATGGTGCAATCAAATCTCCAGAGGCCACAAGGAGTAATAGCACCTAGTACAATAAAAGCAAATAGTAGTAAATAAGAGGTCAAAATGAAAGAATTCATGGTCTCCTCACACGCGACTCAGAGGGTGAAAACAAGGGCCATTCATTAAGCTCCGGATGAAAGTAAGGATGTACCCACACTCCCTCAAAATATCCCAGAGCAAAGAACAGGTTGCAAGGACAACTACAAAGGAGAAACTTTGGCTAAGGCCCTGACGGATGAGACATGATGGACTAATTGAAGCAAGTGGATAGTAGTCTGAGGTTATCTGCACCTGGGTTTAGTTTTGCTTAAATGCTGCTAATGAGCCGAATGTCCAAGGTTGGGAGAGCATGCCAACCAATCAAATGGGTCAATGTAGCAACCTGCTATACAAAGTTGCATAGGCCAATCTGCTACTGTATTCTGTTATAATCAGTATTACATGTTTAAGAGGTAGTTCAAATCATGCCTACTAGATATGGGGCAGCCAATGAAGTTACTAACACTTACACATACTATAGGTAAATATGCTCCCTTAACAAACTCCTCCCTTCAATAGGTTTTAAATGTGCATGTAGGATGACATCGTAACTGATGCATATTGAGGTATAAAGTGTAATTAAAATTGTGTGTGAGTGGCAGACTACTGCTTGTGGTTAACCAGATTGCCCCTTCTTTATTTGAACCGACAATAAAGTGGAACTTTGGGTCTGTCTGGTTATTTTAGTCTGGGGTCATTTAGTATGGTAATTCCATTCTGCACATAATAAATGCTCCAAGGTGCCATTACACATTGGTACCAGTGGCAGATGTTTCAGATCCAGTCGACCAATAGCAGAGCTAGAATTTGGATGATCAGTGACTCCTACCATTAGCCAAGAGATCTGCGAATAATCACACTTGTGGAAGAATCGATTGTAAGGAGCACCTTTGAAGAAATCCCTGCCTGGTCCCCTAAGTGTCCTGCAGACTGACTGCAAACTGGTCAATTGAGGGATATACAATGCGAGGGACTCAAGCTGAGACACTGATGTAAGTAGAGCATTGTAGGTGGCAAACAAAGGAAGGGCGATAGCATAAGTGTAAATATATAATAAATGGATTTGAGTTTAAAGAAATAGATACCTCAATTACAGGTTCCAAGGGAACCAAAGAATATTTACTAACTTAAAATAGAGTATATGATAAGGATTCCTGAGGTTAGTGCCAATATGAAGAGTACGTATTACACTCCAAAATGGAGTAAACTAATTTGATGAGATACTTCTACTGAGTGAATGTGGAGGAATGTGATCACAGGAAAAGAAACGTTCCCGAGTTTTGGGGTTATAAATATGTCAGTGTAAAACTTTTATTGTAAAAAAACTAAGAAACATAAAACAATAGTAATAAAATTAGCTAATTATCAGGCCTCAAGATCGAGTGATTGACGTCAATCAAAAAGGATAAAAATTAAGAATACATAATAAAGATAAAAATCAAAGGTTCTTGCAGTGCCAATGATAGAAAAATAGGCCGGCGAGAATTTGATAACATCATAAAAAAGAACAAAGAGAAAATATATCGTAGAGATCTAACACTGCTAATAAATATTGGTCTTTTTATGAAAAAGGGTTGAAAAGGTTGTGATTGAGGGTGGCTTGCCTGAATTATTGTTTATGTTGTTCATGTTTTAGAACCTGTTAAGTATCGACAGTTGAAATACACTTGTCATTATGGGGGACGCACCTCTATTGCCCCTATGCAGGACATTACCAGGCTATACGGCTATGATAAAACAGTATAATTCGCAGTGTCTTAAGGATATATCGAATAAAGCACTAGTGCCTTGGCCGCAATGAGGTTTGTTGTCAAAAATTGTATTACGATATATGACAACATATTTGCATGCTACATACACGGGGAAAACATTTCAGAAAATGTTAGCCATTTTAGAATTGTGGAAAATGTATCAGAACGAGAAGGAAAACCCTGCAGACAGGGAGTGGATGATTAATCAGCATAAGGAGGAAATAATGCCCTCAAATCCTCTCACTCCTCCCAAAACTAATAGCGTCATAGAAGAAAAGTAGGGAATGTATCCGTTAAAGGAACTTGAAGGCAGCAGCTGGGTATGTTAATCCAATAAACGCACCTCCCACTTATAATAGTGAAGACAGTATGGACGAAAGTAAGGTTAAGGAGCAAAGACATGTATCGACGCCCGATGAATATAAGGAGCATGTTGAATGAAGGAGTAAACAGCTAGAAATAGAGGAGGAGGCCAAGAGACAAAAGTTGGGAAAGGACAAAGTCAAGGAAGGGATTGTAGTGCCATATCAATTGATGGGAGGACAGATATTAAATCAGCTAGATGGGAAGGGCATCAACAGCATTAGAGAGAGGGAAGAAAGCAAAGGAACACAAAAGAGCATACAAAGAGGAGAGAGAGGAAATGGAGGAAATAACAAAGAAGGTATGAGGAGTAAAACAAAGAGAGGATAGAGAAGAAATGTAGTGAAGTAGTAGAACAGAGAATGAAAGAACATCGAAGAAAATTAAGAAATGAAGAAAAGGGATGAGGAATTGAGAAGTAGCAGGGTGCATAAGGTCCATTAAATAGATTATTTGGTTAGCCAATGTATGGTGCCAATTGAAGCATGAGAACTCTGGGAAGAAAACGGAGGGTAACAGCAGGCCAGGAGGGAGCTGCAGGGAATACCAAGAATACAGACATTGGCTGATGAGCACAAAGCAGAAGACATAGGGATGAGGATTGGATGTCCATATAGACAAATGAGGGATAAGTATGGTTACAAAACTAACAGAAATAACGAAGGGTCATTGCCGTAAGAATCAGGAAGCAGATTTGGGGACACTGTGGCAGATGAACATAGGGCATTATCCTTAAGCGGGTTGGATCTTATTGATGAGGAAAGGGACGATAGTCATACAAGGTTTTTTTGTTTTTGTTTTTCCAAATAGACCCAAGCATGGAAAAGGGGTCAAATGCTCAGATTTAGAAGGCCCAAAGAAAATACACTGGAACAACACACCTGAGACCACCACCATAGTTAGCCGATTAAGGTCACTACCAGACCAAAGTCTGACAGGCAAATCTAGTTCCAACTATATTATGAAGAGTGTAGGTGGGTATGATCATGGGCAAGGATTTTCACAATTACCAATATTAGAGAAAGGGGAGAGGACGATCACAATATATTCTGTGGTCACAGATGGATAAGGAAAATACATGTAATGTTTAATTGCCTAGTTTAACGGCAGGTGCAGGAAAATTGATTTATGATTTAGAACGATTGACTGTGGGAATGACGTTAGCAGTAGCTGACACAAAATGCCTATTGGCAGCCATTCTAGGTGAGAGAGCCGATTACATTTGGAAGAGAACAGGGAACACGAGTGTAACATCACAAAATATGACACATTTAATAACTGTAGAGCAGATGTATGGAGAGCGGCTTATAGTATAGAATTCTGACATATCAGACACAGGTGCAATTATGACGATTAAAATGGGGGCGGATTACGTCTTTTTTGTTGGAGGCTTCAGACTAAGTGAATTGTGGGACAAAATAGTGGCATGATTTACCACATTGTATGTCAGTGACTGCCTTGAGCCAGTGCAAAGGCAGATGAAGAAGCAGGTGGGAATGGAGGCAAATCTTTGGCCAGAAATGCAATTGACTATTGTATATCATTGGTAGAAAGCAAGAGGAAGCAAAGTTAGTCCAGATAAAATTGTTGATGTTTTCCATAGAACGAGCGGTATTGACAAGTGGTGAAAATGTGGTAGCACAAGGGGTGCAGCCAGTACAAGCAGGTCACATGGGTTATCCTATGGATCAAGGTGGATATAACGTTTGCCTGTGAGGAAGAGGAATGCATTCAGAGGAAGGTGAGTGGATTTCAGAACTCCCATGTAGGAGGAGAGGCTTTAATGGATGACAGCCACAGCAATGTTGAAATTGTGGAAGAAAGCGGCATATAGCCTGAATGTATAAAGCAGAGGAAGAGGCATGCAACAGAACTGGCAGGGGATTGGGCTGCATTCCAAAGTATAATCCAGAACCAAAAAATATTGTGCCAAAGATCACACATAGAATCAGACACCTATGCCAGAAATACAGCAAGTACCAACAAGCTAGCACAAGTGCAGATGCCATACGTGTATCTGCAGAAAGCACCTATACAAGCCCAGCAAACACAGACTCAGCAAAAACCGGCACTGCAATGGAACATGAATGCAGCGGCTTCACATGCATCTACACCCAGGATAGAGAGTGTGACCGTGGTAGAAGGAAATATTTGATGGCTACTGGGATGAACATATACCAACAATAGCACAGCCCACAGAATGACCTGATGTGTTCAGTACTGTCAGTGACACCAGACCACCAAGAAGAGCTAAGGGTCAGGGTGAATATAGGAGGAAAGACATGTCTGTTTCTTGTAGACACTGGAGCCACTCATTCCTGTGTTTGAGAGAGTAAATACCCAATGTCAGGCATTGCGATTAATGCAAGGGATTTTCTGGGGTGACGACTTTAGTTCCTTTCACCTATGAGTTACCAATTTCTATAGGAGAAGATAACATATCTATGTCACTGTTTTTCTCCCGACAAACGCCAGTTAACATATTAGGGCGTGACTTAATGACGAAATTAAACATGACAATATTTTTATGGAAAAGGGATTGTGTATTCAACTCCAGGAGTGCATTTGATGAATGAAAAAGAACTAATATTAGCATTTGAAAAAAACATTAAGCATTGAGAGGAGTTCCTCTAGCTCTGAAGTATTTTTATATGGATTGATTATCTTGGTGACAGGGATCCCCATACTAGAGTATAAAATATTGGAATACCTGATGCATTTTTGTTCATACCAAAAATACCCAGGATAGTGGAGATTAGCAATTAATTCCTCTGGAGTTAGAAGCAGCAGTGGTAAGAGAAGAAAGGGTGGTTGTTCATGGACAGATGATGAAGAAGAGGATGGAGCAAAGTAATAGCTCTCATGGAAGGATACAGATAGACAGACTTGACAGACAAGGAACTACTCAGAGATGATTATTCAGATGATACATTGGTATTTTTCATAAGCCGTATTATCGGATTAAAGTAGTGAACATAAACATCCCATGGAGTATGGCATTAGTGAGACAAAAGCCGCCATACTTGCAGGCGGATTTTGAAACGGTTATAACGCATTTTGTGGACTAGAAGTCCTCATTACGTAGGTCTACTGAGTTTGTGGACTAGAAGTCCTCATTACGTAGGTCTACTGAAGGGGGTAGGAGCTGTTAAAATTAAGCTCAAGCTTTGAGCTATCTTGCCACGAGCAGAATTGTATCCCATTGTCCAGAGAAGCTGATGATGGCATATTTGAAACCATTTCTGCTTTAATGAAACAAGTAATATTGGTACTCTCAGCAACACCTATGTTCAACACGGCTGTGTTCACTGTGAAGACATCGAAAGGGAGGTCATAGAGATGTATACAGAACCATATTGCTGAAGCAGAGTTTCCTCTCGTTCCCAACCCACTACAATATTATGTAATATCCCACCAACATCCAAGTAATGGAATTGGAAAAAAGCCTTCTTCTCAATTCCCCTCCATGAGGACTCACGGGATCTGACTTCATTTTCATATTGAAATATCACTAAAATGTAGTTGTTTTGCCCAGGAGTACAGTGAATAACCCTCAATCTTTAACATAGTCCTCCAATGGATCGGGGTAATGTACAGCTTCAGAGTGCAATAATTCAATATGTGGAATGAAATATTAGTGTGCAGTAAGACAGAGAGAAAGATGCAGAAAAGACTCAGTTCAGCTCATGACTATTTAGAAGAGAAAGCCAGGAAGAGGTCCTATACATAGGATATTGATCTCTCAAGAGGGAGAAAAGTGACACCTGAAAGATCAGAGGTGATTCAGAAGACTCCCCAACCAAAAACTGTAAGAGAAATTCAACAATTTTTAGGGCTATGCATTTATTGTAGGCCTAAGTTTTGATTAAAGCACACCAATAAATGTAATCACTTTAAAGGGACTTAAGGAAGCACATGTAGACAAGAAAAATATAATATGGATGGAGGGAATGACAGAGGGATTTGAAGAATTAAAACAGGTGATTTGTACAGCTCCTGTGCTAGGAATTCCAGATTACAATGAAGAGTTCTATTTATTTTCGTCATCCAATGGTAGTGATGATGGCAGTTGTGACACAGAAAACGACTTTAGGACATGGGCACCAACCGCTAGCATATTACAGTGGGGTTTTAGACCCAGTAAAGCAGGGTCTAGCTACTGCCACATTTGCTTTTGAAAAAGCTGCAAGTATTACAATGGTGTGCTCAATGACGTTATTTGTCGAACACTCCTGATTTGCTATTTTAGAGAAACCTAAAAGTACATTGACTACACAAAGAGGATCAGGCCATGAGGTAATAATTTCAAACCGAGCAATTAAAATTGTTAGATACAGAACAATGACTCTAACTGGCTCTAATTACTTTCTAGCAGAATTAATAGGGAAAGTGGAGTTCATGCACAACAACGTATACCAAATGCAATGTTGATATTCCCCATGTTGGAGAAAATGCTCTAGCGTGGGGTTTCTCTTATTGATGCTTTTTCAACAATTGACCAAACAACTGGCAAAGAGCATACTGGGGCGACAGTATAAAATATGGAGGGTAAATTTGATGTAGTGACAAGTGCCCAATTGCATTTGCATTGTTCAGCAAAGGCTGAGGAGTTAGAGGCGCTTAAGGCCGCACTCCAGAGATACGAGGATAAGGAAGTGACAGTGTATTCTGGCTATGCCTATGTGACATCAACCAAAAACGCAGGATTGTCACATTAGAAAAGAAGGGGTTTGCTTCCATGCAGATGGTTCGCACATGTAACATGTGCCGCTATTGGATAAGCTTATTAAAGTACTAAAGCATCCATTGGCCATCACAGTTGTGAAGTGTTCAGCCCATATTAAAAGGGTAGACATGATTTCTCACGGTAAAAAAGCCGCTGTTATAGAAGCCAAAAAGGCAGAGTATTTACCACGATTACTAATTTTGGAGTATGAAACAATTTTCAGGATGGTGCATGATAATCAAGGAAGCGTTTAATATGTTATCCATTGTACAATTAATTGAGTTGCAAAGTCGTGCATCACAGGAAGAACAGGATCTTTGGAAAAAAACAGGGTTGTTCTTTAATCCCCACTGAAGCTTTATGGAGACAACTGTCATGGTCTCTGCTTCCAAAAGATCAGGACTTGCCCGACTCCCTTGGAAGCAGACCCATAACCCCGGTTCCGAGTGCCAGCCAGTCCCAATTGGGACCTTTTGGACCCTGTCCTGGCGCCAGTGGCACCAGGCTCATAAAGATGCCCAGTCCCAGTGCTGGAAGCGCCGGGCTCATAATGCTTGGGTGGACTTACCTGCAGCAGACCATGCTGCTTACTTACCTGCCAGTTGAACCCCTGATCCTCTTCTGTTTGGGACTACTTTTCCTGTTGGGTGGGCAGGAGCCACTCCCTAGGTTCAGAACACTGGAACTCTTCTGGAAAGCAGGAACTCTTTTCTTACCTAGGCGTGGCTGTGGAAGGAGACACCTAAGCACTACAGGAGGCTATTTAAACCCACACCCGATGGATGAATCTTGCTTTGCGTTATTCTGCATTCTCTGCAGCAGAACGCTCATCGTGTCTTCTGCTTCTGATCCTGGCCTAAGGGAACAAAGGCTTACCATCCTGGAATCCAGTCTTCAGCAGCACCTGTAAAGACAAAGAAAGAACAGGTTAGCACTACGGTCTTCAGTGGCAGCGCAATCTCTTACCTGGTCCATCGGCTGTCACCAACGCCTCGCGCTGCATTCCGGCATCTGAAAGACAAAGGCTTACCTACTCTTCGCATGCTCCGGAGGTCTTCGCACTGCATTCCGGCATCTGAAAGACAAAAGCTTACCAGCTCTTCGCACGCTCCGGAGGCCTTCGGCGCTGCATCCCGCATCTGAAAGACAAAAGAAGGTGCGTTTAAAGACATTGGGCAACTTTATTACTCACGTGCCATTACTCCTTCCCACGCCGAATCCAGTGGGTATTCCAGCACCCTTCAGCTTCTCTAAAGCTCCGAACTTGTACCTGCAAGATAAAAGGGACAGTTAGTGCGCATCGTGAAGCAGGCTACAAGCGCTTACTTACGTGCTTCCAGGCGCTTCTATTCCTCACGCGGGTTCGATCCTCAACTCTCATCAGCCCGCCATCCGCCATCGCCGGAACCCTGCAAAACAAGAGATATCATTACAAAAGACTTTTAAGACATTTGAAGTGCCCAGAACTTACCGTTCGTGCAGTTAACGACGGACAGCAGTCCTCTGAGGTCAAGAGGCCTGCACCCTTATCCAGTGAAGAAACTGGTTACGGCACCCTGCCCCGAGGCAGATGGAGAGCTCGGCGTTCACTTACCTAAGGTGAGGGTGTTAACCTTTGGGTTCTACAGGAGAAGAGAAAGGGAAGAGGAGAGAGGCACCCAATAACCCCAGTTCATTAATCCCATATTTTCTATCTGCAGACATCTTACTCTTCGAGTCAGACATACAGTGCACAGAGGTCCAGCCCAAAGAGCCAACCGTGTGTTACACATCACCTTTGAAGATACGGCATTCACCCAGTCAAGACCGGCGCCTCTGCGGGAATCAGGTGAGCGTTACAGAACGCAAAGCCTATCGCAAAACTCCCACCCAGGCGCTATGGAAACCTCGGATACCGACCAGCTAGCCCAGTTACTTGGGGAACTAAGAGCAGAAGTGCATGCAGCCCGTCAGGAAACGAATGCTCTAAGAAGGGAACTGATTATTTCCAAGGAGCGAACAGACGATCTCGCTAGACAATTGCTACAGTCACAAGCCGGACAAACTCCGTTACCCGCATCAGGGGCAAATCTTCCTTCAACATCCTCTACGAACCCAGTGCAGATCAACCTACCTGGGAATGTACCTCTGGCTCCGCCCGAACGATTTTCTGGTGACCCAAAGAGGTTTGCAGTATTTATTAATCAGTGCCGGTTGCACTCTTATGCCGGCCAGCAGCCTTTCCAACTGATCAAGCTAAGGTAGCTTTCGTGCTTTCGTACCTTAGTGGCAATGCGGCAGACTGGTCGATCCCTCTAGTTAATCAAGATGATCCGGTTCTCCATGATTTTCAAGCTTTTCAGCTCAGTATGGAAAAACTGTTTGCAAGACATTCACAGGGGCAGGCCTTGGACAATGAGCTCCTTTCATTGCGACAGGGTAATCAAGACCTTTTGGCTTATATTGCGTCTTTCAACAGACTGATAGTGGAAACTCGATGGCCTGAGGACAAAAGGATTACGCTGTTTTATAGAGGTCTACGTGGAGAGCTCAAAGATGTGTTAGCCCAAGTAGTGAATCCCCCGCAAGACTGTTCGGACTATATTGACTTAGTCGTTCAAATTGACCACAGACTGCAGAACAGGAAGGCCGATCGTTCCAAGTTTGATGCTCGAGTATTTTCCAAACCACCAACTCCTACCAAAGGAGTAGACTCCGGGAACCCATGCAAATAGGGGGCCTGAAAGGACCACTAACACAAAAGGAGCGGGAAAGGAGAAAACAGCTGCAATTATGCCTCTATTGCGGAAACTCGGGCACTTTCTTCGAGACTGTCCGGTGAAACCAGCCAAGAAGGCAGTAGGAGCTGCAGTTACCAGGGTCACAAACTCTGAGCAGGGAAACGACCTCGCCCGACAAGAATAGAGGTCCTCTTGCCGAGCGTTAAAACCAGTTCCGTGACCTCGCATTTCGTGATACCTATGGTCCTCATTAGCCCTGAACATCCGGATCGATTACATGCGATTGAAGCTTACGTCGACAGCGGTGCCATCGGCAATTATGTGGATCATGAAATGGTTTTGAGGATGAATCTGACTCTTTGTCCAAAGGCTGTAAAGGACGTCATTACTACGGTGGATGGTACGGAGATAGCCTCCGGACCAGTAACGCATACCACCCAAGAAGTGACGCTAGTAAGTCAAGATGGACACCATGAGAAGATCGTGTTCGATGTGATCAAGGCCCTCAGTTCCAGATTATTCTAGGAATTCCTTGGTTAGAGAAGCACAATCCTCAGATCGATTGGCGAGCAAGAACGGTTCAGTTTCCAGAATGTGTCTCTACTTGTCACCCTCGACCTGGTGTTGCACTGGCAGCAATTTCCTCGGAGGCTCCCCAGTTACCTCCTGAATACCTAGAATTCCAAGATGTTTTCCGGAAGGATCAGGCTAACTCTCTACCTCCTCATAGGTCTTATGACTGCCAGATAGACCTGATACCTGGATCTACTCCTCCTTGTAGTAGAATTTATGCCCTCACCGAGCCTGAGAATCTTCACCTCCGACAATACCTGGATCAATACCTAGCGAATGGGTTTATTCGTCCTTCCAAGTCCCCTGCTTCCTCAGCTTTGTTCTTCGTTCCAAAAAAAGAAGGGGACCTTAGAACTTGTATAGATTATCGCGCCCTGAACCAGATCACCGTTAAGAATAGATATCCGTTACCTTTGATCCCTGAACTCCTGGACCAAGTCAGAAAAGCATGCATATATACAAAGCTGGATCTTAGAGGAGCCTACCACTTGGTACGAGTAAAAGAGGGCGATGAATGGAAGACGGCCTTCCGCACCAAGTATGGGCTATTTGAATATCAGGTCATGCCCTTCGGACTTTGCAATGCCCCGGCCGCCTTTCAATATTTTATGAACGATGTCCTCAGAGAGCTCATAGATGTGTGTGTTGTTGTTTACATTGACGACATCCTCGTTTATTCTTCATCGGAAACTGAACATCGGAAACACGTGAAAATGGTCCTCGAGAGATTGCGTCAACACAAACTTTTCGCTAAGTTGGAAAAATGTGTTTTCAACGTGACTGAAGTTGAATTCTTGGGATTCATATTATCACCTAGCGGAGTGCGTATGGATTCAAAGAAGGTCGATGCAATTCTCAAATGGCCATCGCCATCCTCCGTAAAAGGTGTTCAAAGCATGTTAGGCTTCGCTAACTTTTACCGCAGGTTTATCCCCGAATTCTCTCGAATAGTCCAGCCCATCACCGCCTTGTTAAAGAAAACAAACGTTTTGAATGGTCTACCGAGGCGGAACAAGCTTTCCAGAATTTGAAGACTAGATTTATCTCTGCACCGATCTTAAAACATCCTCGCCCAGAACTCCCCTACATCGTTGAAACTGATGCTTCGAGCCTTGCCATGGGGGCAGTTCTATCACAAAAAGGACCCAGTAACCAATCAGTTGCATCCCGTGGCATTTTGGTCCCGCAAATTCTCGCCTCCTGAAATCAATTACACTATTACTGATAAGGAACTTCTAGCTATCAAGTCCGCCTTTAAGGCTTGGCGGCATTATCTTCTGGGGCCCGACACACCGTTACTGTGATTACAGATCACCGAAACCTGCAATATTTGAAAACCGCAAAAGCTCAATCCTCTAGGCAACTCCATTGGGCACTATTCTTTGCTGAGTTTGACTTCATTAATTACCTATCAACCTGGTACAAAAACGGTAAAGCTGATGCCCTTTCTCGTATGGGGAGTGGAAGAACATTTGATCAATCCTAAACCTGTTACTATCATTCCCGAACAAAGAATTCTTAGGTGTAATCGCCACACAATCCATAGAGGAAGTTAAGGATAAGCCAGGCTACTGTAACTCCAGCAGACATACAGAATTGGCATCTGCAGGAAAGGACTTTTACGGTGAAGGACAACCTATTATATTTCCAAGAACGGTTATACCTGCCCAGCACAGATTTACAGAAAAGGTAATCTCTTGTTATCACGATTCTTTAATGGAAGGACATCCCGGGTTGACAAGACCTCGGAAAAAGATCAAGCGCTACTTCTGGTGGCCGTCTTGGAAAAAAGATATCAGAGACTTTTATAATGTCCTGTGGAGTATGCGCCCAAAACAAGAGTCAAAAGGAAAAACCAGCCGGCCTCTTACGCCCCTATTGACATTCCCCCTCTTCCTTGGCATTACGCTTTCTATAGGACTTCATTCACCGATCTACCTCCATGCTCCGGATACAATACGATCCTAGTAATCGGTGGACCTATTCTCCAAGATGGCGCATTTCATTCCACTCAAAGGCTTACCAACAGCAGCAACTCTGGCCGAGAATTTCTCGAAAACATCGTCCGACTACACGGTTTTCCTTCAGTTCTAATTTCGGATCGAGGTAGTCAATTTTATTTCTCATTTTTGGCGAAGTTGCTGTCGGTCGGTCAAATTGATGTGAGAACTTTCGACCAGCCACACCTCAAACCAACCGACGGACAAACCGAGAGAGACCAATCAAACTCTGGAACAGTATTTGCGCTGCATGCTACAACAAACTTGAAAAAACTTGGAAAGATATCTTTGGATAGCCGAATATGCCATACAATAACTCTGTCCACTCGGGAACTGGGGAAGACCCCGTTTTTCTTTTATACGGTAGTCACCCTCGAACCCGGAGTTGGATCCACTCCAAGATCTTGGAACACCAGCAGTAGACCACCTGCCATTCTACAATCACCCAAGCTTTAAGGAAGCCGTTTCTCACCTTCAAAGGGCTAAAGAATAATACAAGAAAGGAGCAGACCAACATCGCGAAGGAAGCCCCCCAATATCAAGTAGAAGATCAAGTCTGGTTATCCACCAATATCTACATCTAAAAGGACCACGCACATTCAACCCAAGATACCTTGGTCCTATTCCATCACTACCATAGTAATCCAGATAGCGCGTCAAGTTGGACTTGCCCCTCACATGAAGAATACATCCGGTCTTCCACGTCTCTCTATTAAAACCCGTGCAACCTCAAACCCGACTAACTACAATCTCCAAAACTATTCTAGTTGATGGAGAAACTCGAGTTTGAAGTCAAAAGCATCCTGGATTCCAGAATCTCCAAATCTAAACTATTTTACCTGATTGACTGGAAAGGCTACGGTCCCCAAGAAAGATCCTGGGAACCTGCAGAATATGTCCATGCGCGCTCGTCTAATCAAAGATTTCATCGAACATTTCCTAACAAGCCAAAACCCCCGCGAGAAGACCCGTTTGGGAGGGGCCTTGAGGGGAGGGTGCTGTCATGATCTCTGCTTC
>CM030325.1:969356957-969370504 GCA_002915635.3 Ambystoma mexicanum
TGTGGTACCCTTTGCACGTCATTTGTCCTGGAGGGCCACAGTATATAGGACATTCATCATGGCTGTATATAGGTGCTATTTTTTTGGCGGCACCTTTTGGCGCACATTTCTTACAGGCGCAGAGACGCTTACGCCTGCTTTCTTGTGGCGGTCGTTGTTTGTTGCCGTGTGCGCTGGTTGAGCGTGCGCTTTTTTGCCCTATTCTATTCCATGAATACGTGTTGTAGGAGAGTGTGTGGGCGTTCCGCGCACTTGTACCCTGTACTTTCCCCGTGACGCCCCATATTTTGGCAAGTTGTTCCCCATTCCGAGTGTTACGGCCCCGTGTTCCGCCTACTTTTGTTGCGTGCGCCGCGCTATGTGCGATTTTCGCTGTGGCCTGTGCGATTTCGCTGTGACCGGCGCACGCAGTTAGATGGCCTGTGCGCCAACGTGCGCCGCGCACTTTTTTATCGCACATCCGATGGTTTTCTCACGCACGGCCTTCCATGAATCGATGTGCGCTGCTTTTCGTGCGATTTTCGCACTTGCACTGCGATTTTCGCTATTCCACTGCGATTCGTACGTTTTTGGCCACTTGCGCCGCGCTAATTATTCCATGAATCGGCCTGCAAGTCTTCTCTGTCTCACTTGGATGTGGTAAATAGTACTGGAGTGGTGTGGAGCACTGTGCCTGGTTTCAATGTGCAGGGAATTGTACAAGTTTGTGGAGATATGGGCAGGGTGAACAGTCCATATGTAGTTGTTTTGCACTGTGGTGCTTTGCATTTGAGCTATGTCAGTGCCCCTACTTTGTTGACAGATTTGGAACACTTAGTTCAGGCAGTAATGAAAATACTTCCAAATGCCAAGGTTATTTCTTCTTGTTTTAGCACCTTAGGCAATATGGGACAATAGTTCTGTTTTTGTCCTCAGCCAACCTATTGCTAGGTGTGCAATCAACCAAGGCATGTTTGTTCTCATGCTTAGATCTGGTATGTTCTTTTGTAATAATGATAACATTGATTCTGGTAATGTTTATTTGAAATAAGATGGCATTTCCTATCTTTTATGGGAATGCCATGCTGTTATGGAACATAAGGGTTGCTTTGGAGAAGCTAATGTGATGATTTTTGGAGGAAAATAAGAAGGAAAAAAAAACTAACACAAAACAAAAGGTGTTTCTGAAGCATCTGCAAAAAAAATAAAAATAAAAGCTCATATAAGAGCCAACCTCAAGGGGATATGGGGCACACTATTTAAATTTTCATTTCCCCATGTTTCAGATTTTCGATTTGTTCCGCGACACCGCGGTTGTGTCCGTGGGCAGAGTGTATTACATCAGGATTTTGGGTTAAGAGGCATGCAAATGAGACTGAGCAGAGCAAGGGATTGTGTAATAAGGTTTACTGGGTGGCTTGTGTAAGGAGAGAGTTTGTCAATAGGTCTTTTTCCTGAGAGAAGAGCAGATACCTATGTCTGTGTGTTTCAGAAAGCAGATTGTTTTGATTGTGGGAGATTCATGGATACATTGGTTGGACGTGCATGCAGATCGCTGTGGAGTGGCTGCAC
Source organism: Ambystoma mexicanum (assembly GCA_002915635.3). Taxonomy (NCBI): domain Eukaryota; kingdom Metazoa; phylum Chordata; class Amphibia; order Caudata; family Ambystomatidae; genus Ambystoma; species Ambystoma mexicanum. The sequence continues at coordinate 969,358,509 of CM030325.1, forward strand.
ATCTTGGATTTTCTCATGTGGAAGTGCACTGGCGTGGAATGAAGTGCTGGATTTGGTACCTCTTTGTGCAACTTTGGTGAACACAGCGGTCACCCCAGACATCATTATTAATTTATTGTGGAGGAACAGTTTAGGACATGTGTCTGGAATCTCTTTGCAATTTGCAATGAAAGAAGCACTTGGGAAAGTCATGAACATGTTTCCAATCTCCCAAGTAAGTTTTGCTCGTATTGCGCACAGACAAATGTCGCTGCGTTCTTCTTCATTTGGTCCACAAATGAAGAAAGCGAGGTGCAATGTCAATGAGCCTCATTACGACCCAGGCGGTAAGTTACCGCCTGGGCCGTGACTTTACCACCATGGCGTAAACTACGTTTACGCCATGGTGGTTGGCGGACTTACCGCCCCTTTCCGACCTTGGCGGGGCGGTAAGTCCCCAATCCCCATTTACCCTTCCCCATTCCCATTTTTGCCCCATAGGGGCGTAATTAACTCCATGGTCCCTTAGCGCCATGGATTTTAACACCTGCTAAAAGCAGGTGTTAAAAGCGCCATGGCGCTAAGGGACCTCGTACTCAGGCGGTAAGGGTCGGCGCTGTTAACGCTGCCGTAAACCCCTTACTGCCTGGGTCGTAATGAGGCCCAATAAGGCTGTTTGTGCCTCTTTGAGAGATGTTGGCATGTCCTTTTTTTACAATGAAATATTATGTTCCGTAGCACACACATTTTTCGCAGAGATGGAGTACATCTTACTAATGCTGGCAATCAGAATTTTCTGCGAAATATACAAAATGCTTTGCGACCTTTTTTGGAATTACAGCAATCCATTTTTCAGTAGGTGTTGACCATTTGAAGTTTTTGAAACACAAAAAACACCACAAAAAGGCTCTTTTCAAAGCCACCCCTTCCTCACAGAGAAAGGTGCAATGATTCTGATAGGGCATTACCCCCAAAAAAATATGTCCGCGGACTTCTAAAAAATGCACAGGGCCCTGCACTATTTATTTGTCACTTCTATTTTTAAACTGTGAAAGGCGGCTCTGAAAAGAGACTTTTTTGTTTTTTGTTGTTTTATATTTTTTTGTTTTTTTAAACACGACACACAAGGAAAGAATGGGAAGAGAGGGTAAGGAAGGCACACCAACCACAGGGATAGGAAAGGGCAGGTGTAGGGTAGGCCTTATTCAAGTTGGTTGCAGACCTTCTCATGCTCCTTGACCGCAGTCTCAAAAGCACTCTGAAGGTTCTCCCCCTGCAGAGTACTACGTCACAGTACATGCATAATATTGTGACCCTCAAAAGGTAAGGGTCAACAGCATCATGAATGGCCTGCGATGCAGCTAGAGGGATGCACTGTCCCACAGGAGTGTCTCTTGTGGTGACAGGAGCGAAAACGGAGGATGCTGCAGAGGAACTCAACCTACTATGTTTATTGTAAGGTACAACCTTATGAATAGCGCCACTGTGGAACGATTTTAGGTGTCGCTTAATTGATGTAGAACCATAGCTATACAAACCAGGCTTGCCAGGACTCAGCACCATGTAGCACTGTGTGCAGATCACCTTGTTTGCATCAGCTGTTGACTTTCCATCAACGGTGGTAAATAACCGCCACACCCAAGACTCACGATGAGTGCTAGTAGTAGGACTTCCACTACCTCATCCTCTTCATCCTCTTCATCCTCTCCTCTGCATCCTCATGCCTGTTCCCCTCTGCAGGCCTTGGGAGTGTGGTGGTGGAGGGTGGGGTGGTGCTGATGCAGAAGCAGACAGCTGAAGCAATGAACCAGAACCAGGAACCAAGAACAGCAACCTGCACAATTGTCCTGTTGTAATCTTGGAAATCCAAAGCAGAATGAGGATCAGCTCTGGGGTGTGGCCTTTTATAGGGTGCAGGGCGCACGCTTGCGAACACCCGCGCTGTCCCGGACACATCGAACACCAAGAAAGGGCTCAAAAGTTCCAAAAAGTATGTAGATCGGCAGGGACATTGTCTGGACATGTGCAATGGTGAACTTTACTGTAAAATACCTTGATTGCTCAAAAAAGCACTTTTAAATGTCGGGGCCGGACAGTGTCTGCAAATAGGACACACGCTCAGCGTGGGTGCGGTCACATGATGACGTCGCGGACACGTTCGCAAATGGGACGCTGTCCGCAGGACACCAAATGCGCAGGACGGTTGTGCGCATGCGCGCGGGTGTTCTCGGACAGTGTTCGGTCCCCGAACTAATTAAAAGTGCGACACATGTGGCGGACAGTTGCGGAGAGGCGCGATGTTCGTAGGACCCAAGTGTGTGATGCGCATGTGCCGGTGTTCTACGAACAGTGTTGAAGTCCCCGAATAAAATAAATGTGTGTCAAAACTTTGCGGACAGGCGGACGGGATATGTGTTCTACGGATATATTCATTCTGGTTGCGGACATTACGAACAGGGGGGTGTTCTTAGGACACCCCATTTTGGGTGATTGCGGACAGCGACATCTTGTGTGTTCTAAGGACACCTCCATTTTAATTACGAACAGTACGAACAGGTATATTGTCCTTAGGACACCCCCATTTGGGTTAATTACGGACAGGTGCCATCTTGTGTGTTCTAAGGACACCTCCATTTTAATTACGACAGTACGAACAGGTATATTGTCCTTAGGACACCCCCATTTGGTTAATTGAGACACTAACGGACACCTGCGCTGTCCGCGGACACCCTAACTGCCTTTTAAAAAAAAAAATAAAACACAGGCATATACTAAGAACACATTAAAATGTTTATTGTTTAACAGTAGAAAAATTAGGAAAGAGGAGGGAAGCAGAAACTGAAACAAATACAGGGGAATTGGGGTTTGGACATGATGTATGGGAGGGGAGGAAGGGGATGGAAGTCTCATCGTAATGTTTTTCTTGCTGGGGAGGGTTTGGGATAATTGGCTGGGCATGGAGAGGGGGAACAGGTACATGTGGGACAGTGATATTTAATTTTATTTAATGTTGTCCTCAATAAACTGTTTTATAAGAATGAAGTTTTTCATTAACACATCCATTTTTAGTTCCATTAGTTTCAGAGGATCTTCTAATGTCTCTGGTATGGTACACTTATTGTCTGTATGGTCTGTTAAAAAAAATATGTTAACTACACATAAAATAATGGTTATTAATTGGCTCATATAGAGAAATGTTGTGTCTACCATTAGTATCACTGTCTTCATTCATTTCATCTTGTGGGAAATTTTCTTCCAGCCATTCCAAAGTACTGGACATTTCTGTGTAAAAAAAAAATAATATATATATATATATATATATATATATATATATTTATATATATATATATATATATATATATATATATATATATATATATATATAATATATATATATACATATATATTAGTTTTAGTGTACCTAATACAGAAAATGTTATACATATATGAAATAAATATAGTGTACTTATTAGTTTCTTACAAACTTTTGGTGTTACTACTGTGTAGGTATGCTCTTGCTTTTTGCTGCCCAGTTTCTGTGAGGTAATTCTGTTGGTGGCATCATTTTTTTTTTTTTTGGTATATTCCATTATATTGCTATTTCAGTGGATGGTTGGTGTCTTACAAATACAGTTTCCACTTCTTATTTATTATGAACTGTAATGTATTTATGTGGTGCTTTTTGAATACGTTTGATGTTTTTATTGTATGATACAATAATGTAAGACAACCCGTGAGTTTTTGGATAGTGTTGATGGTGATCGTGTCCGTCCGCAGACATGCGCACGGTCCGCGGGCCTCAAAAACACTAGCGGGGGCAGGGGGTTCAGTATTTTCTATGTAATATGTATGTAAGCTAACGGGGTCTTAGTAAACATTTAGCACATTTACATTATCTATACCTATATTTAGTGAGAAAACTTTGTTAAAGGGGTATTATGGTTAGGTTGATCTACCAAAAACCTATGAAATTCAGTGAAAAAAACTTTGTTAAGGGGATGTTATGGTTAAGTTGCGCTACTAAAAACCTATGAAATTCATTGAAAAAATACGTTGTTAAAGGAACGTTATTGTTAAGTTGCACTACTAAAAACATATGAAATTCAGTAAAAAAAAACTTTGTTAAAGGGACGTTATGGTACCAAGCAAAACCGAAAAACCCTGGAAATTCGCCAGTATGGTAAGCTAAGCAACCATAACTCACGCCACCCAGTGGCCGAAGTGTACAAAAAGAAGTAGGGGAACTATGTTCCTTGCTGGCCTTCCCTGCTCTCCACCCACCACATCACTGTGCCCCTCCCACACACAATCCAAACCCAAAACAAACACACCTGCTATTTAAGGGAATGTTCAGTTCAGTGCACTGAAGTGCAGGCTTCATCTTCTTCCTACACTTTTATTTTAAAACTAAACCATTCCAGAAATGTTTCTGTCTAAAATAAAAGTATAGGAACGGGGAAACTTAAAAATAAAAGTATAGGAGCACAGCTCGCCGACCGCTCCCGCCCACTTCGACCTCTGGCGCTTCCACCGTGTACTGCTAAGACTAACACCCAGGACATCAAAGATGACATCACACATGTCATTGATGACATCACTGATTACATCACATGTGCATGTACTTTTCATGAAAAGTCTGGACAAGGGATTCTTATAGTAATGTTGATAAAAGAAATGTGTTAAGGATTATTAGACTAAATATCATGAGGTACGTAGTGCATTAAGTAATGCATTGATACAAATACCATTCGATTATCAGGTTCTTTCCAGTATACTAAGCTACTCATGTAGAAAATAGCATTGTGTGCAACATACATGATGGATGTACAGTATTATTAATCTTAACATGCTGAATAGTAAAATGAAAATGCTTTTATTACAGTTTTGTTTACTGTGCAACATTTAATAACTAGCTAATAAAAGCCATGTACTACATGATTGCATTATTCGGAAAAAAAACACAAATAACAACAACACATACACATATGAGCATATACAGGGAAAATGAAGTAAAGACAGCCAATCTACATACCCCAGCTGATTAACTTTGTAAACAGAAATGATCGCTCTGCTTCAAAGCTACTACTTCGCTATGTATAACTATCATTTAATGTGACTGGACCCTAAGGAGGGTAGTGTGCATACAATGTATACAAATATGAGCATATCTAGGAAACTAAAGTAATAAAAAACAGGCAGAACTATAAGAAAGTTTTCATAACCTTACTGATGATCTTTATACACACAAAGCATTGCTGTTTTCCAAATCTGTGTTTTCCCCTGTGTATATGTTTCGTATGCTGTGAGTGAACCCCAAGCAAATTACTGTAAGAACATATTTGAAGCATAACTCTACAGATATAGTACTTGAATATGAATTATGAGTATATTAATGTTTAGTTCCTGACTGTTACTGGCCTAGATATGTCAGTAAAGGAAAAAAGAGGGAGCCAGACATGTGATGTCATCAATGATATTTGTGATGTCATCTTTGATGTCCTGGGTGTTAGTCTTAGCAGTGCACAGTGGTGGCCTGAGTTATGGTTGCTTTAGCTTACCATAACTGGCGAATTCCAAGGGTTTTTCGGTTTTACTTGGACCATAACGTCTCTTTATCCAAGTTTTTTTTACTGAATTTCATAGGTTTTTAGTAGCGCAACTTAACCATAACGTCCCTTTAACAAAGTTTTTTTCACTGAATATATATATTTTATAAATTATATGTTTCGTATGGCTGTGAGTGAACCCCAAGCAAATTACTGTAAGAACATATTTGAAGCATAACTCTACAGATATAGTACTTGAATATGAATTATGAGTATATTAATGTTTAGTTCCTGACTGTTACTGGCCTAGATATGTCAGTAAGGAAAAAAGACGGGAGCCAGACATGTGATGTCATCAATGACATTTGTGATGTCATCTTTGATGTCCTGGGTGTTAGTCTTAGCAGTGCACAGTGGTGGCCTGAGTTATGGTGGTTTAGCTTACCATAACTGGCGAATTCCAAGGGTTTTTCGGTTTTACTTGGACCGATAACGTCTCTTCATCCAAGTTTTTTTTTACTGAATTTCATAGGTTTTTAGTAGCGCAACTTAACCATAACGTCCCTTTAACAAAGTTTTTTTCACTGAATATATATATGTTTATATGTATATGTTTCGTATGCTGTGAGTGAACCCCAAGCAAATTACTGTAAGAACATATTTGAAGCATAACTCTACAGATATAGTACTTGAATATGAATTATGAGTATATTAATGTTTAGTTCCTGACTGTTACTGGCCTAGATATGTCAGTAAAGGAAAAAAGAGGGAGCCAGACATGTGATGTCATCAATGACATTTGTGATGTTATCTTTGATGTCCTGGGTGTTAGTCTTAGCAGTGCACAGTGGTGGCCTGAGTTATGGTGGTTTAGCTTACCATAACTGGCGAATTCCAAGGGTTTTTCGGTTTTACTTGGAACCATAACGTCTCTTCATCCAAGTTTTTTTTTAACTGAATTTCATAGGTTTTTAGTAGCGCAACTTAACCATAACGTCCCTTTAACAAAGTTTTTTTCACTGAATATATATATATATATATATATCAGTGAAAAAAACGTTGTTAAAGGGACGTTATGGTTAAGTTGCGCTACTAAAAACCTATGATATTCAGTGAAAAAACTTTGTTAAAGGGATGTTATGGTTCCAAGTAAAACCGAAAAACCCTTGATATTCGGCAGTTATGGTAAGCTAAGCAACCATAACTCGCGCCTCACCGTGCACTGCTAAGACTAACACCCAGGACATCAAAGATGACATCACAAATGTCATTGATGACATCACTGATGACATCACGTGTGTATGTACTTCTCATGAAATATGTGTAGAAGGGATTCTTATTATGTTGCGAAAAAAGTGTCAAGAATCATTGCAAGAAAATACCCTAATAAGTGCATTGAACGATGCATTGATATAAATAGCATCCTATTATGGGGTTCTATCTAGTATACTAAGCTACTCATACAGAAAATATAACATTGTGTGCAGCGTACAAGATGAAGGTATGATATTGGTAATGTTAATATGTTGAATAATGAAATGATAATTGTTTTCTTAATAGATTTTTGTATACTGTGAAATATGTAATAAGTAGCTAATAAAACCCATGTATTACATAATTGCATTACTATAGACAAAACACAAAGACACAAGAACACATACCAATATGGGTATATACAGGGAAAGTGAAGTTAGCAAAAAAGCACAAGTAGTAGCAGAAACAACTCATAACTTAACTGATTAGTTTCATGCAAATAAATGATTGCTCTGTTTCAAAGCTGCTATTTACCCTATGTATTTGTATCACTTGATGTGATTGGACCCACAGGGAAAGTACAGCCATAAAAAAAACAACAGAACTATCAGAAAAGTGCTCATAAGTCTAGTGATTATCTTTATGCACAAAAAGGATTGCTGTCTTTCAAGCTTGTGTTTTCCCATATGTATATGTTTCATATGATGTGACTGTACTCTAAGAGAATTACTGTAAGAACCTATTAGAAGGATCGTCTACAAATAAAATATAATTCTTAGTTTCTGACTGTTACTGAAGAAAACCATGTGGCCTAGATATGTCAGCAAAAGAAAAAATAGTGAGCCAGACATGTGATGTCATCAGTGATGTCATCAATGACATTTGTGATGTCATCTTTGATGTCCTGGGTGTTAGTCTTAGCAGTGCACGGTGGTGGCGCGAGTTATGGTTGCTTAGCTTACCATAACTGCCGAATTTCAAGGGTTTTTCGGTTTTACTTGGAACCATAACGTCCCTTTAACAAAGTTTTTTCACTGAATTTCATAGGTTTTTAGTAGCGCAACTTAACCATAACGTCCCTTTAACAAAGTTTTTTTCACTGAATTTCATAGGTTTTTAGTAGCGCAACTTAACCATAACGTCCCTTTAACAAAGTTTTTTCACTGAATTTCATAGTTTTTTAGTAGCACAACTTAACAATAATGACTTTGACTTTATATACATGTCATATGGAACTGACTAGATCTCTTCTTATGAACTTGATGTCCGCGAACTTATTTAATGTTCGCGGACATGTTCGGAGAACAGTACCACCACCTAAAAACTCTGGGGAGGTATTTGTAATAGTTATATCATAACATAGGAACATTTAACAAATTCACAAAGCAGCACACATACAAAGTATATGTAGTAATACTTAAAAAATGTTACCCATATATGTAACACACTAACCATTCATGTAAATACAATATGTTTTAAAATGGAATATACCAAAAGAAGATAAAGTGGCTTCCACCATAATTACCTCACAGACGCTCCACAACCAACAGCAAAGACCAGACGTATACACTACTGATTACATATCTCACCAGACATAGTAAGTGCACTTCTTTTTACTCATATATTTAAAACTTTCTATATTAGAAAAAAAAAAAACATATTACTTCTTTGTTTTCTCACAGAAATGTGTAGTACTCTGGACTGGCTAGAGGACCATTTCCCACGAGACGAAATGTTAGAAGATAGTCCACCTAATGGTACACACTTTACTGTATAAACCAATTGATAAATATTTTTGTATACATTCAACATATACATTCTTTTTTTACAGACCCTACAAAAATTGCAACTACCAAAGAAAAAGAAGTGGTGGATAACACTCTTGAACAATTACCCACAAAATGGACCATCTTAGGCAAATTTTATGGATTTAAAGAACTTTGTGGAAGATCACCTAAAACCACCAACAACATACCATTGTCCCACCTGTACTTGTCCCCCTCACCATATCCCATTCATTTATCCCCAAACTCTCTCCATGGACCACAACGATTTTGATGAGATTTGCATCCCTTCTTCACCTGATCCCACTAATATTGAAAACCCTCATTCTCCTGTTTTTGTTTCCGTTTCTGCCCCCACCTTCTCAGTCATAAATTGTTTATATATGTTAAATAAAGTTACTTTTCTTATATTGTGTTGTAATTACTTTCAGTTCCTTGTAATAAAACCAATTTAGGTGTCCACGGACACCGCGGTTGTTCGGAAATGTTCGTAAAGAAACGAAAATGTAACTGTCCTGAGGACACTACATCTGTCCGTAATGTTCTCATGCAAGTTCAAAATGTTCTAAGAACACTCGTAGTGTCCTGAAATGTTCGTAAAGAAACAAAAATAAAGTGTTCTAAAGAACACTATATCTGTCCGTAATGTTCGCTATCAACTTAAAACTGTCCTAAGAACACAATTGGTGTCCTGAAATGTTCGTAAATAAACGAAAATGATGTGTCCTGAACAACAGTACAACTGTTCGTAGTGTTCGCTACCCAATTGAAAGTGTTCTAAGAACACAATTGGTGTCCTGAAATGTTCGTACATAAACTAAATTACACGTGTCCTGAAGAACACTATATCTGTCCTTACTGTTCGCTACCAGTTTAAACTGTTCTAAGAACACACGCAGTGTCCTGAAATGTTTGTTTCACGTGTGACACTCTTTTAATTACTTCAGAACCCGAACAGTGTCCGTAGGACATCAATGCGCATGCGCTAACCAATCTCCGTGCACTTGGTGTCCTGCGGACAGGCGCTTCCTTCGCAGACTAGTTCGCAAACAGATCATATGACCGCGCCCACGCTCATCGTGTGTCCTGAAATGCGGACACTGTTCGTGTCCCCGAACAATTTAAAAGTACATTTTCAGTTAATCCATAATATTTTTCAATAAAATCTCACCATGCCACAAGTCCCACATAGCAATCTTGAGTTCTTATATACCTTTTGAAACTTTCCGATCCTTTTTTTGTGTTCGATCTGTCCGCGCACAGTGCGCATGTCCGCGGACCGCGCACAAGCACCCTATAAAAGACCACGCCCAAGAGCTTATTCCCATTGTGTTTCTGGCTATTCTTCAGAACACAGTGATTTTTGCTGCCACCTGCAGACTACACCATCATCGACATGGCATCCTTGGCTGCTGAACTGCCACTTGGTGCTGCACCTGCTTCAGCACCACCACCACCCCCTCCACCACCACCACCTCCCCAAGGGCCTGAAGAGGGGAACAGGAGTGAGGATGCGGAGGAGGAAGAAGAGGATGATGAGAATGAGGTAGAGGAAAACCCTACTACCCGCACTAGGCGTGAGTCTTGGGTGTGGCGGTTATTTACCATTCATGGGAATGGTCCTAAGGCTCGTGCGAACCATGTTACCTGCAATGAGTGCAAAATGATACTCAGTCGCGGGAAGCAGGTAACTACAGCTTTGGGACCACTACTATGAAGCGACACCTGAGGTCATTTCACTCTGGGGCTATTCGCAGGGTTGTACCTTGCGAAGAACGTAGCAGGTTGATTTCCTCTACTTCATCCTCTGTTTCTGATCCTGTCACCACAAGGACCACCTCTGTGGACAGCGTCTTTCTCAAGCTGCCTCACAGGCCATACAGAATGCTGATGACCCTTACCTTTCGAGGGTCACAGTTGTATGTATGTACTGTGACACAGTACTCTGCAGGGGGAGCGACTTCGGAGTGCTTTTGAGACTATCGTCTCAGAGCACGAGAAGACCTGCTCACTACCCAAATAAAACCCACTCTACATCTTCCTCTCTCAGCTCGCCCTTTCTTATCCCTGTGGTTGGTGTCCCCCCTTTACCCTCCTTTACCCTCCTCTCCTAGTGTGTCGTGTCTGAAAAACCAAAAAAATACAAAATTACAAAAATCAAAAAAAAATAAGGCTCTTTTCAGAGCCGCCTTTCCCAGTTAAAAAATAGAAGTGAAAATAAATGAAGCAGGGCTCTTTGTATTTTTTAGAAGTCCGCGCGACAGTTCGCGAACATTAAAAAAATTGGGTTACTACTCCATCACAAACATTGTAATTTTCTCTGGAAAGAAGTGGTGGCTCTGAAAAGAGCCTTTGGGTGGTGTTTGTAAGTCAAAATTGTAAATGCTTAACATCTACTTCAAAATCGTTGTTGTAATTCCAAAAAAGGTTGCAATGCATTTTGTACATTTCTCAGAAAATCTGATTGCCAGCATAAGTAAGATGGACTCCATCTCTGCGAAAAATGTATGTACTACAAAACATAATATTTTCATTGTGAAAAGAAGACATGCCAAAATCTCTTAGAAAGCCACAAACAGCCTTATTAACATTGCGCCTTGCTTTTTCCATTTGTGGACCAAATGAAGAAGAACGAAGCCACATTTGTCTCTGCGCAATCCGTGAAAATATCACTTGAGAATTAGGAAACATGTCCATAACCTTCCTCAGTCCTTCTTTCATAGCAAATTGCAAAAAAATTCCAGTCACATGCCCTAAACTGTTCCCTCCACAATGAATTACAATTATGTCTGGATGTTGCTCTGTCTCCAAAGTAGCACAGAGAGGTAGCAAGTCCAACCACTTCATTCACGTACTCCATGCCAGTGTACTTCCACATGTGGGAATCCAAGATCTACAGCTACTCCACAGCTTTCTGCATGCACCTTCAACCAATGTATCCACGAATCTCCTAAAATCCAAACAATCTGTTTTCTGAAACACACAGCCATAGCTATCTTTTGTTCTCTCAGCAAAAAGAGTATCTCAGAAAATCTCTCCTGGCACAACACACCACCAAACTTTCCTGACCAATCCCTTTCAGTGCTTATTCTCATTTGCATGACTTCTGAACCCAAAAATCCCCGGATGTAACTCCGATGTCCGGAACTACCGCCATGTCCGCGGACATATCGTAACATGAACAGCCCTTCTACCATTTCCACTACACTCTCTCTGCCATTCCCTCATTGGATGTACCTCAAAAATCACATGACCATGCACCAATCACATTCAAGACCTCTACATCTAACTGCATCATCATAGATCAGCACTGCAAATGTACTCTGAATCTCTCTGAGTACAAGTGTCATATCATTGGCAAGCAGCATCTACCAGAAATACTGTACAAGTCTTCAAGATTTCTACTTGCAGCTCCATGCATATCCATATGCAT
>CM030325.1:969370524-969409584 GCA_002915635.3 Ambystoma mexicanum
TCCATTTCTCATGTCTTCACAAGGCGGTCCTACTTTGGAACTGGAGTCCATGTTGTAAGCAGTGCACCTACACTCTTGCGTGGCGCTAACACTGTATACTTGGAATGTTCGAAGTGCTGGCATTATCAGGTAGTGAGGCTACCAATTTTTAAGTCTGTAACTGTCATGTTTAAGGTAGGTTGGAGGTTGTGTAGGTGATTGGTATTCTTGGTAAGTATTTGGTAATGTGGGTTGTAGGTCCTGCATTACTGTGAGCATTTCATGTGTGGCCAGTTTCCATTAGGGACACTGTAGCTGGTGACACTTGGGGCATGTTGTGGGGATTAATTTGTTTGCTCTCACATTGCATGACATGCCATGGTGTGTTGTGTGGCCGTGCCGGGGAGGGGTTGGGTGACATGGCACTGTTCTCATGTTGTATTTTGCAAGTGGGTATTCATTTCTGCAGCATGGAAGTGTGTCTTTTGATGACACTGCATTGGTGGTGTTTGTGTAGGTAGGGATGCACACATTGTGACACTTCCACATGAACAATCTCAGGCTGCTATGGTTCTGACAGTTGACTGTCCCTTGTTCATATAATTGTCAGGTTGAGTCATCATTGATTGTCAGATGGTATGTGCCAGGGCTGTGTGCACTCCACAGGGGTGTGATTTCTATGTGAAGTAATTAGCCACCAGCTGCGTACGGGCTGCCTCACCCGTGCCCTTTCCCCTCCCATGCGCAGCGGGCGTGCATGTGGTTGGGGTGGGGGCACCACCATGTCCACAGCCAGGCCCCGGCGTGTTGCAACATTGTGCAGGACACATGCTGCCACTATGATCCTGCACACTACTGGGGAGCGTATAACAGCTGCCGCCAGAACGGTCAAGGGAGCGAAAGCGTGACTTGAGCACTCCGAATGTGCGCTCCACTATGCCCCGGGTTGCAATATGGGCTGTGTTGTATCTTACCTCGGGAGGCGTGATGGGGTTCCGAATTGGCGTCATCATGTGGTGCTCAGAGGGTAGGCACTGTCCCCTGGGGAGGTGGTGATGGGTATCATTAGTGGGTTGTGACATTACTCTGTATCTGTCATGCATGCGTGTGCTGTGGCATTTATACTCACCAAGCAGCCATGCATCGCCATGCCGCCCAGCTTCCATGTCCCGGTTTAGGGTTGACATCCTGTAAATGAAGCTGTCGTGGGTGGACCCTGGATAGTGCATATACTGAGGTGATGATTCCCTTGGCATCACATACTACCTGCACGTTGATGGAATGCCAGTGCTTGCGGTTTCTATAGATGTGCTCAGATGCCCTGGGGGACGTAGAGCCACATGGGTGCAATCAATGGCACCTAGCACTTTGGGGAATTGTGCCACCCTGTAGAAATCCTGGCTGACAGCCTGCCTTTCTGCAGGTGTTCTGGGCAGGTATATGTGCCTGCGGACTGATGGGCGTGCAGTGATGATGGCCAAACCTGGTGTAGGCACCGTGACTGCGTGGCCTGTGACACCCCCCCCCACTATGGCACTTGTCCGCTGAAATGATCCAGGTGGCCAAGAAGTGCAGTACATTGAGGACCTTCTCCAGGGGGCTGAGTGCTTGGGAGCACAGGGTGGGTGATGTGAGGTCATCCTCCACTCACTGACCAGGTCGAGTATTATGTGTGTGAAACCTGTACCTCCCATACACCTGGTCATCAGGCATACCAAATAGGCTGGTTCTGGGTGTGAAGATTCTGGCCCTGACTATCCTCCTCCTCCTCCTGCGGTATCCCACGGCCACTGCTGCTAGGAACGGTATATTCATCCTGGCGTCTGAGCTTGTTTGTTGTTTGCGCACTTTTATGCTGCGCGGGACGTGCGCCTGCTTCATGCTGCGTACGTGTTTCAGGATTGGACCTTTTATTTTTTGGCGCGTTGTAGGCGACCGTGTAAATCTTCCCGCCCACCCCAGGAATACACGTAACACGCTCTCCCAGGCCCAGTCGCGAGTAAATATTCCCGCCCACCCCTGGAATACACGTACCCCACTCTCACAGGCCCAGTCGCGTGTGGAACTTCACGCGCACACCGAAATACACGTACCCTGCAAATTGCGTGTGAAACTTCACACGCACCCCGAAATACACGTACCCAGGGCAATCGCGTGTGGAACTTCCCGCGAACCCGTAATACACGTAACCTGCGTATCGCGTGTGGAAGTTCACGCGGACCCATAATACACGTACCCTGATGGAATCGCGTGTGAGACTACCCGCGCACCCCTGGAATACACGTACCCAGGCAAATCGCACGGCTGGGGGGTGGGGTGGTGGGAGACATGAGTGGGGGCCTGGTGGAGGCTGCCCCTGACTGCTGGGGGGTGGGGTGGTGGGAGACATGAGTGGGGGCCTGGTGGAGGCTGCCCTGCACTGCTGGGGGGTGGGGTGCAGGGGACATGAGTGGGGGCCTGGTGGAGGCTGCCCCTGGACTGCTGGGGGTGGGGTGGTGGGAGACATGAGTGGGGGCCTGGTGGAGGGTGCCCCTGACTGCTGGGGGGTGGGGGTGCAGGGAGACATGAGTGGACATGGGGGCTGGTGGAGGGTGCCCTGGATGCTGGGGGGTGGGGGTGTGGGAGACATGAGTGGGGGCCTGGTGGAGGGTGCCCCTGCAGTGCTGGGGGGTGGGGGTGCAGGGAGACATGAGTGGGGGCCTGGTGGAGGCTGCCCCTGGATGCTGGGGGTGGGGTGGTGGGAGACATGAGTGGGGGCCTGGTGGAGGCTGCCCCTGCACTGCTGGGGGGTGGGGTGGTGGGACATGAGTGGGGCCTGGTGGAGGCTGCCCTGGTGCTGGGGGGTGGGGGTGTGGGAGACATGAGTGGACTGGTGGGCCTGGTGGAGGGTGCCCTGATGCGGGGGTGGGGGTGCAGGGGACATGAGTGGGGCCTGGTGGAGGGTGCCCCTGCATGCTGGGGGGTGGGGGTGCAGGGGGACATGAGTGGGGCCTGGTGGAGGGTGCCCCTGGACTGCTGGGGGGTGGGGGGCAGGGGACATGAGTGGGGGCCTGGTGGAGGGTGCCCCTGGATGCAGGGGGTGGGGTGCAGGGGACATGAGTGGGGCCTGGTGGAGGGTGCCCCTGCACTGCTGGGGGGTGGGGTGGTGGGAGACATGAGTGGGGGCCTGGTGGAGGGTGCCCTGCACTGCTGGGGGGTGGGGTGGTGGAGACATGAGTGGGGGCCTGGTGGAGGCTGCCCTGGTGCTGGGGGGTGGGGTGGTGGGGGACATGAGTGGGGGCCTGGTGGAGGGTGCCCCTGGATGCTGGGGGGTGGGAGTAGAGAGACATGAGTGGGGCCTGGTGGAGGGTGCCCTGGATGCTGGGGGTGGGGTGCTGGAGACATGCGTGGGGCAGTAGTCAAGGTGACATGTGGGTTGGCTGGGGGCATGGCCATGGTGGATGGGCTGCCTGCGGGACATGTGCAGGGGTGCAGGGTAGTCCCCTGTGGTGTGGGCCGCCTGCAGGGCCGTGGAGGGTGTAGAGGGAACAGCTGGGAGAACCCACAGGGCCAATTCACGTGTGGGACTCCCCGGCACCCCGAAATACATGTAGGATGCTGGATTCGCGTGTGGAATTTGCCATGCACCCGGAGTACACGTACCCTGCTGAAATTGCGTGTGGAACTTCACACGCACGCACCGAAATACACGTACCCTGCAAATTCGCGTGTGAAACTTCCCGCGCACCCCAGAATAGACGTGCCCAGGCCAATCGCGTGTGGAACTTCCCGCGAACCCCGTAATACACGCACATGCTATTTTTCACACAGCATGTGTCCGTGTTTGTGTTTGTCGGTACCCCTTTGCACCTCATTTGTCCTAGAGGGCCACTGTATGGATCATTCATCATAGCTGTATATGGGTGCTTTTTGTTAGCGCACATTTTGGCGCACATTTATTTCAGGCGCAGGGACGCTACCGGCCTGCTTTCTTGTGGCGTACTTGTTTGGCCCTGTGCCGATCTTTGACCGTGCGCTGGTTTGCCCTATTCGATTCCATGAATACGAGTTGTAGGCGAGCGTGTGGGCGTTCCGCGCCACTTGCCTCCTGTACTTTCCCGCGTGACGCCATATTTTTCACGCGTTGTTCCCATTCCGAGTGTTACGCCCCGTGTTACGCTACTTTTGTAATGTGCGCCGCGACTATTGTGCGATTTCGCAGCGGCCGTGGCGCACGCCATTGGATGACCTGTGCGCCGGCGTGGCGCCACGCACTTTTTCAGCGCACATCCAATATTTTTTCTCGCGCACGGACTTCCATGAATCGATGTGCGCTGGTTTCCCTGCGATTTTCGCAGTTGCACTGCGATTTTCCCACTTTTACTGCGAATTGCACGTTTTGGCACCTCTGCGCGGGAATTTTCGGCGCACATTAATTCCATGAATCGGCTTGTAAATATGTACCTTGACAACACCAAAATCGAAATTGTGAACAGTTTCAAATATCTGGAGATTCAAATGGACAGCTCCAGATCAGAAAAGAGTATCAATTACTGCCTGGGAATCCCACTTTGCAAACGGTTTCTTCAAATCTATCAAACCTTATTCAAAACTGGCACCCACGTGGCCTAATTACCGATGATGAAAAACATTACCTGTAACGCACGGCTCCAGTCATGCTGGACTATGTATTTTTGACCTAAGATTCATAAAGAATATGTAGAACTACCACAAGTTAGACCGATTCTTAAGTGGTTTGGGATGGGCCACAGAAGGTCTCTCACAATATATCGATACCGCCATCAAACGTTTGGTTACCACATTACCTGCCTATTTGCGAGATACGACTCACACTTTACAGATTCTATCTTCCATAAAATGGTCTGAACATTTCATGCTAGCAACCTATGATGTGAAATCATTATACACTGCAATTCAACACAAGCTAGCACTTGATACCATTGATTTCTCTTTTAGGAATCACTAAGCTTCTTATGCAGATCACATAGCCATGATTTAGGATTTCCTGGCGTTCACGCTACAACACAACCAGTTTCTAGTCAACGGCCACTATTACGTGCAAACTAGAGGGGTGGCCATGGGGGCCAAGTATGCCCCCTATTAGCAAACCTCTTTATGGGATATTTCAAACATCATTACATTTACAATTCACACAAATTCCAAGATCACATTGTAGTATGGAAGAGGTATATTGACAATGTTTTGCTTATTTGGAATGGCCCTATAAACATGTTTCATCAGTTTACAGAATATTTGAATAATAATACCTTTGGCAATGAATTTGTGGGGAATGTCAGCACAAATAGAATCGAATTTCTGGACCTCGTTATCAGTATTTCAAATTGTCAGATACACACTCAAACATTCAAAAAACCTACTGCTGTGAACTCAATCTTACATGCTAAAATTTGTCACAAACAATCAGTTATTGAAAATATACCATTTGGAGAATTTTATCGAGCCCGCCGAAACTGTAGTGATATGTCAGACTTTACTGATGAAGTCGGACAGATTCATGATAGGTTCAAAAGAAGAGGTTTCTCCAATCAAAGCATTAAAAATGGCATACAACGAGCAAGCATTATATAACGAGAGGATATGCTGTCTGAACATGAGAGGCAAAAGCCTAATGGTTTCTCTTATGTACGCATCATTACTAAGTATGTGCAAAATTCGGATTTACTATATAGATTGCTAGCTAAGCATTGGTATTTACTCCAACTTGATTCTGATAGTTTGCCTTATATGGCGGACAAACCTATGTTCATCTTCATGCGCAATAATATGCTCAAGGGGCAGTTGTGCCCCTCATTCTTAGCCCCACAAACCAATGCTGTGCAGTGTATATCATGGTTACCTCCTAAGCCAAATGGTTTCTTTAAATGTTGTACATGCAATGTTTGTAAGTTTGTTATCCAATCTGACACTTTCTCATGCCATCATGGCTTATCAATTCAAATATGTGATTTCATGAATGGCAAGACGAAATATGTGGTATATTATATTGTTTGTATCTGTGGTAAAGTGTACGTTGGTTCTACCATAAGGGAATTGCGAATACGCATCAGAGAACACCTTGCCAGTTTGACAAAATTTGATTCCAAATTACCACTTTCAACACATTGGCAGGTATATCACCAAATGGATAATGTCAGTGACATGAGGTTTATTGGGCTAATGCAAGCGAGATCTCACCCTAGAGGGGGGGACCGTCTTGCACTGCTGCGGCAACTGGAAGCTTGCACCATATGTGGGTTACGATGTACCTCTTTGGGACTCAACAGCGATACAGAACTGCATGTTTTTTTGTAGATGAGTAGGTGGATGTGGGACCCTCAACCCGACGCACTTTATATAGTGTGTGTCACTGCCAGAGTTTAGGGGACCAACAGGGTGCCGGCGCTGCATCCATGAGCCAAATGCATCAGTATTTACATATTTTTCTTTTCCTTTCTCTTCACTTGATTTTATCCATTCACTCTTGCAAACTCTTTGCACACGTGGCATCATTCGGTTAATCTGTTCAGACACTTTACTTTTCAGCACAATTAATAACTGGAATGGCACAACGTGGCATAATTTGGCTAATTCGTTTAGACATTTTACTACTTAGTACACTCAAAACTCGAATTGTAATGACAATTCAATACAATGGTTTGACAATACAAAGGACCCAACAAGTAGGTGGATGTTAGGGAAACAATTATGAGCGTGATCGCTTTTGTACAACAATGGTGTGATGATTGAAGTTTTGCTCGAATATACGTGTTTTTATGGTTAGCGGAGCACACGATCGGGGACACGTGTCATATCACATATTTTGCTAATACTTGTCTCTGCTACTCGCATACTAGATCGGCATTGTTCTATTTAATTTGTGAATTCTCACGTGACCGATTCGGCGCACATGATCACACATCACGTGTTGCTAAGGTGCCTTTCTCTTCCTTATATACGTTACTCGGGTTCGTCCGCATTTGTACTTGTTGGTTTAAAGACGGAGGGGCGCAGATGGCAGGATATCGATGTAAGTTATTTTTAATTATGTATTCAGTGTTTCACATATGGACTCAGTTTTTCATCCCGCATTGCTTAAATAAGCACAGCTTTTTTCATTAGGTATTGGCCATTGAAAGCTGGCTGTATTTTGGAATACGAATCGTTTCCCAGGTCTGTGCTAGTAATCTAACTGTGCAGGTAACTTTAGTGTTGTTGTAATTGGGATTGTACTTTACTAAGAGCCTAGAGATATTCAATAACTCTGAGTAACTAACCATATGCATTCACTAGGTTCTCCTATTTTGAATTAAGGACGTCAACTTCACGTTCACTGATACCTTTGGCCGTAATCATAAGAGGATACTCATCAGTGAGACTTTGCGTTGGGTAAATGCTGAGTTGATACTTGGTGGCTTTACAATGGCAAGGAAGGGGCTTTGGAATCTTACTTTACACAGTGGTCTGGGAATGACTAAATATTGATTCACTATATACCGAGTTGATATATATGTATTTGGCTCCGCGGGTTCGGTGAGAGGTGCTGCTGCTGGTTACACTGGGCTCTAGGTGGTGGCACGCGTTAATCTATCGCATGTACTTTAGCAAAAGCGAATACAATACTTTGTTAACATTGAATAGCATTCCAGATGACCTACTTTTGTACATTTGGGTTGAAGTTTTCTTCTCCTATTCTATTTCTCTCCATGTGCTGTTGATGACATGTTGGTGTGTTAACCTTTTATGACATCTTGACTCGGTAATGTATAACTTACTTTATTGTTTGATGTTTTTTGCGTATTGGCTGACCCTGTTAATGTATGGTGACATATATGTGTATTGAAATTATTGCATATTACCTTTGTGGAGCAGAGTTTTGCCTTGAAAAGGACCTGTGGAGGTCGAAACACGTGTTGGCACGCAACTCTGTCACTTGAAATGAATACAATTAAATAACGCCAAAACCTATCTTCGTCTGAATTGAACTACATACTGTACATGGACTGATCATGAGGATTTCTAATATTGCAGATGCATAACTTGTACGAGCTTGCAGCGCATCCAATGGTGGAACATCCACTGTTTCTTCCTTCAATATTGACAGCATTCCAATACTGATCTCCTCCTCGGTAAAGACTCTGGAAGTACACCTGGACACTTCTCTCTCACTTACTCGCCAAGTGAATGCCATTGCTCCGTCTGCCTAATAGACTACAAAACCTTTTCAACGCATCCAGACCTTTTCTTTCCACGGACCGCTGCCTCACAGTTGCTCCCTGTTTGAGAAAAGGTCATTCAGAATAACACCCTCCGAGCAGCTCTCAACATCCCCAAACCTGAAGACAGCTCGACGGCAAGAAGGGTGGCCCATTAGCTCCCTATTCGCGAACAAATTCTCTTCAAAGTCCTGCCAATCACCCATAAATAACTTTCCACTGCTGCAAAAATCAGGAAAGCAAACTCATCCAGACCATCAGGGGTGCCTACGCCCACCGCCTCGTCGAACCGATATTTAAACAGACCAAAGCTGGAGGCTCGAGCATACGTTACAACAGTCCCAAAATGTTGCACTGTGCAAGAGGTGGAGCAGACAGGAAGACATCTGCACAAAACACGATGGAGGAACCCTTCCTCCATTCCATTCTGCTATGAATGACTGTCTAATCCCAACCCCTTTATAAACCTGCAACTTCAAAGGCCCTGTGCTTTGCAACATCCTTGTGTGTGGCTGAGCTTTTAGTGTGGGTGTGCCACTTTGAAGCTTGTTTCACAGGAGTCCCCTCTAGGTAGTTTGCTAGGAAGGAAATGTGTTGCCCGACCACCCAAAGGATCAAAGGAAAAATAGCATTCCTACCCATTGTTCTGCTGTCTGGGCAGACACAGGCAAGCTACTAGAATCCACATGAAACACTTATGTATAGGCACGTTCTAAATGCCATATCATATCATATCATAACCGTTCCATGGCTGGCCAGTGCTCACAGTGTTGACATGTGGTGACCCACATGTGATGTGGCATTAATAGGTAGTTGAACTATCAGCCACATTACCAAAACCCACGTATGACTTATTGTGGAAGATTACCCTGCCACCAGTCGATAGTTTATCATAATTATTATGGTTTTGGACGTGAGGTGAAGGATTAAATGTGTCTGTCTGCATTGGATTTTCTGTCATAGTAGCAGTCAAACGGGGCACCTGTGACCTTTGAACCTGCATTCTGCCACTGAGGATGGAATTATCTGCCAAATTGTATTAGGTAATCAAATTTTTTAAAAAAGCTGGGGCTTCTAAACCTTTACAAGGCGGCAATTCCTCACAGGGTGTGTGCATGCCTGTGCTTGAAATACACTGGATTGTGTTTCATTATTCCCCACTCAACAGACGTTTGCCTGTTGGCCTCTGCCTGCCTCTTAACTATGAATCCTAGAGAGCCCACTGCAACTCCCAGAATGCATTATACTGTTAAAAAAAAGCACATTGCCGAAAACCTGGTCTCACAGTACAATGGAGTCATTAGCTTGCCTTGTACACAGTAGCTGGGGAGAACCCGGCACACACGGTTCAGCAGATGTTCATTAACTCTAGAAATATGTAAATTCGCACATTTTATTATTTTAAAATGGCTGCCTTTTTTGCTGTTTTAATGGTCAAGATGGAAAGCCGATTCGGCGTAATGGCGAAAGGCGGGCATTAATCGCGCGGAAATGGACCAGCGATTAGAATTCCCCCCAGCACAGTGATTCGCGCGCCTGACAAGGAGGGAAAAAAAAAAAAGAAGAGCAAATTAAACGAGATGGAGAGACGGAGACCACGTCGTATGTTTCGCAGGGAAATTAAAGACTCGCTCTTCGCCTGTTCGCAGCGGCGCATTTGGCGGGACAGCTCGCAAATGAAAGCGATGGGGAATGATGGAATGGGACAAACTGTTTAGATGAGGAAAAATAAATTCACACCAGCCTAGTCCCTACAAGTTGATGAAGCGGCCTACTTATCTCTTGCACTTACGGCCCTCCGTCTTCGCCTGAAAGATCATTAAGCTTACACAACTGTATAATTCCTATCGCTGGTGTCTTGCATATATTTACAGAATTGAATTGTCAGGGCATGTCCTGGCGGGCATATTTCTTTCACGCGCCTGCCTCCTGTCATCACAATGGCTCTGCAGGTGACTTTATTTATTTTACATTCTGTTTTTTTTTTATATTCCCCTCCTTTCTTATTAATATATCAAGCATTTAAGGGTGCAGTGTTACCAATGTTGTGTTGCAAAGGCATGCTTAATGGTGATACCCAATGGGTGTAAACATCAGATGCACGCTTTTGTGGGAGAAAAATTATATTTATGAGGCAAGGGGGGCATTTTCTAATTCCATAAGTTATTATTTTTTAACAGTTCCTCCAAAGAATGTGAAGTACTCTGTTGCTTCTCAAAGCTAGGTCTGTTCCCAATAAATACCATAATCATGATAATAACATCACTAATAATAATAATAATCATAATCATAATCATAATCATAATAAAACATCACTAATAATAATAATAGCAAAATAATAATACAATATAATAATAATAATAATAATAATACTACAATAATAATAATATAATAATAATAATAATAATAATAATAATAATAACAGTCTATACAAGATCACAATTCTTGATCTCTGCAGGTTAGACATCAGGCAATAGCTAAAGACATCTTTGAAACATATGCCAAGTGTAGATTTTAAATAAACAGCAAAGGAATTGTCTGTCGATACATAGAGGATTGCAGTAGGATATCTCAGCAGACTAAGGCACCTACCCGAAGAGACCCAAGTTATGACAAGAAGGGCACAGATTTGAATTCCTCTAGGTCTCGTCTCACCAACCTCACGAGGCTGCATTAGGATGTATGGCTGGAAACAGACGCCTAGGACAATCGTTAGAGAGCATCCTCTCAGTTTAGAAGCACTCACAAGTAGGCTCTGTCTGGCCTACAGGTTAAAAGGGAAATGGCCGAGTGTGCAGGCTGGGTGGACTGTTATTTTCTGGTCTAAGTGGGTCCGTTTTGGGACCAAAGTGGGCCAGTTTGATGAGTACTTCACGGGTCGCTATTCTATTCTATTTGATTTGTCTAAAGCGGCAACTCGCCCGCAGACCTCAGAGCTGCTCCTTTTGACAAGTCTTACTGTACACCTGTTCGTTAAATGTCCAATTTGCAACGTATTTTATCAACAACAAATACAGCCTCCCTTGGGTACTTTTTAAACAGTCTGTCACAAAAGGAAGGCGTTGCCATTTCCGACGTTGCCTCTCTTTGATTGATGCCAGAGACACATGTATGCATCTCTACGACCCTGCTTACAATATTTCTTGAGGTTGCACGACTGTGTCATCTTGAAATTGTGTACATATAAGAATTGGGAGAGAAGCATCGGTAGGTCTGGCCGTCGCAATTATTAGCAGCTGCCTGGCTGAGTTAAAGGGATGAGCACAGAGGGGGCTGTACAATGTATGTTCTTATCTTCCGGGATGGTAGGCCCTAAGGGTGCTTATCATCCTTACACATGTATCACGCGGACACCAATGAAGGTAAGCACCTAGAATGTGATTCTTGTTACAGTCTAGTAGTGTCATCACTACTGTGTAACATGATCAGGTCTCTGTCATCTGCAATCACCTATTACAGGTGCTATCTGAAATTGGGATGCCTGCTCCTTGAGCCATCACAAAGCAGAACTCCAGCTGTCAATACACCGCTTAATTGCACGTGCTTAGCTTTACACGTTCCTATTGGCTGAAATAGCTTCCTGTGACACTTCACAGCCATTAAGTGATAAGGAGATTGTGTGTGCATGAATATGGCGGGGCAAGACAGCCCCTGAATGTGATCACCTGTTTTAAACTTGGAACCAGCTTTCTCATGTGTTCTATTTACGTGGATATTCAATGCAACACTTCACAGCTGCACAGGTGTATTTTTGTCATCATCACTGATGGTAAATTGATTATGTGTTTGTCCGATAGGAAGATCTCTCACATTAGAGTAACCTAGAGACCAAGAATTGAAGGTCTAATGAGGTGGCTGTGTATTGTAAGAAATAAAGTACCCTCTAAAGAACGTTATAGGGACATTACAAGGTGCCAAGGAGGTCCGTGACCCTCTAAAGGAACGTGCTTTTGTCCTTATTTTGTTGGGCACAGAACTGTGTGGTGACTTGCAATATCCTTATAAAAAACGGTGGGGGTACATTATCCCATCTACCTCAGCTCAACTTGATAATGTTTCTACAAGGAAATGCCTCTGCTTCGCCCTGGATTTAATGGCATGTGTGGTGGTATGCAGGAAGATCGGATCCCTTGAACCCGGTACCTCTGTTCCTGATGTACACGTCTGCATATGTGCACTTGGTGTGCTAACGTCATCTGGAAATCCATAGCGTTCAGGTTCCAATACAGGTTTTCCTGCTGCCAGTCCTTTTTCCAGCACCACTGCCAATCACCAATGATTGATACACACACACATGTATATCGAGATAGATTGTGATAGATTGTGTTTATATGAATCATACAATTATCATTGTCCTTCAAAGTTTGGCCCAAGACAGTATTAGGGAGATGGTTACTGAAGAGTAATTGAAAGCAAGAAGGCTGATGAACCTAGAGTTTCACACAATGGTTGTGCCGCAAATGCACAACTGTTTGCAACATGGCAACTTCGGGAGACAATTCCAGTCACCCCCACTTTGGAGCACCTTCCTAGGCACTTTTCCAGGTAGGGCATTGCCACCTAAACTAACACTACTTCCATCAATGGCCACTGTCCATGACCCAGAAGCTGTATGTCATGGTTCAAACAACCAGTGATGATGTGGGCAGAAGGCTACACTTCACCAGCACCTCCCCAGTGTAGAAGCCACCCCTAACAGAACACCATCTGTTGAGGGCAGGAGAGCCTTCCATTTTTTTGTTTTTTGTTTTTAAATAAAATGATGCCAGTAATTCTTTTCTGGAAGGGAGGCCTGCTAATCAGACTCGCTTTCATAATGCTCAATGCCAGAATCTTATTGGTCTCATGTAACTTTGCTGTGTCCATCTCCTGTTATCCCCAGCACCTGTGCTGGAGTGATTTGTGTTGTATGGATTTGAAGTGTTTAGCTTGCAGCTCGCCTTTACAATGGGAGGTGAGTGTATATGTATCTTCAAGCGTTTGCTAAGATACTTTGTTGTTCACTTATGCAGGTGTGGTGATGGTCACACTTTGGTGTGTTGCTCTCTGTTTGAGCTTCTTCCAAAGCTTTGCTTATTCTGTATTTTTACGTGTTTTAGGTCATCATATTTGGCAGAACAATGGGGGTCTGAGTTGAAGAACGTCCCACCAGCGATTGATGCTTATTTACAATATTCCGGGCCTTGAGTGAAGACTTTTTGAAGTCGAAACTAGCATCATATCTTGGCCATGTGTGCTTTCCAGCAGTTGAGACCACCCCTCACAGATATGTTCTGTGTCCCGTTAAGGCCTCCAATTGGCTGCATATGTGATCACTGACTTAGTGGTGCAGGCCATTGGTCTCAGGTTAGTCTTCTTTGTAAACACACACTCATGAGCATGTTTTGATATTTCTGTGTTAATTTGCGCACACAACTGTTGTTCTAAATGTGATGCCTGTCTTGGTTATATGTATGTGTATGTGCTGCCTATTGTAGACATTATGGGCCTTATTAACAGAAGCTTTTTACAATTTTACAATCCCATACAAAAACGCTCTGTTTGTTTGTTTGTTTATTTATTCATATGGCGCACAAAACCCAAAGGTATCTGGGTGCCTTTCACACAAAAACAGGCCCTATATGTGCTGTTGATTTGAGATGTTCCAACGCTACATTTTCATGAAAGTATATATGTTTTTTGATAATAAACTTGTGTTGTAATTTTACAATTATATGTGTTCAGTTTATTTGATGCACACATTTGGTTTTGTGATCTAGCACCTTGACTCATCTGTGTGCTAAATGGAATTACCAATAACATATCTCAGACCAAATAACCGGACAGACTCAAAGGAGATTGTAAAATATTGCTTTACTCTCAAGAAGTAAAGTAGGGTGAATAAACACTCATCAAATTGTCGAACGGGAAATCATATTATGCCTCCTATACTGTATGAATGTATATATATTGGCCTACGCCAAGCCGCTTGCGAAGAAATCCGCCTTACAATGTTTGCCGCCATTTTAGGTCTATCCGCCATTTTCGATTCTCTCTTTGAAGTCACCCTGTGTTCCAAAATGGTGGACAGTGTCATTCCTTGACCTCTGAGTACAAACTAATATGTAACTTGCCTGCAGGCCATATGTTAGGGTCGTGAACTGAGACCTTGGCCTTCATTGACCTGTGTCTAGAGGATTACCTGCGCCAACAAAGCTAATCTGCAAGCATTTGTTAAACACAATGTATTCAAATACTGAAATGTGAACACTTGTTTGACTACATTGTATAAAACTCTTTGAGAAGGCTCTATGAGAAATCTTAAGATATACTGTTGCCATTGTCACTTGTTAAGTGAATGTATTAAAGGTAAACCCTAAATGCATAGATGTATGAACTCAGCACGAACCCTAGATCCATGATGTATTAACTTGTATTAACTTGTAAGTGGGTTGAACATCATGTTTTGGACTGCATAAAGGTACGACTATTCTAATGTACAGTCCCACTCACTGAGCACACCGAACCAAGCTGGAGTTCGTTGTGTTGTACTGAGGGCTGATAGCTATCTGTTGCTTTGTCCTTTGAAACTGTTCAGTATAAAATAAAGATCTTTGTATTTTCCTTTGTAACCCGCGTTTGGTGTATTTCCTTTTGGGGTACTCAGCCTCGATATCTTCTTTTTGTTTTCACAAAATTGACTCATGCAGGATCACACTCATTTGTAGTTTTTTATAATGCTAGATGCGTCATATAGGACGTCATTCTAGGACAAACTGCAAAATCTATTGAGTGCTGGGATTGGAATAAGGGTTCATATCTACCTACAGAAAATATGCATCTTATTCCCTCATTAGCAGTCTCTTATCTGTAAGATACACCCTGATCTACTTCTACTCACATGGTGCAAGCTCCTCCTCATAGCAGCACCTCTGGCAGTGGAATAATAATTTGCAACATTATATGCAAATGTGCATGACAGATTATTCTAATTGGTTCGTAACCCAACTCCAACCTTGGACATTCGGCTTGCTAGCAGCACTTACAAGGAAACAAAACCCAGGTATTTGGAGATACGCCAGCATTCCGCTTGTTTCCGCTATTAGTCTACCCTCTCTCATTAGTACGTCTCATGCCAATGTCTTTTGTTTGAAAGTTGACCTTGCCAGTCTGCACTGTCTTGGGACATTCAAGGGAGTGGAGGGACATCACTATCTTAGCTTCAAACTTAATGAATAGCTCTTGTTTGTAAGCTCTTCATCATGTGTTACAAAAACGTGAAATTGTCCATATTGATGGTTCTTTTAAAACCATTTTATTCAATTATGCTCAGTGCCGTTGCTCCTCTTGGACTTGCTCACTCCATCCCATATAAACTTCATGCCCTTTTAATTGTCCAATATTTGGCATCAGTAAATGCTCTTGTTTCTCCTAATCTTTGGGACAAATGCCCTTGCACATGGTCTACTCGTAGACTCCCTTCATGCTTTCCTTCATCTCTCGAAATAGCATCCTTGGTTTTAAGCCAATGTGTAAAACAGCTTCTTCATCTTCTTTCCCCATTAAGATCCTGGACATGTGATATTGAAGTAACTGGGATGATTGACATAAGCCGTCGTCCATCTTCTCATAATGGTTGTCCTAAATATTGAATATATACTTCTCATAAGCAAGCTTCTACGTATTCTTATTACCTTGCGTTTCAGCATATTTACAATCATTGACCAGTGGGTCAATGTATTCTTTTTTTGTGTTCACACATACTGCAAGATGGAACAAATATTTTTATAAGTACTATAGTTACATTGTTGTTCTTATTTATTTTCATATCGTTTCAACATAGATTCATATATCTTGTTTGGGACATTTTCTTGCTGTCATTAAACTTTGTTTAACATACATCCATGTCACGCACCATTTTATTCATGGCTGCATTCTGGCATCTCGGCAAAGAACATCTTTTTGCTAGCTTTCTTCCACTCTTTCAATGTGAGGGTATCTCCTGAATGGCTGTCTGAGTGCATGTCGTCTTTCATACAGTGGACGTGGTATGGACATGTCACATAACCTTGTGCATGGGTTCCCAAGTGCGACTCCCCATCTGTCATTCCAACAGGGTGGGGGTGAAGGGGCGTTGACTAAGGACAATGTGTCCACTTGCTCCTCTACATTCCCTCCTCTAGTCACATTCTCAACCAAACTCTTCACCTCCTCTTCTGAAATTGATATTCATCTTCTTCGATCATCACATCATATTTTCCTTTCTTTGTAACCCATATATTTGTCACACCCTTCAGGTGGCCAGCATTATTTATGTGTTCATTCACACTCCAGGGCAACAAACGACAATCTCCTGCTGGTGCACAAAATATCCATTGTCGCACATACTTTTTCCGATCCTGAGGATAATAGAACTTTGTTCCTGAAGGTGCAGGAGAACTCTTCTTTATATGTTCTTGGGTACCTTCTTCTGTTTGCATCTGTTCTCCAGTATGCTTGGTAATGTCAATCATTATTTTCATTCCAATAGCTTTCTTGGCTGTTTTCTGGCATTGTCCCAAGATGATCCTTATGAGACAGAACCTCAACATTACTAATAGTAATATTGCTCCAAGTAGTTTAAAAGCATTTGCAAACAATGATGGAATCCATCCAATCAATGATGAAAACCTGTCATCTCCTGCTGTTTTATTAGCTTCATCTTCCATCTGTGTGAGCAAGGTCATCAGCATCGTTATTGACTCTGTCAGTGGGCCTCATTACGACCCTGGTGGTAAAGTGATAATGGGCTGGTGGTGAACCCGGGGCCGTTATCACTCTATCGGCACACTACCATGTGGACCCCTTGCTCACTATTCTTAGAGAGGCACAGATCCACCGTACTGATGAGGTCCAACCAGACTGAAACACGTGTCTGGGGTTTCTGTTGGTAGTCTTGTTCAGAGGAGAATTGCCTAGCATTTCGTTGATGGACTGCCCCAGGGCAGGACAAAGACTGATATGTTTGGGATATTTCTTCTCTGTGAAAGATAGTGAGCTAAAGACTCTGGGTAAGTCTCTCGTAACCCGGACTAATGTCTGGCAGAGGGACTCCTAGGACCCCCCTTGTTAATTTGCATATTTAAGTAACTTTGGGACTCACCCTAAGTTACTAGGGGAATGCAGACGTGGAACCCTTGCTCACTAGTCTTAGAGAGACACAGAGCCACCCTACTGATGAGGTCCAACCTGACCGAAACACGTGTCTGGGGTTTCTGTTGGTACTCTTGTTCAGAGGAGAATTGCCTAGCATTTCGGTGCTGCACTGCCCTAAGGCAGGACAAAGACTAATACGTTTGGGATGTTTCTTCTCTGTGAAAGATAGTGAGCTAAAGACTCTGGGTAAGTCTCTCGTAACCCGGACTAATGTCTGGCAGAAGAACTCCTAGGAACCCCCTTGTTAATTTGCATAGTTAAGTAACTTTGGGACTCACCCTAAGTTACTAGGGGAATCCAGACGTGGAACCCTTGCTCACTATTCTTAGAGAGGCACAGATCCACCCTACTGATGAGGTCCAACCGGACCGAAACACGTGTCTGAGGTTTCTGTTATTACTCTTGTTCAGAGGAGAATTGCCTAGCATTTTGGCGCTGGACTGCCCCAGGGCAGGACAAAGACTGATATGTTTGGGATATTTCTTCTCTGTGAAAGATAGTGAGCTAAAGACTCTGGGTAAGTCTCTCATAACCAGGACCAATGTCTGGCAGAGGGACTCCCAGAACCCCCCTTGTTAATTTGCATATTTAAGTAACTTTTGGTCTCACCCTAAGTTATTAGGGGAATCCAGACGTGGACCCCTTGCTCACTATTCGTAGAAAGGCACAGATCCACCCTACTGATGAGGTCCAACCAGACCAAAACACATGTCTGAGGTTTCTGTTAGTACTCTTGTTCAGAGGAAAATTGCCTAGCATTTTGGCGCTGGACTGCCCCAGGGCAGGACACAGACTGATATGTTTGGGATATTTCTTTTCTGTGAAAGATAGTGAGCTAAAGACTCTGGGTAAGTCTCTCATAACCAGGACTAATATCTTGCAGAGGGACTCCCAGGACCCCCTTGTTAATTTGCATATTTAAGTAACTTTGGGTCTCACCCTAAGTTACTAGGGCAATCCAGACGTGGACCCCTTGCTCACTGTTCTTAGAGAGGCTACAGATCCACCCTACTGATGAGGTCCAACCAGACTGAAACATGAGTCTAGGATTTCTGTTGGTACTCTTGTTCAGAGGAGAATTGACTAGCATTTCGGTGCTGGACTGCCCAAGGGCAGGACAAAGACTGATATGTTTGGGATATTTCTTCTCTGTGAAAGATAGTGAGCTAAAGACTCTGGGTAAGTCTCTCGTAACCAGGACTAATGTCTGGCAGAGGGACTCCAGGACCCCCTTGTTAATTTGCATATTTAAGTAACTTTGTGTCTCACCCTAAGTTACTAGGGGAGTCCAGATGTGGACCCTTGCTCACTTTTCTTAGAGAGGCATAGATCCACCCTACTGATGAGGTCCAACCAGACCATAACACGTGTCTGGGGTTCTGTTGGTACTCTTGTTCAGAGGAGAATTGCCTAGCATTTCGGTGCTGCACTGCCCCAGGGTAGGACAAAGACTGATATGTTGGGGATATTTCTTCTCTGTGAAAGATAGTGAGCTAAAGACTCTGGGTAAGTCTCTCGTAACCCGGACTAATGTCTGGCAGAGGACTCCTAGGACCCCCTTGTTAATTTGCATATTTAAGTAACTTCGGGACTCACCCTAAGTTACTAGGGGAATCCAGATGTGGATCCCTTGCTCACTATTCTTAGAGAGACACAGATCCAGCCTACTGATGAGGTCCAACCAGACCAAAACACGTGTTTGGGGTTTCTGTTGGCACTCTTGTTAAGAGGAGAATTGCCTGGCATTTCGGTGCTGCACTGCCCCAGGGCAAGACAAAGGCCCTCATTACGACCCAGGCGGTAAGTTACCGCCTGGGTCGGACTCTTACCACCATGGTGTAAACTACGTTTACAGCATGGTGGATGGCGGATTTACCGTCCCATTCCAAGGTGAGTGGGGCGGTAAATCCCCATTTCCCATTTTACCCTTCCCCATTCCCTTTTTTGCCCCATAGGGCATAATGGGAGTGGGGAAGGTGCTAATTACGCCACCGTAAATTACGGTGGCGTAATTAGCACCATGGTCCCTTAGCGCCATGGATTTTAACGCCTGCAAAAAGCAGGCGTTAAACTCACCATGGCGCAAAGGGACCTCGGAATCAGGCGTTAAGGGTCGGCGCTGTTTACGGTGCCGTTAACCCCTTAACGCCTGATTCGTAATGAGGCCCAAAGACTGATATGTTTGGGATATTTCTTTTCTGTGAAAGATAGTGAGCTAAAGACTCTGGGTAAGTCTTTCGTAACCCGGACTAATGTCTGGCAGAGGGACTCCTAGGACCCCCCTTGTTAATTTGCATTTTTAAGTAACTTTGGGTCTCACCCTAATTTACTAGGGGAATCCAGACGTGGACCCCTTGCTCACTATTCTTAGAGAGGCACATATGCACCCTACTGTTGAGGTCCAACCAGACTGAAACATGCGTCTAGGATTTCTGTTGGTACTCTTGTTCAGAGGAGAATTGCCTAGCATTTCGGTGCTGGATTGCCAAGAGCAGGACAAAGACTGATATGTTTGGATATTTCTTCTCTGTGAAATATAGTGAGCTGAAGACTCTGGGTAAGTCTCTCATAACCAGGACTAATGTCTGGCAGAGGGACTCCCAGAACCCCCCTTGTTAATTTGCATATTTAAGTAACTTTGTGTCTCACCCTAAGTGCCTAGGGGAATCCAGACGTGGACCACTTGCTCACTTTTCTTAGAGAGGCATAGATCCACCCTACTGATGAGGTCCAACCAGACCAAAACATGTGTCTGGGGTTTCTGTTGGTACTCTTGTTCAGAGGAGAATTGCCTGGCATTTCGGTGCTGGCACTGCCCCAGGGCAAGACAAAGACTGATATGTTTGGGATATTTCTTTTCTGTGAAAGATAGTGAGCTAAAGACTCTGGGTAAGTATCTCGTAACCAGGACTAATGTCTTGCAGAAGGACTCCCAGGACCCCCTTGTTAATTTGCATATTTAAGTAATTTTGTGTCTCACCCTAAGTTACTAGGGGAATCCAGACGTGGACCCTTGCTCACTATTCTTAGAGAGGCACAGATCCACCCTACTGTTGAGGTCAACCAGATTGAAACATGAGTCTAGGATTTCTGTTGGTACTCTTGTTCAGAGGAGAATTGCCTAGCATTTCGGTGCTGGACTGCCCAAGGGAAGGACAAAGACTGATATGTTTGGGATATTTCTTCTCTGTGAAAGATAGTGAGCTAAAGACTCTGGGTAAGTCTCTCGTAACCCGGACTAATGTCTGGCAGAGGGACTCCTAGGACCCCCCTTATTAATTTGCATATTTAAGTAACTTCTGGACTCACCCTAAGTTACTTGGGGAATCCAGATGTGGAACCCTTGCTCACTATTCTTAGAGAGACACAGATCCACCCTACTGATGAGGTCCAACCAGACCAAAACACGTGTCTGGGTTTCTGTTGGCACTCTTGTTCAGAGGAGAATTGCCTGGCATTTCGGTGCTGCACTGCCCCAGGGCAAGATGAAGACTGATATGTTTGGGATATTTCTTTTCTGTGAAAGATAGTGAGCTAAAGAATCTGGGTAAGTCTTTCGTAACCCGGACTAATGTCTGGCAGAGGGACTCCTAGGACCCCCCTTGTTAATTTGCATATTTAAGTAACTTTGGGACACACCCTAAGTTACTAGGGGAATGTAGACGTGGAACCCTTGCTCACTATTCTTAGAGAGACACAGATCCACCCTACTGATGAGGTCCAACCAGACCGAAACACGTGTCTGGGGTTTCTGTTGGTACTCTTGTTCAGAGAATTGCCTAGCATTTCGGTGCTGCACTGCCCTATGCAGGACAAAGACTAATAAGTTTGGGATGTTTCTTCTCTGTGAAAGATAGTGAGCTAAAGACTCTGGGTAAGTCTCTCGTAACCCGGACTAATGTCTGGCAGAAGAACTCCTAGGAACCCCCTTGTTAATTTGCATAGTTAAGTAACTTTGGGACTCACCCTAAGTTACTAGGGGAATCCAGACGTGGAACCCTTGCTCACTATTCTTAGAGAGGCACAGATCCACCCTACTGATGACGTCCAACCAGACCGAAACACGTGTCCGGGGTTTCTGTTGGTAGTCTTGTTCAGAGGAGAATTGCCTAGCATTTCTTTGATGGACTGCCCCAGGGCAGGACAAAGACTGATATGTTTGGGATATTTCTTCTCTGTGAAAGATAGTGAGATAAAGACTCTGGGTAAGTCTCTCATACCCAGGACTAATGTCTGGCAGAGGGACTCCCAGAACCCCCCTTGTTAATTTGCATATTTAAGTAACTTTGGGTCTCACCCTAAGTTATTAGGGGAATCCAGACGTGGCCCCCTTGCTCACTATTCGTAGAAAAGGCACAGATCCACCCCACTGATGAGGTCCAACCAGACCGAAACACGTGTCTGAGGATTCTGTTAGTACTCTTGTTCAGAGGAGAATTGCCTAGCATTTTGGCGCTGGACTGCCCCAGGGCAAGACAAAGACTGATATGTTTGGGATATTTCTTCTCTGTGAAAGATAGTGAGCTAAAGACTCTGGGTAAGTCTCTCATAACCAGGACTAATATCTTGCAGAGGGACCCCCAGGACCCCCCTTGTTAATTTGCATATTTAAGTAACTTTGGGTCTCACCCTAAATTACTAGGGGAATCCAGACATGGACCCCTTGCTCACTATTCTTAGAGAGGCACAGATCCACCCTACTGTTGAGGTCCAACCAGACTGAAACATGAGTCTAGGATTTCTGTTGGTACTCTTGTTCAGAGGAGAAATGCCTAGCATTTCGGTGGTGGACTGCCCAGGGCAGGACAAAGACTGATATGTTTGGGATATTTCTTCTCTGTGAAAGATAGTGAGCTAAAGACTCTTGGTAAGTCTCTCGTAACCAGGACTAATGTCTGGCAGAGGGACTCCCAGGACCCCCTTGTTAATTTGCATATTTAAGTAACTTTGTGTCTCACCCTAAGTTATTAGGGGAATCCAGATGTGGACCACTTGCTCACTTTTCTTAGAGAGGCATAGATCCACCCTACTGATGAGGTCCAACCAGACCAAAACACGTGTCTGGGGTTTCTGTTGGTACTCCTCTGTGAAAGATAGTGAGATAAAGACTCTGGGTAAGTCTCTCGTAACCCGGACTAAATGTCTGGCAGGGGGACTCCTAGGACCCCCTTGTTAATTTGCATATTTAAGTAACTTCGGGACTCACCCTAAGTTACTAGAGGAATCTAGATGTGGAACCCTTGCTCACTATTCTTAGAGAGACACAGATCCACCCTACTGATGAGGCCCAACCAGACCAAAACATGTGTCTGGGGTTTCTGTTGGCACTCTTTTTCAGAGGAGAATTGCCTAGCATTTCGGTGCTGCACTGCCCCAGGGCAAGACAAAGACTGATATGTTTGGGATATTTCTTTTCTGTGAAAGATAGTGAGCTAAAAACTCTGGGTAATTATTTTGTAACCCGGACTAATGTCTGGCAGAGGTACTCCTAGGACCCCCCTTGTTAATTTGCATATTTAAGTCACTTTGGGTCTCACCCTAAGTTACTAGGGGAATCCAGACGTGGACCCCTTGCTCACTATTCTTAGAGAGGTACAGATCCACCCTACTGTTGAGGTCCAACCAGACTGAAACATGCGTCTAGGATTTCTGTTGGTACTCTTGTTCAGAGCAGAATTGCCTAGCATTTCGGTGCTGGACTGTCCAAGGGCAGGACAAAGACTGATATGTTTGGGATATTTCTTCTCTGTGAAAGATAGTGAGCTAAAGACTCTGGGTAAGTCTCTCGTAACCAGGACTAATGTCTGGCAGAGGGACTCCCAGAACCCCCTTGTTAATTTTGCTAAATGACTGAGACATTTTGTATCATGTGGAGACATTTCTCTTGCAGTAATTGTTCTTGCCGCATTCATGGAACAGATATTTCAACTTTCTTCTGATGTTCTCTCTCCCACCTTTTAATGGGATGATACCAAAAGTTATTTGTCAAATGATCTGATTTGTCTAAATATGAGTTGATACTTTATCTTCCTTAGCATCTCTCTTTACTCAGCAAAAGGGTTTTTTAATGTCAGAACATAATGGGGTTCTTGGTCTCTTTATATGGAAAATTGGAATAATGGGACTGGTGGGGAATGTCTTATTTTCTGGTTTCTGGCCGCTTATGATATTTGTGAATGCCAACGTTATAAGGAGAAATGTCAAATTCAAAATACCACAAACAGTTTCAACAATTACCTTGCGTTTGGTACATCTCTTTCATGGGGATAGAGTTCTCATCTCTTGCAACATTTCCGTTGTTGCTACCTTTTTCTTTAATATGTCAATAACTATCGTTTTAACTGTAAGTTATCTATTTGTAACCGGAACTGTAAAATGATTGCCAAAATCTTTCTTAAAATGATAAAGCCACACTTTGGATCTCTGAAAAATGTCACAATATTCATAGTTCTTCCTATTAAAGCTGGATAAGACCGAAGTACATAGGTAAAAACAGCAGGTAAGAATGTCTAAACTGTCGACAACATATAATCTCAAATATTCTTTTCCATCTTTGATTATTTCATAGTCTTCTCTGTCTTATTCTAGGGAAGGTATTCCAAGATTACTGTAGATAAATGAATCCATAGGTCAATCCTAATCTAAAAGTGTTTTGCTTTCTTCATCCAAGTTCTTGATCATCGATCGTGTGGTAGTCCTTTGTTGCTCTTCTCCTGATTCACTACGGGTACGTGCTATGTTGGAGATACTTGCTTCACTGTAGGCTGGTACAGGAGAGGTCAATGTTGCTTCACTTTTATAGGGTTCAATATCATGTAGGTGAATTCATGCCCTTCTTCCTTTCCGCTTCACAGCAGTAGGGCGTATGTCCTCTACCCCATGAGGTCCTTCAAATTGAGGGGTACTCCAGATACGCACACATTTTCGTAACAGAACCTGGTCCCCTCTATATAATAGCAATGTTTTAAGGAGTTTTTCAAATTTCAAGACACATTTGGCCTCATCACGAGTCTGGTGGTAACCCTTAAATGCACATTTAAGGTCTGCCAGATCATGGCATTTGCGGATTTCCCCCAGCTCTGAGCTGGGGGGAAATCCGCGGCAAAATTGCCGATTTTCGGTGCGATTACCACCGGCGGGAAATCCGCCGGTGGTAATAGCGCAAATTTTCCCCATTGTGCCCAATGGGGAATGAGGAATTCCCTAATGGGCCCAATGGGGAATGGGCAATTCCCTTCTGCCAAACCCGTGATCTGGAGCTAATAGCGCCGGGGGTTTGGCGGTAGGGCTATTAGTGCCGGCGCTAACAGTGCCGGCATTACCGCCCAACTCGTGATGAGGCCCATTGTCTTCTTTTTTTTACATTTGACCTCGCCTGTTGACGCTTGAACTGTTGAGTCATCGATTTTTTAAAATAATCATGCAGTTCATCACCTGAAGCCCTTGCTATGCTGTCGGCATCTGTATCTGCCCTTGTTGGGCGGGGTGAAAGGAGTTCCCATTAGGCGTCGAGTCCCCAGCTCATGGGGGGTTAAATGGTGATCTGAACCAGGTTGGTTTCTTAGTGCATATGATGCAAGTGGTAGAGAATGCAGCCATGCTTTCTTCAATGTCAATTTAATCTTCACTATCCTTTCCTTCAAAAGTCCATTTAATCTCTCACATACTCCAGTTGGCTTGCGGGTAATAGGCCGAAGTAAACTTATGCTCAATGCCTAATAGTGAGACTATAGTTTCAAAATGTTCATTCACAATATGCAGTCCATTATCGATCGCAAACCCTCGCACACCCACATCTTGAAAAATACTTCAAACGAAAAACTTTGGAGCGCATGCAACATTAGGAGGCATGCATGGACCTGTCTCAATCCATCGAGAAATGGAAAAAGCGTCAAAACTACACATATCCTGTATCGATAGCCATTACATGTTCGTAACATATCCACATAGTCTATGGGCCTCATTACACGGACGGCGGTAAGGGTTAACGGTCACCGTTAATGGCAACGGTGACCGTTAACCCTTACCGCCGTACTACGAGGTCCCTTTGCGGGTTGGAGGAATTAACGCCTGCTTCTTGCAGGCGTTAAAAACCAACCCGCTAAGGGACCTCGGAGCTAATTACGGCACCGCAAAATTGCGGTGCCGTAATTAGCGCCTTCCCCATTCCCATAGAGCCCTATGGGGCAGAAATGGGAATGGGGAAGGGCAATGGCGGAAGGGGGATTTACCGCCCCTCCCACCTTGGAATGGGGCGGTAAATCCCCTTTCCGCCAAGGCGGTGCCGGTAATTTACCGGCATGGTCCAGGGTGCTAATAGCACCCTGGATTACCGCCTTCCGTGTAATGAGGCCCTATGTGCAAATGTTGGAAGGCGCCATTAGGTCTGGGGATTACTCCCCTCACCATTCTCAAGGTGTGCCATGTCGTTAATTTCTGCCGCACAATACATCTTGCAATGAA
Organism: Ambystoma mexicanum; assembly: GCA_002915635.3. Lineage (NCBI taxonomy): Eukaryota > Metazoa > Chordata > Amphibia > Caudata > Ambystomatidae > Ambystoma > Ambystoma mexicanum. The sequence continues at coordinate 969,396,354 of CM030325.1, forward strand.
CTGTGCCACGTGTACACTAGGTTTGTGGTATGAACCAGTTTCCTGCTATTGTAGCAGCTAAACTCTCTCAAGTCAAATGCACAGGATAGAGGAGCTGCTCCAATACAACTCTCAATAATACTAGAGGCATAACTAGCTTCCCTGTACTATCCTGTCTCCAAATTGCCTCAGTGGGGGATAGAGAACACCCCCACGTTTTCCATAGCTTCATTTCTTCTTGTGATGCTCCTCCTTCTAATTCAATTAACTGTACAGTTGATGTCATATTAAATCCTTCTTTTGCCAACATGCATTGCCATGTCACTTCCTTCAAATCTTTTATCTCATCTTCAATTATGCTTAAATAATATATGACCACTTGGGTGATTGCGGTGGTGGGCTTCTTTCGTGAGATTAAACTGCTTTCCTGATGGGAGTACGTGTGTAGGGGTTACCAGCTGGGTGTCCTCACACTAACTGCTCCGGGGGGGACACGGACTCAGTCTCTGACTTTGAATTCTAGATCTCGAATTTTGAATTTGAACTAGATTCGAAAAAGAATTGATCTGACAGAGCCTTTCGGGGAACTTTGAGATGCATGGGGCTCTGGACAAAGATTGTCTTAGTTTTTGCAGGGAATCTGGATCAGTTAATGGGGGGACCTCTCTATCTCTCCTTTCCTCTTTCCCCTCTTCAATTTTGTAAAAATTGTTTTATACAATTAAACAAAAAAAAAATATATATATATATGTTATGTTTGGCCTTTATGTCTGTGGCTTCGTTCCTGTGAGAGATTAAGCCTGTTCTTTTTTAATGTGTTGCGCATTTCTTGCTGGCTATTGTTTCTAGAAAGCTCAAGGCTTCAATGAGTTTGTTTAATAGCCCTGCATGTTGCACTGAAGTGGTGTCTGCATAGAAGAAGCCCCTCTTCTTCCAACATACTACGCTGCAAGTACTGCTGATGTCGCATAGGCGGAGTCAGAGTACACCATCACTTTCTCACCCTCAAAGCTACTAAGTGCTTCAATAAGCACAACTTATTCTGAAGCTTGTCCTGAATAGGTTGATAGTTATTGGCTGCTCAATACTTGAAAGGTGCCCTCTCAGGTCCCCCATACTACTGCCGATCTCGAATGTCTCACCCCAATTTTTTGGTGAATTGTGAATTTTAGATGAACCTTCCATGAAAACCACTGCCCCTCTTTGTTGAACATTCGTTCTAACATTCGGAATATCATTGTAACAGTGTACGTAACACAGTCATGCACATCATCATCTTCTCCCACTGGTTCAGCTATAAAAGGTGATCGATTCACTGTGCTACATCTTACAATTTTGATTGCAGGGTTTGAGATAATTACCTCATACTCCAATGTTCTTTGAGTGGTCAACATGCTCTTGCTCTTTCCTAGTATTTTCGATGGCAAATATTGCAGCAGCCTAAGATTGTTCGCAAGCACAGTGTTATTTCATAACCGAGTCTAGAATTCCATCGTAATAAGCTAATGGGTTATTACCATGTCCTAATGTTGTCGTCTGCGTAAGGACTGCTGTCATGACTTCTCCATTTGAATGGGAACATAAGTAAAATTCTTCACTGTAATTTGAAATCCCTAATACGAAGCTGTACTAATCACGTTTTTTTAATTAATTAAATACTTCAGTCATGTAATCTGTTCATTGTAATTCAGTTTGGCCACCTGTGCTTCTTTGAGCATTTTAAAAGTGGTCAAATATGTGTACTGTAGTCAAAACACACAGACTTACAAATTGCTGTATTTGTCTCCACCGTTTTGGCTGCTTGGTTCTCATAATGCGTTTTTCTATGTCAGCGGTCACTCTTGTCCCTTCATGTGAGATTCAGGGGGTAATTCATAGAATTCAGCGCACAAGTGGCGCACGCGGCTGGCGCACAGTGTGCGCGTGCGAATCCCTGCGCCAGCCGCATGAGCCAAAACCCATTTCCGCGCACAGCGTATTCATGGATTCCAGCCACCAAAACCAGCCGTGGCGCACAGTGGCGCAGCGACCTTGCAGCAGCGCCAGTTACGCCCCCAAGAACGCCTTCCGCGCAGGGAAAAGCCATCAAAATCCCCAATCCAGCGCAAAGGGCTGCGCTAACCCTGTACCAGCACGGCAAGCGGGCTACGTGTATTTCAGGGGTTCGCGTGAACTTACTCACGCGATCGGGCTGGGGGAGCGGCTACGTGTATTTCAGGGGTTCGCGTGAACTTTCCCACACGATCGGGCTGGGGGAGCAGGCTACGTGTATTTCAGGGTTCGCGTGAACTTTCTCACGCGATCGGGCCTGGGGGAGCGGCTACGTGTATTTCAGGGGTTCGCGTGAACTTTCTCACGCGATCGGGCCTGGGGAGCGGGCTACGTGTATTTCAGGGGTTCGCGTGAACTTTTCTCACGCGATCGGGCCTGGGGGAGCGGGCTATGTGTATTTCAGGGGTGCGCGGGAAGTTCCACACGCGATTGGCCTGGGCCGCGTGTATTTCAGGGGTGCGCGGGAAGTTCCACACGCGATTGGCCTGGGCGCGTGTATTCCAGGGGTGCGTGGGAAGTTCCACACGCGATTGGCCTGGGCGCGTGTATTTCAGGGGTGCGCGGGAAGTTCCACACGCGATTGGCCTGGGCGCGTGTATTTCATGGGTGCGCGGGAAGTTCCACACGTGATTGGCCTGGGCGCGTGTATTCCAGGGGTGCGTGGGAAGTTCCACACGCGATTGGCTTGGCGCGTGTATTCAGGGGTGCGCGGGAAGTTCCACACGCGAATAGCCTGGGCGCGTGTATTCAGGGTGCGCGGCAAGTTCCACACGCGATTGGCCTGGGCGCGTGTATTCAGGGGTGCGCGGGAAGTTCCACACGCGAATAGCCTGGGCGCGTGTATTTCAGGGGTGCGCGGGAAATTTACACGCGAATAGCCTGGGCGCGTTAATTTCAGGGGTGCGCGGGAAGTTTTACACGGAATAGCCTGGGCGCGTGTATTTACAGGGGTGCGCGGGAAGTTTCACACACGAATAGCCTGGGCGCGTGTATTTCAGGGGTGCCAGGGAGTCCTACATGTGATTTGACAGTGTGGGTCCTCCCAGGTGTTCCCTGTACACCCTCCACGGCCCCTGCAGGCAGCCCACACCACAGGGGACTACCCTGCATCCCTGGTCATGTCCCGCAGGCAGCCCACCCAACATGGGCATGCCCTCCAGCAAGGCACATGTCTCCTTGAACTAATGAACACCAACTCATGTCCCCCCACCCCCCCCCCCAGCACTGTGGGGCACCTGCCAGCAGTTCCCCACCCATGTCCAACTCATGTCCCCACCACCCCACCCCCAGCACTGTGGGGCACCTGCCAGCAGGCCCCCACCCATGTCCAACTCATGTCCCCCACCACCCCCACCCCCCAGCACTGTGGGGCACCTGCCAGCAGGCCCCCACCCATGTCCAACTCAATGTCCCCCACCACCCCACCCCAGCACTGTGGCACCTGCCAGCAGGCCCCCACCCATGTCCAACTCATGTCCCCCACCACCCCACCCCCAGCACTGTGGGGCACCTGCCAGCAGGCCCCCACCCATGTCCAACTCATGTCCCCAACACCCCACCCCCCAGCATTGCGGGGCACCCTCCACCAGGCCCTCGCCCATGTCCCATCCATGCCCCCCTGCACCTGGGTCCCAACAATCCCAATCATGTCCGTTATGGCCATCCTCCCTGCCAAAAGGCCCAACCAACTATCACATCCACCCACATATCAAAGGCAATTACATGTTACACACCCAATGTAAATAATGCAAATGAACACATGTCTGTCACACACAATGGCTGCAAGTGAATGTTAAAACACCCAACATGACATGCATGAAAGTAATGAGATGATACGACACATTGAAGGATGAAAATAAAAATGTATTGAAAATCAACTAGAATGGAAATGAAATTAGAAAACCACAAAGCAAAACAACAAAAAGAAGATGAATGTCCATGAAAAAATCAAAAAATCAGAAAATCCATAGAAGAACTATTTACAAGACAATCCCGGGTCCATGAGCCCAACCAAATGAAACTAACTATGTCAACTAACTAAAAACTGAACTATATACAAAAAAGTGGCGCATTGTCCAATCGCAACCAAATAAAAAAAATAATAATTTAAAGAAAACCTACCACTAACTATATAACTATATACAATGGCAGTGGGCAAGTCCTGCGGCTCACTCTGTGATGTTGCCGGCCAGGGCATCATCGAACTCCATGTCGATGTCCTGGAGGCGGACTCTGTCCTGGCCCGAGGTCTCGCAGGGATAACCCATGTTTCACCCTCAAAACTCCCTGCGAGCTTCCTCGAGGCACTCAGCCCGCCTCAACGCCCGACGCATGGAGAACTCCGCCCTGACCATGGTGAGCCGCTCCTCTTCCGCCCGCTGCCGCTCCGCACCTATCCGCTGGACCAACTGCTCCCACACGGAAGACACTACCATCCAGGGTTCTCCTGCCCTCCGGCCGATGCCTGCCCCTCTGATCTTGATGGCCCCGAGCCATGATGCCTCCCACGTCGAGCCTGCTGCTGCCTCCGACGCCACTGCCTCTGCCAGCACGACGGCATCCAGAGATGATGGAAGACCACCGACGCCGTCGTGCACGTGCCCTGCCCGATGATGCCGTCACATCCTCCATCTGCTGGGGTCCAGTTGCTGTGTTGTCCACCCCTGCTGGACCTCTGACTCCCGACTGTGGCAGGGATGGGATCCCCACCGAGCTGGCTGCATTGGTCAGGGCAGGTCCACAGGGGCCCTGGTGGCATCTGGGCCGGAAGACGGCAAGGAGAACGACTGGCGTATAGTTCTCCACAGAGGAGGAGAGGGCCGCCAGATTGGCCGACACATGCAGAAACCCCCGAACATGGCCGATCCCAATTGGGCCACGTCGGCACGGTGCTCTTCGTGATGACGTGCGTGCTCCTCCTGGGAAGCACGCACGGCATCACGAATCACAGCCGTGCGCATCAACGACCCAATCAGGACTTCTCCACACGGCCAGGGTCCCCTCGTCCGCAGGTGGGGGGGTCAGACGACATGGACATCCCCTCTACCTGCGCACGGGCCTGATACGGGGCATCCCTGCTGGTGCAAGGTGGCACCCACAGGTTCAGGCACAGCGACATGCACAGGCCCCTCCACGGTGACCTGTGCTGCCTCCTGCCCCTGCCCCTGGACTGCACCACTTGCACCAGCAGGGATGCCCCACCAGGCCCCATGTGCGCCTCAGTGGCGGCCTCCTCCTCCTCTGTGGAAACCACCAACCTGGATGGCTCCACCGTCTACCCGCCGTAGCAGGCCCTGAGGGGGCTCACCCACCCCTTCCGCTGCAGCCGTGGGGCATCCCCGCCGCCTTGCTCCACAGAGCCGTCTCCGCCCTCTTCTTCAATAGCGCTGCATAGAGGGAGACATAGAACACAAGCATCAGGGTACTGTACAATGGTCCCCTAGACAGGAAGCAATAGCAGATGAGTGCCACTGTCAAAGTACACTTCCATCATGTCCCCCCACAACACATGTGTCAGTCCAGGCAAACACACACAAGTGACAGTCATGGTGCATGCCATGTACATTTCCATACATGTCCAATGGACTCTCGAAACATACAATGTAATGCTACTCACATGCATCATGGGTCATGCCTATCACATGCACACACTTCACCTCAGTCACATCCATTCTGGCCCGTACACCCCAATCACAGTGGATACAAGGATGACTAGGCTGCATCAGTGAATCTGTACATTGTCACAGACATTGTCATGCATCCATGGCATATCACAAGTCACAGACATGCAGGTCAGGCACACAGACATGGATACCATATATGTACCTGGCATCAGCACCCATCCCTCACCCCACCCATGTCCAGGAACAGAGACTGCCCATGCTCTCATGTGTACAATCTGCATAGGGCTCCCCATGTCACCTTTAAACACATGCAACGACCGTGCGGTTCACACATTGCTGATCGCACATGCATTACCATGATGTCCCTGCACACATACATGCGTACATGGCCTATGTCACACATACAGGCAGGTATCAGAACAACCAGCACACTGCAACATGCCCTGTCTCACACAGCAATGCTTGGCCACTTACCGCTCAACTCCAGACGGGTATCCCTCTCAAGGACCTGGCGTGGAGCGCTGGTGTACGCGTTCCAGGACCCTCATCTGATGGAACTCATGCGGCCCGGCCCCCTCCACGAGGCGCCGGGCCTTTATGAGGGTCCTGGACCTCAAGTCTTCCCAGCGCTTCTTGACCTTCTGGATGGTGCGGGTTGCCACCCCCTCCGCGTTGATGGCAACCACACAGTCGGCCCAGATCCTCTCCCGTCCTTCCTTGTTGGCGCGGGACGATCCGAAGAGGGCAACATACTGCCCCAGGACTTGCTCCACCAGGACACCAACTTCGGTGGCAGTGAAGCTGGTGCCCCTCTGCCCCTCTGGCCGGGGGTTGCCACTGGTGCCAGATGTTGATGTGCCCAACATGGCAACCCCAGGGGCAGGAGTGGGTGGGCAACTGGGTCCTGGGGCTGGGCTGTGGAGCGATGTTATCCGAGTCGGGAGTCTTCTGTTCCAGCAGGGGTGGACACAGCAACTGGACACCTGCAGATGGCTGATGTGCAGGCACCAAATGGCAGGGCACGGTGGCAGCAGGCAGGCAGGCAGGCAGGCAGCAGCAGATGGCACGTGGGAGGCTGCTCGGGGAACTGGGGGGCAGTAATTCGGCCTTCTGGGCAGGAGCGTGGTCTTCCGTGTGTTTTCGCGTGGCCAGCTTGATACGGAGTGATTTGGCACTTGAAAATCCTGCACGTCAGCGTGAAAATCGAGGAAAGGCCGTTAGCGCGTAAGCGCGTCAGCACGCGTACGCGATTTCATTGGACCAAAGGCCCTCACAGCGTAAGCGCGTCTGTGACGTTTTGCGCACGGGCATTGCCCTGGCAGGGCTTGGTTATCCCGCGTGCCTTTATGTTCTGTACGTGCTTTTTCGTGCGGTGCGTGTGTTTTCCATCAGTTGGGGTTCACACGCTATACTTCACAGCGGGTGTTGGCTACACGTTCTTCTACACGCAAGGCAGACGGTGAGTGGTACCCGCACCCCAGGCCCGATCGCGTGAAAAAGTTCACGCGAACCCCTGTAATACACGTAGCCCGCTCTCCCAGGCCCGATCGCGTGAAAAAGTTCACGCGAACCCTGTAATACACGTAGCCCGCTCCCCCAGGCCCGATCGCGTGAAAAAGTTCACGCGAACCCTGTAATACACGTAGCCCGCCCCCAGGCCAGGTCGCGTGTGTGACTTCCCGCGAACCCCGGAATACACGTACCCGCTCGATCGCGTGTGTAACTTCCTGCGCAACCCCGAAATACACGTGCCCCGCTCGCACAATTGCTGTATGTTGCCACTTTTGTAATGCGCAGGGACGCTACCGCCTGCCTTCGTGTGGCGGACGTGTATCGGCTTGTGCGTGTCTTTCACTGTGCGTGGCTTTGCCCTATTCGGTTCCATGAATACGTGTGGTTCGGGTGCGTGTGGGCGTTCCTCTGCTTCCCTGCAGTACATCCCCAGTTACGCCCTTGTTTTCGCAAGTTGTTCCCATTCCGCGCATTATGCCCCGTGTTCCGCCCACTTTCTAGTGTATGCGCAGAGGTTGTGCGCTTTCACTGTGCGCGTCGCGCACGTCTTTCGGGATGTTGCATGTGACGTGTGCGCCATGCACGGGTTTGGCGCACATCCCGAGGAAGACACGCGCAGGGACTTCCATGAATCGCACGGCGTGCGCCTCTTTTTTCCGCTTGCGCCTGCTTGCGCGTAGATTTTCGGCGCACGTTTGTTCCATGAATCGGCCCCTAACTGTCCTATGTATAATACTACTTCTTGACAATACTGTCATATTTCTTTGACTACATTGTACCCTTTCTCTGCAAGTATCAGCATAAGTTTTGACTGAGTCTTCTATGCATCTCTCTCTCTGTTTCATTACACACTAAAATGTCAGCCACATATTGAATTATGGTGCCTTCAAGATCAACATTTCCGAAGTCCAATTGAAGGACTCTATTAAAAATAGTAGGTGACTTACATTACACTTGAGGCAAACAAGTATGTTTTCAGGCAAATTGTTCTATATGAAAAAGAAGGCAAATCCTGTGATTCTTTGTGTAAGGGAATTCAGATAAATCCATTTGATTTTAGATCAACATCAGTAAAATACCTGACTTTTGATGGATATCGCACATTATTGTCAAAGGGTTTTGAACTAGAGGAAACTCGGCCTCAACTATATGGTTAAAGGGCAAAGGTCCCGGATAAATCTCCATGACCCCGCTTTGATTTTTTAATGGGGTACGCAGCCGTATTGCATGGGAAATCTGATAGTACCAGAATGCCTTGCTTCATTAAAGCGGATATGGTTTCGACTATCCCGTCATCCGCTTCACTGGATATCCGATACCATTTTGAACGTGGAATGTAGCAAAATAGCTCCTGGTTTAAACTTCATTTTCACTGCTCCTAATCACTTCAGTATGCCCACATCATATGGACTTGTGGTCCATAAGATACTTGGCACAGTTTCCATGTGTTCCTGAAAAAATGCTTGCTTTGTTTTTACCGACGCCATTCTCTGTGGTATTCTATGTTCTCAACTTTAATCCAGTAATTGAGACTTATACAAAATACCAATTCATCATCTGAATAGTTTTCCCTAAAGAGTAAATCATCTTTCAAGTCTGTCTGTTAATATCCTTAATTGAGGACCATCACTGTTCTCCATCCTCTTCCCTCATCATCTGTTCCATGAAGAATCACCTGTTCTTCTCTTACCACTGCTGCTTCTAATTCCAAAGGAATAACTTGCCTTTCCTCATCATCCATGGGAATGTCTGGCCTGAAGAAATATTTATCTGGCATCCTTTTTATTTTACCTTTTGATTTAGGTAACCATTATCATGGAACGTTCACTCCATACAAGAAAACTTCCTAGTCTAGAGTGACTGCCCTTAAGGCTTTCTTTCCTGTAAAGGCTTACATACATTCCATCACATTTTTATAATGTATCCCCGGATTTGAACACACTATGGCTTTGACAGTAAAAATATTGCCATGTTAAGATTTGTCATTAAATCATGTCCTAATATTTTCACCAGTGTCTGTTTAGAATGTACTAATGGCATGGACATATTGTGCTCTCTTATAGAAATGGGTCATGTGTCTGTAAATGGAACTAAACTTGTCACCCCAGTAAATCCCTGTGAATTCATGCAATGCCTGACATTGGGTACTTTCTCTCACAAACGCAGGAACACTCCTCTCCAGTGTCTACAAGAAATGAAAATGTCTTGTCTCCTATCATCACCAAGACCCTTTGTTAGTCTTGGGGGTCTGGTGTCACAGATTGTATTGAACACATCAGGTCGTCCTGTTGGCTGTCTTATTGTGGGTATGCATTCATCCCTGTGTCTGTGAAAGGCTTTCCTCCCACCACGGTCATACTCCCTAATTTGGGTTTGGTCATTTGTGTAGCTCCATTGTCCATCTGCCATTGTTATGTACCTGTCTGTTGCATTGGGATACAGTGTATCTGTTGCATTTACATAGATGCGTGCTGTTGCTGCCCCTGTGCTGATTTTGTCTCCATTGGTATTTTGTGGAAGTGCTGTGGTTTGGTAATTGTGTTCTGTATTGCCGCTTGCTGAAACTGTTGTGGCACATATACCCGATTCTGTGTTTGATCTCGAACATAATATCTTTGCATATCTGTACTATATTGGAGCATATCCTGTGCCCATCTTGGAGATTGCCAATCCTGTTGTTGCATGCCTCCTCTATGTCTACATACTCTGCAATGTGTCCTTTATTTCCAAAACCTCAACATGTCAAGGGCTGTCCGCCATTAAATCCTCCACTTCCTTGGGCTTTTGAAATCCTCCTTGCCCTCCCCTTGAGGCCGAATCCCTCTGCCTCTTGGCATATAATTATACCCGTTCTGATCTTGAACACTGACTATATTATTTAACTGTGGGGCATGCATCACTTGTACCGTCTTCCCTCATTACTTGTCAACACTGCTCCTTCTATACCAGACTTTGATATTTTTTCTGCACAAACTTCACCTCTTCTTGCTTTCTACCCTCATCTTTCTTCTTATATTTCTCTTTTAGCACTCTGCAATAATGCATGATTGCCAATTGTATCTTGGCCATGATTTTCTTCCATTCCCACCTGTTTTCTTTAACTGCCTCTGTACTGGTTCTGGCAGTCCCTGACATAATATGTGGTCAAATAACGCTACTGTTTATCCATGGTTTGTGCATTTCAGCACTCCATCTATCCTGAATATCCTCTCTCTTCCTAATCATTATCGCTCCCAATGTCTGATGTGTCTGGATATTGTACTGTAAGCGCTCGCCATAAGTCCGCTCTACAGTTGTCAAATGGTACCCCATCATGCACTGTGTTTTGGGCAGTTGCTTTTGGATACCCTGCTCTTTCCAAATGGCATCAGATCTCTCTCCTAGAATGGGTGATAATAGGCATTTTATATTGCCTATAGTTAACGTCATTCCTGGTGTCCTTTTCTCCAATTCCTTAATCTATTTTTCTGCACCGGAAGTCAAACTCAGCAGTGTGAATTTTAATTTATCCTTTTCCATCTGGGACCATGGTATATATTGTGGTCACCCCCCCCTCTTTCTTTCAATAGTGGGAATTGTGAAAACCCAGATCCTTTGTCATACCTACCAACGCTACTTGTTTTCCAGGCAACATTATTGTCACCTGCTTGTTTTCTCCCTGGCAATGTCCATAGTCTGCTCACATAGGGTGGGGATGCATCCCAGCACTTGTGGTTGTTCAGTATATGATTTTGGTTCTGGTGTTTTTCTTATGGGGCCCTCTAGATCTGACCATTTTACCCCTTTGTCTACACTTGATTCTCTTGAATATCCATATGCACCTTCTTCTCGAATCTCCTTATTTGGTTTCCTTTCCTCATCTGACAACATTATGCCCCAACCCGTATGGCTATTGTCCTCTATATCTAGCCCAAATAAGGATTGTTTATTCTGACATCATCTAAGCTTCCTCCTGTTCTCCCAAAGAATGCTCCTTGTTCATCCACTTCATTTAAATACCCTTCCTTATCCCTCATCTGTCTATATAGATTCCCCATTATTGTTCCTATGCTCTCAGTATCTTCTTCTCTCCATATTGGCATATTTAATGGTCCTCGCCATCCTCCATTGGATGGTAGTGACCCTCTCTCTTCTTCGGTTCATGCTTTTATGGCATAAATAATCAATCTAATCATCTTTAAATCCCTACTTCTGTACATTTCTTCCCCCCTTTGCCTTATTTTCCTTGATTTCTCCTACTCTCACCTTCTTTGCAACCTGTGCTTTAAATCGTTGTGCTTCTATTTCTTCTTGTTTCTCATCTTCTAGCCTCTCCTCCTCCCTTTTTGCCTAATATTTTCTTTGTTCTTCCATTTAATTACATTCCTTGTCTCTTTCTTGTTTGTATAGCCTCTCTTCTTCCTTTTCTTTTGTTTTGTTGTCTTGCTCATCCCTTTCCTCTCTTTCTCCTCCCATCCATTTGTTCTGCACTATTGTCGTACCCTTAGCTGTATCAGTTATTCTCTTTGTTTCTCAGCCTCTTTTTAATCTCTACCTGTTTATTCTGTCTATTCTTGTTTCAATCACACTGTTTAGTTTCATTGTGTGTCTATATATATTTAAATTCTCTACTTTTGCTTTCTTCCTCTGTTTCTTTACTAGTATAGACAGGGGGTTCTTTGGTGGAGTGGAGTAACATACCCGCTCCTTCTAGGGTAAAGAGGTGCTGAAGGCATTACATCTTCCCCTTTCTGCTAACTAAGCATCTTTTCCTATAACTGGATCTTCCTTCTCATTCTGATACATTTCCAAAGTTCCTATACTGCCACTCCCTTCTCAAGCTTCTTTCCCTTATGCGTGGCATGTAAATATGTCGTCAGATTTCATAACACCGTATTTGACAACAAGCATCCTGGAGGCCACGGCATAAATGCCTTATTGGTGGTGCCCTTAAGCCATTCGGAATGGTACTGCCATAATCTGGGCTGTATATCTTAGTAATGTTCTGCATAAATGTGTGAGAGGTGTTTCTTCCATTATGAAAAGCCGATTCAGGCTGTTAATATTTAATCAAATCTTTCTCCTGCTTCCAAATTAATTAGCTATATTGTTTACATGTATTTGAGTAGGCACCATCAATTGGCACTCGTATTCCAGGAGATCAGGATATTTTCCCTACCTTAGTTTATTATTTTTTAAAATAAATGTATTTGACACTATTTTTCTAGCTCCTTCATTTACACTTTCTGTTATTTATTTTTATATTGTTCTTGGTTTTTTAATGTCTTCAAATTTTCTTTTTACTTCTATTTTGGTTTCATCTAATTCTAGCGTTTTGGTCGACGTCGATCATTTGTCAAAAATGTGTAAAAAAAAAATAGTTATTTATTTATTGTCGCTATTCTTCCTTTATTATTAGTCATTCGTTTTAAACACATTCTTTTTTATTCAATCATATTATATCCCTTATACGTGTGCACTTTCAATATATATAAATATATATATATATTTTCTCCTTAACATACGCTCTTCCACACTGCCTTACTGGGTGTACTCTCCAGTCTTTTTATTACCTCCTCTTTGAGTTTGACACGCACACTTCTGTCTGGCTCTTCTAGTAGGAATCCTTAATGATCTGATATGGAGCTATAGTGTGTGCCCTTTCCGCCTTTCTTGAGCACGTGAATTTAAGGTATACTTATATCTCTTTTTTAATATAACCCTCAACATATCCATTTACTCGTTTATGTCTTCATTTACACCATAACATAATTAGAATCCCTCACCGACATTCTTTTACAAACTACGATGGTCTACTTACATTTGCTACTCAGCTCAAGTCCGCCGGCATTGACTCTCCCGTAACCAACCAGTTCGCCTTTCGTCCACGGGGCACCTCAGGACCAAACAGGAATTTCTTCAAAGGAGGACCTGTCGACCATGTGTTGACATATGTCAACGGAATTGCAATATAATAAAGTCCTTGTATATTGAGAGTGTCATATTTCCAGAGTTCGGTAGTTGGGAAAATTGGGCCATCATTCAATTTTAAACAGCAGTGATAGTAGAATTAATTAGAGAACACT
>CM030325.1:969409604-969459204 GCA_002915635.3 Ambystoma mexicanum
GAAAGTTTTGCACACTCTTTCATATCAAAGTACTGTGTTTGCCTGTGCTAACCCTAACTTCCTTTTAACAGCCTCTGGGATCCTCGCGTCATCAGATCCAGTGAATCATCAAACCACCTGTGGCCTCAAAGCTCGCACAGGGAGTTCCTTTACTCTCTTCCTGTGGGTGATTTGTGGACAGAGGCCCTTTATTCTTCACTACGCGGCAAGTCACGACAGACTGTGAAGCCGTTGCGTTGTGATGAGTATGGAGCCTGCAGCTGAGGATCCCGTGGCTGCCTTGGTACAGGCACTCACATTGCTAAGGCGGATATGGGTGCAGCCACTGCTGCGATACACCAGAGGCTAGATTTGATCCAAAGTACACAACACCCTCTGCCTGCAGATGCTGAGTTCGGAGAGGCCGCTGCCGCGGCTCAAACCCCACCTGTTCAGCCTATTGTTCCTCAGCCCCCTATTGCCCTACAACACCTCAGTTGCCAGTACTCATGCCCACGTCATTTCCCTTGGCCGCCCCAGAGAGGTCCACGGTGACCCTAGAAAGTTTCGTACCTTATAAACCAGTGCAAACTACACTTCCTTTGCAGACCTCAGGCTTTCCCCGACGCCACCCAAAAGCGGCATTCACTTTGTCTCATTTGGCCGGCACTGCGGCAGCATGGGCTAACCCTCTGTTGGAAAGTAATAATCCTGTTCTATACGACTTTGAACTGCTGATCACAGAAATGTCTCGTGTGTTTGATACACGCCACAAAGCACAGTCCCGAGACCTCGAGTTGTTAGATCTGACTCAAGGAAAGGATCCCTCATAGAATACATTGCTCGTTTCAATCAGCTAACTGCTGAAACGTCATGGCCTGAACAAAAAAAGGCAGTTGTCTTCTATAGAGGGCTCAACAACACCATGAAAGACGCTATGGCTGTCGTCCCTTCCTTGCCCACGACCACACACGATTTAGTGGACCTCGCGTTACAAATCGACGCAAGGCGTTCCGAACGTCGTTTGAAACAGGAGTTCCCAATACCAATTTGCCTTCCTCCTCCTCTGACACAGGCGTCGAGCCCATGCAGATAGGTGGTATTCGCAGCCCTATCACACAAGTAGAGAGAGACCGCAGAAGAACTGACCATGCTTGTTTCTATTGCGGCCTGAATGGCCATTTTGTAAAGTCATGTCCTAGACGCCCTAAGCTCAAGAATCCGGTTTTTCAGAATGCTCGACCCTAGATCCGGGGGCTGGCTCGAGCAATACTTCCCTTTCCCCGGACAGGTACCCCAACTTTGGTAGGATTAGACCAGTGTTAGTGCAAGCCACGATAAAACCAACACCCGATATTGTTCATGCTGTCTCAATTTATTTAGACTCAGGCGCCACGGGCAACTATATTGACATTAAACTGGCTGGGTCCTTAAATTTACCTCTGATTACCAAGGAGCGTCCAGAGCCGGTACAGGCGGTGGATGGCACAGCACTGATTTCAGGCCCAATCAAGCAACAGACTGCCCCGGTCACCCTAACTATCAGAACACGCATCAGGAAGTTATCTCATTCGACCTGATTACTATGCCACAGTTTGGGATCATATTGGGTCTCCCCTGGTTGCATCTACACAACCCTTTGATTGATTGGAAGTCGGGCAAGTCCATTTCGAATCTGAGACATGCTCAGAATTTTTGTCTCACCGCACCTGATGACGCTGAATCACCCCACGAGCCCTAGGGGCCATAGCGCAGCTCACACTACACGAAAGACGCTCCTATGGCCATAGAGCCTCATGTGGTGGGGGCTGTTGCCACTGGTTTTCCTACAGAATACGGGGATTTCCATGAGGTCTTTGATAAGGGTTCCTCGGAGGTGCTCCCACCACACCGATCCTACGACTGCCCCATTGACCTAGTCCCTGATTCCGCGATTCCCTCAGGCCGCATCTACTCCTTATCTCCTCGGAAGAACAAGCATTAAAGGAATACATACAGGTAGCCTTGAAAGTCGGTCATATACGTCCTCCACCTCACCGGCGGCTAGCCCTATTTCTTTGTCCCCAAAAAGAGGGCGATCTGCGTCCTTGTGTGGACTACCGCCGACTAAATTCTATACCATCAAGAATCGATACCGATTCTTTGATTACCCCATTATTGGACAGGTTAAGCCATGCCACCATCTTCACAAAACTTGACCTCCGCGGGCCTATAATCTGGTCAGAATTCGTTCCGGAGACGAGTGGAAAACGGCCTTCTGCACTCGCTACGGATTGTTTGAATATGTGGTCATGCCCTTCGGGCTTTGTAACGCCCCTGCTACCTTCCAACGTTTCATGAATGAGATCTTTCACGACTTGTTGGATGTGTGTGTAGCAGTATACCTGATGACATCTTGATATACTCACAGAACATAAAGGACCACATATCACATGTCCGCGAGGTACTGTCCCGTCTCCGCCAACACTCACTCTATGCAAACCGAGAAATGCCAGTTCCACACTGAAAGCGTGAATTCCTGGGATTCCATATTACCCCTGGGGTTTGCCATGAACCAGTCCAAGGTCCGTGCGGTTTTGGACTGGCCGAAGCCCTGTAACATTAAGGCCCTGCAATCATTCCTTGGGTTCTCGAATTTCTACAGGCGCTTCATCCAGGATTTCTCATCCCTTGTAGCCCCTCTCACTGCCCTGACCAGTCCCAAGTCCCCTTTGTCTGGTTACATGAACACCAAGCTGCTTTGACGCCCTGAAATTAGCGTTTACCACGGCCCCCGTCCTGAAGCACCCGGACCCAGAACTCCCGTTCATCGTGGAGGCTGATGCTTCCTCCTTTGCCCTTGGTGCGGTCTTGTCCCAACGCTGTCCTTCTTCGGTCAGTTACACCCGGTTGCGTTCATTCTCGGAAGTTCTCTGCTACAGAGTTGCACTACACCGTCACGGAGAAGAGCTGTGGCCATCAAGGATGCCTTCCAGGTTGGGCGCATCATCTGTTGGGGGCAAGGCACGCTGTCACTGTGTTCACCGACCACCGTAACCTCCAGGATTTGGCCTCACTAAAGTGATTAACAGTCGGCAGGTGCGGTGGCACTTGTTCTTTGCGGCCTTTGACTTTCAGATCAAACATAGGTCCGGTTTGTCCCATGGGAAGCGGACGCGTTGTCTCGCTCTCCGGGTGGGGTATCCTTGCCTGTTTTCCAGAAACCCTGTTAAACCAACATGTTATTTGCCTTTGCACCCCTCCTTTATCTCTATTGGACTCACTTCGCACATGGGTTTCACAACATCCTGATCAGGTTACCGAGTGGGATCCGGTGTTTCATGACGGGCTACCGTATATCCAAAACAGATTGTGGTTACCAACGACCGACGCTCGTAATCTTGCTTTGGAATGGTCCCACGATAGCGCCATCAATGGCCATCCCGGACAAAGACGCACGTTGGACCTCCTCAGACGTTGGTGTTGGTGGCCCTCCATGAAACACGACGTAGAAGGATATGTTAACACCTGTGCAATATGCGCCCAGTGTAAACATCGCAGAGGGCGCCCGCTGGGGCTCTTGCTTCCTTTACCATACCCCCCAGGCCCTGGCACACGGTATCCATGGATTTCGTAACAGACCTACCCCGAACCAAGGATTCGATACCATTTGGGTAGTAGTCGACTCCTTTTCCAAAATGGCTCGTTCATTCCCTGTTCCGCATCCCTTCAGCCCCGCCTTGGCCGATCTTTTCTTCAAATCGGTCTTTGTCTCTTTGGTTACCCACAGTTATCATCTCAGATAGGGTCCCCAGTTCACTTCTCGTTTCTGGCGAGCACTCACGGTCCTTCTAGGCATCGATTCCCGTTTCTCTTCCGCATATCATCCAGAGAACGGACGGCCAGACTGAGAGGGTGAACCAAGGCCATGGAGCAGTATTTGCGTTGTCTAGTGTTGCAACACCAGCAGTCCTGGCTGAGTTTGCTACACCCGCTGAGTTCTCCTACAAACAACGCAACGCATTCCTCCACTGGCTCTTCTCCCTTTATGTTTTGTATGGTCAACACCCTCGCACCTTGCCTATCCCAGACCTTGCACCTTCTGATAATCCTGCTGCTGCTGCCTGTGCCCGCGACTTATCGGCCGTTCAGGCTCAAACCCTTACTCACCTTCGGGAGGCCCAGGAGTCTACGAAGGCTGCAGCGGATCGGAGGAGGACAGTGGCACCTTCCTATGTTGTGGGAGACAGGGTTTGGCTCTCTTCTCGCCATCTCAGGCTTCCTGGTTGTCGCAAATTACTCCCTCGCTTTGTGGGCCCATATAGGATTTCCGCTGTAATAAACCCTGTGGCTTATCGCCTCTCGGTCCCTGCCTCCTGGCGCATACACCCTTTTTTCACACCTCTTTGCTGAAACCTTGCCCGGCTCCTACCCGTCTCCGGTCTATGCCTGTCCTGTTTCAGTGGGGACTCGATGGAATATGAGGTTTCGGGTATATTGGGTTCCCGTATGGTTCGGGGTGGTCTCCAGTACCTTGTGGATTGGGCAGGTTTTGGCCCCGAGGAGCGTTGTTGGGTCCCGTGCGTGTGATGTCCATGCCCCTAGGCTTGTTTCACGTTTTCACCGGGATCATCCTTCCTGCCCACGTGGTCGTGGGCCATTGAGGGGGGCTCTGTCATGCACAACAAATCAGTTACACAACCACGCCACCATATTGCTTGACACCCCGACACACACTGCTAGACTCCCGGGTCACAGTCCGCCTCCCAAGTCATCCTTCACCTAGGTGCGAGGGAGTCGTCATCACCGGCGGTTCGGGCCGTGCGCAGAGGCCGGCCCGGTTTGTTGCCTCGTTTTCATTGGCAACTCCCGTGGAGACTGCGTTCGGGCTTGAGCACCCGATCACGGTTACTTCCTGGTTTCGCGACGGTTTCCCGATCACGTGTTCAAGTTTCCGCTCACGTGACTGGGAGCCGACGCACGTAAAAGCCGGGAAGTTCGAGTTGCTCACCGCTTCACAGCTGTTTCACAACTCTGTTTGGCGCTTTCAGGATTTACGTTGTTTGCTTCATCGGATTTTGGACTCAGGCTTACGAACCACGGATTGGCTTTCTTGCTCCACGGATACTGTCACTCGGAACTCTGTACGGATTTTGGTACTCTTTGCTACGCTCAACGGATTGATTTGGATTTCCCTTTCTGGCTTTTGATCTTCCGACCATAGACTTCATGATCAGTTTCAAGTATTCTTCGGCTTCGGAAGGGCTACAGGCACCAGCCGGTACCTACCATCTAGGACACGGCTGTCCGGATCTTTGACGCTGCCTCGCATCTGACCCTAACTTCCTTTTAACAGCCTCTGGGATCCTCGGCGTCATCAGATCCAGTGAATCATCAAACCACCTGTGGCCTCAAAGCTCGCACAGGGAGTTCCTTTACTCTCTTCCTGTGGGTGATTTGTGGACAGAGGCCCCTTTATTCTTCACTACGGGGCAAGTCACGACAACTGCCCCGTAGTGTCTCTCAAACCAGTAGAAGGCTGGCCATTCAAGAGGACAATTCTCAAAAACCTACGGTGTTTTGTGGATAGTCACCAGTACTTCTGCGTACTGGTCCCAGGCCCCGAGGCACACTAAGGAAATCTCTACGGGAGCACCGAAGGTGATCCCAGTAGAGTAGGGGATGACAGTGGCCTCCACCTCAGGTACGGAGTAGGGATAGGTCAGGCTGGCAGCCTGGACTCCAAGTACCTTACCCTTACACTTGGGGTCACCCTTTCAGTGGTCTAGAGCCCCACAATCCCAACAAGTGCCAGGAGTGCGGGGTACGGTACTGGAGCAACTGGGACCCTGCTTTGCAGCAGGTAGACCACTACTCTTTCTCCCATCCACAACAGACTTACCCCCACTAGGTTTTTTGGTCTTCGGAGAGGAAGGTTTTGGTTTACCCGACTGTGACTGCTTCTGGGACTCCTCAGCTTTCTGAGAGGCCCCCTTTTCTTTGTCCTTGTCCTTCCCACCGGAGTCCTTAGGGGACACCCGTTGGGAGACCCACTTGTCAGCCAACCTAGCCAGCTTAAAGGGGTCCAAGATGTTCTGGTCAGCAACATACTGACGCAGCTCTGGCGAACAGGCTTCTGAAAAATGCTCAATAAACAAGAGGTGAGACAATTCAACTAACGTTTTCACTTTGTAACCATCAATCCACCCCATCATGTTCATGTACACATCACTCACCCAGTCAACCCAAGACACATTCTCTCGTTTCTTAAAATCCCAGAACCGTTTAAGATATTGGGTAGGCATCTTGCCAAACCTGGAAATTAAAGCAGACTTCATGCACTCATACTGACTCCTTTCTTCCACACTCAGTTTCAGAATACAGTCATATCCAGTTTGAGGCACACTGCTTAACAGACACTTAGCCCAATCTCTCTTGTCAACATCGATGAATTGCACAACCATTTCAAATGCTTCAATCCATTGGAGATATCAGAACCCTCCGCATACACACACAACCAAATCTTTCATAAACTTGGTTGCTGGGACCTGCCACTCTCAAGTGGTTTAGCTGAAGTCCCACTCGAGCTTTGTCTAGCTGAATTCTTTGGTGCTCAGTGTCCCTATCTTTGAGTATCACTTGCTGTGCCAACTCCTCTTCTTAAACTCAGCTTCTGTTGCCAACTTTTTGTATTGAAAGGCTAACTGTTCCTGTTGTAGCTCCAATTTTAAAAGTTTAATCTTCAGGGCTTCCCCCTGAAGAGCAGTGCTGGTGTTTGGAACAGAGGCATAAGGAATGGTGGCATTCCTAGAATCAGATTCACGACTAAACCTTAATTTAAAAAAGTGCAGATATCCTTCGTAAGTGGCACGGTTATACACTGATTCTTAAAACAATAAGCATCCCACCGCTGCCACCAGTTGTAAAGACCGTAGGGGGGTGGTCTGTACTTCCGCTCTCTATATGATAGAGGAGAGGCACAGAGGACCCCTGCCAAGATTGTCTATTGGCCTAGCTTCTCGGAGGTGATGCAGGCTGGTTCTTAAGTACAGTGTAGTCCCCAAGCACCCACAAAGGAATGTCCACACACTGTATCGGTCAAAACACAGTCTTTATATAATTAATATTCGAGGTGATGTACACTATCACAATAACTCACTTTGTGCTCAGAAATCAACAATGGTAAATATATACAGTTCTAAAGTGGTACAACAAATGTTATCAGATCTCATTAAAGTGCATACGGTCAGAATGACACAAAGATCAAAATAAAGAGGCAACCAGCAGTAGAGAGAGGATGGAAAGCAAGATGGTTGAACAACTGGCAGAATACTGGTCACTACCGTTAAACACAGTTCTGTGTGGAGATCACCCCACCTGGGCAACCTGTAGAATAAAGATACAAGCCCAGTCCATAAATAGTTCTCAACAGCCTTCCCAATAGTTCTGCAACCCCAAAGTACCTGGCGTTGTAGCGTTCCTCATTGGGAAATCGATGACCCTTCTTGAGTGCCCTCCCTTTAAGGCAGGAGTCACAGGTCATCGAACATCCGACGGAGAACAGGACGAGCTACGACGGTGAAGTGGCTGCTTCGTTCCTAGCGGTGCTCGTTGACAGGGAAGCGTAAACGTCCTGCAAGGAAGAGGCGTGTGGGGCACCTCGGTCTCGATAGTTCTGGACTGCAAAGAGTTTGAAGAACTGTGGCCAGGCAGTGGCGTCCGAGTCGTCGGCACTCTCTTTGGTTCTTGGTGGCGGAAACCCACCGGTGGATGCTCCTCGTGGCGTCAACGGTCAGGCCTTCTCTCCAGCAGGATACAGCAGCGATGATGCAGATAAGAGCGTCCTTGGATCAAGTGAAGTTCTTAGGCAAACGGGAGCACGGCGGCTCCAGTCGGTGACAGCAGTCATCGACATTGGTGGACAACAGTCCGGGCACTTCTCCTTGGAGTTCCGCAGCAGTCCCCGTATCGTGTCGGCAGCCTGTCGCAGGTCTGTCTACCACGGAGCTTAGGCAAAGATCAGCTGGTGCACGATGGCCCCTCGTAGCTCAGGAAGAGGGCGCCTTACTAGGTCCTCTCTGGGTCAGTCCTTGGAGGCACAGCAACTTTCAGATTGTGAAGGAGAGCAACAGCAATTCTTCTCGTCCAGCAGGGCTTCAAGGTCAAGCTTCAGTTACTCCAGTTACTCGTCGTAGTGGACTTCAGCTTCTGAACATGATTCCTAGCAGTGAGAGGTCCCCAGATATACTGTTGATCTCCCATTCATTCTGCTGTGTCACACTCAAGCATCCAATCACGACTAAGGGCATTCAGGCAGGCAGGCAGCCAATCAGGCACACAGTGCATTCAGGCCATTCATTTCTCTCCAGACACTCACAAAAAGCTATGTGTATTGGGACAAGTACCGAGCCATTCAACATTCCACACTGCATTCATACAGGTTTCGGGCAGGGCTGTCTCAGTCATTGTGTCAACCACCAGATACTAGACACCCACAACATAGAATGCGTATTCATTCACCCAGGTCCCACAAACAGGCGTACCCACAACATACGGTCGTTGAGAAGGCTCCAGCCAGTCTGGTCGGCACTTCCCCATACTACCATATATGGAACTTCAAACCAACAGCCAGTCAGGGGGAAGAGACAGCGGCAGGGCTTCCCGGGACTTTGGGAAGATCAAGGTAACAGGTGATGGAAGGCAAGAGGCCATGGGGGCCATTTTGTCTCCATCAGGAATCTACCGATTCCAATGACAGGGCCTGGGCATCCCAAAATGGAGGACGCTCAGGGCACCAGTTATTTCAGCACGGAGCTGCCACCAGCCCAAACCCTGCTCTGTGGGTCACACACAGGTGCCCAAAAACATACACTAGGGGCACAGGGTTGTATCAATACCCATGTGCGCCATAAGGGTATTCCATGGGTCTGTTCACCAAACCAAAAGAGAGAGCTGCACCGCCAGGAGTCCCACATGAACTTGTGCGCAGAAAACACAACAGAACGCACGATAAAAAGCAGTAAAGGACAAGGATTCATAGGCCCTGTCCCCTCGATGCATTTCCAGCATCACAATATGCACTCAGGCAGCCATTCACAATATAACCTCCGTGTCGTGTTCCTCTGGGCTCTTTTGCAATTATCCATCATTGACAAATATACAGGGACAATGCAGCCACACACATATACAAAAGCAGGCACAGGCCTGCGATAAAGACAGGAGCCTCTAGCAGCATAAACCTTCCTTTATTTTTTCTTGTGCATGGGGTAATCCCTATGGTCTCCCTATTGCGCGTGCACTTGCCTCACTCCTTCTAATTGGTCTGTGTGATGAAGCTCTGAGGCTCTGTTTTCTGTGTCCCTGCCAGGTCATGTCATCTCCCCCCACCGAGCAAAACAGAGTCACTTACAGTTCTGTAGAGGAACAGCTGTATACATATGCAGGAAGACCCTGCCCCCCTTGCTCCCCTGTATTGGAATACATGAGACTGTGCCTTGTCTGACACCAGCTATTGTACCAATACCGCAGCAGGTTTTTGGAAGAAGATATAGAGAAAGAGCTAAGCACATGAATTGATGACGTCATAAGAAAGTATGCACGACGTCCCGAGATACTGACTGAAGACAATATATGGATCTTAAAGGACGAATGACAAAGTAAAGAATCGAGTGAACTGACAATGTGCAAAAGAAGATTACACGTTAACAAAGTGCTGCAGAAAACAGAAGTTCAATAAATGTACAGATGCTGAAATGCAAGATAGATCTAGGCATCCTAGAGGCTAGCTATGAGTAGTAAATAGAATGCAGGTAAAGCCACCGTTGTACAGAGAATGGACATTGGTATCATGAAATAAATAAGCCAGAAACCATGAAGGGGGAAGGGAAAACTGTGTCGCAGCAGAACAGCAGGCTCATTGAACTGTGTGGAGGGGCTTCCTGGCCTGAAGTCAAGATCGTAGAAATCGAGGTCAGCTATCTATTCTGAAGAAGAACGAGTGTGCGGAGGATGAATCTTCTCATGTTAAGGTGCAAGAAAAAACACGAGGGATGTCAAGTTTTAATTGTTTAGAGCATTTAAAAGCTGCAAAATGTACTAGATCGAGGTCTCCTGTCACGTCAACACGGATGAAAATTGAATTGAACTTGTGTTTCAGACACAATAGCGACAGCCCTCACTCTTGTGCATTCCCAAAAGATGAGAATACGCTACCAGGTCAAGTACAAAGACAATTTCATGGCAGAAGGCATGGGTGAGGAGAGATGCTGGGCTAATTGGGTGGTGAGGTAGCTTCATGTCCTATCTCCGTGCACCTGGGTCTGGGTTACATGCTGCTAAATGAACAAATGTTCCAGACATGGCACAAGAGCCAACCAATTGTATTAGTCATATAACAAGGACCTTATAGCTGTAAGACCAATGAGAAACTGTGTATCAATGTTTCTAAAATTACCTGTTTTTAGAGGTAGGCATAAGTTGTCCACCTGATAAAGGACAGCCAATAACAATCCTAGCTCCTCTATAAGTGTACATGTACATGTTTCCTTTAAACAATCCCGACCCTTGATGGGTTTTCACTATTGCCACCTAGTATGACATCACTAAGATTAATAATTGAGTATAAGAATTGTAATTTTTTGTGGTGATCATTGAGAGATTGAGCGTTCATCCGTTGACGTTCGTTGTAACCTCCCTCTTTAGATAATTGTTAATAAAACAGTAACTTGGCATCTTCATGCGTTTGTCCGATTATTTGGCCTCAGAATTATTCTGGTGTAATCCCATCCATTACATATGCATGTTCCAAAGGGTCATAAGCTCATGTGGTAGCAGAGCAGATGGTTTCCGATTCAAACCAGTTTGACTTTAGAGTTTTGGATGATCGGGCATCCTCTGCCATTAGCTGGAAGATCGTGGAGTTTCCTGGGCAGAGTGGCAGATAGAAATAAACTTGCAAGAAGAATCGAGACGGTGAATAGGTCTCTCTTAGAAGAAATTCCTGCTCGGTTTCCACGGGCGCTCCGCGGACGGAAGGCGAAGTGGTCGGATTGGAGAAGGAGTTGATATCGAAGGCCTCGAGTTGATAAGTGAGATAATTAAACTAAGGAAATGGCAATATAAAGGGGTGGGATTGTGTTTTATTTTGTAACAGGAACCTTTGGGTAAATAAAGGAATGCCTAAGTAATCCTATTTCAATGGCAGTACAAGAAGGCGTTTCAAATTCTGATCAGGATATTAAGAGAGAGAAAACGCACAGTCAGGACTGTGAAAGGTGATGTATCAAAACCTATATAGGCTAATATAATTTGAGCCGGGAAGTATACTTCTTACTATAAATATGTTATAGAAAAAGGGAAGGTGATCACAAGGGGTATTCATGTGTATCGGGTGATTGTTTTAAGTATCATTTTTTGTGTGAAGTTTTTAGAAGTAAGAAATTGTAAAGAGTGGAAGTGACGTTTGAAATTAATGTGTAGTAAACATTTGATGCCATTAAGAAGACAGATAGGTTGTTGAGACAGAAGTGGATTGAGTGGCGATTGATGGTGCTTGCTCATATATATGTTGTTTTAAGACTAAAAGTGGTGCCTTGATATAGACAGAGATTTTATTATCGATCTGGTAAGCATCGACAGTCAATTGCATCTTGTCATTATGGAGGAAACGGCTCTCATGCACCTTTGTGAAACACTGCCAAGGCATGCGCCAAAGCTCAAACAGTACAGTGCAGAATGGATAAAGGGTACAGCTGATAAAATGTTTATATCATGGCCACAAGGGGATCATTTATCGAAAGCAGTATTACAGCACATGATTATATATGTGCATGCTGCGTACACAGGAAAGAAATTAGAGAAAATGACTGGCTGTTTTAGAACTTTGAAAAATGTACCAAGAGGAGAAAGAGGACCGCCAGACGAGGAGTGGATGCTTAATCAGCATAAAAGGGAGGGCATTGAGCCTTCACCTCCTCTTACTTTGCCCAAAATTAACAACATGGATACAGACGAGATAGGAGTTTATCCTTTAAAGGAATTAAAAGCAGTGGCGTGGTATAGTAATCCAGGAAGTGAACTTCTCGCTTATAGTAGTGATCATAGTCCAGAAGAGAGCAAAAGGAAGGAAGATGCCTGTAAGTTCACACGGGATAAGAAAGAAAAGGTGAGATATCGAATATATTGACAGACATAGACTGAGAATTAAGAGATGAAAAGGATAAAAGGATATGGCTAATGAGGTAACGCTCGTACAGAAAGAATGAATGGGAGAACAGATGCTACTCAAGCTAGATGGAAAAAGCATCGAGGAGTTTAGGCAAAGAGAAGACAAGGATGATCAAGAAAAGAATGACAGGGAACGAGAAAAGAGATTGTGGGAGGATTTTTTCTTTTGTTTCTTCTTAAACACAATGGCCCTCATTACGACCCTGGCGGAAAGTGACTGACCGGACCGCCACAGCGTAAATAGCGTTTCCGCCATTGCACGATGGAGCAAAGTGCGGCTCATTCCGACCCATCGGGCACGAGCACCACGCCATGGCGGAAGTGCAAAGTCCGCGATGGCGGAAATGACCCCAAAACGCCCACACCCGCCGCCGTACGGCGCCTAGGTGCAATACCGCCACCCCATCTTAGCGGACACCGCAGTGAGCGCCAACCGGAAAGTACGGTGACCGTAAATATACGGAAACGGAAGTAAAAGCATGGTCCCGGAACGGGAAATATCACGCCGTTACACTATAAACCACTAAATCCACACAACCATTAAAAATACTACCCTGAGACACATCCAACCCGTCATCCACCCTAGTGAAACCAAGAAAAATGGGAAAAGTAGCGAAGAAAGCGTGCGACCGCAAGCGGGCAGGTCCACTTCTCCCGTGAGGAACTCACCGTACATCACAGAGGACCCTCCAGGAGAATGCAGCCGCCGTTCTTCTCCACGCAAATGACCAGGACGGCACTTGCGAACAAGAATGCCATACTGGCCCTGGTGGCACAGCGGGTAATGTGGTGGGGACCGCACCCCGCAACCCACACCAATGCAGAAAGCGATGGGAACGACCTGCGGATACGCGTCCGTAGCATATACTTTCTGCCAACCGCACATTGCCACAGCCACCGGGGAGGATCGGAATCACCCCATCAAGTTGAGCCCCCTGGGAAGAAATGTGTGCCTCACCATAGGAATGGAGAGCATAGAGGGAGTCGGAGGATGGAGAAAGGAGTGCAGACATCCGAAGAATCAGGTAGGTGGCCCAAATAAAACAATGCCAAAACCACAATGTCCAATCATGTGAAGTACCACGTGCCCACATAGTGCCAGACAGTAACACATGTCCAGGAGAACGTCCACATACATAGGCCTGATAGCACACTTCAAAACTCACATCAAATACATAAATAATTAAAAATCCTAAAAACACCCTCTACACGTTGCAGCAGGCACACCCTAACTGCAGGCTGCCAACAACTGCACCCTCACTCTCCACACACAAATGAAACCACCTTCCAAGGCCCGACCCAAATCACCCTCAGGTACCACCCAATGCATTGTGATACATTGCCATTCCAATTCCCACAGACCCATCAATAACGCACAGCCCTCCCTTACTCCACCACAGGGTCCGATCCAAACGACGTGCTCCAGGACACCCCTACCAGCACACCTGCAAAGAGGGCAAGGACCAACGGCCAAAGACCCTCCACCTCAGCTGCACGCATCAAGACACGGCAGCAAGCACAAATCAAGTGGCAGCACAGAGGAGGAACTCCAACAGGCACCCCAGCAGCCAGCATGCCCACACCACCACCACCACAGGTCCCCCCAATGGATGCCACAGTAGGCACTGCTTCTGGTGGCCAGCAACCATAGGTGACACTGCATTAATGCAGCATGCTCCGACACAGAAAACAGGGATGTCGAAGTCAGATCCATCCATGACCTGTCCCAATCCCCCTGTCTGTTCCATCCCGTTACACCATGAAGGATACCACGCAGGGGCACCCACAAGACGACGACTGGCCATTCCCCACAAGCCCTGTGGCAGGGCAACATGAGGCGAACAGCCACTCTGTGACACCACCGCAAATGGCCATGGCCCAGCAGAGGCAACAGTCCTCGACCAGTTAATCGTGCAACAGCAGCAACTGGCCACGCTCCTCAAGGACCATGCCGTGAAATGTTGGGCACTAAGGCAGACATAGAAACATCAACTGAGGACACTTAGGCAGAAATGGAGAGAAGTACAGAGACACTAAAGGCACAAATGGAGAGTAGCACCGAGTGCCTGAGAGTCCAAATGGAGAGTAGCACTGAGAGCCTGAGAGTCCAAATGGAGAGAAGCACCGAGAGCCTGAGGGGGAACTGCATGCGACGTCCAAAGACGCATGTGCCGAACTTGCCGCAGTGCGCCGTGTGCTCACTGGCTCTCACAAAACCCTTAGGGACATGCATGGACGTGAGCAGGCAGGGACATCATCCGTTTGCAAGTTCCGTCCAGGGCAGCCCCCAACGTAGATCTGGAGGAACCTGCGCTCCACAGGCAGGGTTGCCCCCTGATACCCGCAGAGGGGGCTTGCAATAGCGACTGCCCACTGACAATGAGCATCTCTTGGACACTGGTGTTCGGGGGGAGGTAGGAGGGTGGAGGGGGTTGTTGGGCTCACTTGGGTGGCGGGTCGATAGGGTGTTTAACATGATATCACATATGCCATAAACAATGCACGATCAACCAATGAGATGTGTGGACATTGATCTTTGGTGTACGAGGCCATTATAGGCGTTACAGTCCATATTGTGCATGTACCGAGAACACACAGTGCCACGAGTCCCGTGTCCATGCATCAGCCACCAGGCGTGAGTGCTAGAAGCATGCATCTATGAGATGCTGACGAATGTCACGGCCCTCCTGTGCCTCGCAGAACTCCTTGAGGTGCTGCCACATCCCCCCTCATCATGACCATCTTCAGGTGCTTGCAGTTCTGCGTCAGGGGGCATGGGCACATTTCTACGTACGCACATGTTGTGTAGCATGACACATGCCATCCACCATCTTCGCAACCTTCACATGCGGTACAGGAGTGCCCCGCCAGACCTGCTGAGGCACCGAAACAAGTCTTCAGTAGGCCGAATGCCTGTTCTATGACTACACGAGTACGTGAGTGGGCATGGTTGTAGTCCTCCTCATGCTGGTCCCGTGGGTTCCGGACTGGTGTGAGGAAGCCATCTCTTCGGTGATATCCGGCATCACCTGTATGTGGACGATAAACGAATTATGTGGAATGCCATTGCTACGTACGCACCCCCCCCCTTCCTGCCAGGTCATTGCCGCATCACATTACCCCACATCATCATGCATGAAATGAGACTCACCGAGTAGCCAGGATCTGTTCCCTGCGTGTCGCTCCATGTAGCGTGGTATTGTAGAGTTCCTCAAGATCATAGAATCATGGGTTGATCCAGGGAATCGGGCACAACAATGTGTAATGATCCTGTTGGAGTCACACACCATTTGTACATTCAGAGAATGAAATTGTTTCCCGGTTGCGGTACTGGGCCTCCATGGCATTGGGACGACCAATTCCACATGGGTTCAGTCGATGGCACCAATGCAACCGGTATGCCGGCAAGTGCATGGAATCCCACTTTGTGTTGGTAATTTCCTGCTCCGAGCGTGGTAGAGAGATGTAGTCGTCTGCGTGCTGCAGGAGGGCATCGAGCACTTGCAATAGTGTCCGTGAGAACAGTGGCTGTGAAATGCCATGCAACTGTCCGACTGTGTGCTGGTAGGTGCCTGTGGCCAGGAAGTGGAGTACAGACACCACCTTCAGTAGGGGTGGGATGGCGGTTGGGCTATCTATCATGCTGACAAGGTCAGCCTGTGTCATGTCCACAATGGCGGTTATGGTGTCCCGGTCCAAACGGTAGAGGGTGTGGATCTGCTCATCAGTGAGGTTGAACGGATGTGCTCGGAGGCGTGGGATTGCGGGCTGCCTGCGTGGTGGTAGGCTGTGCTGGCGGCCCTTGCTGGCCTGCCTTGCCCTCCTCCTCTCTCCTGCGTCTCCCGTGCGGCCGGTTGTAGTTGGTGTTCGTGTTCTTCATGAAGTTGGAGTACTTGCAGTGCTATCAGGTCCCCAGGGCCAACATAGCTAGTCCTGCCTGTAGCATTTCGGTGTGGTGTGTGGAGGAGACTGGGTGTGCAATTATTGTGTTTTCAGGCTGTATGGCCTCCACCTGTGGTGATTCATTCCACCTGTGCAAGCTGCTCTCCCCTTTGGGCGAGCACGTCCCGCACACAACGCTGCAATTCGACGAATGGCATCTTGCTATTACAATCATGTATTTGTACCCGATGGCAGTGTAACATTGGTTGATATGTTCATTCGGCTATGGTCCCATTGTTTCACATACTATCTTTGCAGTCCGCGAACAGACTGTGAAGGGTCAGTGGAACGTAGTACTCGAGTAACGGTGGACCCTCATGCATCACTGTACCGAGTTCAACGACGGGGGGCGTCCATTTGTGAGTGAAGGCAGTTGCCATTTTCACACACAGCCGCACTAGATGGATTAATTTGTGATTTCAAGCGGCCACAGATGCCTTTTCGACGTGATGTTGCAAATGAGGAATTCGAAGGGCGGCGGTTTCGGTTTTCAGCTAGCGGCGAGGAGATGCCCACAGGTCTGACTGCAAATATAACGTTCTATTGTTCAATGTCCTTGGGACAGGGGCCATGGCGAGGATGCAATGATTGATATGAATAGTTTGGGATGCGCAATGGCGAAGAGGCCGGACGTTCCCAAATACATGTTACTTCACAACACTGGAATTACGGGCTGGGGCACAGTGGATTTTGAAGGCTGCATAACGCACAGACTCAATGGAAATTTCACATGTTATGTGAGTATGGAAACAGGCGTTTTCATTACGGGATGAGGGAATGATGAATGGATGCATGGACAGATGAATTGATACAGAGTTTGCCATGTACAGGGCTTCTTGGAATCTGTCCGCCTCCCCTGCGCTATGTGATGCAGGGCTGCATAGTGGGACATCGTCTATCTGGCCTTGTTGAGCCCTCCCTGTCTCGACGCGCCTTCAGACACTTGTGTCTATGCACGTTACCAATCCATCTGATGGATTCTGTTTTAACAGACGCATGCACAGGTACACTCGTTTGTGATGGTGTTTTCACCTCGATATAGATAGTTATGATTCGCAAGTGGTTTTTGGGTGGTGATGATCCTTTGGAGTGGGCTAGCATGCATATGGCTGTGGATTTGGTGTGATCATTGAAGTGAGTAATTCAAAATGTAGTTCTGATGGCCATTACTATTCTTTTTCATTTCATTTGGTTGACAGGTATCTCCTCCCCTTTTGCCACTGCCATCTGTATGCCACTCCTGCAGATGGATTTTACTCCCGAAACCTGCTGCTTAGTGTTAATCAGTGGAGCAGCATTACGATCTTATGGGACGATCGCCAATGGGCCACATGCCCTTACGCAGTACTAGTGGCTAGGAGCAACATTTCGGCCTTTCAGCTGGACTAGTGCCTCCCTATTGGGACGGCCCTGCGGTTCTAGGCGCTTCCATGTTGCCTTTTCGTACGTGAATGTAGCCCCTGTGTACCATGAAGGAACAGGGCGTCACACAAGAAGTAGCTGGTCATTTATTGCGGATGCAGCCCACAATGGTGAAATGTGTTTTTGAGTTCATGGCCTAATGGCTGTATGGGCTTGGTGAATTTGTTGTGCATTAAATTTCTATTCTGATATGGACCGTGTAGCGTTCTTCTTTGCAAGTGATGTGGCATATTCCTATTTGGGGAGCGATGTATTGTGAGGAGATCTGCATTGGGTTCCAGCTTCGGAGTATAGTTGCGTGGTACTGTGCTGGGCGCGTTTGCCTACGAAGCCCAGTGAGGTCAGGGATGAGGGCTGCCAATATGACTGTTTTAATGATGTCATGCTCAGGGGCGGGGGATTAGCTTTTGTGTAACAGATGCCGGTCAGCCAGGTGGATTGGTGGAATGATGTGATTTTCGGAATATTGCTGGTCACAGGTGCCTGTGTTTGCGTGCGTTTCTTGGTGGGAGACTGAGGTCATGTCCATTGGGATGGCTTCTGTATTCGTGCCATCTGTGCCCTGCAGCTCCCATTGGCCCCTCTTGAGATTCATTTGTTCGTTGGCAGGCATGGATGACTAGTACATTTCACTGGTTGCATTGTGTGACTTCATTGCACCTACGGGGAGTTGTACAATGTGGCCAGGGAGCGGTGTACAGGCACTCAGTGGGGCCGTTTACGGTTGGTTCGCGATGCCGTACTTCTCACCATGGCGGAATGGTACTTTCCGCCGTGCTTGATGGCGTTAGGTGCATGTCCGCTAGGGTCAGAATTCGCGTACCGTTGCGCCATGGTGGTAATTACGGTTTGGCATGGCGCGCGCGCGCGTACTTGGTGCAGTTAGCGTTGGCGGTCACTACGGTGTCGCTAATGGCATCGTACTTTGCGGTGACGCGTCATAATCGCACCGAGCGCTATTCGATGGCGGTATTGCATTTCCGCCATCGTTTTTCGATTTCCGCCAGGGTCGTAATGAGGCCCAATGTGTTTAGGAAGAAACTAAAGACATTCCTGTTTAGTTAGGTCTCTCACTTTTAATCTGAATAGGTTTCTCTGGTGATAGCTGACTTTTTGACCTGCTTTCTTTGTCTCATCTAAATGTATTGTTTTGTCTTTGTTTTTTGTTGGCGCTCTTAAGCCTTCAGGTCAGTGGTGCACGATACAAATTAATAAAGTAAAGTAAATTAAAGATGAGCAAGGAAGAAAAAGCAGGGATTGACGGGAACATATATATCGAGAAGAACAAGAGAAAGATGAAAATTTGGCAGAGGAACAAAGGAAGTATGATATTAGGAAAAAAAGAAAGAGAGAGGAAGAAGAGGCACAAAAGTGAAGGAAAAAAGATTACAGAGAAGGAGAGAAGAAAAAGAAAGAAGACAGGCAGTGAGAAGTGAAGAACGAAGGAAAGAGGAAGAAAGGATAAGAAGGGATGCAAGAATGTGAAGGGAAGTGGACGAAGAGATAAAACAAAATAGAAGGCAGCGAGGTCTCAATGCCAGTCTTATTATTAAATAATGAATTAGACCAAGCAATGAAATACAGGGGCAATGGGACAAGATAAGTGAAGGTCTCCCGATGAGGGAAAAGAGTCAAGAAATACCTACAGTAGCACAGGAAGTGGAAAGATATGATGCAGAAAGTATTGGGGAAAGGAATGATGAGATATATCACCAAATAATTCAGGACAGAAAGTATGGGACTCGAGGGAACAGTAGCCGATCCCTGATACCTAAACTATGGGATGAGGAGGTAAACATGGTTAGTGATGAAGGCTGAACAATGTCTTTGAGCAGACTAACGTTAGACAGGGAAGAAGAGGATGATAGTCTCACTAGTTAGGGTCTAGGAATATCGGACGAAGAAAGGTTGTGAGGGAAAGGGAGAGGGTAGGTGCATCCCCCTGGGAGGTCAACAGATAGATAAAGTGGTAAGATGGTCAGATCTGGAACACCCTAAGGAAAGGATAACATAACCTATACCATATCATGAGCTTCTCCTCAGACGATCGAAAAGTGAGAGACGAGAGTCTCAATTGTATGTGAGTAGGTTAGGGTTGTTACCAGCACGAATACGAATAGAGATGAACACTGCCATAGGTAAACTAATAGTGGGATTCGATTATGGGATGGGGTTCTCACAATTCCCCTTGTTAGAGAAGGGTATGCAAGACCGCAATATATTCCATGGCCCCAGATGGATAAGGATAACTTAAAATGATAGCTCCCTAGTTTGACTTCGGAAGCTGGGAAATGAATATACGAATTAGTGAAACTGATGGGAGGAAACACACTAGCCATTGGAGATATATAAGGTCTGTTGGCAGCTATTCTTGGAGAGAGAGCTGAAAACATATGGAGGCGAGCAGGATATGCGGGTGTGACAGCTCAAAACACTGCGCATGATGGACCGCCATTTAATAATTGTAGGACATATGTTTGAAGGGCTCTCAAGGTACAGTGTCCTGAGGCATTAGACATGGGTGCAATTATGAAACATAAAATGAAGGAAGATAAAGACCCTATTGTTTATATTCAGGATATTCAAGAGAAATGGCAGCTTGAAACACGTGAACCATGGGAAAATCAAAGTGGCACTATTTGATCATATTTTGTGCCAGGGATTGCCAAAACTGGTACAGAGACAGATGAAAAAACAAGTAGGGATAGAAGCAAAGACATGGGATGAGATAGAGTTAACTATTGTGCATCATTCTCCACTATTACAAAAGAAGAACAAAAAGAAAGATGAGAACAGAAAAATTAAGGAAGCCAAGTTAGGTCAGAAGAAATTGTCAATGTTTGCCATAGAAGGGACAGTACTGACAAGTGTAGAAGGAGTAGGAACACAAGAGGTGATGGGTACATCACAGTTTAATAATGCACACCCAATGGATCAAAGTGGGTATGTGTATTGGCAAAGAGGTAGAGGTGTAGGTTTCAGAGGAAGAGGAGGCAGATTTCAGAATGCCCCATGCTGGTTTCATTGCGCAGATGGTGGATTTCAAAATGCCCAGAATGGAAGTCAGAATACTCAAGGAGGGTTTGCTAGTGGCCACCCCTAGTATGTTGAAATTGTGGGATGACAGAACATATTGTGCAGGGAATGTGCAACAAAATGGACAACATTTAAGAGGGGGGACATCGTATCCACCCCCATATAGTACACAAACACAAGAAGGTTGTGCCCAAGTTCGCACACCCCATCAGATACAGGTTCTACAAGCACAGCAAGCACAACAGCAGGGGTCAATGCAGAAG
Organism: Ambystoma mexicanum; assembly: GCA_002915635.3. Taxonomy (NCBI): domain Eukaryota; kingdom Metazoa; phylum Chordata; class Amphibia; order Caudata; family Ambystomatidae; genus Ambystoma; species Ambystoma mexicanum. Next base: position 969,430,451 of record CM030325.1, read on the forward strand.
CACCCACAGCAAGAAAAGTCAAAATAAGCACCTATGCAAGCACAACAGAAAGCAAATGTAGGGCAAACTTAACACCTCGATAGGGGGTGTCACTGTGGTAGGAGGAAACCCTTTTACAGGGACGGGATTAATTTGTACCCTCAATAGACAGCTCACAGGTTGACTTGATGTGTTCAGTACTATCAATGACACCAGACCCCCAAGAGGAGCCAATGGTCGATGTGATGATAGGAGGTAAATCCTTTTCTTTTCTTCTAGACACTGGGGTGACTCGCTCCTGTATTATAGAGGGAAAATATTCAATGTCAGGTATTGCCATGAATGCTCAAGGGTTCTCAGGAGCTACAAATATAGTTCCTTTTACTGATAAATTACCTGTTTCTATATGGGAATGTGACATGACTGTCCCTTGCTATATTCACAGCATATGAAGACAAGTGGTAGACAAGTGGTAGACTATTTTTGTTATATTCATGGCAGACACCAGTTAACATCTTGGGAAGACATTTGATGATGAAACATAACATGACAATTTCATTCACTGATCAAGGAATCGTGTGCTCCACTCCAGAAACACACTATTTGAACGTGGGTGAGTTTATACTGGCATTTACAGGGCAAGTGGCTCTATGAGGAGTCTGGGTAGATCCGGAAGTCTTCATGTTGGGGGATGAGCATTTAATTAAAATGGCTACCTGGATTAGTAGGGACGACTGTGAGAAAACCTGATGAGAACTTATTTAGACCACAGGTACCTATGAATTAGGAAAAAGAACAGACTATTCCTATAGAATTGGAAGCAGCTATAGTACGGGGAGAACGGGGAGAAATAGCAATGCTTGACAGAGTCGATGACGAAGGCAGAGCATGGAGGACAGTGAGAGCTCTTGAGTAGGGATACAGATTGACGGACATTACAGATCAAAATATGTTCAGAAATGAACGTAGCAATGATGAGGTAGTGTTTTTTATAAGCATTACATACTCGATAAAGATCGAGAAGAGGGAAGTCCCACACCAAATGGCGCTAGTGCTTCAACAACCAGCGTTCTTTCAGGAAGTCCTAGAAAAAATGCCAAGTGTCATTTGGACTACAGGCCCATATGATGTAGGTCTATTGAAGGGAATGGGAGAAGTTAAAATAAAACTCAAGCCAAAAGCAATTTTACCATGAGCAAAACAGTACACTATATCTCGAGAAGCTGCTGAAGGCATATTTAAGACTATATCAGAACTTTTGAATCAGGCAATATTAGTTCCATCGGAATCCTCACACAATACTGTGGTGTATCCGATGGAAAAATCCAAAGAAGGGTCATAGAGATTTATCCAGGACTTGCAACCTCTTAATCAGATTGTAGAAGCTGAGGTTCCATTAGTTCCTAATCCTACAACAATAGTATGTAGCATTCCAGTTGAAGCCAAATATTTCACTGTGATCAATTTGAAAAATGTGTCTTTTTCAATCCTGTTGCAAAAAGTCTCACAAAACCTTACTTCCTTTACATTCAGACAAAATAGAGTAAAGCATACTTGTTTACCTAAAGGTTTTCGTGAGTCTCCAATGATCTTTTAACAGGGTCCTACATATCGATCTAGGTAACATTGAACTCAGGAGTGCGGTAATTCACTACGTAGATGACATAATAATTTGTAGTGATTGGTATCTATTAGTGGTGGTGTGCCCGTTCTCCAGGTGTATCAAAGCCGGTCCATGTACACACCATGATGCCAATTGCGCAACAAAGTTTTAAGTGTGCAAAGTATTTCTAAGGTGGAGTGTGTGCAGAGTACTAAGATCCGATAATGGATCATATTTTGTTAATGAGCTATTTGAACAAATAGTACTCTATTGAGAATAAAGCATACATTTTCTTCTGCTTATCATCCAAAGCAAACAGTATATGTGAGAGACTCAACGGCCTCCTCAAAGCGAGGATAGCCAATATCAAATTAACATGCTCAAACCACCATTTTATTCCCCACAAGTTAGTGACAGGTCTTTGCATGAGGACACCTCTTACGCCTTCATCTAGAGTCAGGAGTGATGCCCAGCGTGTAGTAAAGGTGTCACGTTTCACCAATGCCGTCTTTGGAATAGATGGAGATTGAACAGTCCTATACCCTAGAACCTTGGTTAGCGGTCTAGTCTTCCTCCAATATGGCCAGCGGATGTTTATAGGTACTCGCTTCCAGATAATTCCTTGCATTGTATCTGTCTGGAAGCCGCTCCACTTTTGGCCGTTTTTCTTGGCTGTGCTAGCATTTTTTCTCATAGTCTTCTATGCTGTAGTGCTTTCTTTTTGATCTTATTTGTCTTGTCTCCGCCTACTCTTCTAAGCTTCCTCTTGTCTGTTCGTCTAGTTGCTGTGGTGTTTGCTAATCTTTTGCTTTGTTGTAGTTTGTTTTCCTCTCACCTGGTTAGTGTTTTGCTTTTCTTTTACTTACGGTTATACTCTGTAACCCTCCACTATCCCCTCTCTGTCTCTGCCTTTAGTACAAACTCTATACCTTTCCGGTGCCTCTCGGTGACTTATTCCTTTTTGATACGTACTCCGGTACGCGCTATCTTAGTTCTATTTTTTTGTCTGCTGCTGTTTATGCTGTGGTGCCGTTCTGTGGCTCCACCCTCTTTGGTTTGTCCTTGGAACACGTTTGGAACTCTCACTCCTTCTACTAATGTTGTTTTCTAACTTACCTGTATTTCTTACCTGTTTGCTCTGTGTAGCCTCTTTCTTCTATCCTACTTAGGTATGCTTCTTAGCTACTTCATTCTGAGCTTTCTTGATCCATCTTGATCTGATTCCTTTGTTTATTTGTGACAGTTCATTATTCCTACGCTTTCCGTCATTCAGTCGGTGGATTCTTCCATCAATCCATTCTATTGTTATTTAAGCTTTCCCTTCCGTATATTTTTGGGAATAAGGACTTGATGTGCTATGAAGATCTGTTTCACAGTCAATCCAGATTTCAAGAAGAGCGTATCATCGAGTAATAGACTGATCATTCAATCAAGGACTAATCTCCATCATACCCAGGGTTTTTTCTGCTGTTACAAAACTTTTTTCTGGAAGAATTTGGGAGCTTGCTCCTTAGGGGGCGCTTCGATCCTGAACCCTAACAGGACAAAGTGGCCTCCGAGGGAGCTCGCCCCTATTTACACAAGAAGAAGGAGAAGAAGCTAAAAGAAACCAAGAAGGAACAAAGAAAAACGATCTCTGAAGGATCTAAGTGTACCTCAGGAGAATCAGGTGAGGAGAGGGAATGGGAGAGTGCCTTTAACCCTGACAGAAGGCTCTGGGTGATGAAATGCACGATTATTTGACATGTATGACTACCAGTGTTACTTTTATTGCAGATCAAGTCAAGCATCGGAGGGAGGGGTAGAGGAACACAGAAGAGGACAGTCCAGTAACCAATCCAAGTAAACTATTGCCACTGCCAAAGTCATATGTTGGCGACCAGATCCTTATTAAGAATTACACCCGTAAATGGCATGAGCCTAGGTTCAAGGGTCTCTTTTGTGTTGAGGAAGTCTCCCCTTCTGCAGTTAAGGTATTGGGAAGAAGAGCTTGGCTGCATTTAGGAGATCTAAAAATCTACAACAGCGTGACCATTCCATCTCTCATTAGCCTAGAAGCAAGACAAGAAGAAGGATTTCCGCGTATGCAGACTTGATTGATGACCAAGAAGAATGACGATAAAACAATGTATGGTTAGCACATATTTCGTTTGGACTGGAAATCACTGGGTTTTCCGTAACTGTTTTAGCAGGAAGTGCATGGAATTAAGAGAATTCCAGAGGCTGAAAACATACTTTCTAGAATTCTTTGAAGGAATAAAAATTGCATTAGTACTATGGTTAAACATCAGTTTCTGATCAGGGATTGGAATAGAATCTGTGATGCTGGAAATGCATCGGAGGGACAGGGACTCCGTATCCTTGTCCTTTACTGCTTTTTATCGTGTGTTCTGTCGTGTTTTCCACGCCAGAGTTCATGTGGGACTCCTGGCAGTGCAGCTCTCTCTCTTTTGGTTTGGTGAACAGACCCATGGGATACCCTTATGGCACCGATGGGTAGGGGTACAACCCTGTGCCCCTAGTGTATGTTTTTAGGCACCTGTGTGTGACCCACAGAGCAGGGTACGGGCTGCTGGCAGCTCCGTGCTGAAATGACTGGTGCCCTAAGCACCCTCCATTTTGGGATGCCCAGGCCCTGTCATTGGAATCGGTAGATTCCTGATGGAGACAAAATGGCCCCCATGGCCTCTTGCCTTCCATCACCTGTTACCCTGATCTTCCCGAAGTCTCGGGAAGCCCTGCCTCTGTCCCTTCCCCCTGACTGGCTGTTGGGTGGAAGTTCCGTATATGGTAGTGTGGGGGAAGTGCCGAACAGACTGGCTGGAGCTTTCTCAACGGCCGTATGTTGTGGGTACGCCTGTGGGTGGGACCTGGGTGAATGGAGTGTGTGACGATTATACATTCTATTTTGTGACTGTCTAGTATCTGGTGTTTGACACAAAGATTGAGACAGCCCTGCCCGAAACCGGTATGAATGCAGTGTGGAGTGTTGAATGGCTCGGTACTTGTCCCAATACACATAACCTGTTGTGAGTATCTGGAGAGAACTGAACGGCCTGAATACCTTGTGTGCCTGATTGGCTGCCTGCCTGCATGCATGCCCGTAGTCGTGATTGGATGCTTGAGTGCGACCCAGCGGAATGAATGGGAGATCAACAGTATATCTGGGGACCTCTGACTGCTAGGAATCGTGTTCAGAAGCTGAAGTCCACTACGACGAGTAACTGGAGTGAAGCTTAACCTTGAGCCCTGCTGGACGAAAAGAATTGCTGTTGCTCTCCTTCGCAGTCTGAAAGCTGCTGTGCTTCAAGAACTGACCCGGAGAGGACCTGGTAAGGCGCCCTCTTCCCGAGCTATGAGGGACCATCGTGCACAGCTGATCTTTGCCTAAGCTCCCTGGTAGACAGACCTTCGACAGGCTGCTGACCCAATAAGGGGACTGCTGCGGAACTCCAAGGAGAAGCGCCCGGATTGTTGTCCGTCACTGTCGACGCCGGCCGTCGCCGACTGGAGCCGCCATGCTCCCGTTGCCTAAGAAACTTCATTGATCCAAGGACGCTCTTGTCTGCATCTTCGCCACTGTATCCTGCTGGAGAAGGCCTGACCGTCGGCGCACCGAGGAGCATCCACCGGTGGGTTTTCCACCACCCAAAGACCACAGAGACGCCGACGACCTGATGCCCTTGCTGGGCCACAGTTCTTCAACTCTTTGCGGTCCAGAACTATTGACACTGAGTGCCGCGCACACCTCTTCCTTGCAGGATGTTTACGCTTCCCCGTCAACGAGCACCGCTAGGAATGACGCAGCCACTTGACTGTCGTAGCTCGACCTGTTCTCCGTCGGACGTTTGATGACCCGTGACTCCTGCCTGAAAGGGAGAGCACTCAAGAAGGGTTGTCGATTTCCCGACGAGGAACGCTACAACACCAAGGTACTTTGGGGTTGCAGAACTATTGGGAAGTCTAAGGGTGAACAATATATGGACTGGGCTTTAACGGTAGTTACCAGTATTCTGCCTATTGTTCCACCATCTTGCTTTCCTTCCTCTCTCTACTACTGGTTTCCCCTTTATTTGGATCTGTGTGTCATTCTGACCGTATGCACTTGAATAAGGTCTAATAACGTTAGTGGTACCACTTTAGAATTGTACATATTTACCATTGTTGTTTTTCGGAGCACAAAGTGAGTTATCGTGATCGTGTATATGACTTTGAATATTAATTATATAAAGACTGTCTTTTAACTGTTACAGTGTGTGGACATTCCTTCGTGGGTGTTCGGGGACTACAAGGTACTTAAGAACCAGCCTGCATCACCTCCCGAGAAGGTAGGCCTTGATTGCTCATCCATTGCTACCGTAATAGAGAATCTTGGCAGGGTCTCTGTGCCTCCCCTCTACCATAAAGAGAGCGGAAGTGCAGACCCCCCCTCTGGTCTTTACAAGATCAATACCCAGATACATTTTTTCGAGAATATCTGTTTCAATGAAAATATATGATACCCGTCGACAGTGACACACATCCGCTTGCAGATGCTATTTTTGTGTTTATACTAGTCTTGTTAGGAGAGATGTTAATATTCACACCTTTCTACATGACCATAAAAATGGTCCTGTGATAAGAAGGCTCTTAAATTTGATAATTGAGCAGATTGTACAACTGTGAATGTATGAGTGAACACCTATATTAAAAATGATTTGTGAAGAGAATAATGTGATTATAGAAAGAATATGAGTTCAACGATTTTTTCTCCAGACTTCTATGCCTGATATATACATATACGCCTGTGTATTTTATTTATCTTTCTGTATCTTACATTTCAAAGTTTCTATGATCCTAATGATCCCATTGAAAAAACAACACCTATGATCATTCCTTGTATGAGTACAAATGATGATAATTTCTTTAATCTCTATGGGCATGCCGGGCAACATAAGCGTGATGCAGATGAAGTTAACCAGGGGATAAATACCTATCTTGATAATGCAGCTCTCCTGGGGAATGATATGTGGTATCAGCACATGAAAAATGTGGGTGAGAGCGTATCTGATGAGAATTGCTATGTCTGCTCTCTCATCATATATGCCACGAATATGATATGATATGATATGATATGGCATTTATAATGCGCCTATACACAAGTGTTTCAAGGTGTGACGAGGCAAGGGAGGGGAACAGAGGGAAGACAGAGACAATGATCTTGCTAGGCCAGGTGACATTGAGATTGCTCAAGTGCAAGGGAATAAGGAAAGGGAAAAGTGTGAGGGGAAAGTGGGAGGGGATGTGCAGTACATAGGCTAGACATTAAATAAATGAAAACAAAACAATAAATAAGAAGTGTGGCCAGCTGGTGGCAGGTGCATGGGTAAGTGCAGACATCAGGTGCCAAGTGCAGGTAGGGGGCTTTAGGTAGGGCTACAGTAATGACCTTCATTTTGAAGGACATGTTATCACATGATGCAATGAGCCTCAGTCATCTAGCAGCATGCACTACTAGAGGACAGTTTCAAGGGAGCTGAGTAACCTTGTGATGGAGGTCAAGACAGTCATTTCCATACCAGGATGTTTATATCAAGACCAGGCAAATGGAGAAAGAGCCTGGATGGACAGACAGGATGCTTGTGGATCCTGCAGCAGGATAAGACAAGGTGATTGTCGAAGAATTGAAAAGAATGAACAGTTCTGAAATGGCAGAAAAGACTGGAATGCCTGGATGTTGGGAATGTTTACAACTGCTGATAAATGGATGAGTGAAGACAAACAAAGGATGGGAAGATGGAATGATGTCCTGTGCAGCTCTTCTGCTGAGGAAGGAAGCACTACAAGGAGTACAGAAAGTGAACGATGAGTGTCTAAAATCTTGGGCTAAGTACTCCAAGCAGTTGACATGGGTGAAAAACAAATCAGCCCGGTGTCCATGGTCCCACTGATTAATGCAACACTGTGCTTTCAAAGCAAAGAAGAATATTATGTTGGACATAATAAGAGGTTCAAAAACATCATTGACGTTCCAGGAATGAGGAGAGGGATGGCTGTCCTAATGGATTTGTATTGGACCTGTGAATCTAGAGCATATGTTTGAAACTGCCTCAGGAATTGGGGAGAGATTTGTTCCTTGGTATACATCCATGGTCCGGCATTAGTGATTCCACAAAGTGACCTGTTGATTGAAGAATTTCCAAAGGTGGACAATCACCTGAGAAGAAAAACTTCAATAGAACTATGGCGGATGAAAAGATCGAATTATGTCTCACAAAAATCATTAACGGCTTATGAATGCATCCTGAAGAGCACAAACTGTTCAGCAGAACTGCAGTTATGTTCAAATCCGTGTTCATGACTGAAATCCAAACAGCAGTGAATGCCAAATGGCTACATATCACCAGATGGGAGCTGATGCAAACAATCAATGCTACTATAACATGATTTAATGCCATAAAAGAAGAGCGGAGGGCCATAAGGCTGATGAACCGCCAGAATAGATATGTCTGTGACATGATAACTGCAATGGAAGGAGGTGTTTGCCGCCAAGATCGGGCCATCATGTTGCATTTTTAAACCATGTCATAATGGCAAGAATGTAACCCTGATGGAGGCCATATCAATGTTGACAGATCTACACATAAAATGTATGATGAGACGGAGGCCACTGGAGATAACAGTTTGTTCGCAATATTGGTGATAATAATATTTTGATTCTGTACGATAAGGATAATAATTGCACAATGAACGAAAACAGCCAACAACACAGTAGGGATGTAGATTATGACTGACACAAAGGATGAACCAGAAGACAAGGTGCTGACTGATGATGCAATCAGAGAGTAAATAAATGCAAGTATTGTGGCACCTGAAGGAACAGAATTCTGGGACACGTGGGACATTGGGTTTACTATACCCTGAATGGACAATGCAATTACATGACCTGGAGTGTGGATGAATACATTAAAACTGCGGGCACCCTGAGCGGGGTTTTGCAGATATGGACACCAAAGAAACACTTCTTCAATAAGAAATAAAAAGGAGCAGAAAAACTTGAGAAGGTGGTAGAGGACTCAACCGGAGGGGGGAATGTAGAGGAGCAGATATATATATCTGCAGGAGACCCACCCCCTACCTCCCCTGTATTGGACTGTGTCTTGTCTGACACCAGCTATCCTACCAATACAGCAGCGAGTATTTGAAAGAAGATACCCATTGAGACAACCCTATCAAATGTACCCCTGAAGTGATGACAACCTGCAGGAGGAACACCTTGAAGGAGTATGAGAAACAGCTAAGCACATGAACTAACAGCATCATGAAAATGTGTACATGACATCCTGAGATACTGACTAAAGACAATATATGGATCCAAGAGGACGAATGAGGAAGTAAAGAATCGTGTGAACTGACAACGTGGAAAAGAAGAAGATTAAACATTAACAAAGTGCTGCAGAAAACAGAGGTTCAATAAATGTATAGATGCTGAAATGCAAGATAGATCAAGTCATCATAGAAGCTACCTATGAGTAGTAAATAGAATGCAGGTGAAGCCGCCATTGTACAGAGACTGGAAATTGATATGATGAATGACGTAAGCCAGGCACCATGAAGAGGGAATTAAAAAGTTGTGTTGCAGCAGAATAGCAGGCTCATGTAACTGCATTGCATGGCTGCCTGGCTTGAAGTCAAGATCATGGAAATCAAGGTCAGATATCTACTATGAAGAAAAATGAGTCTGCAAAGGATGAATCTTCTCAAATTAAGGTGCAAGAAAGGACACACGGGAAGGCAAGTATTAATTCATTTAGAACATTTAAAAGCTGCAAAACAGAGTAGATTGTTGTCTCCTGTCACGTGAGCCAAGGATGGAAATAAAGCTTGAACTTGGAGTTCCAGGCACCATAGTGAGGGCCCTCACTCCTGTGCATTCTCAAAAGGCGAGAATACAAGACCAAGTACAAAGACAATTTCATGGCAGAAGGCATGGGTGATGAGAGATGCTGGGCTAATTGGGTGGTGAGATAGCTTCACGTCCTATCTCCCTGCACCTGGGTCTGGGCTTACGTGCTACTAAATGAACCAAATGTTCCAGATATGGCACAAGCGTGCCAACCAATTGTATTTGTCCATAAAACAAAGGGCCTTATAGCTGATAAACCAATGAGATACTGTATATCTAATGTTTCTGAAATTACATGTTTTAAGAGGTAGGCATAAGTTGTCCATCTGATAAAGGACAGCCAATAACAATCCTAACGCTTATATAAGTGTATATATAGATGTTACCCTTAACCAATCCCAACCCTTGATAGGTTTCTCTCTATTGCCATGTAGTATGACGTCACTCTGCTGCATAATTGATTATAAGAATGGTATTGTTTGTGGAGATCATTGAGAGACTGAGTGTACGTCCGTTGATGTTCGTTGTAACCTTCCTGTTTTAGATAGTTATTAATAAAACAGTAACTTGCCATCTTCTTGAGTTTGTCTGGTTATTTGGACTCTGGTGTAATCCCATCCATTACACATGCACATTCCAAAGGGCCATAACCTCAGTTCTATCTTAACATCTCTTCAATTAAGCAAACAGTTCTTCTAATGCATCTGGTCGGCCTTGTCTGATGTTCTTCCTGCTCCTCTTCAGTCTCTTCTCTCACCGGCTTGTTGCATGAAGCTGCAGAACTGTCTCTCTCAACTTGTTCTTGGTCCTTTTCCTTGTACAGCTTGTACTGGGAGACATTTCGAAGGACCACCTTCTTAGGGGAGTGAGCAGTTATCTCGTATTTGCAGGTCAGAGCTCTTGGCTTGCCAAATGCTATCAGCATATATCTTCATGTCTTGTTTCTTGCATCATCCATCACCCGGCCTGTTCTGTATTCTTACTTGGGTCACTTGCCAGGTAAGGAAGACTGGTCCTTACTCATCTACCACATAGCAACTCTGATGGACACTTTCTAGTCGTGCCATGCGGGGCGTTCCTGTAGTCCTGCAAAAGGTTACTCAGGGCTTTATTGAGTAACAGGGACTGTAGTTCGTTCTGTTGCAGGACTCTCTTTAAGCTGCCCATGAATCGCTCCGCCATACTATTTGCTTTTGGCCATAGGGGAGTTATCTTTCTGTGGTGGATGCCCATGTATTGCATGAATTTGGCAAATTCCAAGCTGCTGAATGACAGACTGTTTTCCGACTTGAGGACTTTGGGACTATCGCACTGGTGTGACGGCACTTGCAGCTGTGGACTATATTGTTTCTTCTAGAGGAAATCCCAAATATTCATCCATGATGACTAGCCAGTATTTGCTCTCCCCAAATAGACTGAAGAAGTCAATTGCCAGGTGAGTTCAAGGGAGCTGTGGCATATCTGAGCAGATCCCAAAACTGATTCTCTTGTATCTGAAGGGTCCAAATGGCATGGCAAAAATAGAGATGTTTCTGGACTGTTGGTCTATCATTATCTGATAATAGACTTTTTTTCAAGTCAATCTCTGAGAACACTTTAGCAACTTTTAGCAGGCTGATCATGTCAATCAGGTTTTGTGTGATGTATTGACCCACTCTGCTATACTATGCTGCCTCACTCTGCTATCTATGGTACGAGAAACAGTAAAATGGCAGTAAAACCCTTGTGCACGCCAAAACCTCCAAAACCGCGTTTCTCCACACACAAAAAGATGGTGGCATAACCTGCCACCCATGGTGCATGTGTGGTGAAACAGAGCACACGCTGCAGAAAAAGTGCCAGTGGGCTCCATGACAAGTAAACATGGAGTACAGAGGGATCAGCAGTGTTTTGCAAGTGAAACTCCAAAATGTGCCTGTAAATGACATTTACTTTGCTACTGAAACTTCAGAACACCTGTACATAACATTTTCCAACACTAAAAATCTTGCTTGGTGCTAAAATTCATTTAATCTAGTGAAGCACTGTGAATTTACAAAGTCCTGAAATGTTAAAAGCAACACATTTACTCAGCAAAAACGGATTGCCTGTGAATGACAATTCCTGTCAAAAACCTCCGCACCGGGCTACCTGTGAGTGACAGCCCCTGTCAAATGGGCTTTCCTGATTAAACTTTAAAGTTGCCTAAAATGAAAGATCTGCCGGATTGGCAAATATAAAAGGATTGTTGCTGAAAGGAACACAGATCTTTGTTGTTTTGATCCAGCAGGTTTAAATCTAAGAATGTAATGTATCTATGTCATCTGATGCAACAAGTTTGTTTTATGCTGTATTCAAGTTAAGAAATTAAGAATTAATTTAGGCTGGCTGGGCCTGCAAGAGGTTGAAAAACAGGTTTCCACCGAAGGGGAGGGCCTTCCTCTCAGCAGATACTCACTGACACATGATAATGGTGGGGTAGGCCAGACTTTAGTCTGCTGCCAAGGACTGAACAATGTCTGATTCTCCAGGACAGGAAATGGACATGTGAAAAGGTCGTAAATTAGGCTTACAGAAGGAAATCCCAAAGGTGGGGGCTGCTCCTTGCCTCCAGCGACAGACAAAAGGCTGACCATTTGCTGCTAAGAATATGTAATTAACATTTTTTAAAGACTTATAACTCGCTATCAGAAGTGGTGAAAAATATAAAAAGGGCAGATTTGTTAATTTAATTTTGGGCCCTATATTTCAAAACGTGGTGGAACTGTGTAGCATATTCTGAACAGGAATGGCAATATATGTGGTTTTATGGGAACTGTATATTATATACTAGAATTGTTAAACTTTTCGCACACATTCCTATGGTAAACACGCATATTTGTGGAAAGTTGGAGAAAGTTTGGAAAATATTTTCACGGTGAAATGGACAAAATGTTGTAATAAGGTGAAACAAGGTCTCACAGCTGTGGGATTTTGATGAACAGATACTCCATAAAATATGTAATCATTGTATGTGATTTTCATAGAGGTTACAAATGAATGAATATCTATTTAGGACAAAATTCAATTTTGATACCGGTGGCTAGGGGAGGTTTATAAGGATTGTAAAAACCCAACCATAAACTTGACATCATCTGTCTTTGATCCAATGACTCGGAAGCAAGGCGGAGATGAGGCTCTGATCCACTCTGAGTTCACAGGGGCGAGTTTAGTTAAGCAGGCCCTTACACCCATTTTTGTGATGTCATTTTGACATGATAAAAAGTGACATTTGTCAACACATATTTATTTATTTATTTATTTATTTATTAAATTTATATATCGCGGTCAGGCAGCCCAGGGGCATTGTGGCACTGTTACTTGCAAGAAAGACTTAGTTACAATGTGAGCAGGTTGTGCCTTGGGTTACAGTAAGGCAGTGACCTGTGATCAGATATATCACATAATACATCATACAATACAATTATGAGGGCTAGGCCATGTAATTGTTAGATGAACAGGGTCGTTTTCAGGGTTTTCCGAAAGGACACACTCTCTCTTCTGATTCCAGTGAATTACTCTGATCCAGCATTCAACATTCAGCTTTAACATCCTTCCAGATCCAGATGCCAATCCCCAGGCCAAGCAGTAGCTGAACCATTTTCAGCTAGGCCTCAATCATCAATCAATCCTCAACTAATCCTTACAACCCAGTGGAGTGCTGTGGTGTGGGGAAGCATCCTTAAACTATCTGGCTTGCTACCATAATGCTGGCCTGATGAACTCGCCATCCCGCTGATCTGAAATATCCAAGAAGGGCAGATCCTGTTCAGTTCCAGTGACTGGCCTAGCTGATCCTGTCCCACGCCTGATGTGCTGTCCTTCCCTGATGGACCCGATCCATTGACCAGAATCTCGACGGGCCAAAAATATTAAATCCCAGTGGATTGTGAGTATTAACAGGACGCTAGAGAACTATTGTATACCTTGCCTTATCTTTTCCTACCCTAATCCCTGAACTATCCTTAATTTCCTAACAATAACAGGGTCAAAATCTTAGTGCTATATTATTCTGTCTATTTGTTAAAGCGTAATTTTCATAGTCATTTTTATTTGTGTAACTCTGATCCAAAACTCCCACTTCGAGTGTTTGGACTGGTTCCGCCAGGGAATGCGCTGTGGATCTGTTACTGAAGCCATGAATCAGTCTCAGAGCTTACTACAACCCAACCTGGTTGTCTAGTCTGCATGCTCTAGTCTTGAGTAAAAGCATACCCCATACTTTCTGATTTTAAACTGAAGTGCTTGTCCAAATTCGTGTCTTTATTTCCGAAAAACAACTCTCACTAAAACCTCCATAACTCCCTCAGTTTTGAAGATAGAAAAGACATTTCAATTGTTTCCTTTTAAGTAAATCAATGCTTGTGACTGTGTGTATTTGTTCAAAGTGGCTCCCGTGCAAATGAATAATAAATTAAGCATTTTTGTCCACATTTAGTGTTTTTGCTCAGCCATTTTCAAAGCCATACTGACAGTTGAAAAGGCAAATCCGTTTTTCTCTTTTGTTTAAGGGGGAAAGGTGAGAGTGATATTCTGTTTGGTCTGTATTATTCCTGAGTACCTGCTCTCTCCTCACATCTATTTAAATTGCCTATTGGTGGGTTGAGGAGTGTTGCAGGGGGAACCGCTAACCAATAGTGCTATTTCACCAAAACCAACCCAAAAATATTCTTTTCTTTGCTGCATTCTTTTTGTGTTCATTACCTGATTCCCAGTGCATTAAATATCTTATTCAGTGTTCTTGTCACCAATTGGTGATTGTTGTTACCTATTAAAAATATATTGTGATTTAAATTCTAAATAAATAAACAAATATTTTCCAAACTATCCTGATTCCTGGTTCAGTGTGACCGGAGGGGGTATTTTGAGAAGGGTGTGATATGAGTAGTATATCATTCAGAATATTGAACTTATAGACAAAAATAAATAAGGGTTTCATTTGCGCACCACTACATGCTGGGCGAGACTTGGGTGTGTGCCTGATTGAAATGCCTTACAGCTTGGGGGTTTGTGTCCGGGATCCTGAATTTGATTTACCACTCATGACAGTCTAACAGAGCATACAAGTCGCCAGGGTATTGTTTGTGCCCTCCCTGACTTACACGCGTAAAATGAATAAAACGGACACTCCCTGGACAGGGAATAAGGCACAAAGAGCAGGCTGTGAGAGTTCAAGGAAAAGTTTATCTAAATCTCTGAGAACGCTCTGACCACATCAAGGTTACACCACATTATATAAGCACATGGACATATCTAACATATGATGCTACGTTGGACCCGGATTGGCCAGCCAGGGTGGTGTCTTAGGTGTGGGCATCATCTCTTCCTCCGGGTTGGTTGCTTGGTTGGCGGGATGATTGACATCAGGCATCTGTGCTCCGGATGGGTGAAGGTCAGGTCGCTGTGAAACACGGTGGTCACTATCTAAGCTAAGAAAATACATTCTATATAATGCATGCACTAAATAATGGTTGATCACAAAGACACTCAGTAATTTATCATGTCACTATACAAATCACACAGGTATCTATATCATCTGTAACATTTGGGTTATACAGATCACAGGTTTATGGGTCTTGAGCACTATAATACTCTCATTGAACTGTGGGATTAGTCTCACAAGAATCTCAGGTATCTGGCATTTGTTAGTATTAGGCATGATATACTGCAGCAGGGGTCTAACGGGCTTCATAGCATGGCCAGCAGTCTGGCACATGAAAGGAATATCTTGCAGGGACACAGGGTTAGAATGGCAATAAGTTTCAACAGGCGAGGGCAAGAGGGCAAGGACACTTTTGTGGAGATGGACAAGCTATGTGCTTGGCTCATGTTGGTTCACATGCAGGACAGTGATCTCAGAGGAAAAGAGATGTGTTACATTTATTATTTGTTGCAAGCATCTCCAGCTTCAGCGTGAGAATGGAGCTGCAGAGTTTTCCAGTCAGAGTGGGAACGAGGGTGGGGGCCATGTGCTCCGAGCTACTGCGGCGGGAAAGGGAGAGAGGCATTTTGTACTATACGCAGTGAGGCCTGGTCACCAAGATGGAGTCGAAAGGGGTACAAAAAATGGATGCCCTGTGTCCTGCTCAGAGGTTCCATCTACGCGAATGTAACCCAAAGTTAACATCGCATAAGGGCAAGGGGCGTACCCACCACTGGAGGCAATTGGTCCGAGTTTTGTACTGAGAAGTTATGGCAGAGAGGGGCCCATTGGCCCCTCGCTCCCACACAGTATATACACCATGTTGGGTTGGCATACTGTGCTACACTGTACAAACACCCTTCAAAAGAAATATTCAAAAGAATGGGCCTGTTTGCAAAAGTAAATTAACCCTGAAATAAGTTATTATTTTGGAATGGCGACCCCAGTGGAAATTAATATTGCTAGGGAACACCTACTGCACAAACTGTTTGTCAGGGGTGAGAGGCCACAACAGGATGAACAGGTATGGCTGCAGGAAATAAAACAACAAGTCACTGCAATCGACCTTAATTCTGGCAGGATAAGGGTCCATTACATCAAGCGCTTAGCGAGCTGTACATGGCCTCAAAAATAAAAGAGGAGGAGCAGTTTTAAAAAAAAATTGACAAAATAGCGGCCTACCTGTACTTGCACATAGGAATCATACAGGAAAAGCATGCAGACAATATAGATTTGACAAAGAGGCAAGGAGAAACACTGCAGAAAATCCAGACTAATCTGGACTCTGCAGAGCAAAGGCTCCAGGAAAGCACAGAAAATGAAACAGAGGCTAGGCAGTATATCGCAAAATAAAAGATCTGGCTGACCTCACAGCAAAAAAATGCAGAGCAAGATACCCAGGTACAGACACTGCAAAAAGAGTGTCAGGAATGTGTTTACTCTTTACAACAGAGTCAACAGAAGTTGGAGCAGCAATTAACCTTTAACAGGGCCTGCACAGAGCAGGTAGTCACCCTACAAAACCGCCTAGAATCCTTGAAAGAGGAAAATAATAAATTAATTATTAAAGATATCCACTACCAAGAGGAATTTGATGAGTAGTGCCAGAAATCTAGTGCATTTAAAAAACAGAGGGACGACCTGGCTGCACAGAGGGGCACTCTAAGTCAGGTGAGCGACGCCTTAGGCCAGGAAGTCAGCCAATAAAATACTAAGTTAGAGGAAAGAAAGCTGGCCCTTTAGGAATTTAGTGAAATTAAAACTGATTATAAAAAGCTACTAAAGAAAAGTCAGGCCAATAAGGACCAAACTCAGATGGTGAGTCTCCTGCAGCAAAAATTGGCCCAGTATTTCCAATTCAGTCAGGAAGCACAGAGAGACGATGAGGCTCTCTGTGAAAAGAATGACAGTCTCCACAAACAGATAGCTGTGCAGGAGCAAATCATTGAGACCAGTAAGGCCTTAACAGAGGAGCAAAAGGGTAAGATTTTGGCATGTCATCAGGGAATAGGGGCTGAAAGAGATGAGGTAAGAAGGGACAGAGAAACCCCTGTCATCAGGGACTTTAATCCCTTCCTTTCCATGGACTCTGCCACCTTCATGTCCACTGGCTCATATGAGCCAAGGTCCACGGGATGGTAGACTTCAGCACAATGGGAAATATGGGACTGACAGATCAGTGCCTCCCAGAAATGGATGGGCAAGCATCACTGTACAGATTCCCAAATGGTAGGACTAGCCTCTCTGATCAGGAAGACTCCAGTCCGGGGAGAATCAGAGAATTGGATCCTCAAAAATATTGCATACCAAGGGATCAGTCTGTCAAATTTGGTGCGGAAATCCATGAAACTAGACCCACCAAGAATACTTTAAAAACCTCTTCCCAGCTAGGGTGAGGGGGTGGGGGGGTACTCAGCCAATCCTGGGAGCAAGGGAGAGTCAGAAGACTCTTCTGAGTTCCACAGGTCTCGAGAGACTAGGCCCTCACATTCTGCAAGCCATTCCCAAGCCCACAGAATTAGGGAGAGCCTAGAGGATCAGAATGCCACCTCTTGTAGCAGTGCCTCTGAGCCAGAGGATGAGTGGACAAGGGTGACCAAAACTAAAAAGGCCAACAAAATTAAGAGGGCCCTACTGAAAGATCCCCTGAAACAAATCAAGGCCATTAGGCGCGTCATGACTCCCTATCATAAAAATGCCAAATATTCAGTTTGGGAGCACCTTGAGTTGTATGAGCAAATGATGGATACGTTCCACCTGAAGGATAGCCAAAGTTGCATTCAATATGTCAAGTGGACATTTTCCCTGAACTGAATACCCAGCTTCTTTGAGGGGATGGAGGATAAAAACCACTCAAGATGGCCACTTGTATCGCAGCCATCTTAAAGTATTTCAACCCTGAAGCGGCCCACAAGGTGGCCTACGATCTGAAATGTGGGGAAGACCAGGCCCCACAAGAATTAGTACAGAGTTAAAATGTGCCTTCGCGCAGACCGCCATGAGGGTGCACACAGACAGTAGAGAGTTAATCAATACCTTCTTCCATGCACTCCCTAAATACATCATGACCCAGCTGGTGAGGTACTTTCGTGAGAAGAGATAACTTGACTGGGTCATTGAACAGGCAACTCATATTTATGAAGTGCAGAAACTGGTAGAAAATAAAAGTACCAATAAAAACCCCAAACCAACAACACCCGTGCTAGTGTCGGAGGTAAAGGTTGCCCCCATTTTAGATCTGGATATGGGGGTGGCCTTAAAATATTCCTGCGCAAAATCCTCCTCACCAAAGACCCAGATGGCCCTCGGGCCAATCCCAAACAGGTAGTCAGGGAGGTAACCCCACAAATGGGACTCCTAACTCTCCTAACTATGTCATACCCGTTACAAGGGCAGCAGATCCATCCTGTGCTATGTGTGGACTCCCCCAGCCCAAGGGGGGGGGATCCAACCAGGCAGCTGCCAACCCAGGAAAATTCTCTTCTAACTTCCCCCAGGAGGGCAGTAATCCCCCAAATGACGGGTTGAGTTTCTTTCCCCGATACCCGCCAAACATCAACCCTTCTTTCTTTCCCCACTTCCCTGAGCCCAGACATCCCAATCCGGGAGAGGGGAGGCCATGGGTGGAAGGGTACCAGAACTATCCCAACCAAGGGTAGTATGGGAGAAGGGACAGTTACCCTTCCCGTGATAAACCTAGGATGGACCAGAGAACCCCGTACCAGCCAGCGCGGGTGTCCCAACTGGAGCACCAGGTCCAGAACTTGTCACAGGATCTGGGTTGCATGTTGAGGGCTCAGCAGACCCCTCAGATGAACATGGCAGCCCAGAACCCTTCAAATCAAAGGTCTGGTACTCAAGAGCAATGACATGGAGAGAAGCCCGACAACCCACCGGTTCCCAGGGAGGAGGCACAAGGGGAAAGGGGTGCAAAGCCTTAGAGGAAGCTTCCTTTCCCACTTGTGAAAAGCCCCTGGACACCCAGGAACCGGAACCAACATCTCCTGCTCCCGAAAGTCTGCAACCTAAGGAACAGAGGGTGGGTAGGAGAAATAAAGGCCCTAAAAAGACCTACTTTGTGGAGGAGGTTAGCATCTTCCAATTTGAAGAAGAGGGGTCCTCGGAGTATTCCGGGAAAAGGATCTTCTCCTTCAGGGATGGGAACTCTCCCAAAGAAAAATGGGTCTCCAGAGATCCTGATCCAGACTGGGTAGATGTGGGGACTGAGTTAAAACCGTCCATCATTGAACCCCAGAATGACAAACCAGAAAATCAACGGCCCAAACCAATTCTGGTGACTGCCTCCAAAAAGGGGGGGGGCAGCCCAGAATCAGAACCAGTGCAGTCCAAAACTCCCCCCATATCCAACTGTCCCCTTTTTCTTACAGGTTCCCAAGCTCCAGAACCAAATCCTGCCCAAACTACCCCTCTGTCAGAATCCAGAGCAAAGAAAGTAACCCACCAATTGGCCCAAAAAGCGCCTTATCTTTGCCCCCTTAAGGAAAAGGAGGGGAAATTTTATACCCCAGTCCAAATACAGGGGAAATGTAAATTTTTGGCACTGGTGGACACTGGATCCCAAGCCAGCCTTCTGTCAAAAAGGGCCTTTGATCAGCTGAATTCAGGAAAGGGCGAGGCATACCAGATCCCTCTCACCCCTCTTCCTGGACAACTTCAGAACTTCAATGGGAATGAAATTCCTGTCGAGGGGACTGAGGATTTAGACATTAAAATTGGGCGACACAATGTGAAACACCTGGTCATAGTTGTGACTCCAGAGGGCACCCCATGTTTACTAGGGAATGACATCCTGCGTAGATTGTCTCCCCTCATAGATTGTGTAACAAAGTCCTCTGAACCCAGACTAAACAACCAATAAAATTAAAACATAGTGTCAACCATGTTAGTTTAAATGGCACGAGCCACATGCCGAACAAAAACCTGACCAGATTGAATTCCATTTTCAAAACAACAGAAGCCCTGACGTGACAGTAATTGCAGTAGGACAACAAACTGGTGATGGGAAGTCCTCTCTATTTCTGTAAATCAACATTCCTTCCAATCTTAAGTGGCATTCCACACTGGAAGGAAATACTCTGAAATTCTATACCAATTCACAATCTGAAAATCCCACTTCTATAGTCCAAAATTATGAGAAACCAGCTCAAAGCTTGGCTGACCTTCAGGAAATTGGAGAACAGTTGTCCATCCCATTCAGATAAATGGGGGAAGGACTCTGTTCTCGCCCAAGTGTGCGTAAACACGGTAAGAGCTTCATCAGTGAGGCTATGTTCCGAAAACTTCCAAAAGATCCAGCCATTCCAATTAAAATTTAAATTGATAGACAAATGGGAAATGGACCTGGAAACTCCAATTCCAAACATCTCCTGCCTAGTAGGTGTATGCTCAAAATTTCCATAGGCACCAAGAGCATAGTCCATAATTGTTGGTAATGCGAGATGTCCCTGCTGCATTTTATTTAGGCAGTGACATTCTCAATCGCTTTGCATTAGTTTGGACCTAATAAACTTCAAAGCCTGGTCCCGATTAGCGGGTAATCCCATGGACTTTGATGACCCAGAGAAAGCATTTCGGACAGCTCAATTGCTGCCATATGCAACTGAATTCAGATTGGAGAAGAAGTCACCATCCCAGAATGGACCCAACAATTCACACTCAAAGTAAACATTAAAAGAGGAGAGAAACTGAAAAATCCTGATGCATATGTTCACCTCAATGCCGATTACCAACAGCATGGGTTGGGGTTAAACCCAACACCACTAGTCAATACAGAACATGACACCATTCCAATAGTGGTGGATAACAGTGACCTTAGGAGTATCGCTCTGGGCGCAGGCACCATTATTGGAATGGCTGTTGATGACCGACATTTTTCCATAGATTTAGGTAATGAACTGGTAGGACCAATCCCCAATGACTGTTTTGACATTGATAGCGACAATGATACAACACCAGACAGGATCTTCACCCAGCATGGGTGGAATTTCCTGGTGTACTCTTCCTGCCCTTATGGTAAGGAAGAGGTGACCTGTGACTTCAGAAGGGATGAGGTGATCTTTCAAGTCCACCAGGACTGCCTTCCCCATCTGAAGCTATCAGCCCAAGTCAGTACTTTAACCAGGGTATTTCTCCACCCAGCTGGAGGAGGCCGCTGAAATAGCCAAACCAGAAGTCTTTCTGGGCTTCAGGCAGATGGTTGAAGAGAGAGTCAACCTAGCTGATGCCTGTGAGAGTCTAGAGCAGAAGCAAAAATTGAAACAAGTTTTCTTAGAGTTTCAAGATCACTTTGCAGTGGACTCATATGACTGCAGTCGCACCAAAATCCACACAACAACAATTCCCATGGACCCTGGCATGACTCCAGTGTTTGTGAAGCAATATCGCTTGCCTCTCGCATCAATGGAATCGCTTACAGAAATAATTAAGAACCTTGAATCCTGTGGGATAATTTGTCTTGTCCACAGCACCTTCAATAATCCGGTGCTGGAGATTTTGAAAACAAACGTCCACTGGAGACTCTGTGCTGATCTAAGGGAGCTCAACAAACAGGTCCACACTACTCGATGGCCTCTTACCTACATTGGCCAAGGGCTGGCCCAAATCAAGGGGTCAAAGGTATACACTTCCATTGACCTGACCAATGGGTACTGGACTGTAGCTGTCAGTAGGGGGGACTAATACAAGCTGGCCTTTACCTTTGGGGAGCAGCAGTAGACTTGGACCCGGACTCCCTTCAGATACATCAACTCCAGCAATGAATTTAATATCTTTTTGCATTAGGGCCATGCCCGACTTGGGTGTAAGGGGTACCTGGCCTGTGTAGATGATGTTTTAATCAAAAACTCAACTGTGGCAGAACACATAGCGGAGATCCATTATGTTCTGACACAGTTGAGGGCTGCCAGAGCAAAACTCTCTTTCCAAAAGGCACAGTGGTGCAGGAACCATGTAAATTTCTTGGGGCATGAGATAACTCCTGAGGGTCTCTGTCCCCAGGAAAAGAAAGTAGAAGCACTCCAGAAACTAAAAGACCCCACAACTCGGACTGACTAATTATAGTAGAGCGTTCATTGAGGATTACGCAGAGATCACATGACCCCTGATCCATCTGTTGAAAGGGGGGGTCAAGTGGGGTCCAGAACAGGCCGAGACAGTAAGACAACTCAAAAGAAGCCTCTCACAAGCGCCTTGCCTAGCCTACCCTGTCAAAAACAAGGAGTTCCTCTTGGAGACAGGGTTCTCAATTACATGCTCGACTGCAGTATTATACCAAAAGCTTGACAAGTTCAATAAAGTCATCTCCTATGCAAGTAAGACTTTGTTTTCTGTGGAGGAAAAATTCAACGACTGTCAGAAGGCATGCCTGGCAACGGTGTGGGCATTGAAAAATGACTGCCCATTTATCCAGGGGGAACACATCATAGTGGAAAATCCACACCAGCCTCTGCAATATCTTCAAAGTGACAGAATCTGGGCTGGAAATGTGAGTAATTCCCAAATTACTTCCTGGATTCTATGAATGCAAGGCTTTTATGTGGAAGGCAGATAAGGCCAAAACAAGAAGAGTCTACTCGCGCAAGTTCTGGCTGACTTGCATGATTGTGCCAGAGAAAACTGTCTCGAGGATGGAAGCCTTAAAATCAAGGACAACATGGAGGCATATCTTAATTCCCCACACAAATCCTATGAAGAAAACAAGTGTGAGGGAATGCCCACTGTCTATGTGGATTGGTGCTCCTACCATGTTGACAACAACGGGGAAAAGGAACTTTTGGCCGTCTTGAGGAATGCATGGGTGAATGATGCCCAGAACCCGCCGCTGGATACAAAATCGGTCCTCGTAGTAGTCAAGTGGCAGAACTGATGGCTGTGCATCAAGCGATCCTCACTGCTGTCGAACACCAACTCCACAAACTGGTCATAATCACTGATTCAGATTATGTACAGAAAGGGTTCGTGGAGCACCTGGTTAATTAGAAAACCAGAGGCATACTATGTGCTAACAATAAACCACTAAACATGGAAAATAATACAGAATATTGATGATCTGGTCACCTGGGATGACCATCTACTGGAAAAAGATTAAGGGTCATTCTAAAATAGAGGGACCAGACAAAACTGGAAATGACTTAGATGATGAGCTGGCCAAAACCGGAGCCACCCAAGGAGATCTACTTGAGATCGAGTCCCTGTTGAGGGAAATCCAGGTCACTGCTATCACTAGGTCCCAGACAAATGCTCACAATGAATTCTCATTTGCCCACGGTAGTAAGGAGACCCCAGATGCTGATTTGATTGCGGCTCATAAATGGGATCCAATAATTGGTAAGTTTTATCAAAACATTGAGAACCCTGTGAACTTTCCTCTGACAGATACTGATAGCATTGGGAAGGAGGACCTCAGAGTGTTGATGAAATGTCCAAAAATGTTCTGAATCCAAGACGGTTTGTTGGTGAGGAGATCCATATCTGGCCATGACCAGTGGGTGGTCCCTACCTCATTCTGAAGCCTGATGCTAAGTCATGCCCATGATGTGACCACAGCCGGTCATCGGGGGTTTCATACGACATTAGAAATCTTGCGAGAGGTTACATACTGGCCACAAATGGGGCAGGACCTCGACCAATACTTGAAGGGGTGTCTTGTGTGTGCACAACTTCAGCCAACATCACTCACACACCACGCTCCCCTCCAAAAGAGGGTGATGACACTGCATTGGTCAGATTTGCAAGTCGACTTTATCAGGCCCGTGATTCGCTCCTCTAGGGGGAACAAGTATATGTTGACCATAACATACTTGTTTACTAAATGGGTGGAATGTCTCCCGACCCCAAATTGCAATGCAGAAACAGAAGCTGCCCTGATGATCAATCACATCTTCTCACGTTTTGGACTACCCCAAAGGTATGAGTCAATCCGAGGTAGTCACTTCACTAGCGAAGTGATGACAAAGATGTGGGAGATACTTGAAGTAAAAAGGAAACTAGACATTGCCTACAACCGGCCTCTAGTGGTGGAGTTGAGAGGTACAATAAAATAATTGTGAGCATATTAAAAAAAATTGTGGCAGATTCTGGGCCAAGTTGGGACATTCGATTACCCTTGTCCTGATGGCCATCAGATCTACCCCTTCTTCTGCAACTAAAATGTCTCCATTTGAGCTGATAACTGGACGAAGGATGGTGTTACCAGCATCTGCTCTACAGAACCCAAGAGCAGACCTTGATAAATGCCTCCACAACTCATGAGTATGTTGAGAATCTGAGAAACACCTTCAACATGCTTTTGCGTATGCTCAGCAGAATTTAGAAAGATCTGCAGACAGTATGAAGAACCACTATGACCTTAAGACAACTAAAAAGGATATTAAGTAGGTGACCGGGTCTTCTGTACTATTTCCAAAGGAACCAAGCCAAAAAGCGCCAAATCCTCCCAAGTTGGCGGGGTCCTTTTGAAATTGTGGACAGAATCACACCAGTCACCTACAGAATTCGCATCCCCAAGGGCAGTTTGACAGAGGGGGAAGACAAGTGCGTCCACATAAACCAGCTAAAGAGTTGCCACCCCAGGCATACTTTGCGGCAGATAGAAGAGCTTACCAGAAACCCAGAGGGGGAAAAGCTGGACAGCTAGAAAAAATATTAAATATTCATTGATTACACCTGAGAAAAATGAGTAAATGATCACTGAAATGACAGGGAATATTGCCAATTGTCGAAAATGCAAGTGTCTTTCCCACTGCTGAGATCCCCCGAAGATGTGTGGGTACAGTAGTGGGAACATTTTCATAACCTGTTATGTTCTGTTTTCTAGTATTGGCACTAAAATCCCAAGAATCACCAAGGAGGACCACTCGGGGACCGGGAGGAAAAACCCAAGGAATCCGGAGTATCTTCCCATCCAAACCTGAACCAGTGAGGAGAGAGTGTCGCCTCAATCACTGACAGGAGAAGCAACTGAACTTCTCCACATGAACAGAAAATAACATCCACTCACCCGACTCTCCCTCGACTGAAAGTCAAAACAAAGTCGGGAGGGGGATTTGTGGGATGTATTGACCCACTCTGCTATACTATGCTGCCTCACTCTGCTATGTACAGTACGAGAAACAGTAAAATGGCAGCAAAACCCTTGTACGCGCCAAAACCTCCCAAACCGCATTTTTCCACACACAAAAAGATAGTGGCACAACCTGCCACCCATTGTGCATGTGTGGTGGAACAGAGTACACGCTGCATAAAAAGTGGCAGTGGGCTCTATGACAAGTAAACATGGAGTACAGAGGGAGCAGCAATGTTTTGCAAGTGAAACTCCAAAATTTGCCTTTAAATGACACTGGGCCTCATTCCGACTTTGGAGGTAACCACGCCGCTATTTGCGGCATGGCTGCTTCCAAACTTGTACCGATTCCGCCCTGGTGAATGGAGCAATTACCGGTCCATTCCAAGGATGGCAGGACCGGTAATTCCCATTCACCAGGGCACTTCCCATTCCCATTTGAGCCCCCATAGGGCTCAATGTGAATAGGGAAGGTGCTAATAACGGTACCATAAATTACGGTACATTATTAGCTCTAAAGTCCCTTTGCGGTTCCGTCCTTAACGCCTGCTAAAAGCAGGTGTTAAGGAAGGACCCGCAAAGAGAACTTGTAGTAGGGCGGTAAGGGTTTAACGGCACCGGTCTCATTACCGGTGACCGTTAACCCTTACCGCCCTACTTGTAATGACCCCCATTTACTTTGCTGCTGAATCTTCAAAATGCCTGTACATAACATTTTCCAACACTCCAAATCTTGCTTGCCACTAAAATTCATTTAATCTAATGAAACACTGTGCATTTACAAAGTCCTGAAATGTTAAGAGCAAAACTTTTTCTCAGCAAAACCGGATTGCCTGTGAACGACAACTCCTGTCAAAAATCTGTGTGCAGCCACACTGGGCTACCTGTGAGTGACAGCCCCTGTCAAATGGGCTTTCCTGATTAAACGTTAAAGTTGTCTAAAACTAAAGATCTGCCAGATTAGCAAATATAAAAGGGTTGTTGCTGAAAGGAACACAGATCACAGTTGTTTTGATCCCACAGATTTAAATCTAAGAATATAATTTATCTATGTCATCTGATGCAACAAGTTTGTTTTATGCTGGATTCAAGTCAACAAATTAAGAATTAACTTAGGCTGGCTGGGCCTGCAAGAGGTTGAAAAATAGGTTTCCATCGAAAGGGAGGGCCTTCTTCTCAGCAGATACTCACTGACACATGATAATTGTGGGGTAGGCCAGACTTTTGTCTGCTACCAAGGACTGAACAATGGCAGATTCTACAGGCCAGGAAATGGACATGTGAAAAGGTTGTAAACTAGGTTTGCAGAAGGAAATCCCAAAGGTGGGGGCTGCTCCTTGCCTCCAGAGACCGACAAAAGGCTGACCATTTGCTGCTAAGAATATGTAATTAACATTTTTTAAAGACTTATAACTCGCTATCAGAAGTGGTGAAAAATATAAAAAGGGCAGATTTGTTAATTTAATTTTGGGCCCTATATTTCAAAACGTTGTGGAACTGTGTAGCATATTCTGAACAGGAATGGCAATATATGTGGTTTTATGGGAACTGTATATATATGCTAGAATTGTTAAACTTTGCACACACATTCCTATGGTAAACATGCATATTTGTGGAAAGTTGAAGAACGTTCGGAAAATGTTTTCATGGTGAAATGGACAAAATGTTGTAAAAAGGTGAAACAAGGTCTCACAGCTGTGGGATTTTGATGAACAGATACTCCATAAAATATGTAATCCTTGTATGTGATTTTCATAGAGGTTACAAATGTATAAATATGTATTTAGGACAACATTTGATTTTGATTCTATGGCTAGGGGAGGTTTCTAAGGATTGTAAAAACCCAACCATAAACAACATCATCTGTCTTTGATCCAATCACTCTGAAGCAAGGTGGAGATGAGGCTCTGATCCAATCCCAGTTCACAGGGGCGAGTTTAGTTAAGCAGGCCCTGACACCCATTTTTGTGATAACATTTTGACATGATAAATAGGGACATCTGACAACACATAGGACACACTCTCTCTTCTGATTTCAGCGAAGCACTCTGATCCAGCATTCAACATCCAGCTTAAGCATCCTTCCAGATCCAGATGCCAATCATCAGGCCAAGCAGTAGCTGAACCATTTTCAGCTAGGCCTCAATCCTGTATCAATCCTCAACTAATCATTACAACCCAGTGGAACGCTGTGGTGTGGGGAAGCGTCCTTAAACTATCTGGCTTGCTACCATAATGCTGGCCTGATGAAATTTCCATCCCGCTGATTTGAAATATCCAGAAACAAGAAGGGCAGATCCTGTGCAGTTCCATTGACCGTCCTAGCTGATCCTGTCCCGTGCCTGATGTGCTGTCCTTCCCTGATTGACCTGATCCATTGACAAGAATCTTGGCGGGCCAAAAATCTTAAATCTCAGTGGATTGTGAGTATTAACAGGACGCTAGAGAACTATTATATACCTTGCCTTATCTTGTTGTACCCTAATCTCTGAACTATCCTTAATTTCCTAACCAGTAACAGGGTCAAAATCTTAGTGCTATATTATTCTGTCTATTTGTTAAAGCGTAATTTTCATAGTCATTTTTATTTGTGGAACTCTGATCCAAAAATCCCACTTTGAGTGTTTGGACTGGTTCCACCGGGGAAATTGCTGGGGATCTGTTACTGAAGTCATGAATCACTCTCAGAGCTTACTTCGACCCAACCTGGTCTAGTCTGCATGCTCTAGTCTTGAGTAAAGCATAACCCATATTTTCTGATTTTAAACTGAAGTGCTTGTCCAAATTTGTGTCTTTATTTCCGAAAAACACCTCTCACTAAACCTCCATAACTCCCTCAGTTTAGATAAAACAAAATTCCACTGAACTAACATCCTCAGCTATCTCCACAACTCAAAAACCGCATTGGCAAACAGTGTAATTGACTCATTTTTATCAGAAATTGCATAGAAAAGTTTGCCGCAAATTTACATTTTGCAAAGGTTTTACACGTGTGAATTGTCGTTAAATTATTTCCCACTTTGCCTTTGAGATTCCAATTGTTTCCTTTTGATTAAATCATTGCTTGTGATTGCTTGCCTCGGTTCAAAGCGCCTCCCATAGAAATGTATAATAATTTAAGCATTTTTGACCACATATAGTGATTTTGCTCAGCCAGATTCAAAGCCATTCTGACAGTGTAAAAGTCAAATCTGTTTTTCTCTTTTGTTTAAGGGGGAAAGGTGGGAGTGATATTCGGGTTGGTCTGTATTATTCCTGAGTACCTGCTCTCTCCTCACATCTATTTAAATTGCCTATTGATGGGTTGAGGTCTGTTGCAGGGGGAACCGCTAACCATAGTGCTATTTGTCCAAACCAACCAAAAAGTATTCTTTTCTTTGCTGCATTCTTTTTGTGTTCATTACCTGATTCCCAGTGCATTAAAGATCTTATTCAGTGTGCTTGTCCCCCATTGGTGATTGTTGTTACCTATTAAAAAATATATTGTGATTTAAATTCTAAATAAATAAACACATATTTACCGTTCCAAACAAGCCTGATTCCTGGTTCAGTGTGACCGGGGGGTAATTTGAGAAGGGTGTGATATGAGTGGTATGTCATTCAGAATACTGAACTTATAGACAAAAATAAATAAGGGTTTAATTTGCTCACTACATGCTGGGCGAGACTTGGGTGTGTGCCTGATTGAACTCCTTTATAGTGCATTCCAGGATGCTTTTAGCGCGCCAATGGCTTTATTATTTGCTGAATGTCCACGCACATGCGT